>LT934121.1:599030560-599057829 GCA_900231445.1 Triticum turgidum subsp. durum
CGCTGCAAGGGGCTCTAGTTCGGACCAACACTTAGACAAGCACTGGCCCGGGGGGGGGGGGGTTAAAATAAAGATGACCCTCGGGATGCGTGACTCCCAAGGGAAAAAGGCTAGGTGGCAAATGGTAGAACCAATGTTGGGCATTGCTGGCAAAGCTTTACTTAAGGCGAACTGTCAAGGGGTTCCCATTATAGCCCAACCGCGTAAGGGACGCAAAATCCGGGAACATAACACCGATATGACGGAAACTAGGGCGGCAAGAGTGGAACAAAACACCAGGCATAAGGCCGAGCCTTCCACCCTTTACCAAGTATATAGATGCATTAATTAAATAAGATATATTGTGATATCCCAACAAGTAAACATGTTCCAATAAGGAACGATCTCCATGTTCCAACAAGGAACAAACTTCGATCTTCACCTGCAACTAACAACGCTATAAGAGGGGCTGAGCAAAGCGGTAACATAGCCAAACAACGGTTTGCTAGGACATTGGTGGGTTAGAGGCTGAACATGGCAATTTGGGAGGCTGACAAGCAAGTGGTAGGCATCGTAGCAATGGCATAGCAAAAGAGCGAGCGAACTAGCATAGCAAAGATAGTAGTGATTTCGAGGGTATGATCATCTTGCCTGAGATCCCGCAAGGAAGAAGAACGAGTCCATGAAGAAGACAAACGGATGTAGACGAACGGGTCCTCACAAACTCGACGTTACCGGAACCAACCCGAAGAAGCAACACCGGAAAAGAAGCACACAACATAGTAAAAAACCACGACTTCAACATGGCATGATGCACAATTGAGTATGATGCATGTCCGGTTTAATTATGCATGGCATGGCAAAGTGCACAAACAATACTACAAATTAAGTGGAGATATTGACGGAACACCACATCAATCATTTAGTTCACTCTCGGTTAGGTACTCAACAAAGTTAAATGTTGGTTAACATGGCAAGAGGTGAAACATAACAAAACTATACCATCTAAACAATTTAAATGAGGCCGGATATAATAAACAACAAATCCGGTAACTCCCCATATGCATTAGTAATTTAATGCAACAACAATTTAAACATTTTAATTGTTGTTATCATGATGCGGATGACATGAACAAGTTTATGCAAGTTTTTTAAGGAAATGTTGATAAGAGCACATTATGAAGCATTTGTCACCGTGGTGGAAAGAAAAGGGGTGCCACGGCAACGAATCCGAAAATGATGCCACGGCAACATATCGGTACCGGTAACTCGATTGAGATCCCGATGCTAAAGAAAATGCGACGGGAGCGTGACATGCGACAGAATGTGGGGTGCTCTCGAATACCGATTTCCCATATGTCGGTGGCAAGGCAAAAGAGGGGCGACATTATCGAACAAGGTTGCATCTCATACAACATGCATTCATATACGGGCATCGTCTCGGGGTTATACCTTCGAAGCGTGTGTTGTCGGAACGGACCAAGTTCGATGCGGTGTTGGGGAAGTAGTCGTTCTCATGGCGACGGTAGTGGTACACGTTTTCACATCGACGATAGTTGTTCACGGTTCGTAGACGAACTTGACGGATCCGAGGGCTCCGGGGTTCACCGTTGAACTTGACGAAACCCACGGTGATGGGGAGGTACGCGTCGGCGGTAGTTGTTCGGGCGGCGAGCGTTGTCGAACTCGGGGGGCGTCGTGTAGTCATACACTTTGATGGTAGTCGTTCGTATTGGTACTTGGCGCCATCAAAGGGCACTTGGTGAACCCATGTAGGCGTACACTGTTTGTCATACACTTGGCGGGTCATCGGGTAGTAGTAGATGTTCCGTAGATGTACAAGTCGTCGTAGCCATTCGGGTCTTGGTCCTTGGCGAAACCCACGAACACGAACTTGCGTCTCTGGTAGGGAGATTCTTGACAGAACCCACAATGGTCTTGGAGGTCAACGCCTGGACGCCAAGGCAGTGGAGGTGCATGCGTGTGGGAGCAGTCCACGGCAAGGCGAGGAGAAGGAGGCCGGGGGTTACACGGTCGATGCAACGCTGGCTCTAGCGAGGGGAGGAAGGCATGGGCACACAGCTCCGGGGTGCCGCGGACGAGGACCTGCGTCAGGGATGCTCCGACGACCGGGGAGGGCTGGAGGCGCTCGAGGAAGGAAGACGAAGGACGAGCCAGAGGAGACGTGGCGGCTAAGGGAGACTCGCGTGCTGGTGGTGCTATGCAGCAGAAGAAGCAGAGGGAGGTGCGGCAGATCAGAGGAAGCGAGACGACCAGGGCACGCGGAGGAGAAGCCGCGGTTAGCACGGTGGCCTCCATGGCCGGCGGCCATGACGAGCAGAGGAAGGTAGGTCGGCGCGGATGCGGGGCCTCGCTGGTGGCTTGCTGGTCGAGCGCGAGGAAGGAGACGCGCGGAGGAGGAGATCCGGCGGGGGGTGCGAGGGAGCCGGGCGGCGGCCTGCTGGATCCGGCGAGGGCGACGTTGGCCCAAACGGAGGAAGAAGGAGGTGAGGGCGCGAGGAGGAGATGGGATCGGGAGAGGCGTCGGGCAGCGGTTTCCCTGGCGGCGCTGGGTGGAAGGGTATGTGGGAAGAGGAGGAGATCGATAGGAGGGATCGAGCTCTAGGTTAGGTGGGCTTAGGGTTAGAAAAGGAGCGGGGGTGCGGCTGGGCTGCAAGGGTTTAGTGGGCTGGCCTGGCCCAATGGCTTGCGAGTGCTGGGCTTTCTCTCCCTCTCTTTCTTGTTTAACCGAAAAGAAATAGAGAGAAAGGAAAAAGAAGGGGGGTTAGGGAAAAGAGTTTGAGCATGAGGACAATTTTCCTGGACTCAACGGTGACGACTGTCCGGGTCGGGTCCGGGACAACTTTCGGGCGCGCGCGCGAGGAGGGCTGCGGGCTGACGAGACAGGTTAGGTAGGGCCTGGTGATGAGTGGTGGGCTGTGTAGACGGTCTCGAGCTGAGAGAAGAGAAGAGAGGGAGGCCCGGCATCTGTTTCCGGAGACCGAAAACGTCCGGCGTTAGACCGTCTATATTGCCGCTATATTTATCCGTTGGGGCGTCAAACGAACTCCGATTGCGATGAAACTTGACAGGCGGTCTGTCTACACTAATATAAGACCGCACACCAAATTTCAACCCAATCCGAGAACATTTTCCGGCCACTTATAAAATAATATTTCGGACATGCCGCGGGCGCGTGCAAGTGTGTCTGGGCTCAGAACGGACAACGGAGAGAACGAGGAGGCCGGGACGGATGCAAGTTTTGAAAACATGGTGATGCAATGCACATGATGATATGACAAGATGCAACACGCAAGCAAATGACAACACCACAACAACGAATAACTGGAGGACACCTGACACATCGGTCTCGGGGCGTTACAGTTAGCATTAGTTAATTATTAAGGGAGACAATGTTTTGGCAACTCACAACCATGCTGCAGCCCCGCATGTATGTTCATCGACAAAACAGATCGAACTGCTACTGGGATGAGAATGCAATCCAACAAACACACACATGTTGGCTGAAGCAATGTTAGTTTCAGAACCTGTAAGGGAAGATGAAAATAAGGATTATATATACAATGAAGAGGAATATTAGGACTGATGGACACATGTGAGACTCATTCCTATAGTATTACACAACATGCGATAATGAAATTGGTAAGGATTCATCCACACAAATAGCAGCAAGAACGGACTATTGATATAAAAAAAGGACGCAAGCATTCGCATTCTTTCAGAATTAACACATACGGACTCAGTCATACATCCAATTAGATCAACCAAAGTAGAAACAACTGGCCTGCATGTGCAGAACTAGATAGCAGTGCACACTGAAAGATGCAAGCATGAATTTTAATACCTAGAATTGTAAAGTGAAATTTTGGGCCTCCGGCAAGGCTACTGACCGTGATGGGCTGTTATCCAGCCGTGATGTATGACTCCACAACGGCTAAAACTAGGTAGTGTAGACCACGCTTGCGATTTCTGGCAAAGAATCGACCATGGAACGATACTATGTCAGGGACAAGGAACAGAGAGGGTACGAGCAGAAAAGAGAAATGCCTTACTAAATCGTCAATTTCGGAGGCGAGATCCAGAGGCGAACAGTACCGTCGATCCCGAGCTAGCACCCACGCATACGGAGATGCGGGGTAGAGGGCCTACGCGGGAGTCGCACCGGCAGCCCGTGGCGGCTAGGGTTGCCGCAGGGGCATGGGCGGCAGCGCGGAGGAAGTCACGGCGGTCAAGGATCAGAGGAGAGGACTGCACGGCAACCAGGCTTGTGAGCGACATCGTGGGAGAGCGCCTCACCTAGCAGAAATTGGTGGTGGCGGGCAGCGCCGTGGTCATGGAGCTTGTATGAGAGGGGAATCGTGGGGAGGGGAGATAGCGGATAAGAAAAAGGGTTGGATGGGTACGCCCGTATAGGGAGGTTAGATTTTTCCTAGGAGAGAGACGAGGTTAGCGCAAAGCAGGGTGGGTGGGATAAGTTGGGGAGGTGGGAGATTAGAACAAACAACACATATTATCATTTCGTTGGTGGGTATGCGTTGCTATAGGTGGGTTCTTGTTGTAGTGACTCATGTTGCAGCAGCCTCATCGAGTCGCTCACAAACGTCGTGGAGGACATCGCCATGTTGCAAACTCATGTTGCAGCGGCCTCATCGAGTCGCACACAAACGTCGTGGAGGACAACGCCATGCTGCAAACTCATGTTGCAGCGGCCTCATCGAGTCGCTCACAAACGTCGTGGAGGACATCGCCATGCTGCAAACTCATGTTGCAGCGGCCTCATCGAGTCGCTCACAAACGTCGTGGAGGACATCGCCATGCTGCAAACTCATGTTGCAGCGGCATCATCGAGTCGCTCACAAACGTTGTGGAGGACATCGCCATGCTGCAAACTCATGTTGCAGCGGCCTCATCGAGTCGCTCACAAACGTTGTGGAGGACATCGCCATGCTGCAAACTCATGTTGCAGTGGCCTCATCTAGTCGCTCACAAACGTTGTGAAGGACATCGCCATGCTGCAAACTCATGTTGCAGCGGCCTCATCGAGTCGCTCACAAACGTTGTGGAGGATGTCGCGATGTTGTGAACCCATGATGCGGAGGTGTTGTTGTGCCACACACGAATGCTGTGGAGGATGCCAGCAAGGGGCTTCGCAACATGCTTCATGTTGCAAAGGAGCGACGCAACAGTAACCACAACCGTCGTCGGTCGTGCTTGTTGCAAAGAGGTGGTCGTTGGGGTTCTACAAAAAGGCTTTGCAACATGCGCCATGTTGCAAATGTCCAATGGCTCGTGACCTAGCCGATCTTTGTAACAGCTGATCAGTTGGCTGACGCGTAGCATGGGCCTTTCTTCTTTCGTGGACTGCAGCTCACGCCTAGCGACGCCACAGCAATTACATGTAATCTGGTTGCAAGACAAGAATTCATTGTCTTTTCGAGTTGCATGTGTTGCCATTATTTCTCAATATATTTGTTGTAGCAGAGATAAATTTGTGTCTCTATTGCTTGTGTTTGTGCATGTACAGCTTAATACAAAAAAAAATCTGGCTGGGGTGACGGGGGTTTGCTGCAATCAGTGTGAACGTAGCTAGCTAATACGTACTGTAGATAGCTAGGTGTATGGTAACAGACATTAAACTGACGGAAGCGACACCCACATCAGATGTGAACGCAGTTTACTGCTGGAGACGATCCCGTGTGAACAAGTACTCGGTGTGAACACTCCTCACGGACCTGGCAACTCACGCGAGAACTGGGTCACTAATCATGCGGCTGACAAGCATCTGATCTATCAGTGGGGAGAGGGTCTGTAGGTTTAGACCAACTTCAACCCGGATCACCAAACTGTCTGACAAACTTCACTGCGTATTTGTTTGTTTTGACAACACCACCAATACTGAAACTTGGCATATTGGAGGGTTCCAGATTCATACACGTGGTATTGTGGATGGGACGGTCACTAGGAGCAGTTTGGCCCATACGATTGTATTTATGGATTATTTATGGGTTATATAAAAGGGCCACGGCACTTGCAGAGCAGTCTTACCGGACAAAACAACTTCCATGGCTTGCCTTAGTTTTTGCAGACCTCCTGTGTTTTGTGCATGAGGCCTTTGGAGGCTCTTGGAACCATTTGGACCGCTGATGTGCGATGTTCCGGTGGAGTATGCAGGGGATATGGCGTTTGTCTCTTCAAGTAATGCGGCGATTTGGGCAAAGGCAATTAACACGCTCAACAGCTATCTCCTAGGTGACAGTAAACTGCGTGTTGAGTAGGCTTATGCAATGGCCCCCACTGTTAGACCAAGGAGAAACGCAAGATCTCGACGATGTTAGAATAAATCTGAGGCATACCGTTGATCTACCGAGGACCAAGCAATCACACAAGGCACGACACCGAGATTTGTTAACGAGATTCACCGATATGGCTACATCCCCGGGGCTTGACTATGGGCGCTCCTCCCTATGACACCGCTACAATACCGCACCCGGTCGCCCTGGACACCGGCACATGCCGCCGGCTTCCCCTGCGTTCCGGTGCTATTATGTTGGCATAGGTTACATCGTGTGTCTACCCCCGCTATATAAGAGAGGCCCAGGATACAAGTGTCCTATTAGGACACGACTCCATATCCTATCTAAAAACAGTACAACTACAAGTCCAACTGTAACCTACCTCGTACACTATATTCGACACAACTCCAACAAACTCCACCTTGACGAATATACTCCACCATCCTGAATTCGTCAATGTGTCAAACTTCCATGTACATTGGACTTGAGCTTATCCCATGAGCACCGCTGCTACTCCAAAGACTCCATATGACTCCACCTGCAACTTGTAGTCCCTTCTTTTCTTGACCACAGTCAACACTCGAGCAAAATTAAGTTCCTTGTTACTCTAGTTTGTGCTCCCAACTTCCAGAGTATCAGTCCAACACCATCACACACTGATCACTGACCTGCGTGAAAAGTGAACAACTCACATATTGGATGTCACACATAAGAGTTACCTGAACTCAACATCACCGCTCCTTTCTTGACCGTCTATCTGAAACTTGAAGAAATTTCACCATTGCTTGTAGTCATCCCGAGTCAAATTCGCAGTTGTCTCACCACATGTATGACCACCAGAGCCCTGGCCCGTCTCCATGTCCCGTGCGCACCGCACGCCTCGCCGCTATTACCGCGTCGAGCCTCTGCTGTCCCGGTCGAGTCTCAAGGGTCGTGAAACCACACCACTCAACCCCCACTGCAGAGTATCACCGATCATCACTAACCGATGACGAGTTTCACGCTTCCATCAGACCACTGGGCTCCAATCCGAACTGCATGTCACTCGCTTTTTCCCTTTTGCTGAATAGGCTTCGATTCACTAGATCCCTACACCGTAGCCCCTCAATCCAGCTCCACCTTCAACATGACTCCATGGTAGATGATCAATCCACCCCTGCGCCTCATCGACTTCAAGCTCCGTGTATACACCACCTTGAATCAATCCCGTGCCATAGTCTTGTCGAAGCCGCACAAGACCTCAGGCCTGCACCACGTGTTTCCACGCCCTAGAAGTCGGCCACCATCAGCACCGCCGTCTTCTGTTTTAACCAACATCCATGTCGGTCCGTCAGACAGTCCAGTCCGACCCAGCCGATTCATCCGACTGCACGACACGTTCCAGACTCCTCAAGCCGTCACCGTGGCCATCACCATCCATACACAAACATGTACCGACAAAGAAACCAAAGCAAAGTCCTCCATAGCCTTCCCGTGTGAACGTGCCACAGATCACACGTATGTAGCTTTAGGACTTATTGTTCTTTCTTGATAGCATATCACGGCCCTGACTCTCAGCCCTTGTGTCAATTCTTTTTGTCACAAACAAATCTCAACTTGTCTCGCATCAGCACGTTGCAACCTTCCGTGTGCTCTTGCATGACTCAGCTCCAAGCAGCCACCAATGCAACTCCAGGGCTTCCAACGCGACGTTGCCTTGTGCAACGCACGCATCTACCATGGCCTGGCCTTTAGCGCATGCACACGCCAGATTTGGTCTGCCACACGTGCGCCTGGCCATCACTGCATCTGCTGCCACCCTGTACGCGCCTCGGATTGGGCCCCTTTGTGTCCATGTTCGATCAACTCCCCGGTCTCATCAAGACCGACCAATCTGCAACACCACGACACGTCGCCTGCTCAATCTGACCTCGCCGGGAATTTCGCTGAAAAACACACCGTTGTACGCTCGCCCGATCAATCGCCGCACGACACACGCACACGCGCTGCCACCGATGCTTCCGCCTTGCTTCTATTCCAATCTCGTCAAGAACCACGCCGCTACCGGCTGCAATCTCAGACTCGATACTTCCTCTAAATCAACACCACGGCCTCAAATCGAACCTTGCTCATGATACCATTTGTTAGAATAAATCTGAGGCATACCGTTGATCTACCGAGGACCAAGCAATCACACGAGGCACGACACCGAGATTTGTTAACGAGGTTCACCGATATGGCTACATCCCCGGGGCTTGACTATGGGCGCTCCTCCCCATGACACCGCTACAATACCGCACCCGGTCGCCCTGGACACCGGCACATGCCGCCGGCTTCCCCTGCGTTCCGGTGCTATTATGTTGGCATAGGTTACATCGTGTGTCTACCCCCGCTATATAAGAGAGGCCTAGGATACAAGTGTCCTATTAGGACACGACTTCATATCCTATCTAAACACAATACAACTACAAGTCCAACTGTAACCTACCTCGTACACTATATTCGACACAACTCCAACAGACGACAGAAAGGGTTTTCAAGAAGCAACCGATGCTTCAAGGTGTGCTCACAACGAACCGCCTGGTTGAATTCCATTCAGCCTGTATACTTTTCCATCTTGACATTGTAATTCTTACCGATGTTCGAGCATAGTTTTCCCCCGCAACAATGACGATGAATCGCACCACCAGGGAAGGCAGCAGGTAATGCTGTGTCACGAATCAAGAGTAGTTCTCCATAAGCCATGTACAAGAGATAAAGGGCGCTAGAGAGAATACCCTGGTCAATAAACAATTCATAATATTTTTGTTAATACAGACCAATGAAAATGTGTATACTACTCAAATGAAAGCAAACTAAAATACAGAATGAAATTACATAAAAGTAAAGGAAAAACGTGAGATAGGTCATATGTGTCAGGCTACAACATGTGGAGTGGTTGATATAGACAGCCAAAGAAAAGTGTGAATAATGGGTTATCTGTAGTTTTAGAAACATAATAGAGGATAGTGATGAAGAACATAGGCATGCATAATAGATCTGGAGCATGGGATAGGAATGTCATCTGTTGGTTTATGTAAACACATCACAGGCTTATCCGGCAAACTGGTTAATTGTGAAGCATACGTCAAGCAGAAAATGTATGCAAATCTGGACTACATAGCAACTACCATATTACAGAAGACAAACATATTTATTGCATAAAGCTCTTCTAGAAAATAGTTTATGAAATTTCACCTCAAGACACGCATAAGGTCATAAGACAATAGTAGTTTGCTAAATACCTTCCATAGACATGCCAGCTCCAACCTAAAAATAGATGTTTGAAGCAGTACATCAACACCCTTCCATGTTCTCAAAATTTATACCAGTAGCAGCAACAATTGACTAAGCTAACACTGTATACCGTTGTAGATTTTCCACTGGGGCATCAATAGGTCCAGAGCAACATCTTAATGTCCACACACAAATGGACACCGTCACAAAAACGAAATCTCAGAGCAATGCTCGGAGACAAGCTCAAGCCATAGACAAGCTCAAGCTCAAGCCATAGATGGAGACAAGCGGCTGCAGGAAAAATTAGGAACTGCCATAGATGAGGAGCCGAGCCAGCTCATAGCACTCCTGTGCCTACAGAGGAGAAGAGAAGCAAATAATTAGCATACGAATGCCGTCGAACAGATGGTATGAAGATCTGGGAAGTATAGAAGAGAGGGACAAATGACAAAACCTATCAAAGCGCAGATATATCATTAGAGACAGAGGGGTACATGGATCCGGTGATTCGAGTTTCTACTTATGCTACGCCACCCTCTCTCTCTCTCTCTCTCTCTCTCTCTCTCTCTCTCTCTCTCTCTCAAGTAATTAAAGATAATTGAGTCTGTGTCCATGTATATATTTAACCTAAATATATCAGAAATGGCTCCTTTCGGAGATTGTTGAGAGCTACTAGAGATGGGCGGTGCCCATGGATAAGCACATCATGGTACCAGACAACAATTTCTTCCAGGCCATCAACTCATGCTTGGTTGCGATATCACCGGACAGATTGCATCATTCTGAAGAAAGCAAAGAGCTTCAGCTTTTGCCAAAAAAGTGTGACTGTCGAAGGCAAATCCAAGCCGGTAAAGAACGACATGGTCATATTTACCACCGAGTACAAGGGTGACCAAAAGCTCAAGGAGATGTTCACATCATCTTTGTTCAGAGACATTGTGACTGGTCTACCATCCAGTATTATTCCTCTGTACAAGTTTAACTTGCCCTTCTCTTAAACAAGCTGGTTTGGTGTTCTGTATGCATGCAGAAGCTCATAGTAAATTTTGTGAACTGGCAGGCAATGCGTATGTCCTAGGATCCCACAACTGGCGATCATCGGCCACTCTGGTACTCTGAGAGCATAGCAAACCTACACACCTTCGACATGCCCTCCAAATGGTTGGCACATTTCCTGACAGGGTATTTCAGTTGCCTAGCATAAAATCTATGGAGGTGGATATAAATGAATGGAATGAATACATGACACGGTACTCGTTAATAATTCCATCGATCTTGCATTGGAGCTCTCCACATCTGGTACAGTGACCAGTTGTGCCAGGAAATGGGGTGTGAATCCAGGGGGAAGAAAGGGTTCTTGGCAGATTGGCTGATGCCATATCTACCATCAGATTACAAGGGTATCAATCTGAAGAAGTGGCATCAACCTAAAGAAGTGACATGCTGTCACGCCATCACCATCCTTAAATGAAACAGAAATATTTTCATTCTAGAGATGATGTCATGACTATTGTAGAAACAGAATGTCGTATAATAAGCTTTTCAGTTGACTATATTTGTTGCCCTGTTCCTAAATATTGGTGCAGAAAGCAGCAGTGAACTCATACTACTGCCGTTCTTCCAGGAACCATTCTCCATATCAGTTTCAGGAAAGTGACAATATGATTTATGTTGATTTCCTAACGAACAATGGGCACATTAACCAGACACGCCGTCAAACTAGTAAGTGGGCAGAATTGTGAGTTAATTTCCAAGACTTATTCAGAATAAAAACTAAGAGAACACAGGTACCCGGTATGAACCCAGATCTTTAGTTATTCTACTGTGACCAAAAATTGTCCCTTTCGACCAAGTGTAACCACCAGTCCATCACTGTTAGAAGTATAATTATGTTTAAGTTAGAGATTAGGAGTTAGAGATAGAATTGGTTTAAACCATGTACGACTTGTCCCCTACTCCAAGTCTTTCTCATATTGTACTCTATATATATCCCACATCTGGGTCAGATCAATACAACACCGGATTCTAGGGTTTCATATTTTCCTCATGGTATTAGAGCGGTTAGTCTCACGACGCCGATCCTAGGTTTCTCTACCACTTCCGCAGCGCGCCGCCCCCGGGGAGATTAATCTTCTCTCCTCGGGGGCGCGGCACCCGACCAGTCAAAGATTTGATCGGTCTCGTAGTTTTAGATCCAATTTTCGAGTTCATCATCATTAGATTGATTCCTTAGATTAGATCAATTTCAATTTTTCGAGATTTCTTAGATCAAATTCTTTTTAGCTACCAAAAATAAATCTGTAGACCCTCGAACTTCCGTTGAATTAGTGCAGAAATCGGTGCCTCTGACGACAGCCAAATCAACTCCACGTCAGTTGCGCCGATGCCGACGCACGGCTTCTTCACGGCGGCATCCACGGCGGCTGCTCATCGACTCCAGCATGCAGGCGACACCAACATGATCAGGCTCAGCTGCCTCCTTCTGCTTAAGCAGCGGTTGCGGACTCTGCGGCACGGCGCGCGGCTGCCAGCTATCCGATCTGCTGGCAACAGCAGATGACTCCATGGACGGGCGGCAGCCCAGCGCCTCGACTTCCGGCTCCTGATGCTTAGCTCGAAGCTCGGACGATATGAGATCTATCCAAGCGCCAAGACGAGCACGCCATCTACGTCGGCCTCGATCGCGCAGGACTACAACGACCAATCGATCTTCACCGACCTCTGGCTCCGGCCAGACGCTGAGGACATGTGCGGGCGACAGGCGGCCCACGCACACGATCGGTTTTCGATCGGCTTCGACACACAGCGATCGCATCGGCAACTCGGACTGGGAGCAGATCGATTCCCTTGGAGCCGGCACTTGCACCCATCCATCGAGAAGTCGGGAACTCGGAGGCCGGGAGCGTGGACAACTACATCGGCAAGCACCTCCATCGACCCATGCAGCCATGCACTTGTATGGCATGCACAAAAACAGCACGTACGTGCTATATCAGGCCTCAGGCTTGGTATCGATTCGGCTAGCTTCAACGATGCAACTCTGAGGGCCCGGCTGCACGTGTCTGCATCATCCCGACGCACGGCGACTCCGTGGGCGCAATCAATCACGGGAGGGCATGCAGCATTGCATCAGCTGTCTTCATCGACTTCGGACACACGCGCAGGCGAGGTCTACATCAAGCCAACTCCATCGACCAGATAGACCACTCGCGCCCCGCCATGCCGTCTACACCGAGCGATCTACATCAATATTCATTGACCCGAGCCGAACGACATCGAACTGTATGACTACACCGAGCCAACATACTTCTCCGGTGCGACACGGCATCGACACATCGTCGCCGCAAGGGACGCCTTCAAGCGACATCATCGTCGACACGTGGTTGCAACGCCATAGCCGACACTTCATCGCCAAGGTCTCCATCAACATGGTCTTCACCAGCATCATCGTCAACACACCGCCGCCGCCGCCTTGTCCACAAGATGGACATCTAGCGTTCTCTGATAGACTTTTCTGCAAGGTGCGACCTCGACGACGGCAATGACCGTGTCACGATGACGGCATCTTCCGCGTCATCCACGATGGCACGGCTGCATCGACACGGCGTCACTACAGTGACGACCCTACACGGCCACACGGTTCTGGCAAAACCGATGTGTGCTCGATGGGCTTCCTCCGGTCTTGGCAAAATCGGTGGACTCATCGCCGACGGCACCCTCTGACATCCGCAAGGTGCATCGTCCATGTCTGCAGCTCCGTCATAGCGCATTTTTTTGCGCCTCCGGCTTTGTGCGGCTTCATCATCCACGACGACCACACCATCGACCATGACTACCTCGACCACGGCTACATCATCATGATCGGCTACCTCGACATTAATGGCTACGTCTACAGCAACTCATCGGCAACAACTCCAGTCAACAGCGTCCGCCTCGTCACTTGCGTCCACGACACTCCCGCTGTGACTGCGGGAGGGAATAGAGGAGAAGGCAGGAAAGCACCAGAAGGGGACGCAATCACCACCCTAACTACCGACCCATCAGAGACGCAGTTGATGATGGCGCAGCGGAGAAGACGACAAAAGAGCAAGACTTCAAATTCAGTCGTAATCGTCCGCTTCACTCCCGCTATGACTGAGGGGGAATGTTAGAAGTATAATTATGTTTAAGTTAGAGATAGGATTGGTTTAAACCATGTACGACTTGTCCCGTACTCCAAGTCTTTCTCATATTGTACTCTATATATATCCCACATCTGGGTCAGATCAATACAACACCGGATTCTAGGGTTTCATATTTTCCTCACATCACCACATCATATGATAATCATCTATATAAAAATAATAATGGGTGCAAAACCAAATGGATACCCTGCAAAGGAGAAAATATTAGCGGTTCAGCTACATGATGCCCATTTCTAAAATACAACCCACTTATCATAGGAGTGTTATATCGAAATGCCATACTTTGCAAAGGATAGATACTGAACCATTTCAAGTGGACAAGAAAAGTAATTTTGGGAATCCAACACTACCACCTGAAATGAAAATGCCCAGCGGCAACTGATAATCCTAAAAGCAAAAAAAATGCTAAAAGATGATGTATAAGGGATTTCTGGTATCAGTTTTTTCACCGTTTCAGATCAGCTCCGCAAGTACACAAAAGAAAATTATCTACGTTTGTACACAAAACTAAGAAGATCATTGCACTTAGTTAAGAAATGCATCCTCAATGTACAATGTCCCCAACTCTGCTCACTATGAAAAAAACATCAATATAGTGCCAGTAAAATTGACTGGAGGTTTACACATGAGTATTATCTCATACAGTTAATGCAAGTGCTCAAATGAAATTTTAATAGGAGAGCAAAACTCAAAGAACAGAGACAACAAAACTAAGAGGCCATGTGAAATTACTTACCATGTTTAAGTAGTCGCTACTGAGCTATACTCTCCAGCCTTTGCTTCAAGGCATTACTTTCCAAGCCTCCCAATATATTTTGTCGAGTAAGAAAATCCATTCCAGTGAACACGTGCATTGCTTCCATCTGCATTATTCATGCATGAATATATTCTGAACATAAAAACGCATTGTGGAGCAAAAATATATAACCATCTACTGGCATTTGATCATCTAATGGTTCCTTGCAAAAAAAAAGATCATGTACTGGTTAGTCTTTCTCTCAAACTGCTCAATATACTGGAGACTCCAAACACACGATCTCTAAGCATTTCTCCAGTAAGTGATATGATCAGGATAAACCATGGAAAATACAACTTGCAGACTGGTAATTCTAAACCTATGTATCTCATATAGGTTCAGATATACTCCCTCCGTCCCATAATGTAAGATATTTTTTGACACTACACTAGTGCCAAAAAACGTCTTATATTATGGGACAGAGGGAGTAGCTTTCATGGGTGGATAATGAAGAATGTCAGAACTCACAAATTAAAACATCATGAAACTTGAGGTGTTGCTATTGTCTCCAAATATAATGAGAAACCTCATAAATTGAACCAGTGAGTTAGGATACGAAGGAATAGATATTTTAGACCACTTTACCTTGCCAGAGATGATAGCCCTTCCAAAAAACTGCCACCTTCAGCAGTGTTGAGGCTAGGAGTCAATAATAGTGAGTTGATGATGTTTCAAATCAGTACCGAAAATATCGAATTGACAAAAAGAAACAGCTCTGCCTCAGAGTTAAGGGCTTAAGGCCAGTTCTCTGCCAAACCAACACATAGATCACTAATAATATCACCATACAGATTTGGTATCACTAATACACACCTCTGCCTGGGACGCCTTATAAACAATGCTCATATACCAGTATTACTTAACATAAAAGATTTTATGATAAACAAAGTACTTTTTTTAGTTTCACTTGGTAAAAAAAAGAGAATAAAAAACATGCTAGAGCCAATTCAATCCTATCAAACATCATACAATTTCTTAAACACGACCATATGATTTCAGCATATCTTTTCGGAACAAGTGAGTGGTACTGCACACTTGCTTCAAGTGTTGATAGCATATTTCCAGTCCAAAAAAGAGGGATATTCTCCAAAAGCATATAGTACTGCAGCAAACCAGCAACTACTACATCTTATATGATGTTGGTCCGAGAGCCAATACATGAACGATAACCAATACAATAGGTCCGAATATAGGGGCTATGAAGCCTCGAATGGTCTGGGGGCATTGGAAGCCTCAAACAGAATAAAACTTGGTAGCTGGTAGATAAGAAGTGGTCGAAGGCCTATCTACTTGCCCTGCTTCTTGTCCGCCTCTCCATGGGGAGCACGGGCAGCAGGCGACGGCACAGCAGCAGATCCCCCCTCAAGGTGCAGGGTACCTACAAAGTTCCCAGCATATGATGGTTAGCACAACAAGTTCCATGGGAAGGAAAATTAGCGAAGGACGAAAGGTAAAGCAAAACGTAAGCATTTTACACACCAGCAACACGGCCCCTCGGTATGGCAACCAAGCCATACTTCTTTTCCATTGCTTCAATGGTGTGCTGCCGCCAAACCGCCTCGGCATAAGGTGCGCCGAACGTGACCATGGAAAATAGGAACGCGGCCGCGCATCCCAACAGCGAATAGCTATTCTTCGTCATGGCGACCTCAGTTTTGCTACGACGACCAAGCGAACAAGAAAATTGTAATTATGACAGAACAAGAGAAAAAGAGTGTGTTTATGGCCAATGATAAGATTGGAATACATGCATAGTAACGTATTCCCTCACTTCGCGGTATTGCTCAGCTAACTCCCCATATAGCGCCTGGTTCTTCCGACTCTCGTCCAACAGCTCCTTTCTCAGCTGAAGGATCTCCCGCTCGCATGAGCAGCGCGTCTCCACGGCGCCATGCCCATTGGCTGTTGACATGGACCTGAAAAGACGGACAAATCTGATTCAGGGAATCACAGTACAAGCCACAAGATGGGGAACATCTCAAGAAGTAACAAAGATGATTAAGAAGAAACAAGGACCAATTAAGCAATGGATGATCAAAGTGTGATTCAGGAATCACAGTACAAGCCACAAGCAGCAGTCCAAGGAATGAAGCTAGCTGCAACTGTAGCTCACTACCTACATTTGCAAAGGTGCTATTTTGCTCACAGATAACCTCACATTTGCAAAGGCTCAAGCTGCTACTGCTAGAGCACCAACAGATGAACCAGGACACTAGCAGATTAGAGACATTGTTGCCTACTTCTGCTCGGCAACTAAGGCAAAGAAATTTTTCATATTTCCAGAAGTGAAAATGAAGCAGTTCATATACAGGCAAAGAGAGCATTCCATCAGATCGCAGTAGCTTCTACTCCTACTGCCTTTAAGCTGTCAAAGTTCAGATCTTTCAGACTTAGGTTATCCACATTGCGTTTCTAATCTAAATCTCCAGGGAGTTGTTCATCGGCTACCCGTAAATTAATATAGACAGGAAGGAAGAGAATCGCTGGCAGCCGATGAACATGTCTGAATAAATCGCAGGCAGAGCTACTAGGTGCAAAGAGCAATGCTCTCTAATTTTTCCGTGTATAAATCAGGATCCGAGTTGGCGCAGACTTTTGGAAACGAAGGGCGACCGGGGCGCTCACCCTCCTCTCGTGCGCAAAGTAGTAATAAGCGGCATCGATCTCGACGGGCGCAACCCCGGCACCGCCGGAGACGGCACCGGCGGCGAAACAAGGTGTAAAAATTCGATCTTTTTTGCAATTTTTCCGGAAAGAAATGAAGGGAGACATCCTGCCCCCGGAGTATTTAACCAAAAACTACCACATTTGCCGGAAACGTGACGGAAAACTACCACTCTACGTTTTTGTGCGAAAAACTACCAAATTTTTCCTAAGCCGTGGCAAAAAACTATCAAGTCGCGAAATCGCTCGCTTCGCCCGCGCTAACCCTGTTTCTGACTGGTTGGGCCCGCCAACAGTTGCCACGCGGGCTAACGGATGGCCGGCGCGCGCTGACGGCCGTTAACGGCCCGTCTGCTGTCGGAACGGCGGCTGTCGGTGGGCCAATAAGTGAGAGCGAGCGAGCTCAGCCACTTGCTCATTCTCTTCCTCCTCGCTCGCTCTCACTCGTCCTCATCCTCTCCCCTCTCCCTGGTGCTCTGAGCTAGGTCAGCCTATCGCCGTCGCCGCCACGGCCATTGCTGCCGATAGAAGTTGAGGATGCCATCCTGGAATGACGAGGAGAGCTCGGATGAGGACATCAACATGGTTTCAATGGATCCTCAGCTCTTTGTAAGTGCATAATGGTGGAACAGAGTTAGGGTTAGGGTTAGTTCATCCCAAGTTGGAGATTCCAAGTTGCTTTTGGTTTGATTCAATTTTTTTTGCAGGAAACCCCTGACACTGTGGTGGAACCATTTTTCTGTGGTTCTTACACTGAATCTGAGCCGACGTGCATGATGCATCATCAGAGGCCGAAGAAGATGGTGGCTTTTGAAGGTGCTTTGACTGGGAGGCGATTCCTGGGTTGTCCTGTGCAGCAGGTATTAAATCTTGAACGCTAACTTGTTTTGCTGGTCGAGATGTGTGATGTGTTTTCCTGCTGGAGATGTGTGGTGTAGCATGTGGTGCAGAGATGTGTGATGTGCAGAGATGTGTGCTGTAGTTTAGAACTGAAACTTGAAAGTGCCATACATATGGAAGCTATATGTGAAAGTAGATCTTTAGTTAACTGAATTCTATACATGACTGAACCTAAGAACACCTACATGTAGAGATCTTTAGTGTACTGAATTTATATTTACTGCTTAATATAGCTGTTAACTGAATTTATCTCTGATGCCAAGTCAGGTGTTGTGTGCTTACTATGAAAGAATTATGTTTGCATAATTTAGAGAGCATATTGATGTAGGTGTGAACTTTGGTTATCTGTACTTAGTTTGTTACTAAGTGATTTGTGCTTAATTATAAATAATTGCTTCTGTAGGATGTAGGTGTGAACTGTGTGGTTGTGGAGTGGGTGGATGGTCCTTGGCCAGAGATTCTACAAAGGTGCCTAACAAGGATTTGGGACATGTAACATGAGCAGAACTTGGGGAGGGTGAAGGACAAACAAGCCCATGAGAAAGAGGTGGCCAAGCTACAGAAGGAAATTGATTTCCTGTCAAACAACTACAGCCAGTTGGTGGAAGATGTATCCAAGCTTTTTGACTATCAAGATGGCAAGATGTCTCATGACATGGACTATACCAGTCAGGCAATCAATGATCTAAATGCAGAGAAGAAACAGCTTGAGGATCAAGCAAAGATTGAGATAAGTATGGAAAAGATGAAGCTTGCCGAGGAGCAAAGGTGCATTCTTCAAAGCCAAGCAGATGTCATTCAGAACATGAGGAAGGCCATGAGGGAAGTGAAGGGGGACAGGGACCTACTTAAGCAAGAGAAGAAGAAGCGGGAGTATCTGATTGCTGATATGGTCAATGTTGGGCATGCTAGCAAAGATAAGCTGGAGAGGATCAAGGCAATTATGAATGAGTGAAGTGCTTGGTGTGTGGGTTAAGTAATTAGTAGGCCTATATATAGCTGGCCTTGGAATGTCATGCATGTTAGGTGTATATTTTGGGAAAGTTTCATGTGCTTTCAGAATGGTATGAGGGAGGAAGGTACTGTTATGGTTTAAGAAGTAGTTGGTTTTATCTATGATGTAATGACTATTATGTTAAGACCTACTATGCTAAGTGAGTACTCATGCTAAGTTAAGTAAGTAAGAATGTTTTATCTATGATGAGGTTGCTTTACTCTGCATACATCATATATAGCAAGTAGCTTAGATAGTCTGACAAATAACTTAACATGTGTAGCAAGTAGCAAGTAGCAAGTAACATATATAGATAGTCTGACATAGATAGATAGTACTGCCATTCATAGTCTGACATAGAAAGCAACTAGTAGTAGATAGTGTCTGACATAGATAGCAACTATTAGTAGATATTGCCTGACGAAACTGAACCTAAGAACTTACTGAACTTACGAAAGTTCAGGACTGACGAAACTGAATTTTTTTGCATTGAAGTAACTAAAGGCAGCACTTCACTCCTCCTTCTTCAGCATCTTCAGGCGCTGGGAGCGGCACACTGGAGTCACGGCCGCCCTCTTCTTCTTGCCCGGCGCCGGCTCCACCACATCTTCCTCGCTGCCATCTTGTTCTTGCTTCACCACGACGCCGTCTGGGAGATCGACCTCCGGCAGCGCATCCACGTGGATTGGGAGGTTCCTGTCCCCCTCCACGGCGTCGAGGACGGTAGCTAGCAGCTGCACTTCAGGCTCGTCATCGGAGAGGATGACGACCTCATCCACCTCGTCGTCAGATTTGTCAGACTCCTCCTCATCATCATATTCACTGGACTCGTCGTCAAAGAACTCGTTGTCTGAAGACCCGCCGTCAGAGTCGTCAGAGGGCCCAAGGACCCATGGATTGCGCCTCTCCCAGTAGGCGTTGTTGATTGGGGCTGGGAGCGCGAGGACGGCGTCGATGACGTGGTCCGCGGCGGCCGGCGGCGTGGTGGATGAGCGGTACATCCACCATCGGGTGCGCTGCCTGGGGTCGGGGAGTGCTGCACCTCGCGCATCGCCCACAACAGAAGGGACGGCGGCGGGATGGTGCGGCCGGCAGGGAAGGCGCGTTGCTTTTCAGCAGCTGTCATCACCTTCACGAGGCCGCGGGCGTGGTTCCTCATCATCGCCAGACTGGGGAACCAGCGCGCGATCTCCCTGTATTGCGCGCGCATCTCCTGGTTGTTGCCGGCGAGAGCTTCGATGGCCAGCTGCCAGTCCATGGCGACGGCGGTGGCGATGGTTGTCGGCGGCGATTTCGACAGGAGAGAGGGGGAAGCGGAGTGGGCGGTGCGAGCGGCGAGTGGGCGAGTGAGCAGAGAGCGTGGTGGATGGACACATACTAAAGTCGTAGAATCCGAAACGGCTGGGTTTACTCAACGCACGCTCACCACGATGACGGGTGCAACGCACGCTGAATAGACGACGTGGGGGGCAACATATAATAAGTTTGGCCGATGCTACTCAAACAAATCACTAGCACTAGCCCATTGGTATTGAACGCATGGTTACAACCAACTGGTCTTGGGTTTGAGCCCTAGGCCAGACATTTTTTTGTGCATATTTTTTCGAAAATGAATTTGGCAGTCACTTTTGAACTGTAGAGACAGCAAAGTAAAACAAAAGAACAAATTAAAATAATTAAAACATGCACCTAAACAAATTAAAACAATTAAAACAAAAAAACAAAACACTAGCACTTAACCCATTGGTATTGGGCACAAATAAGTAGCAACCATACATTCAACATTGCACACAAGTTCACATGTCTGAATTTAAGCAGTCTAGTAGCAGAGCATAAACTTAGCACCATACAATCAAACTAAGTAGCAGAACACAAACTTAGTAACAGAGTTTCAATGGTTTCCACTAGCACTAAAATATAGTGCAAACTTGCTAGGGGGTTTCCTCTTCCTCTTGCCTGCTAATATCCCTGGTTCTGCAGTGGATGCTCTTGGTGCATTGAATGTTCTTGTTGATGCTGATCCTCTTGGAGCTCTTGTTGATGCTGATCCTGTTGGAGGTGCTAGTGAAGACCTGGCTGCTCCTGCAGAAACAGTTGATGCTGAAGCTCTCTTATCTGCTGTTGTTTTTCTGTTCCTCACTGCTTTAGGAGGTGGAGCAGATGAGGCTGGCATCTGTGAAGTTTGGTGTTGATGTGGTGGTTCTGGAGGTGGGTGACTAGCACTAGAGGAACCACAGGTGCTTTAGGATCCATAGGTGCTGTTTGAACTTTGCTGTTTTTAATAAGTGAATCCACAGGTGCTCTAGGATCTGCTCTAAGAGAAGGCTCAACTGCTTTGGAAAGCCACTTAGTAGTAATCTTTGTGTTCTCTGCTGATGCTGGACAAGTGTGCTCCATGTTACACTTCTTAATGCAAAATGTTCTTTCATGAGCTATCCTGAAGGCACACATGTAAAATTCACATCCATGCTCTCTCTGTGAACACCAAACAATAATTCTTGTTAGAGTGTTCCTGTGATAGTGAAAAGACCTCAAAGTCCTTATATGAAAAATCTCTTAATGCTTCTCTGAACTGGTAAACAAAATCAAAACACAAGCTCTTACACAAGAGTAAATGTGAATTGGGAATTGAAGGGTCAAAATATACCCTTTCCTTCATCTTTTTCTTACTACTCTTTGTCTTTGGCTTGTTCATGATGTATGGTAGTTCAACTTCATCTTCTTCTTCCTCATCACTTATGCCTGCATCACCAGCAAAACAAAACTCATTTGCTTCAGGAAACCAATCTTCAAAACGTTTTTTCTCTACCTCATTGTGACATCTGCTAGTTGGCCCAGGGTTCTTCACATGTTGCACAATAGCAGTACTTTGCAATGTTGTTTCCTCTTCAGAGGCACACACTATTTCCATTTGTTGAACAGCTTCAGCACTCCCATCTGAATGAACTGAATCATTAGAACAAAATTCACACACTTCAGTGTCTCCTTCAAAGTGGTTCAAATCTGCCTCTCTTTGAATCCTGCTCCTCTCAAGCTGAGCCTTTCTATCATCTATCTCATTCTGAAGCTCAGATTGCTCCACAACCTTTTGCACACAGCAACTCTCTTGAGTGTGTCATGTAATTCTGAATAGGTTGTGTACTTATTGCAGGTTCAACATCTCTCACAACCTTTATGTTCACAACATTGACATGATTAAAAAAACTCCAACATTTCATGAACACTAGCTTCATTACCTAAATACTTTACTCTTTCAGATCCAATTTCCTCCTCCTTCACATAGTACATGTAATCACTCTGCCCATACCCTTCACTAGCAATGAGTGATTGTAGAGTAACAAAAGATATATCTGACTCATATATACCCCTTTTCACGGGGTTTCTTCCTTCTAAATGAAACCATATCTCCCATTTCTTGTCAGCAAAACTGCAGAAATAGGTACTCATGAATTCAATTGAAAATGACAGAGCTACAAGTGCAATACAATTTACTACACATGTCCAACAAGCTCTAACAAACACATCTTACTAATTTGCCAGATTGAAGCAGCTAACGTAGCAGATGATATTTCCATACCTGCAACCCATTGGCGATGACTGGGCGAGCTGTGCCTCCTGCTGGTGCGAGCCGGCCTGCGTCGAGAAGCTGGTGCTCCTCAACCAATTGTCGACTGAGCCTGCAGCGTCCAAACTTGTGCCACCGCCGCCCGCGTCGCCGCCGCCGACGCCACCACCCATATCGTCGACGCCCCCCTCCGGAACCACCGCCGCCATCGTCGTCGCCGCCGCCGCCACCTAGTTCAGAGAGAGGGAGAGGACGGAGAGAGTGCAGCGCAAGGGGAGAGGATCAGATCTTGACCCGCACCCGACCGACAGTCGCCGTTCCGACAGCGGACGGGCCGTTAACGGCCGTCGGCCGTCCGTTAGCCCGCGTGGCAACTTTTGGCGGGCCCAACCGGTCAGAAACGGGGTTAGCGCGGGCGAAGCGAGCGATTTCGCGACTTGGTAGTTTTTTGCCATGGCTTAGGAAAAATTTGGTAGTTTTTCGCACAAAAACGTAGAGTGGTAGTTTTCCGTCACGTTTCCGACAAATGTGGTAGTTTTTGGTTAAATACTCTGCCCCCCTCGACCACGAGAGTTGCGGGTGTAGATGATTTGCTACCTTGAGGCGCGGGCGCGCATGGGGGATGATGCAGCCCCCCCGCCGCCGGAGAGAGGTCCATGGACGCCGGCTCCCGTCCTGCCCGCGGTCTTGATGGCCGCCGCCGCCGCACGAGCACCCGAGGCCCTGTAAAATGAAACAAACAGAGTGGCATCCGTGAGCCAACAAGAGCAAAGCTTGCGGAGCGGAGCGGCGGAGGAGAAGGAGAGGGGAACTGAGCTTACTCAGACACCAGCGAGCGCCTGAGAACCAGGCCGGCGGAGAGGGCGCCGCCACGGGCAGCGCGGGCGAGGAGAGCGGCCGCCATCTGGGTTGAGAGAGCGGCGGGGAGGAGGCGGAGGAGCCGGCTGTGGGCCTGTGGGTGCGGTCAGAGAATCGGAAGAGACAGCGCGGACGCAGAGGGGATGTCCTCGGGGAGGGAGGGGGGCGTGTTTATAGCTCGTCACTCCCCTCGCCGCCTCGGGGGAACCGCACCACCTTTTTTTCGAAATCACCCACCGATTTCATTTCAGTCAATGATTTAAGAGCAACTCTAGCAAAAAAAAAGAACTCTAACTCTAGCAAAATTGGTATATCCCTCGTCTTCAAAATCGGTTCAGAGCACACAACGATATAAAACATTAACTAAAGTAGTTGCATTGGGACGTCGGCGGCAACAGGACTTGTCGGCATTGCGCGGATTGTGGCATTGCAGGTCTCAAATGCGTGGAAACGGGTTGGGTGGTCTCGTCCCACTTCAGTCATGTGTCGCTGGTGTGTAGTCCCCAAATGGTGGGCGAGAAATTTAGCATTGCGAACCTTCATGGCGTTGAAACAGGCCAGGGTGGCCTCGTCCCACAGCGGCCATCTACCATCATCGGAATCAGGGGAAGGTACGTGATCCCAAATGCGACGCTCCGTCTCCACATCTAACTCCCGAGCAACCTCGAAAGGTGAACTTGAAATCTGTCCACTCCACTTCCTCATCATACACAGTCCTCCTCCTAGCGTTGATGTTCGATGGATGAGGAAGGGGGCTTGCTTGATGTTTGTGGTCATGGGTGTTTTGTCTTGGGCGATGCACCATTGAGCGAGAGGAGATGTGCATGGGGAGTTGCCGGAGAGGTGTGCCATCCTTTTTATAGCCACGAGGGTTGGGGGGTTGCTTGATGTTGGTAGTCATGGGAGTTTCGCCTCGGGTGATGCGCCATTGAAGGAGAGGAGATGTTGATGGGGAGTTGCCGGAGGGAGTAGAGAAATGGAGGAGGGTGTGCCATCCTTTTATAGCCGCGGGGGAGGGGGTTTTGCTTGATGTTGGCGGCCATGGGGGTTCCGCCTTGGACCATATTCCCTTGAGGGGGAGGAGTTGTTGGCGGGTAGTAGAGAAGTGGCTGAGGGTGTTCCATCCTTTTATACCCATGGGGCATGGGCGCAAGGTGGGTGTGGTGGGAATGGCCGTGGCCAACCATTACTAGATAGCTGAGAAGGCGGCCGACAACCATAAAGGGGTTCCTGTGACAAATACGGGCACACAAGAGAGGGAGAAAGAGGAAGAAGAGGTGAAATTTCCATTCCGCACGAGGCGATTGGATTGGAGCGAACTCCATATCAGCCATGTCAGCCTCTAAATATGCGCTCCTGGGTAGTGAATATGGAGCATCCTCTATTACATTGGTGGGAGTGGGAAATCAGACAGATGCTCTTAAGGGTCTCCCTTGATTTATTGCACGAGGACTAAAAAATTCTTAACTTAAACTACTTACTAGCTGAAGGCGATGCATCAAGATTCCCTTCCCTGCAATCGGCTGTCCGAATGGCAAGCAGATGAAGGTGAATCGACAACCTCACCGTCGGAGCTGGGAAGGGAAGAGTTTGTTCGAGGCACCACTCACGACAGAAAAAAGAATTATACGGCATTTTCATTCTATCATGATAAATTTTATTTTAAGATATTTTTGTACTTGTTAATAATTTGAGGATGACGAGAAGGGAAGGAAACTGTGGTATATACAAGTAAAAAAGAGAGGAAATTATCAAGTCACGGATCACATAAAGGAACCGTGAGGCGTATGTAGTGTTGTTGGTTTGTATACCTGATTAATCCCTTCCTTGAAAGTCAGGTACCACACATTAATCCCTTCTTTTGTACGATTGTGTTGTGTATGCAATGCACCTGAAGTGGTGGACGGTCGCTTCCCTTGTGCATGCACGCGCTGGCCGGCCGGCGCGGCCTCATCCACGCCAAGCCAAATCAAATGTCCTGTAGCTGCATGCCCACACCAAACGCAAAAGTACAGTCGTCAGAGAGTAGTACTAGCTGCGTACTAGTGGTGCAGGGTAGAGGGGAGCTGCGGCAAAATTGAAAAATTTGACCTATGGACGAAATTAAATCACAGAATGAACTACCCGTGAAACTATTTCACACAGCTGACTTTTTTGTGTGACGCCCGACACGAAAGCGTCACACTACAGTGTGCAACGCCTCGCAGATAGGAGCTACACGCCTGGCCAGCGTCGCACCCATGTGATCCGAAAATTACTAAGTCAGTGTGCAGCGTCTGAGAGCTCGGCGCCACACTATACAGTGTAGCGCCTAGCTTCTAGGCGTTGCACTAGTGGTTACTTCATTTTGTAGTGCAACCACTAGTGCAGCGCCTGAGAGCTAGACGCCACACTATACAGTGCAACGCCTAGCTCGTAGGCTCTGCACAATGATTTAGCAATTTTTAGGCAGTTTGGGGTGCAACGTTGGCCAGGCGTGTAGCGCCTATATGTGAGGCGTTGCACAATGTAGTGTGACGCCTTCGTGTCGGGCGTCACACAAAAAGATCAACCGCATGAAATAGTTTTACAAGCAGTTTATTTTATGATTTGATTTCGTTCATAGGTTAAATTTGTCAAATTTGCCGGGAGCTGCTTTAGCTTTTGTCCGTCTTCCGTCCCTCCGTGTTGTGCAGCAACAGAGGGACCATCAGTTTTTTCGCACCCGGCCAAAACCAAGCACGCATCTGATCTCCGTAGACCCCTTGTTTTTCACAAGGTTGGGATGCTGCTGCATTGGATTGGATGCGGGCATGCCGCGTGCGGTTGATTAGCCGTTTATCTGGAGCCTCAAAATCCAGCCGAGCCACGCAACACACGTGCTAATAAGGATTTTTACAGAGTGGGATTAACGGGAGCCTGCCACCTTAATCTCGAGCGTTATTGGATAACAGCTTCTCAATATAAGAATGAGACATTGGCGATGACCCGACCACACACCCCACGATGAGCTTGGTGATGAAGGGGTAGAGGAAACACCAACCTGTAAACTTAGGTAGCAAGATCATCACCTGCAAATAACAAACTGAAGCACTGGGGCGCCCAGCTTAGTCAAAAATCTAAGAGGAAATGACTTAAATAAAGAGGTACTATAGCCACAGTACATGGCTGGCCGGCGTCCCTGAGCGATACCGCCTTGCTCATCTATGGTGATTTGTTGCCATGGACAGGGCAAAAAGCAGAGAAGGGCAACAAGAAGAACATGAGAGCAGAGTGCACGATGCACAGACCTTGGGCAGCTACTATTCCCAAAGGCAGTGACAAATCAACCAGTGATTCAGAAGGGAGAATCAATAAAATCTTAGTGCGATTTATCGTAGCCGATGACAGTCATGACCAGGACAACCATCCTGCAATTGGTGAGAGCATGTAGTAGTAGTAGTAGTACAACCTCGTCCTCACAACTCACAAGGCAGCAACTTGAGCCAACTAGCAGGAGAGGGGAGGCCGCAAGCGAAGAGTCATGGACCGTGGGAGGAGTGGGAGGCAACTGCGTACGTGTTCTCCAAAAAAGAGAGCAGGAAAGGGTACGATGCTTGTGAAGGTGCTTAGGGAAATAAATCAATTTTATTTAAGCATCGATGCTTATTTATAAAGGATACACTTAATTAGGCACCATATATAGAGATAAGCATTTTTTATTAAGCATCTCTCTAAGCACTGGCCATGTTTTTTGTACCCAAGAGCAACATCCTCTTGGCCTTTCAGTTCTTCCTTCTTC
>LT934121.1:599058166-599095380 GCA_900231445.1 Triticum turgidum subsp. durum
GCGAAGCCTGGTCGGTGGCAATGGGGTGAGCTTGTTTTTGTTTGATTATAGCTTCACATCGGGATTTGTTTTTTGGATAATATGAAAAAAAGATCAAAATTCCATTTAAATGTAGTTTTTGTTTCATATACCGTACCATCACGACATGTAGTTACTCGCACATCCTAATTATATTGGATGGTGTAGCCAACATCGGCAGATTTCACTATGCCATCTGCCACTGGTGCGGTTCCAATCAGAGGCGAAGGACAAAAAGAATTTAAGGTGTGGCGAACTCTTAAGGATATTTTTATGCGAAACTACAATAGTCAACACACTAACGGTGCACATTCATATTTTCATGTGATCCTTAATAAAATAACCAAATACAATGAAAATGCAGTACATATCAATAATGGATCTTTCAGTGCCGTCTAGAAGACCCAGACTGGCAGTTCCTAACAATTTAATATATGTTTTGTATTTTTTTAATAATATGTTCATACTCCCTCCATTCCTAAACATAAATTCTTTTAGAGATTCCAATATAGACTCGAGTACGGAGCAAAATGAGTGAATCTAGACTCTAGAATATGTTTATATACATCCATATATAGTCATACCGAAATCTCTAAAAATTATATTTAGAATGGAGGGAGTACATGTCTATATTTATGTTCATACACTTTTATAAATTGTTCATGCATTTCAACCAAAAAAACAGACAATGCAAAAAAAGGTAATAAGTGAGAAAAACAAAAAATAAAACCAAAGAAAAAGACTAAACTAAAACAAATAAAAAGGCAAATCTCCACATGAGTTGGCCCATACAGCGGAGTAGCAAGCGTTCTAGTAGCAGTCAAGAGAAAGAGAATCTTGCAGCTATTAGAGATGCCGACTAGGTTGAAAGGTTCATCAAGGTGGAGCTAGAGACTAATACAAACCAAGACAGAAAGCAGGCCATGGGGAGCAATGGCTGTGACTTGTGCGTAGCAACATAGGTATAATTTTTTGTGGCGATTCAAGGTATGGCGGTGGCCAGACCTTGCCCACTGGGATCCTCCGCCAGTGGTTCCAATGCCAGCATCGTGACGATGACGGCTTACGAAGTTGAGGGGGAGGCTAGTATAGGATCAACTCTTTAGGTGAGATCGTAGGATCAATCTAAAATTTTCATATTTAGACAATCCAAAAAATTCTGAAAATAATTTACAATATATAGAACACCCAAAGCGGGTTATGTCTACAACTCCAAAAAATCAGCTCAAAACTCGATCTACAATTAGAGATTCGAAAAAGACAAATTCGGCTATGAATAGTGTCAGCTTTGGGTGAACAGTTTTTGACACTATTCACATATGATTTTGTCTTTTTTGTTCCTATAAGTGTACTTCGAATTAGGAGCTGAAACTTTTTGAGCTTGTACATCAAAGTTGGATGGGTGTCTCCAATTTTTTTTTCATAATTTAAAGATTTGATCTCATTGATCTCACCTAAGGGCAGATCCTATACAAGTCTTCCCCACGAAATTGACGTCCTTGTCATGGTGAGCTCCGACTGAACACAATGCTCCCACGGCCGGCAATGCCTCACCAAGCTCGGGCGCTGCTTGTATCTTGCCATGCTCTCATGCTCCGGCTCGTGGCCAGCATCGACATGCATGGGTGCCATTGTTGTGCTCCTACTATCGGTATGCATTGCAAACTACAACCTCGTCCTCACAACTCACAAGGCAGCAACTTGAGCGAACTAGTAGGAGAGGGGAGGCGACATGCGAAGAGTCATGGCCTGTGGGAGGACCGGAGGAACGGGAGGCAACTGCATATGTGTTTTTCTAAAATAAACTTCCTCTAGGCACATTCCCTGATGCTTGTGAAGATGCTTAGAGAAATAAATCAGTTTTTTTTTATTTATAGAGAATAGACATTTAACTAGGTACCCTTATGTAGAGATATGGATTCAATTTATTTTACTAAGATGGTCCCAGGCACTTTGTAATATTGTATAACAGCATCTACAACCGGACCCCCCATACCCGCCCGAAACGTCCGACGAGCTATCTGGGCCCAAACGCCCGGACTTACCGGCACTCCCCATATCCGGCACATATTTGGGGCAGATATAAGGACGCCTGGACATGTCCAGGCACGCCCGCCACATCGGCTATGTCAAGGCGGACCCATCCCAAATCAGAGCCAAATTGACTAGTATTCCGCATCAACCGAACTCCTCCCTCCTCCATTTCTCCCACCGCCGCGCAGCTGCCCACCCCCTCCTTTCTAGTTGTCATCGCCCACCTTCACGATATCGCCACCGACGGTCCTGTCCGCCTCCATGGGTACAGAAGATGCCTCGACGGAATCAGTTAGGGCCCTAGCTTGGCTTTGGATCCTTGCAAGGTAGAGAATCTTGCTAGGAAGGAGCGCCGTTGGAGGCAGCGCAGGCGTGAGGCGGTGGAGAAGATAGCGGCGGCGAAGGGAGCTGCGGACGCGGCCTTGGTGGCGGTGAAGGCCGCTGCCGAGGACATGGAGGCGATGCTCCCCAATACATCGGTCGTGGCCACGCCCTCCTAGTCGCCGTTGCCCGGCTCCATCACGCCCTCCCAGTGGAAGGGCATCCCGGATTTGAGCTTCTCTTAATCCTTCCCCAACAAGGACATGATGGCGGAGTCACTGAAGCTCGAAGTGCATCGGGCATCCTCGGGCAATGCCAGTGCAGGTCATGCCCACTTTGTGCTCGATAGAATGCTCGACCAAGACTCGGTACAAATTTTGACCCTTCCACATTTGCATTCACAGTTAATTTTGTTGCACATATCATCGAATCATATTAGCAGAACTTGCAATTTACTATGGAGGATACCAATTCCACGGTGTTTGAAGTTGCGCAAGCATCACACACTAAAAAGAAGAAGAGAACTGCGAAAATTTACCAGCCGAGGGGTCTGGCATTCACACAATTTGAGAATGTTTTGTTGTGTGAAAGTTGGTGCAACTCTAGCATGGATCCGATTTGTGGAACCGAGCAACAAAGAGAGAAATATTGAGAGAAAATTTGGAAACTTTATCATGAGCAAAAATGCTATGTGCAACCACACTCAATGTAACAATCGTGTGGCGGGCTCTCTTCAACATAGATAGTTATCCATCCAAGAGGCCGTTAGCAAATATGTTGGTTATCACAAACAAGTTGTATGCCAAAACCCAAAGCGGCATGAGAATTCAAACCCATGCGGCTTTGGTGGCGGCTTTGTACTGTCAAGTGGAGAAGAAGCCATTCAGTTTTTCACATTCACTACTAGAAAACCGGGCAATAGCACCGGTTCGTAAGGGCCTTTAGTGCCGGTTATGGAACCGACACTATTATTTCGGCACTAAAGCCCCCCCCCCCTTTAGTACCGGTTCAGCACGAACCGGTGCTAAAGAGGTACCACGTGGCACGAGCCAGTTCCGGGGGCCGGGAGCCCTTTAGTACCGGTTGGTAAAACCAACCGGTACTAAATGGTTGTGGGTTTTTTTTGTATTTTTCAATTTAATTTGTGTTATCAATTTAATTTAGGATTGTTTTACGTTATAATGAGTTGTAGTCGTCGTCATCATCATCATCATCGCATATTAATAAATAAATAAACTCTAGCTAGCTAAAAATCATCGTGGTCGTCTAATTACCACTATTTAATCATCATAGTCATTACCGTTAGCTATGTAATTCATCATCAACGTTGGCTAGCTTAAAAAGGAAACATTCACTTTGTAACAGAAGCAAAGAGATATCATCAAGTTCAACATAATCATCACCAACATCGAAGTTCAGGACACGGATCCATGAGACAAGTACTAATTAAGAGCATGAAGAGTAGCTACTGATCCTGCTGCTCCCTCTCAGGTAGAATAGCATAGAACATGTATAGCTCTCCTGATTCATCATACTGGAGCATGCAGATGAATCTGTCTCCTAATCTTGGGTTGCGCTTCTCCGTACTGCCCCCTAGTACTTCTCTGCGATCGTTAACAATTTTGCTCAAATCTTTCACTATTAAGCATTCTTCGCTTTTAGAAATCCTGAATGCACTTATGTGGAATGTAGGAAATCTTGGTCGTAAGCTAACCATTGACATGCGACCTTTTGTCTCGAACCACTGGGGCACAACTGTCATCGGAAGTCCCTGTTGAACAACATCGTATAGTAATTAATATACTAAGCAATGAAAGTTTAGCTTCAAAAATAATGTATGCAAAAGATGCACTAAATTAAGGACAAATATTTAAAATCTTACCATCTTTTGATTATAGATGTGACCGTAGTTCAATACGATCACCATTGGTCGCACGTTTTGAGTACTAACATTTCTAAGTATAGGGAAAAAATTTGTCTTGACAGTATTAAGATCCTCAAGCCATGAAACATAATGACTTATCTCCTCGCAGTTTAGTTGAGCCCCGGGGCAGTAGTAGGTCCTGTCTACCAAGCGCCGGACATGTTTTCTTGAACCGAAATAAGCTGACAATACAAAATAGTTGTCAACTATTTTTGAATAAACTGTACGAAAGACATAAACATATGCATGCATGGTTGAGAAAAACTCACCAAATGGTAGAACTGGAGGCGTTTGCACATCGACCCAGATGTCTATATTACCTTCAATATCATCTTCCGGACGAATATCAAAGGTGATAACCATATCAGGCTCAAATGCATAAGCCTTGCATAGTGCTTGCCAAGTTTTGCATTCAAAATGGGTGTATGTGTCTCCATTATATAATTTGACGTTGAAAGTATACCCATGCTGCGTCTTCAAGTAAACTCTCTTTACCTCCATATCATCTATAGCACTGAAACCTATCTTATCCAAGACAAAAATTCTTGCATGGCAGGGGATGCGCTAGTAGAATAGTGAAAATTTAAAATTATAAGTTGAAGCAAATGAAGCATAAGTTTTGTATTCAAATAATAATTGACAAAGTGACTTACTGTATCAACTTCGAATGTCTCATCCAGCTTGATGCTGAAACGCCTACCATCAACAAGGAAATTTTGGTCGCACAGGCCGCGCTGGTCTTCACAGTGTTCGCACATAATAAAAAAAAATCGTCGTCAGATGACATTTCCCATGTTCATATAGGTGAAACATTAAACACATATATCTAGCCAAATATATATATATATTCATCTAATATTTGACATTAATATATCTAACCATATATTCAATTGACATTACTATATATTTAACTTTTCTATCTAATTCATTAACAAATAATAATTATATACCTAAATTTTCTATATACCTAAATTTTCTTACTAAAAATAAACTAGTTATATTAATTATTCAACTAGTTCTAATCTCATATACCTAAATTTTTCTTACTAAGAATAAACTAGTTATATTAATTATTCAACTAGTTCTAATTAATCTCATATACCTAAATTTCCTTATTAAAAATAAACTAGTTAATTATATTAATTATTCAACTAGTTCTAATCTCATATACCTAAATTTCCTTATTAAAAATAAACTAGTTATATTAATTATTCAACTAGCTAGTTCTAATCTCTAGTTCGACAATTTTTCTATCTAGCTAGCTAATTCATCTAACATTCGACATTAATCTAACATTCGATCATCTAATTAACTTTTCTAAAAAACAGAAAATAAGTAAAAAAAATTGTGTGTGTATGCATGTGTGTATATATACGTATATGTGTGTACGTATGTGTGTATGTGTGTATGCGTGTGATGTGTGCATGTGTGGTATATGTGTGTGTGTGTGTGTGCGGTGCCGCCGCCCCGTACGTACGAGCGGGCGCGCCGGCGTACGGGGCGGGGGCGCCGCCGTTGTGTGTGTGTATGTGTGTGTGTATGTGTGTGCGGCCGGGAGCGAGAGAGAGACATACGGCCGCGGCGATGACGACGGACGGCGGCGGTGTTCGGGGCGGCAGCGCGCAAGACGACGACGACGACGGGCGGCGGCGGGGACAGCGACGATGACGACGGACGGCGACGACGGGATCGAGCGGCGCGCGCGGCGGAGGTTGGAGACGAAGTGGCGAGTTGAAACTGAAATTTTCGTACGTGCTGTATATATAGGATTGGCCTTTAGTACCGGTTCGTGGCACGAACCGGTACTAAAGGCCTATTTTCCCCAGGCCAAGCGGCGGGAAACGACCCCTTTAGTACCGGTTCGTGCCACGAACCGGTACTAAAGACCCCCCCCCCTTTAGTACCGGTTGGAGCCACGAACCGGTACTAAAGGGGGTGCGCTGCCACCCGCGGTGCACAAAAGTTTAGTCCCACCTCGCTAGCCGAGGGGCACTCGCACCTGCTTATAAGCCCTGCCGCCGCTGCAGTCTCGAGCTCCTCTCTAAAGCAGGCCTTCTGGGCCTACCTCTGCTACTCTGCCCTGTGGGGCCTATTGGGCTTGCGGGCCTGCATCCTGGCCCAACAACAGGTTGGGTTTCTAGTCGTATGCAGGCCGCTGTGGCCCAGTAGGTGGGCTTTTTTCATTTAGTTGTTTTTTGCTGTATTTAGAGTTTGCGCTACCACCCCAAAATTTAGTCCCACCTCGCCCGGCGAAGGGCAGCCGCACTGGTTTATAAACCAAGCCGCGGATACCTCTTCGAACTCCTCTATATAGCAGGCTTCTAGGCCTAATTAATTAGGGCGCGCTGCCCTGTGAGTCTGCTGGCCCTTCTGGGCCTGCATTTGCACACCCTAGGTCTGGTAGACCCACAGGGCAGTGCACCAACAAATTTGCTATATAGTTTTTTCTTTTCTGCATTACTTATTTTTATTTATTTATTTTTGAGTAGTTTTTTATATAGTTTTTTTCTGCATTATTTATTTTCTTCTATTTATTTTTGAGTAATTTTTTTGTATAGTTCTTTTATTTTCTCCATTACTTATTTTTGCATAGTCCGAAACCTTGATACTCGGAAAGAGTTTGTTCAGTTTGTACACGAAGTGCGTCCAGTTTTTGCCGTGACCCTCTCTACTCTTTCGCGCATGCTATGCGGGTGATACGATGATACCATGCCAAGTTTCAACATTTTCAGGATTCATTTTGTAGTGATTTTCAATTTCACGATCATTTAGCTCTCTAAACAATTAGGTAAATGACCGAAAAACAATAAATGATGTCAGAACATGTTGAAACTTGATGACGTCGCTTTAAATGCTGCATACTGAACACAAAAGAAGTCCGGAGTTCAAATAAGTATAAAAAACATTGAAGTGGCCATGTAACAGATGAGTTCTCGTCCGAAATCCTGATAATCAGAAAGAGTAGGTCCAGTTTGTACACGAAGAGGCATAACAAGCTTTAAATGTTGCATACTGAACACAAAAGAAGTCCGGAGTTTAAATAAGTTATTAAAAATAAAAAAGAGGTGCAATGCTGGTTAATTTGCTTCAAGCCATTCGGAATAGTGTAGACTGCATTGCACATAGCTCAGTGCAATCTATGCTATTCCGCAAGGCTTGAAGCTAATCAACATGTAGAAGATCATCTTGAGCTTGTGTCCCCTTGAAGGAAGTAGGATACTTCTCTTGTTGAGGAACAAACTTTGTCTTTGGGGTATTGATCTTCTTCCCACTCAACTCCATTAGTATTGAACTTTCGTTCAAAACCAACACCTTGATTCTTCCCTTTAATAAGCTATTTTCTTGCTCAAGTGTAACTTGGCTAAGAGAATCGTTAGTGGAATCAAGAGAACTACTAGAAGCAACAATGTTGGATTTTATGTCACAAAAAAGAAGTTGTATCAAACCTTTTATGTCGGATCTAGAACAAACCAATCGGTATCGCCATCATACAGCCCTACCGTGGCTCGTGATGCATATATATGCATATCGAATGTACGGTTGGGCGTATGATGGCGAATCCGAATGATTTGTATTCAGTCGATGAACTGGTAGATGTATGCAGTCGATGAATTGGTAGATGTATGTAGTCGATGAACTGAAAGACTTATGCAGGGACGAAGGCGAGAGATGGCCTATATATAGGGTCGTCTGGCTCACAAAGTGATTGTGATAGTTTCGATCCAACGACTCACATGAGCTAGGAAGAAACACACTCTTGATCCAACGACTCGCAAGAGCTAGAAAGAAACACACGATCCGTGTGATTCTTCCTGATTGATGGGATGCACATTAGTATCGGTTCGTGCCACGAACCGGTGCTAAAGATTGGCAACGAACCGGTACTAATGGTAGCAGCCCGCCTAGCCGTTGGAATCGGCACTAATGGTCACATTCGTGCCGGCTCAAATTCAAACCGGCACTATAATGTGCTTCACATTTGACCGTTTTTCTACTAGTCAATAGAGTTTGCCAAACTTGAGTTTCCCAAGTCACTTACACAAAAAGCTATGATTCATGGTTGTCAAATCCATAATTTCCAAACCACAACAACCTTGAGGCATAACAAGCTTTAAATGCTGCATACTGAACACAAAAGAAGTCCGGAGTTTAAATAAGTTATTAAAAATAAAAAAAGAGGTGCAATGCTGGTTAATTTGCTTCAAGCTATTCGGAATAGTGTAGATTGCACTAAGCCACTGCACATAGCTCAGTGCAATCTATACTATTCCGCAAGGCTTGAAGCAAATCAACATGTAGGTGAGCATTGCAACTCTTCGTCATTGTCTGTGCACTCACGGCTTATAAACCGCTCATATTGCCTCTCTCTTGGCGAGGTGGGACTAAAAACAGCTTGCCGTAAACCGGCACCGCTCCTTAGTACCGGTTCGTGGTACGAACCGGCACTAAATGGTGATGGTGGGGCCACAGCCTGACCGCAGGATGACACAGCCTCTTTAGTACCGGTTCGTGGCATGAACCGGTATTAAAGGTTCGCCACGAACCGGTACTATTGATCGCCGCCATGAACCGGCACTAATGTGCATATTAGTGCCGGCTCAAATACAAACCGGCACTAATGTGCTTCACGTTTGACCCTTTTTCTACTAGTGATTGTTGGTTGAAATGGTCGAGCTTGACTCAATCAGTTGGATTGGATGAGGAAGGAGTAGAAGAGAAATGTGTGTCTGACTTACAACCAGCCATGCCAAAAAGAAACAGGCAAGTGATGGGGAAAAGTGGGAGAAGAAAAGGGTGGCACGTGAAGGTGCGGCAAGCAAATATCCGCCACTTGGACGGAAATTTTTGATGCCAAGGAGGTGAAAAAGGAGGACAGGTACAAGATGTTCATTGATGGGCAAAGGGAGAAGATGGAGTTTGACCGGCAGAGGTTGGCCTTGGAGCAGGACAAGGTGGAATTGGAGAGGCAATAGAATGTTGCCAAATTGGAGCTTGAGCAAACGGTGACATTGTGTGGTCATGACCTAGAGAAAGAGAGGTTGCGGCTTGTGAGAGAGACTGAGGGGTCGAGGATCATGTTGCGGGACATCAACCTCTTGGATGAGAAAGGAAATAAGTGGTTGCTCCGCATGAAGAAGAGGATCAATGAACGTGAGAACTGAGGTCATGGATTCATTCATGTATCGTTTATCTATGTATGAACTATTGATTTTTTTTCAAGAAAATGAACTATTGAATTTTATTTTGGCATGTACCAATTTTTTTGGCTACATTATGTTTGTATCATTAAGTGTATGATGAATTTGCGTTGTATGATCGTCATGCATGGATCTGCATGGATTCGGGTATTGAGATTTGGGGAGAAAATTTTGCATATTGTAGGAACAAATATTGCATGCCATGATAAATCATGGTCAAGAGTCTTTGCAATTTACTATGGAGGATACCAATTCCTCGGTGTTTGAAGTTGGGAAAACATCACATTCTAAAAAGAAGAAGAAAATTGCGAAAATTTACAAGCCGAGGGGTTCCGCATTCACACAATTTGAGGATGTTTTGTGTGAAAGTTGGTGCAACACTAGCATGGATCCGATTTGTGGAACCAAGCAAAAATGCCAGAAATATTGGGAGAAAATTTGGAAACTTTATCATGAGCAAAAATACTATGTGCAACCACACTCAATATGCAACAACCGTGTCGTGGGCTCTCTTCAACATAGATGGTCATCCATCCAAGAGGCCGTTAGCAAATTTGCTGGTTATCACAAACAAGTTGTAAGATGGAACCAAAGTGGCATCAGAATTCAAACCCGTGTAGCTTTCGCGGCGGCTTTGTACCATCAAGTGGAGAAGAAGCCATTCACTTTTTCACACTGTTGGTTGAAATGGTCGAGCCCGGCTCAATCAATTGGATTGGATGAGGAGGAAGAAGAAGAGAATGGTGCGTCCGACTTACAACCAACCATGCCAAAAAGAAACCGGCAAGTGATGGGGAACAAGTGGGAGAAGAAAAGGGTGGCACGTGAAGGTGTGGCAAGGAAAATATCCGCCATTTGGATGGGCATTTTTTATGCCACAGAGGTGAAGAAGGAGGAGAGGTACAAGATGTTCATTGATGGGCAAAGATAGAAGATGGAGTTCGACCGGCAGAGGTTAGACTTGGAGCAGGAGAAGGTGAAATTGGAGAGGCAAGAGAATGTTGCCAAATTGGAGCTTGAGCAAACGGTGACATTGTGTGGTCTTGACCACGAGAAAGACAGGTGGCGGCTTGTGAGACAGACGGAGGAGTCGAGGATCATGTTACAGGACATCAACCTCTTAGATGAGAAAGGGAAGAAGTGGTTGCTCTGCATGAAGAAGAGGATCAATAAACGTGAGACTGAAGTCGTTGATTCATTCATGTCTCGTTTATCTATCTATGAACTATTGATTTTTTTTCTCGAAAAAATGAACTATTGAATTCTATTTTGGCATGTACTGAGTTTATTTGGGCTACATTATCTTTGTATCGTCAAATGTATGTTGAATTTGCGTTGTACTCCCTCCATTTTTAATGTATTGTGCCCATGTTTTTCGAGATTTATTTTTTATCATAAATTTAACCAACATGAGAGACTGTGGCGGGAGCATGACAGGTACCTTTAAATTCGTATTCAAAAAAAGTTTTCAAAGTATAATTTTTCAGTAAAATAATTTATGTATTATATATCTAATTTATGGTCAAAGTTGAATATCGAAAAACGTGGGTGTACTACATTATGGAATGGAGGGAGTATGATCGTCATGCATGGATTTGCATGGATTTGGGTATCGAGATTTGGGGAATGTGGTTGTGGAAAGGACCAAATGAAAACCTGCCAGGTGCTGTCCACGGGCGTATAGGGATCCGAATTAGGAAATTCCGGTTGTAGATGAGATCATCTCCAGCCATTGGAGCCCCAAGAATACCACAGAACCAAAAAAGTTGGTGCCAAATGCTTCATCCGGCGAAATAGAAGTGCATGCGGAGGGCATCTTCCCAGCCACACCCCACCCCAACCAAAAGTTTGTGAAGGAAATGATTAGGTGGGCCAAGAAAAAGGACATGTGGGGAGACATGATTCGCCGAAACTTCGGCAGGCGCCCCCAAGAGCCCCCCAACGCGCCGGGTTTCGCCTAGGTTTGCCAACGATATTTTGACGTCCTGGGTGGCGCTGGGGGCGTGGCTGGGCTGTTTTTCGGCGAAAAGCGCCGTCCGAGCCAAAAACCGAGCCTAAAAAGGCGTCTTGGGGGCGAATGAAGATGCTCTAAGGGCTCGGGTGCATAAACCTGTGGTGCGCCGTTGTATACATATATTAGAGAAAAAAAACTGCACGCGCTTGGTTTAATTAAAAACGTGTTATGCAGAAAATCATGTTAATTTTGAAAATGTGACTACAATGATGTCACTATATCGGCTTATGAAGCCAGCAATACAACATCATGCCGGCAATGTATATTTCTTTATAAACCGAAGACCCTACTCCATTGCTTCATCAAAAGAAAAGAAAATAAAAGAAAATCATCTACTCCATGCTAGGGGCAAGACGAAGCAAACGTGTGCATGGTGGATCCGTCCATTGCTTTCTTCTTCTTATGTGTGTTTTTCCTTGTGTCTTGATTGATCAACTTTGTTGTATCCGGTTACAGCGAGGCAGAAGGCGATGAGGCCGGCGTGGTACTTGTAGTCGAGCCCCAAGACCCTGTCTACAGCCTTCTGCAACGGTGACTTGCCTGGACCGCTCCTTGCTGCTGCCTGATCACCCTGCAATGCAATGCAATGCAATGCACTGGAGCAAGAAAAAGAAAAAAGAAACGTCCCGGTCGGTTACCGATGCGATGGGATGCGAACCTGAGGAAGGCGGCCGGTGGAGAAGAGACGAGGACGAGAAGGTGGTGCCGTACGCTGGCAGAATTACAATCGACTTCCACGATTTTTGTACACCCATCCTACGATGCAATCTCTTCCTTGAAGAAGACGTACGCTGGCACGACCCGTGTTCGTCGAAATCACAATTAAATCACTATCTACGCTTTAATTTGTTTCCTCCACGATCAAAGAAACCCAACTGCTTCTTCGCAAAAAAAAAAACAAAAAAAAACTGCTAGTGCTAGTGCTAGCGCGCGATAAGCACGGCACTGATGGGTGGTGGGTGTACAGATGTACGCCCAAAATTTCCTGTAAAAAAAAATCCTATATATAAGTATGTATATGACAAAAATACTAAGAAAACATACTTTCGGGAGGTTACGCAGCAGCTCTCCGATCGTAAACAGACCAATAATAGCCTCTCAACGAGCCACCTCTGCCGAGTATAATACACATAGTAAAATAATAAACAAATGAATTATATTTTGATCTAGAGATATATGGCTCTTTGCAATTTTCTTCGTCTTTTGGGATATTGTTGGGGACGATATATAGCTCTTTGTAATTTTCTTTGTCTTTTGGGATATTGTTGGGGACGCGCTACGCGTTGGCCGACGGAGCTTTTTAAAAGATCCGCCACCTTTGCAGTCGTTAGATCTAGCTATTCAGCGTCCAACACCGTTGCAATAAGGATAGTGTTGCAGAATCCTTTGCAACAAAGTTTATGTTGCAAAATTCTTTTGCAACATAGGTGATGTTGCAGTTTTTTTTCTTCATTATTTTTGTAATATGGGTGTTGTTGTGAAAGAAAATTTTGCAACACAGATGATATTGTAGAAAAAATATTTGCAGTTTTTTGTCTTCATTATTTTGCAACATATGTGATGTTGCAGATTTTTTTCTTCATTATTTTTGTAATATGGGTGTTGCTGTGAAAGAAAATTTTGCAACACAGATGATATTGTAGAAAAAATATTTGCAGTTTTTTGTCTTCATTCTTTTGCAACATAGGTGATGTTGCGGAAGGTAATTTTGCAACTCCCATGAAGTTATAGAAAAAATTGCAAAAAAAAAAACACACGTGAAGGACACGAGTCGCATAGAGGAGGCGGCGGATCCCATATTGTTGTTATTGTGAACAATTTGCATTGTTGTGGGCCAATGGACTTCTTTGTTAGGAGGCGTCGTGGCTGAAGGCAAGTGTTTCCCATATTGTTGTTATTGTGAACAATTTGTATTATCGTGGGCCAATGGACTTCTTTGTTAGGGTGATTTTTGTTTGAACACCCAAAGTTGAATTCCTGGATCTGCCACTGGGCGACAAATGAACCCCCAGCCTCCCCATTGCCCGATGTCGTCCCCAAGAATGCTCCCGTTCCTCCCCCACCCACTCGCAGGAGCACTCCGAGGTTGAACCCGCTGGCGGCGGTCATTTTTTCTTGCTGGAATTGCTGCCAACCGGCGGAAATGACCACTACGAGGGTGTAGGACATCGGTCTGGCATTTCTTGTGTCCCCTGCCGCATCAGCCACCGGGGCCGTCAAGTAGACCGTGCACGGGGAGAGCCTCCTCCACCCCCATCATACACGGGAAGCTTGGAGCTTATCTTTGTTCAGGTTAGCAATTGCTATTTGCAACCAGGCTGACCAAGCATCAAATGAGATAGTATCTCCCTATGATGAAAGAATGGCATCAGGATTTATCACATTGTTGCAATAGCGATGTGAACTGTAGACTAGACTATAATTTCCTGACTAGCTCATATGTTTTTTCTCTATAAATTGTTTTCATATGTTTTTTGTGCATTTTTTATCTTGTGATTAAGTATACTTATACTATTAACACTTGCTCAGTTATAAGGCTGCCTAACTGTAGTGTTAAAGATCCTAGTGTTAAATATCCTAACAATACTTGTTTTTTTACTGCCAATATCGTAAAAAATGGTTGCCCTAAAACCTGTGTTTAGTATCCTTATAACACTAATAAGTTGCTTGAAACAGTGTTAAATATCATAACAATACTGATAAGCTGCCTTAAACTAGTGTCAAATATCCAAACATTATTGATAAGTTACTTTTTGGTTAATATGTAAGTTAGTGCTTTTTAATTCCTTGTTGTTGATGTTGCGATATTACAGTGATCTACCAATCTAAAATAAATTATATGGATATCTAGGTTTGCATATTTCTGGTAATGACTTAGGATGTGTTTGGCTGGAGAGATAAATAATGACGGGTTAGGATCTTCCTGATCTCTTTATTAAACCATTTTTCATTTTGATTTGTTTGTATTTCGATTCATAGCATCAAGTTTTCGTTTTGGGACTAAACTGCAAGTATTGACCACATATATATACTAGCATGGGCATTTCTTGCGTGTAACAAACAATTATTCATACAAAAATAACTTGGACCTCCTTTTTTAAAAGTGTTTCTCTTCATTTATGTTGCATCAAAACAGGGGGGTGGCGGGGGTTGCATTCTCTCGCTTATAAAAAAGAGATGTCATCAACCACTGTCAGATTTATTGCCCCCCTCTCTATTTTCCTATTTTTCATGCTACTGATAACTGATTGTCTGATTGCACCTCCAGTGCATCTACAATCTCAGCTTCTTCGAGATTTTCTGGATTCTGACCTTTTTCTTTGGATGAACTTGCACGGCCTCTAACTTTTCTTTTATCACTCATCTTTTTTTTAAATGTATTAGTCTCTAACTTTTCTGACGGCGTGGTGGCACTGAAAACACCGCAATGGATGCATCTTCAATGGCCTCAGACCATTGATCACCCTCATCTCCGACACCATCAAGGACGAGGCGCTCCTTTTGGCCAAGGCCGGCGCCAACGGGCTACAAAACATCCTCCCCGGCACGTAGTTCTTAGCTTTGTTTTGGGGCTGAGCCACCCCTTTGATCTAGTTTGCTCCTACGCTTTCTTACCATGCCTCTTGCGTACATGGCCTTATAAGCGTTGTAACCCCATGCTTGTGCTCTCCTTGTATCAATGAAAAGATACGCAGCTTGCGTATTCGCGTTTTCTAAGACAATGGTATTTATGTTGATGTACTCATTGTGTATTTATGCAATGAAAGCTTCTTTGAACTTTAGATTGCCAACTACTCCCTTCATTTCATAATATAACGGTGGACATCGAGTCTCCCTTGTCCTCTCTTGTGGTGGACACAAGAGCAGACTCGAGGCAAAATTTCGTGTTTTGACCCTTTTGGAAAACCAAATCGAGATCTGACCCCAGTCTGAATTTTTTTCGAAATCTGACCCTTTAGCTACCGCCAGACCCTCGGGCGGTAGGGTTGCACAGCCTACCGCCGCAGGTTCCGACGGTAGGTGTGCCTGACGGCCGTCCATCCGTTAACGGCAGCTGACGTACCTACCGCCGAAGACCACGGCGGTAGCCCACACGAACCTACCGCCGAGTTCCCTGGCGGTAGGTTGGCACTAAACTTAACTACTTTGATTTTGTCTTCAATTTATTTTCACCACATAAGAAACATAACATAGACATAAGAAACATAACATAAGCACAATTTTATAGACATAACATACTTTGATCACATGCACAAAATTTTGCCATTACGGACTAAGAAACAAGTACCAAATAACATAGTTTGATCACATAACATAGTACGAAGGCAACACAAGAAGTTTAACAAATTCAATAGTCATCGACCACATAAAAGGTTTCATCCATAGGTAGAAATCAAACATGACGATCATCAGCAGCCACACACATATATAGTTTAGATGATATCGATGACGATCATCATCTTCAAGCCTTAACGGGTGGTCTTCCTGATAGTAATAAGGATGGCCTGTCTAACATGAAGATTCTTGTCGACGAGGAAGCTCTTCCACCCATGTGTGCTTAAATTTGTGCGGCCGTCCGTGTCCATGCCGTACACACAAGTAGTGACGGGGCCCGTTGCGGTAAGGCGTATTCCAGCATAGCCTTCTTCATCAGCCTCGAGGCCACAACTCTTAGATAGGCTCTTTGGCAATTTCTGAATAAGAAAAACATATCAATTAATAAGTATGGATTATCTAAACTATTAACAATTACTTGGATTCTACACTAAAAACATACCATCTCATGTCGATCGATCATGGTAGTTGTCAGACGGGTCACGAAGGGCGCCCCGATCAACTCAGCACGTGGCAGAAAGTTGTCCCATAGGTTGCACACCTCTTGTTCGCTCAGCCTCACTCTTTGAGCACAGATGGCTTCCTCAAGTGGGTCTTCATCTTCATAGTCCTCATCAAGTGGTGGTGGTGGCGCCATGTTCCTTATATAAGCATTGATTGGATAAAGTTAATTAAACATGAATATTTGTTCTAATGCAAGCAAAACAAATATCTACAATATTCACACAATAAATCATCACATATGGTGGTGGTGGTGGCTATAAGAAAGACTAAACCTAGGGTTGGTTCTAGGGTTCATCTAGTTTCTAGGATTCATCTAGGCTCTAGGGTTCATCTAGGTGAAGGAAATATGCCCTAGAGGCAATAATAAAGTTATTATTTATTTCCTTATATCATGATAAATGTTTATTATTCATGATAGAATTGTATTAACCGAAAACATAATACATGTGTGAGTATATAAACAAACAGAGTGTCACTAGTATGCCTCTACTTGACTAGCTCGTTAATCAAAGATGGTTATGTTTCCTAACCATGAACAAAGAGTTGTTATTTGATTAACGAGGTCACATCATTAGTTGGATGATCTGATTGACATGACCCATTCCATTAGCTTAGCTCCCGATCGTTTAGTATGTTGCTATTGCTTTCTTTATGACTTATACATGTTCCTATGACTATGAGATTATGCAACTCCCGTTTGCCGGAGGAACACTTTGTGTGCTACCAAACGTCACAACGTAACTGGGTGATTATAAAGGAGCTCTACAGGTGTCTCCAAAGGTACATGTTGGGTTGGCGTATTTCGAGATTAGGATTTGTCACTCCGATTGTCGGAGAGGTATCTCTAGGCCCTCTCGGTAATGCACATCACTTAAGCCTTGCAAGCATTGCAACCAATGAGTTAGTTGCGAGATGATGTATTACGGAACGAGTAAAGAGACTTGCCGGTAACAAGCTTGAACTAGGTATTGAGATACCGACGATCGAATCTCGGGCAAGTAACATACCGATGACAAAGGGAACAACGTATGTTGTTATGCGGTCTGACCGATAAAGATCTTCGTAGAATATGTAGGAGCCAATATGGGCATCCAGGTCCCGCTATTGGTTATTGACCAGAGAGGTGTCTCGGTCATGTCTACATAGTTCTCGAACCCGTAGGGTCCGCACGCTTAACGTTCGTTGACGATATAGTACTATGTGAGTTATGTATGTTGGTGACCGAATGTTGTTCGGAGTCCGGGATGAGATCACGGACATGACGAGGAACTCCGGAATGGTCCGGAGACAAAGTTTGATATATGGGATAATAGTGTTTGGTCACCGGAAGGGTTCCGGAAATCACCAGAAGGGGTTCCGGATGTTTCCCGAAATGTTTGGGTACGAGAACACTTTATTTGGGCCAAAGGGGAAAGCCCACAAGGTTTTTGGAGAGCGCAAAAGGAAGTTTTGCGGAGTCCAGGGGCCAGACGCCAGGGTCCCTGGCGTCTGGGTCCAGACGCCAGGAACCCTGGCATCTGGCCCTGGAGTCCAAGAAGGACTCTTGCCTTTCGGGTGAAACCGACTTTGTGGAGGCTTTTACTCCAAGTTTCGACCCCAGGGCTCAACATATAAATAGAGGGGCAAGGCTAGCACCAAAGATGTTGGAAATGTGCCCTAGAGGCAATAATAAAAGCATTATTATTATATTTCCTTGTTCATGATAATTGTCTTTATTCATGCTATAATTGTGTTATCCGGAAATCGTAATACATGTGTGAATAACAGACACCAACATGTCCCTAGTAAGCCTCTAGTTGACTAGCTCGTTGATCAATAGATAGTCATGGTTTCCTGGCTATGGACATTGGATGTCATTGATAACGAGATCACATCATTAGGAGAATGATGTGATGGACAAGACCCAATCCTAAACATAGCATAAAGATCGTATAGTTCGTTTGCTAGAGTTTTTCCAATGTCAAGTATCTTTTCCTTAGACCATGAGATCGTGTAACTCCCGGATACCGTAGGAGTGCTTTGGGTATACCAAACGTCACAACGTAACTGGGTGACTATAAAGGTATACTACGGGTATCTCCGAAAGTGTCTGTTGGGTTGACACGGATCAAGACTGGGATTTGTCACTCCGTATGATGGAGAGGTATCACTGGGCCCACTCGGTAATGCATCATCATAATGAGCTCAAAGTGACCAAGTGTCTAGTCACGGGATCATGCATTACGGTACGAGTAAAGTGACTTGTCGGTAACGAGATTGAACGAGGTATTGGGATACCGACGATCGAATCTCGGGCAAGTAACATATCGATTGACAAAGGGAATTGCATACGGGGTTGATTGAATCCTCGACATCGTGGTTCATCCGATGAGATTATCATGGAACATGTGGGAGCCAACATGGGTATCCAGATCCCGCTGTTGGTTATTGACCGGAGAGTCGTCTCGGCCATGTCTGCTTGTCTCCCGAACCCGTAGGGTCTACACACTTAAGGTTCGGTGACGCTAGGGTTGTGAAGATATGTATATGCAGTAACCCGAATGTTGTTCGGAGTCCCGGATGAGATCCCGGACATCACGAGGAGTTCCGAAATGGTCCGGAGGTAAAGAATTATATAAAGGAAGTGCTGTTTCGGCTATCGGGACAAGTTTCGGGGTCACCGGTATTATACTGGGACCACCGGAAGGGTCCCGGGGGTCCACCGGGTGGGGCCACCTATCCCGGGGGGGGGGCCCATGGGCTAAAGTGGGACGAAACCCAGCCCAAAGTGGGCTGGGGCGCCACTCCCCTAGGGCCCATGCGGCTAGGGTTGGGGGGGAAACCCTAAAGGGGGCGCCCCCTTGCTTGGGGGGCAAGCCCCCACCCCTTCCCCCCCCTAGGAGATCCCATCTCCTAGGGCCGGCGCCCTCCCCTAGCACCCCTATATATAGTGGGGGGAGAGGAGGGACTTGATACACCAGCCCTTGGCGCCTCCCTCTCTCCCCGTTACATATCTCTCTCGTAGTATAGGCGGAGCCCTGCTACTGTGACGCCCTGCATCCACCACCACGCCATCGTGCTGCTGGATCTTCATCAACCTGTCCTTCCCCCTTGCTGGATCAAGAAGGAGGAGACGTCATCCGCTCCATACGTGTGTTGAACGCGGAGGTGCCGTCCGTTCGGCGCTTGGTCATCGGTGATTTGGATCACGTCGTGTTCGACTACTTCATCCCCGTTCTTTGAACGCTTCCGCTCGCGATCTACAAAGGTATGTAGATGCATCCGATGACTTGTTGCTAGATGAACTCATAGATGGATCTTGGTGAAACCGTAGGAAATTTTTTGTTTTCTGCAACGTTCCCCAACAGTGGCATCATGAGCTAGGTCTATGCGTAGTTCTTCTTGCGCGAGTAGAACACAATTTGTTGTTGGCGTAGATTTGTCAACTTTCTTGCCGCTACTAGTCTTATCTTGCTTCAGCGGTATTGTGGGATGAAGCGGCCCGGACCAACCTTACACGTACGCTTACGTGAGACCGGTTCCACCGACTAACATGCACTAGTTGCATAAGGTGGCTGGCGGGTGTCTGTCTCTCCCACTTTAGTTGGAGCGGATTCGATGAACAGGGTCCTTATGAAGGGTAAATAGAAGTTGACAAATCACGTTGTGGCTTTCACGTAGGTAAGAAGACGTTCTTGCTAGAAGCCTAATTCAGCCACGTAAAACTTGCAACAACAATTAGAGGACGTCTAACTTGTTTTTGCAGCAAGCGCTTTGTGATATGATATGGCCAAAGTTGTGATGAATGATGAATGATCTATATGTGATGTATGAGATGTTCATGCTATTGTAATAGGAATCACGACTTGCATGTCGATGAGTATGACAACCGGCAGGAGCCATAGGAGTTGTCTTTATTTTTTGTATGACCTGCGTGTCATTGAGAAACACCATGTAAATTACTTTACTTTATTGCTAAACGCGTTAGCCATAGTAGTAGAAGTAATAGTTGGCGAGCAACTTCATGGAGACACGATGATGGAGATCATGATGATGAAGATCATGGTGTCAAGCCGGTGACAAGATAATCATGGAGCCCCAAGATGGAGATCAAAGGAGCTATGTGATATTGGCCATATCATGTCACGTTTATTATTTGATTGCATGTGATGTTTATCATGTTTTGCATCTTGTTTACTTAGAACGACGGTAGTAAATAAGATGATCCCTCATAATAATTTCAAGAAGTGTTCCCCCTAACTGTGCACCGTTGCGACAGTTCGTTGATTCAAAGCACCACGTGATGATTGGGTGTTTGATTCAGACGTTCACATACAACAGGTGTAAGACAGATTTACACATGCAAACACTTAGGTTGACTTGGCGAGCCTAGCATGTACAGACATGGCCTCGGAACACAGAAGACCGAAAGGTCGAGCATGAGTCGTATAGAAGATACGATCAACATGAAGATGTTCACCGACGTTGACTAGTCCGTCTCACGTGATGATCGGACACGGCCTAGTTGACTCGGATCATGTTATACTTAGATGACTAGAAGAGGGATGTCTATCTAAGTGGGAGTTCATTGAATAATTTGATTAGATGAACTTAATGATCATGAACTTAGTCTAAATTCTTTACAATATGTCTTGTAGATCAAATGGCCAACATAGTCCTCAACTTCAACGCGTTCCTAGAGAAAACCAAGCTGAAAGATGATGGCAGCAACTATAGGGACTGGGTCCGGAACCTGAGGATCATCCTCATAGCTGCCAAGAAAGATTATGTCCTATAAGCACCGCTAGGTGAAGCTCCCGTCCCACAGAACCAAGACGTTATGAACGCTTGGCAGACACGTGTTGACGACTACTCCCTCGTTCAGTGCGGCATGCTTTACAACTTAGAGCCGGGGCTCCAAAAGCGTTTTGAGAGGCATGGAGCATATGAGATGTTCGAAGAGCTGAAAATGGTTTTTCAAGCTCATGCCCGGGTCGAGAGATATGAAGTCTCCGACAAATTCTTCAGCTGTAAGATGGAGGAAAATAGTTCTGTCAGTGAGCACATACTCACTATGTCTGGGTTGCATAACCGCTTGACTCAGCTGGGAGTTAATCTCCCGGATGATGCGGTCATTGACAGAATCCTCCAGTCGCTTCCACCAAGCTACAAGAGCTTTGTGATGAACTTCAATATGCAGGGGATGGAAAAGACCATTCCTGAGTTATTTTCAATGCTGAAATCAGTGGAGGTAGAAGTCAAGAAGGAACATCAAGTGTTGATGGTGAATAAAACCACTAAGTTCAAGAAGGGCAAGGGTAAAAAGAACTTCAAGAAGGACGGCAAGGGAGTTGCTGCGCCCGGCAAGCAAGCTGCCGGGAAGAAGCCAAAGTATGGACCCAAGCCCGAGACTGAGTGCTTTTATTGCAAGGGAAGTAGTCACTGGAAGCGGAACTGCCCCAAATACTTAGCAGACAAGAAGGCCGGCAAAACAAAAGGTATATGTGATATACATATAATTGATGTGTACCTTACTAGTGTCCGTAGTAGCTCCTGGGTATTTGATACCGGTGCAGTTGCTCACATTTGTAACTCAAAGCAGGGGCTGCGGAATAAGCGGAAACTGGCAAAGGACGAGGTGACGATGCGCGTCGGGAATGGTTCCAAGGTCAATGTGATCGCCGTCGGCACGCTACCTCTATATTTACCTTCGGGATTAGTTTTAAACCTTAATAATTGTTATTTAGTGCCAGCTTTGAGCATGAACATTGTATCGGGATCTCGTTTAATTCGAGATGGCTACTCATTTAAATCCGAGAATAATGGTTGTTCTATTTATATGAGAGATATGTTTTATGGTCATGCTCCTATGGTGAATGGTTTATTCTTTATGAATCTCGAACGTAATGCTACACATGTTCATAATGTGAGTACCAAAAGATGTAAAGTTGATAATGATAGTCCCACATACTTGTGGCACTGCCGCCTTGGTCACATAGGTGTCAAACGCATGAAGAAGCTCCATGCAGATGGACTTTTAGAGTCTCTTGATTATGAATCATTTGACACGTGCGAACCATGCCTCATGGGTAAAATGACCAAGACTCCGTTCTCAGGAACAATGGAGCGAGCAACCAACTTATTGGAAATCATACATACTGATGTGTGCGGTCCAATGAGTGTTGAGGCTCGCGGTGGCTATCATTATGTTCTCACCCTCACTGATGACTTGAGTAGATATGGGTATATCTACTTAATGAAACACAAGTATGAAACCTTTGAAAAGTTCAAGGAATTTCAGAGTGAGGTTGAGAATCAACGTGACAGGAAAATCAAGTTTCTACGATCAGATCGTGGAGGATAATACTTGAGTCACGAATTTGGCACACACTTAAGAAAATGTGGAATAGTTTCACAACTCACGCCGCCTGGAACACCTCAGCGTAACAGTGTGTCCGAACATCGTAATCGCACTCTATTAGATATGGTGCGATCTATGATGTCTCTTACCGATTTACCGCTATCTTTTTGGGGCTATGCTTTAGAGACTGCCGCATTCACTTTAAATAGGGCTCCATCGAAATCCGTTGAGATGACACCGTATGAATTATGGTTTGGGAAGAAACCTAAGCTGTCGTTTCTAAAAGTTTGGGGATGCGATGCTTATGTCAAGAAACTTCAACCTGAAAAGCTCGAACCCAAGTCGGAAAAATGCGTCTTCATAGGATACCCAAAAGAAACTATTGGGTATACCTTCTACCTCAGATCCGAAGGCAAGGTCTTTGTTGCCAAGAATGGATCCTTTCTAGAGAAGGTGTTTCTCTCGAAAGAAGTAAGTGGGAGGAAAGTAGAACTTGATGAAGTATTACCTCTTGAACCGGAAAATGGCGCAACTCAAGAAAATGTTCCTGAGGTGCCAGCACCGACTAGAGAGGAAGTTAATGATAATGATCAAGATACTTCTAATCAAGCTCCTACTAAAATTCGAAGGTCCACAAGGACACGTTCCGCACCAGAATGGTACGGCAACCCTGTCTTGGAAATCATGTTGTTAGACAATGGTGAACCTTCGAACTATGAAGAAGCAATGGCGGGCCCGGATTCCGACAAATGGCTAGAAGCCATGAAATCCGAGATAGGATCCATGTATGAAAACGAAGTATGGACTTTGACTGACTTGCCCGTTGAACGGCGAGCCATAGAAATTAAATGGATCTTTAAGAAGAAGACAGACGCGGATGGTAATGTGACCATCTATAAAGCTCGGCTTGTCGCTAAGGGTTATCGACAAGTTCAAGGGGTTGACTACGATGAGACTTTCTCACCGGTAGCGAAGCTGAAGTCCGTCTGAATCATGTTAGCAATTGCCACATTCTACGATTATGAGATATGGCAAATGGACGTCAAAACGGCATTCCTTAATGGTTTCCTTAAGGAAGAACTGTATATGATGTAGCCGGAGGGTTTTGTCGATCCTAAGAATGCTGACAAGGTGTGCAAGCTCCAACGCTCGATTTATGGGCCGGTGCAAGCATCCCGGAGTTGGAACATTCGCTTTGATGAGATGATCAAAGCGTTTGGGTTTACGCAGACTTATGGAGAAGCCTGCGTTTACAAGAAAGTGAGTGGGAGCTCTATAGCATTTCTCATACTATATGTAGATGACATACTCTTGATGGGAAATGATATAGAACTCTTGGACAGCATCAAGGCCTACTTGAATAAGAGTTTTTCAATGAAGGACCTTGGAGAAGCTGCTTATATATTAGGCATCAAGATCTATAGAGATAGATCAAGACGCCTCATAGGTCTTTCACAAAGCACATACCTTGAGAAGATATTGAAGAAGTTCAATATGGATCAATCTAAGAAGGGGTTCTTGCCTGTGTTACAAGGCATGAAATTGAGCTCAGCTCAAAGTCCGACCACGGCAGAAGAAATAGAAGAGATGAGTGTCATCCCCTATGCCTCAGCCATAGGTTCTATTATGTATGCCATGCTGTGTACCAGACCTGATGTAAACCTTGCCGTAAGTTTGGTAGGAAGGTACCAAAGTAATCCCGGCAAGGAACACTGGACAGCGGTCAAGAATATCCTGAAGTGCCTTAAAAGGACTAAGGAAATGTTTCTCGTTTATGGAGGTGATGAAGAGCTCGTCGTAAAGGGTTACGTCGACGCTAGCTTCGAGACAGATCTGGATGACTCTAAGTCATAAACCGGATACGTGTATATTTTGAATGGTGGGGCAGTAAGCTGGTGCAGTTGCAAGAAGAGCGTCGTGGCGGGATCTACATGTGAAGCGGAGTACATGGCAGCCTCGGAGGCAGCACATGAAGCAATTTGGGTGAAGGAGTTCATCACCGACCTCGGAGTCATACCCAATGTGTCGGGCCGATCAAGCTCTTCTGTGACAACACTGGAGCTATTGCACTTGCCAAGGAGCCCAGGTTTCACAAGAAGACAAGGCACATCAAGCGTCGCTTCAACTCCATTCATGAAAATGTTCAAGATGGAGACATAGAGATTTGTAAAGTACATACGGACCTGAATGTAGCAGATCCGTTGACTAAACCTCTACCTAGGGCAAAACATGATCAACACCAGAATTCCATGGGTGTTCGATTCATCACAATGTAACTAGATTATTGACTCTAGTGCAAGTGGGAGACTGTTGGAAATGTGCCCTAGAGGCAATAATAAAAGCATTATTATTATATTTCCTTGTTCATGATAATTGTCTTTATTCATGCTATAATTGTGTTATCCGGAAATCGTAATACATGTGTGAATAACAGACACCAACATGTCCCTAGTAAGCCTCTAGTTGACTAGCTCGTTGATCAACAGATAGTCATGGTTTCCTGGCTATGGACATTGGATGTCATTGATAACGAGATCACATCATTAGGAGAATGATGTGATGGACAAGACCCAATCCTAAACATAGCATAAAGATCGTATAGTTCGTTTGCTAGAGTTTTTCCAATGTCAAGTATCTTTTCCTTAGACCATGAGATCGTGTAACTCCCGGATACCGTAGGAGTGCTTTGGGTATACCAAACGTCACAACGTAACTGGGTGACTATAAAGGTATACTACAGGTATCTCCGAAAGTGTCTGTTGGGTTGACACGGATCCAGACTGGGATTTGTCACTCCGTATGACGGAGAGGTATCACTGGGCCCACTCGGTAATGCATCATCATAATGAGCTCAAAGTGACCAAGTGTCTGGTCACGGGATCATGCATTACGGTACGAGTAAACTGACTTGCCGGTAACGAGATTGAACGAGGTATTGGGATACCGACGATCGAATCTCGGGCAAGTAACATATCGATTGACAAAGGGAATTGCATACGGGGTTGATTGAATCCTCGACATCGTGGTTCATCCGATGAGATCATCGTGGAACATGTGGGAGCCAACATGGGTATCCAGATCCCGCTGTTGGTTATTGACCGGAGAGTCATCTCGGTCATGTCTGCTTGTCTCCCGAACCCGTAGGGTCTACACACTTAAGGTTCGGTGACGCTAGGGTTGTGAAGATATGTATATGCAGTAACCCGAATGTTGTTTGGAGTCTCGGATGAGATCCCGGACGTCACGAGGAGTTCCGGAATGGTCCGGAGGTAAAGAATTATATATAGGAAGTGCTGTTTCGGCTATCGGGACAAGTTTCGGGGTCACCGGTATTATACCGGGACCACCGAAAGGGTCCCGGGGGTCCACCGGGTGGGGCCACCTATCCCGGGGGGCCCCATGGGCTAAAGTGGGACGAAACCCAGCCCAAAGTGGGCTGGGGCGCCACTCCCCTAGGGCCCATGCGGCTAGGGTTGGGGGGGAAACCCTAAAGGGGGCGCCCCCTTGCTTGGGGGCAAGCCCCCACCCCTTGGCCGCCCCCCCTAGGAGATCCCATCTCCTAGGGCCGGCGCCCTCCCCTAGCACCCCTATATCTAGTGGGGGAGAGGAGGGACTTGATACACCAGCCCTTGGTGCCTCCCTCTCTCCCCGTTACATCTCTCTCTCTCGTAGTATAGGCGGAGCCCTGCTACTGTGACGCCCTGCATCCACCACCACGCCGTCGTGCTGCTGGATCTTCATCAAACTCTCCTTCCCCCTTGCTGGATCAAGAAGGAGGAGACATCATCCGCTCCGTACGTGTGTTGAACGCGGAGGTGCCGTCCGTTCGGCGCTTGGTCATCGGTGATTTGGATCACGTCGTGTTCGACTACTTCATCCCCGTTCTTTGAACGCTTCCGCTCGCGATCTACAAAGGTATGTAGATGCATCCGATGACTCGTTGCTAGACGAACTCATAGATGGATCTTGGTGAAACCGTAGGAAAATTTTTGTTTTCTGCAACGTTCCCCAACAAAAGACACATCAAGAAACACCAAGCCGTGTGCCGGCAACCCTGTATCCTCTAGTTTATCCTCCGTCATAGTTTTTGTAGAGCTTAGGCGAAGCCCTGTGAAGATTCTTCTTCACCAACACCGTCACCACGCCGTCGTGCTGCCGGAACCCATCTACTACTTCGCCCCTCTGGTGACTAGAGAACTCATCTACTACTTCGCCCCTCTTGCCATACATGTGCAGAACTCGGAGGTGCCGTGCTTTCGGTACTTGGATCGGTCGGATCGTGAAGACGTTCGACTACACCAACCGCGTTGATATAACGCTTCCGCTTTCGGTCTACGAGGGTACGTAGACAACACTCTCCCCTCTCGTTGCTATGCATCACCATGATCTTACGTGTGCGTAGGAAATTTTTGTGAAATTACTGCGTTACCCAACAGTGGCATCCGAGCCTAGGTTTTATGTGTTGATGTTATATGCACGAGTAGAACACAAGTGAGTTGTGGGCGATATAAGTCATACTGCTTACCAGCATGTCATACTTTGGTTCGGCGGTATTGTTGGATGAAGCGGCCCGGACCGACATTACGCGTACGCTTACGCGAGACTGGTTCTACCGACGTGCTTTGCACATAGGTGGCTTGCGGGTGACAGTTTCTCCAACTTTAGTTGAACCGAGTGTGGCTACGCCCGGTCCTTGCGAAGGTTAAAACGGCATCAACTTGACAAACTATCGTTGTGGTTTTGATGCGTAGGTAAGATCGGTTCTTGCTTAAGCCCGTAGCAGCCACGTAAAAATTGCAACAAACAAAGTAGAGGACGTCTAACTTGTTTTTGCAGGGCATGTTGTGATGTGATATGGTCAAGACATGATGCTAAATTTAATTGTATGAGATGATCATGTTTTGTAACCGAGTTATCGGCAACTGGCAGGAGCCATATGGTTGTCGCTTTATTGTATGCAATGCAATCGCGATGTAATGCTTTACTTTATCACTAAGCGGTACGATAGTCGTGGAAGCATAAGATTGGCGAGATGACAACGATGCTACGATGGAGATCAAGGTGTCGCGCCGGTGACGATGGTGATCATGACGGTGCTTCGGAGATGGAGATCACAAGCACAAGATGATGATGGCCATATCATATCACTTATATTGATTGCATGTGATGTTTATCTTTTTATGCATCTTATCTTGCTTTGATTGACGGTAGCATTATAAGATGATCTCTCACTAAATTATCAAGAAGTGTTCTCCCTGAGTATGCACCATTGCCAAAGTTCGTCGTGCCCAGACACCACGTGATGATCGGGTGTGATAAGCTCTATGTCCATCTACAACGGGTGTTATCGGCAACTGGCAGGAGCCATATGGTTGTGGCTTTATTGTATGCAATGCAATCGCGATGTAATGCTTTATTTTATCACTAAGCGGTAGCGATAGTCGTGGAAGCATAAGATTGGCGAGACGACAACGATGCTACGATGGAGATCAAGGTGTCGCGCCGGTGACGATGGTGATCATGACGGTGCTTCGAAGATGGAGATCACAAGCACAAGATTATGATGGACATATCATATCACTTATATTGATTGCATGTGATGTTTATCTTTTATGCATCTTATCTTGCTTTGATTGACGGTAGCATTATAAGATGATCTCTCACTAAATTATCAAGAAGTGTTCTCCCTGAGTATGCACCGTTGCGAAAGTTCTTCGTGCTGAGACACCACGTGATGATCGGGTGTGATAGGCTCTACGTTCAAATACAACGGGTGCAAAACAGTTGCACACGCGGAATACTCAGGTTATACTTGACGAGCCAAGCATATACAGATATGGCCTCAGAACACGGAGACCGAAAGGTCGAGCGTGAATCATATAGTAGATATGATCAACATAGTGATGTTCACCATTGAAACTACTCCATCTCACATGATGATCGGACATGGTTTAGTTGATTTGGATCACGTGATCACTTAAAAGATTAGAGGGATGTCTTTCTAAGTGAGAGTTCTTAAGTAATATGATTAATTGAACTTTAAATTTATCATGAACTTAGTCCTGGTAGTATTTTGCAAATTATGTTGTAGATCAATAGCTCGCGTTGTTGCTTCCCTGTGTTTATTTTGATATGTTCCTAGAGAAAATTGTGTTGAAAGATGTTAGTAGCAATGATGCGGATTGGATCCATGATCTGAGGTTTATCCTCATTGCTGCACAGAAGAATTATGTCCTTGATGCACCGCTAGGTGACAGACCTATTGCAGGAGCAGATGCAGACGTTATGAACGTTTGGCTAGCTCAATATGATGACTACTTGATAGTTTAGTGCACCATGCTTAATGGCTTAGAATCGGGATTTCAAAGAAGTTTTGAACGTCATGGACCATATGAGATGTTCCAGGAGTTGAAGATAATATTTCAAGCAAATACCCGAGTTGAGAGATATGAAGTCTCCAACAAGTTCTATAGCTAAAAGATGGAGGAGAATCGCTCAACTAGTGAGCATGTGCTCAGATTGTCTGGGTACTACAATCGCTTGAATCAAGTGGGAGTTAATCTTCCAGATAAGATAGTGATTGACAGAATTCTCTAGTCACCATGACCAAGTTAGTAGAACTTCATGATGAACTATTGTATGCAAGGGATGACGAAAACGACTCCCGAGCTTTTCATGATGATGAAATCGATGAAGGTAGAAATCAAGAAAAACATCAAGTGTTGATGGTAGACAAGACCACCAGTTTCAAGAAAAGGGCTGAGCGAAGAAGGGGAACTTCAAAAAGAACAACAAGCAAGTTGCTGCTCAAGTGAAGAAGCCCAAGTCTGGACCTAAGCCTGAGACTGGGTGCTTCTACTGCAAAGGGACTGGTCACTGGAAGCGGAACTACCCCAAGTGATTGGCAGATAAGAAGGATGGCAAAATGAACATAAGTATATTTGATATGCATGTTATTGATGTGTACTTTACTAGTGTTTATAGGAACCCCTCAGTATTTGATACTAGTTCAGTTGCTAAGATTAGTAACTCGAAACGGGAGTTGCAGAATAAACAGAGACTAGTTAAGGGTGAAGTGATGATGTGTGTTGGAAGTGGTTCCAAGATTGATATGATCATCATCGCACACTCCCTATAAATTCGGGATTAGTGTTGAACCTAAATAAGTGTTATTTGGTGTTTACGTTGAGCATGAATATGATTTGATCATGTTTATTGTAATACAGTTATTCATTTAAGTAAGAGAATAAATTGTTGTTCTGTTTACATGAATAAAACCTTATATGGTTACACACCCAATGAAAATAGTTCGTTGGATCTCAATCGTAGTGATACACATAATCATAATATTGAAACCAAAAGATGCAAAGTTAATAATGATAGTGCAACTTATTTGTAGCACTGCCGTTTAGGTCATATTGGTGTAAACCGCATGAAGAAACTCCATGCTGATGGGCTTTTGGAATCACTTGATTGTGAATCAGTTAATGCTTGCGAACCATGCCTCATGGGCAAGATGACTAAGACTCTGTTCTTCGGAACAATGGAGCGAGCAACAGATTTGTTGGAAATCATACATACTGATGTATGTGGTCCGATGAATATTGAGGCTCGCGATAGGTATCATTATTTTCTGATCTTCACAGATGATTTGAGCAGACATGAGTATATCTACTTGATGAAACATAAGTCTGAAACATTTGAAAAGTTCAAAGAATTTCAGAGTGAAGTGGAGAATCATCGTAACAAGAAAATAAGGCTTCTACGATCTGATCGCGTAGACAAATATTTGAGTTACGAGTTTGGTCTTCAATTGAAACAATGTGGAATAGTTTCACAAATTCGTGCCACCCAGAACACCACAGCATAATGGTGTGTCCGAACATCATAGCCGTACTTTATTAGATATAGTGCAAATCTATGATGTTTCTTACCGATTTACCACTATCATTTTTGAGGTTATGCATTAATGACAGCTGCATTCACGTTAAAAAAGGGGCACCATCTAAGTCCGTTGAGACGACACAATCTGAACTGTGGTTTAGCAAGAAACCAAAGTTGTCATTTCTTAAAGTTTGGGGTTGTGATGCTTATGTGAAAAAGTTTCATCCTGATAAGCTCAAAAAACCAAAGTCGGAGAAATATGTCTTCATAGGATACCCAAAAGGAGACTGTTGGGTACACCTTCTATCACAGATCCTAAGGCAAGACATTCGTTGCTTATAATGGATCCTTTCCAGAGAAGGAGTTTCTCTCGAAAGAAGTGAGTGGGAGGAAAGTAGAACTTGATAAGGTAATTGTACCTTCTCCCTTATTGGAAAGTAGTTCATCACAGAAATCTGTTCATGTGACTACTACATCAATTAGTGAGGAAGCTAATGATGATGATCATAAAACTTCAGATCAAGTTACTACCGAATCTCGTAGGTAAACCAGAGTGAGATCCGCACCAGAGTGGTACAGTAATCCTGTTCTAGAAGTCATGTTACTAGACCATGACGAACTTGCGAACTATGAGGAAGCGATGATGAGCCCAGATTCCGCAAAATGGCTTGAGGCCATGAAATCTGAGATGGGATCCATGTATGAGAACAAAGTATGGACTTTGGTGGATTTGCCCGATGATCGGCAAGCCATAGAAAATAAATGGATCTTCAAGAGGAAGACAGACGCTAGTAGTGTTACTATCTACAAAGCTAGAATTGTCGCAAAAGGTTTTCGACAAGTTCAAAGTGTTGACCACGATGAGAGTTTCTCACTTGTATCTGTGCTTAAGTCTGTCTGAATCATGTTAGCAATTGCCGCATTTTTTGAAATCTGGCAAATGGATAAACAAGACTGCATTCCTTAATGGATTTCTTAAAGAAGAGTTGTATATGATGCAACCAGTAGGTTTTGTCAATCCTAAAGGTGCTAACAAAATATGCAAGCTCCAGCGATTCATCTATGGACTGGTGCAAGCATCTCAGAGTTGGAATACACGCTTTGATAAGTTGATCAAATCATATAGTTTTATACAGACTTGCGGTGAAGCTTGTATTTACAAGAAAGTGAGTGGGAGCTCTGTAGCATTTCTGATATTATATGTGGATGACATATTACCGACTGGAAATGATATAGAATTTCTGGATAGCATAAAGGGATATTTGAATAAGAGTTTTTCAATGAAAGACCTCGGTGAAGCTGCTTACATATTAGGCATAAAGATCTATAGAGATAGATCAAGACGCTTAATTGGACTTTCACAAAGCACATACCTTGACAAGATTTTGAAGAAGTTCAAAATGGATCAAGCAAAGAAAGGGTTCTTGCCTGTGTTACAAGGTGTGAAGTTGAGTCAGACTCAAAGCCCGACCACAGCAGAAGATAGAAAGAGAATGAATGTCATTCCCTATGCCTTGGTCATAGGTTCTATAAAGTATGCCATGCTGTGTACCAGATCTATTGTATACCCTACCACTGAGTTTGGCAAGGGAGTACAATAGTGACCTAGGAGTAGATCACTGGACAGCGGTCAAAATTATCCTTAGTGGAATAAGGATATGTTTCTCGATTATGGAAGTAAAAAAAGGTTTGTCGTAAAGGGTTACGCCGATGCAAGTTTTGACACTAATCTAGATGACTCTAAGTCTCGGTCTAGATACATATTGAAAGTGGGAGCAATTAGCTAGAGTAGCTCCATGCAGAGCATTGTTGACATAGAAATTTGCAAAATACATGCGGATCTGAATGTGGCAGACCCGTTGACTAAGATTCTCTCACAAGCAAAACATGATCACACCTTAGTACTCTTTGGGTGTTGATCACATAGAGATGTGAACCAGATTACTGACTCTAGTAAACCCTTTGAGTATTGGTCACATGATGATGTGAACTATAGGTGTTAATCACATGATGATGTGAACTATTGCTGTTAAATCACATGGCGATGTGAACTAGATTATTGACTCTAGTGCAAGTGGGAGACTGAAGGAAATATGCCCTAGAGGCAATAATAAAGTTATTATTTATTTCCTTATATCATGATAAATGTTTATTATTCATGCTAGAATTTTATTAACCGGAAACATAATACATGTGTGAATATATAAACAAACAGAGTGTCACTAGTATGCCTCTACTTGACTAGCTCGTTAATCAAAGATGGTTATGTTTCCTAAACATGAACAAAGAGTTTTTATTTGATTAACGAGGTCACATCATTAGTTGTATGATCTGATTGACATGACCCATTCCATTAGCTTAGCTCCCGATCATTTAGTATGTTGCTATTGCTTTCTTCATGACTTATACATGTTCCTATGACTATGAGATTATGCAACTCCCGTTTGCTGGAGGAACACTTTGTGTGCTACCAAATGTCACAACGTAACTGGGTGATTATAAAGGAGCTCTACAGGTGTCTCCAAAGGTACATGTTGGGTTGGCGTATTTCGAGATTAGGATTTGTCACTCCGATTGTCGGAGAGGTATCTCTGGGCCCTCTCGGTAATGCACATCACTTAAGCCTTGCAAGCATTGCAACCAATGAGTTAGTTGCGAGATGATGTATTACGGAACGAGTAAAGAGACTTGTCGGTAACGAGATTGAATTAGGTATTGAGATACCGACGATCGAATCTCGGGCAAGTAACATACCGATGACAAAGGGAACAACGTATGTTGTTATGTGGTCTGACTGATAAAGATCTTCGTAGAATATGTAGGAGTCAATATGGGCATCCAGGTCCCGCTATTGGTTATTGACTAGAGAGGTGTCTCGGTCATGTCTACATAGTTCTCGAACCTGTAGGGTCCGCACGCTTAACGTTCGTTGACGATATAGTACTATGTGAGTTATGTATGTTGGTGACCGAATGTTGTTCGGAGTCCGTGATGAGATCACGGACATGACGAGGAACTCCGGAATGGTCCGGAGACAAAGTTTGATATATGGGATAATAGTGTTTGGTCACCGAAAGGGTTCTGGAAATCACCGGAAGGGGTTCCGGATGTTTCCCGAAATGTTTGGGTACGAGAACACTTTATTTGGGCCAAAGGGGAAAGCCCACAAGGTTTTTGGAAAGCGCAAAAGGAAGTTTTGCGGAGTCCAGGGGCGAGACGCCAGGGTCCCTGTCGTCTGGGTCCAGACGCCGGGAACCCTGGCGTCTGGCCCTGGTGTCCGAGAAGGACTCTTGTCTTTCGGGTGAAACCGACTTTGTGGAGACTTTTACTCCAAGTTTCGACCCCAGGGCTCAACATATAAATAGAGGGGCAGGGCTAGCACCAAAGACACATCAAGAAACACCAAGCCGTGTGCCGGCAACCCCGTCTCCTCTAGTTTATCCTCCGTCATAGTTTTCGTAGAGCTTAGGCGAAGCCCTGCGAAGATTGTTCTTCACCAACACCGTCACCACGCCGTCGTGCTGCCGGAACTCATCTACTAATTCGCCCCTCTTGCTGGATCGAGAAGGCGAGGATGTCACCGAGCCATACGTGTGCAGAACTCGGAGGTGCCAACTTTCGGTACTTGGATCGGTCGGATCGTGAAGACGTTCGACTACATCAACCGCGTTGATATAACGCTTCCGCTTACGGTCTACGAGGGTACGTAGAAAACACTCTCCCCTCTCGTTTCTATGCATCACCATGATCTTGCGTGTGCGTAGGATTTTTTTTGAAATTACTGCGTTACCCAACACTGGGTTGTAGGGTTCATCTAGGTTCTAGGGTTCTAGGGTTCATCATATCAACTAGATAGGGTTCCTCGTATTGCTATAAGAAAGACTAAAAGGGTTCATCAACTAGGTTTATCACATTGCAATCATCTAGGTTTAGGGTTCATCATAACCCTCATTTGGATACAAGAAAGCGGAATGATTGACTCAAAGTAATTGGGGGATTGGAGGAGCTTACCTTCCTCTTTCCGTAGCATCTCGATACGCAAAATCCGTGAATCAACGAATAAGATCGGAGTGGGGAAGTGGAGGAGATGAGAAAATGGGCGAGAGGAAGAAGAAGGCGGCTGGGTGGGTGGGGATTAGGGATTGTGGTGGGGTGGGCGCGGGCGGCTGGCTTTATAGATGCCCAAACCTTACCGCCATAGTATGCGGCGGTAGCCGGCCAAGACCTACCGCCATCCTGCCCGGCGGTAGGGTGCCTCCCCCCACGCCAATCTACTATGACCAAAAAATCTAGCAATGCAGCGGTAGGGTTGCGTCGCCTACCGCCAAGGACCTGGGCGGTAGGGTGCTACCGCCGAGCCCCCTGGCGGTAGGCTGCGCAACCCTACCGCTGCATTGTTGCATTTTTTTGGTCACAGTAGATCTGCGAGGGGGGGAGGAGGCACCCTACCGCCGGGCAGGATGGCGATAGGTCTTGGCCGGCTACCGCCGCATACTATGGCGGTAGGGTGCCTTTGTGTGCAATTTTTTGCACCTAGTAACTTCTTTTGGCTTCAATTTTTGGCATACAACATTTAAACAGCATATGTATGACATATAAAGCACACCACAAAACTATAAATAAGGTAGGTTCGATACACCACAAATCTAAAAATAAGGTAGGTTCGGTACATAGCAAGTTAACGAAACAGTTTCACGAGCAAATTCATATGGTTCACGAAGCAAATATGCAAGTTTTTAGTTCAACGACACGGCAGCAACTTCAATTCTTCCTTCCCCTCTTCGACGTCCGGTCCTCGTTATCCTTGGATCGCTTCTCGGCCGCCGTCTTCTTGCGGGTTGTAGGACGTGCTTTCTGAAAGGGGGATGGACTCTTCCAGTCCTTCTTCGGCACATTCCTCTTCTCACGCTGGGTTGGCTGAGTTGGTGGAGGTCCATCGTCATCATCGTACTCCTCCTCCTCCTCCTCATCCTCATTGTGCTCTTCCTCTTCGTGCTCTTCCTCTTCGTCATCATGTTCTTCTCCTGCGCCCTCTTCTTCCTCTTCCTCTGCATCATCATCATCGTCCTCGCTCTCCTCCTTGTCATCTTGAACCGCCCTAGACGACGAGGGTGCATGGCTCGATGAAGCGAGGGTACGCATCGGTGCAGGAGGAAAAACATCCTCGGTGTTTGTAGCGCACCCAAGCAGGCCCACAAGCCGTCGTGCTTTGTTGACGTATTTCTGCAATGATAACAGAAGAATATGTTAACTTCTCGAATGTCCAATGATAACAAAAATGAACTCCGTATTACCTTCATCGTTTCCCTCAACTTGTTCTCGCTAGCTCGAGTCCCAGGGACACCACTAAGCGCATCAGATGCATGAAAAATGCTTTTGTTCAGCTCCGAAGACTGCAAAGTAATAAAACGAGTCAATAGCACGAAAAGCTGATTTCATCCAACCGTCGGTTCGAAAGAGGTAAAAACAACGTACCACTCTGTTCATGAGGGGTCCGTACTCCCTAAACCCCCCTTGAAGCTGTCTTATGCTCTCCTTGTAGGTTTCATTCTCCGAGTCGTCATCGAATAGGTCTTCGGCATCTGTTGTCGTCCACTGGGGCCTCAGACGTAGTCGATGCTTGATGCCATCATCGTACCACAGCATGTGATCCTCGTACTCGTCCCAGTCAATCACTCTCCTCTCCGTGTCTTTGCGTCCTTTCCACTCGTTCCATTCCTTCACGTATCTTGCATGTTCGGCTTCCCAATCCGTGATTGATTGATTGTTCTTCCTGCTCATCCTGCAATGCGTAAGAAAGATTGTAAAACACCCTTCTTTGATGAATGTAAAACATCAAAACAAGAACTTAGAATCGATGAGGACGGCTTGTGGTACTCACTTGTGTAGGTCGTAGCCACCGGTATCGTTGCCGGCTGGTGGTGTGTGTTGCGCCTTACCAAATTGTGCGTCAACGCGCTGTGGCAAGTGGGCACGATGGGCACGTTGTACCGGAAGAGCAGCCGGTCCTGCTTGCACATGCTGTTCAGCTCGAACCCCCACTGTCGATCATCACTATACGACCGCCAAGTAACCTATAACCAAACAATGGTAAGCTCAAGTGAAAGTGGTCTTGAAACAATGGTAAGCTCAAGTGAACATGTATTTCTTATACCTGGAAAGACGTGAGAGCATCAAGCTCGTTGCTGAAGACCTTGTACAAGGCCTTCGATTCGCCCGTGTAGACACGCACCATGTACCAAGCGTATGCGACGGTCGGGTTCCGGTCATCTTCGTCATCTCCTCCATACTCCGGCCATGCACGCGAGCGCATCTTCTCCGGACGGCCCACCGAGATTCGCTCCCACATCCAAATGGAGAGGGGCCACACACATCCACACATACCGGACGTGTCTTCCGCTCTCTGGGTCATGTCGTCAAGCTACAAACTAAGTATAGATGATAAGATGTCAAAAGTAAAGCAACACATGTCTGATATTTGAAAGAAAGTGATATTCACTTACCGAACGGTATAGGTAGGCAAGTCCGGCGGCCCCCCCCCCCAGCTGTACCCCGCATCCCAGTCCTTCAGGAAGTCGAGATACATCCATAGGGCAAAGTTCTCGGAGTAGTCCAGAAACACTACCTCCGTGAGAATGTACC
>LT934121.1:599095655-599170921 GCA_900231445.1 Triticum turgidum subsp. durum
CCTGGCGTACTGCTCCACCACCCGGGGCTCGGCATCTTCCGGGCACTTCCTCCGATGCTCGGGGAGCCATGGCAGCGGTATGCCGGAAGTCCGGTTGCTCTTAGCGGGGGGGGGGGGCAGTCGCCGATGAGGCTGACAACCCTCTCGGGCCAGTTCGCCCTCTCCACTCTTCCTGTGAGAGGACGACCCTCCAGCGGTAGTGCTGTAATCATCGCCCAATCCTCGAGGGTCACGGTCATCTCCCCGCATGGAAGATGAAAGTTGTGCGTCTCTGGCCGCCACCGGTCGATCAAAGCCGTGAGAGCTGAGTGAACGAGCGTCGGCGGCTTACGCTTGAACTGCAGGACGAAACCCAATAGTCGGGCTCTCCCGAAGAACGGTGCGTACCGATCGTCGTACTCCATATTAACCGTCGTCTTGTGAGCCCTCATCCGCAGTGGCGGCAGCGTCTGTGAAAATCAATAACCAAAGCATAATTAGCATGGACATAATAGTTAGCAACTTGTTTTCATCAATTCGAAAGATTTGGTTTAAAATGCTAATTACCACTCCATTCTCAATGAAACGGGCACGGTGATGCTTGTCGAACCTAGGGTCAAGCATTGTGTACTTTGTGCCGATGTCGTCCGCAAGAGGTGGCCTCCTAAAAGAATTGCATAAGCACATCAAAAGATTTTTCAACATGAACTAGAGTTCAACATTAACTACGAAACACATCGATGCATACCAAAAATTGAACCTATGAGTTCAATCTTTGAATAATCATATATCAAGATTATTATGAACTAAATACAATACATATATCAAAAACTAAATAAAAAACTTTTATGAAGATGCAATCACCATTGTTTCAATGCATCATAACACATATACTACATATAACAAATACTTGCATCTTGAGGATTCATATACTACATATAACAAATACTTGCAATCACCATGTTAAAAAATGAACTAGGGTTCATCTTGAGGATTCATATACTACATATAACAAATATATCAAATATTTGCATCATCCAATACTTGCATCATAGCATCCAATACTTGCATCATAGCATAGGAACATGCATCATCCATCATATAAAAAAACCATTCAAATCAATTATGAACTAGGGTTCATCTTAACACAACCATAGCATAGGAACACGCATCATCCATCATATAGTTCAAATCTAACACAATATAACATCTAGAATCAACCTAAATCAATCCTAGGGTTAAATTTTTTTCAAATAGGAGTGATTTTAAACGAATTATGCGACGAATCGGAAGGTGTTTGATTAAAACTAGTTGGAGGGATTGGAAGAGCTTACTTTTCTTTCTTCGGAGCCATCTCGATCCGCAAAATACGTCAAGAAACGAGGAAGATCGGAGGGGGGGAGTGGAGGGGATGAGAGAGGCGACTATGAGCAAAACTGCTCTGTTCTTCGTGGTGGGGGCGGCTAGGTGGGGGAGAAGGGGGTGGGAGCGGCCGGCCCGCGGTTTATATATGCCCACACCCTACCGCCGGAGTCTCCGGTGGTAGGTTCAGACAACCTACCGCCAGGCAGGGTGGCGGTAGGGTGTGACGGAGGGGGAACGACGGCAGTTATCGATGCTGACGTGGAAAAGTTTGCTACCGCCGCAGGGCTCGGCGGTAGGCTATACGATCCTACCGCCGGGCCTCTCGGCGGTAGGCAAAAGGATCAAATCCCGAAATTTTTTCAGACTGGGGTCAGATCTCGATTTGGTTTCCCATAAGGGTCAAAACACGAAATTTTACCCAGACTCGATTTTGGTGGACACAGCGGAAGAAACAAACAGGTTGCCGGCACACCACAGCTAAGAACAAAGCATGCACAAGCACCAACGATTTCAAGCCCCCCTACACTCCCGGGGTTGCCTTCCTTTGCTATTTCACAGAGTAGTAATAGCAACTCCTCTAGCAGCATGCTGTGGAGGTATACACTTGGGAGCCGCACGCCAGATCCGGCGCTACCTCAGGGTGTGCTTTTCCGGCGCCCCTGTTTACACACTCCAGCCATACCTCTCCCTCACCTGCTATACTGAATGCAAGGGGAAGGATGACAGAGCTACAGAGCTGGGACATGGCCTGCACATTGGACCGATACCCAACCTTATCACACAATAAAGAAATGGGAAAAAAGAAAATTACAAGATTAAATTGCAAACATGCAAGACGTATTTGCAAGCTAACATAACTTGCAAAAACGTCTTATATTGTGAGACGGAAGGACTATATATCATAATGTTTGTGTGAAATGGAGCATTGTAATTTCAAACGTTGACTGGATCAAGTGTGTTCAGGTTGCTGTAAGCGTTTTCAGGTCAGTATTACTTGAACTTTCAGACACAAATGTGGATTTATATTTCCTTATATTTGTTGTTGGATGGATACCAAATACAACACTGTGATAGCAAATCTAAGGTGATCCATTGATAAATACGTACAATGTTATTTCTAAAGTTTGGGCAGATTGATTCATTGTTGCACTGGTTGCATAAATGCCTCTTCTGTAGAACACGCTTCACATGGGTTTTCGAACAACAGTTCCTTCAAATCTAAGTGATTTCCTTATCGGCCTTTTTTTGTTTACCATTGATTTTTCTTTCTTATACATACATGTTTCTCAGATAAATGTTTGTTAGTTATTGTGAGACGGGTAGCATGCATGTTGAGATAGCTGCTACTATTGCAGTATATCTGTTTGATTTTCCCTACACTACAGATCTGGAAGCATCTAGGTTTGTGATACTTGCTTAAAGAAGAGAACTATGAGCTCCCTCATAACAGTAAACCAAAACTGCATCCGTATGAGGAGCAATAGCGTGCACACTAGCCAATTTGAGCAGGTGTAGTGTTGCTGTTTCCACTGGAGTACTTATATTTTTTTCTTTGCCCATGTAAAATGTATATAATCCTTTGCTATTCTTCTAAAATATCTTTGAACTTGAGTTTCTTGTGTTGGTAAGAAGGATTGTCGGTGATGCGCTCTTGTGATGGAAGACGAGAGCATTCCACTCGTTCCAAATGGTCAATAATTAAGCAAACAACATGTAAAATTTGTCACAGATAGATAAGCAACACGGCGCACCATCCAAGCAAACAAATTGAAAAGGTGATTCTCAGGCTAAAGCAAATGAGTAAGTCTTAAGAAGATAGGTGCGGGCATCGTTGTGCATGTCTGCTGGTAGGGCATTACAGCCAGCTACTAATTCAGCAAAATCACAAAGATAGAAGAGTGGCAGCAAGTTGGGCATTACAGCTACACCAAAATGAAGTAAGATGGTTCTTCAATCCTTGATGATGACCACTGCGTCTCCTGAGGTGCAGCGGTCTTGTCAGCAACCTCTTCACCTGCATTCAAGGATTGTCATTTTCCTATTAGTGCACTGCTATTCACCACAAGAAACCATTACAAGTCTACTCCAGTACATGCATTCAATGATTGTCCTTCACATATTTGTATACTAGTACGCACAAGAAACCATCCATGCCCTAACATATACAGCTATGGTGAATTCTCAATGTTACCGTTCGGTCAAGCTGAATGTAGATGCTTCATACTTCGATGAAACTGGAACTGGGGCAACGGCGGCTGTCATCCGCGACCAGAACGGGGTGTTTTTGGCAGCACAATGCCGCTTTCTAACACATGCAGTGTAACACCCTCGATGCGACTATATCTCCCACGTGTCGAGGCACGACTTAGAGGCATAATCACATTGAAGGCATATGTCGCAAGTGAGGTAATCTTCACACAACCCATGTAATATAAAAAGGAATAAGAGGTACATAGTTGGCTTACACTCGCCACTTCACACAATTACATGAATAAAGCATTACATCAACCAATTATACTCATGGTCCGACTACGGAACCAAAATAAAAGAAGAACCCCAAATGCGACAAAGGTCCCCGATCGACCCCAACTGGGCTCCACTACTGACCAACTAGAACTAAACAACACAAATAAACAAGATCTTCATCGAGCTCCTCCTGGGCTTGGTTGCGTCATCTGCACGGACTCATCGGCACCTGCAAACTGGTTTTGGAAGTAATCTGTGAGCCACGGGGACTCAGCAATCTGTGAGCCTTCCACCCTTTACCAAGTATATAGATGCATTAATTAAATAAGATATATTGTGATATCCCAACAAGTAAGCATGTCCCAACAAGGAACAACATCTCCATGTTCCAACAAGGAACAAACTTCAATCTTCACCTTCAACTAACAACGCTATAAGAGGGGCTGAGCAAAGCGGTAACATAGCCAATCAACGGTTTGCTAGGACAACGGTGAGTTAGAGGGAGGCTGACAAGCAAGTGGTAGGCATCGTAGCAATGGCATAGCAAAAGAGCGAGCAATCTAGCATAGCAAAGATAGTAGTGATTTCGAGGGTATGATCATCTTGACTGAAATCCCGCAAGGAAGAAGAACGAGTCCATGAAGAAGACAACCGGACGAAGACGAACGGATCCTCACAAACTCGACGTTACCGGAACCAACCCGAGGAAGCAATCACCGGAAAAGAAACACACAACATAGTAAACAACCAACACATGAACATGGTATGATATGCGAGATGCGGGATGCGATGCGGGATGCAAAATGCAAGATATGACAGGAAATGCATGAACCTGGCCTCAACTTGGATAACCAAGTGTGCCACTGGATAGAGGGGATGAAATCACCTGAAAACGATATAAAGATCATAAGAATCGGAGCTACGGTTTGGAAATGGCAAGCGTTTTACGAAACGAACCGATCTGCGATTTACAGCAAGTAGGCTCCTAAATGCAACAAAATGATCATGCTACAGCCATCAAACATGAAAACAAATTGCACGGCAGTGATGTACTCAAGAAGCTTAACAAATCACCAGGACTGAGGCATAGGCAAATTCATCCACTAAGGGCTTCAAACAAGCATGGCAAAACTGAATAAGCAAAACAGATTTCAGACTTAGCGAAATTAACGCTAGTCTGGAATTTCAGCCCACGATGCCCTCTTCGGAGCAGCAAAACAACATGAAGCAAAACCTGAACATGGCAAGTAAGAGCATGGCATGGAACGACTCAACAAGCTTAACAAAACACCCAAAATGACCTGGGGCCAAAAGGGTACACAAAATACTCTACCGAGCACACGAACATCGATGAAACACAATCAGTTTTCAGACTTAGTGAAAACTGGGACATGCTGAAACAATAACTCACGGAGGCATGTAAACGAGCTCGATGCTCTCACTACGTTGCAAGTCATGGCAAGGCAAGCATATATCCATTAAGAAGGCACAAAATGCTAGCTAGACATGGCAAGAACAATGGCATAGCATGCATGGATCACTAGCAATAACTCCGGCAAAATCGCAAAAGAGTTCACGATCTGCCCAAACTAACAACTATGCAAAAGTTGGGCTCGATTGAGTCAACCTAGGGTGCTCCAACATAACAAGTAAAGACATGGATGGATTAAGCACAACAAGCATAACAAACCACTCTTACTGATCATCCTCAAAAGAGGCACGGATCACTAGGAAACAAGCTGGACATACAGCATCGTGAACTAAAACATCCCAGACTTAGTGATTTTCACTAAGTCCCTGAAATCAGTAAACTCAGGTAGCCCTCTTCGCAAGCTTGCACAAGACAACACACACATCCTAAAACTGCATGGGAGGCACCTCTGTAAAGAAGACAACATGCTTAACAATTCATCCCAAAGGGGCATAGGCATATCATGCACGGATTAAACATGGCAAAAATGACAAAAGTGCATGATGAACTAACGGATCTGCAATTTAACTCATGATGCCTCCTTCCAACAGCATTTTGGGCACCAAGATGACCTCAAATGCAAATGATGCAATGGAATGAAATGATGTACTTGTCGAGGCGAAGATTTTGATATATCATATGCATGAATCGGAGCTACGGATGCAAAGATACAAGGCCTCGAACATGGAATCATGGATCTGGGAATTTCGAGGACTTAGCCAAATTTTTATACCTCTCCGGGAAAAGTCAACGGGACGGAGCGGATCCGGGACGGGGCGGTGCAGATCTGAGACGGGACGTTTGGTTGGAGGGATGGGTGGATCTGATCCATCTTCTCCTTCGGATCCGGCGATGCACGAAACTCCGGCGATGACCGGACTTGACGGACCCCGATGAGGATGGTGCGGAGCGGGCTTCACGGCGGCGTGCGGGGACCACGACGGCGCTCGGGAGTGGCCTGGCGGCGGGCGGAGAGGCGGCATCCGGCGAGGCGCCGACGGTGGTGGCGCGGCACCAGAGCTCCGGCGGGCTCCTGCGGCCGGACGGCGAGGTGAAAAGGGCCGGCGAGGTGCGGTTCCATGGCGGCGACGGGCTGCGCGGGGTGCTCCGGCCAGGCGGCGAGAGGCATGGCGGCGGCGGAGCGAAGGCGGCGGGAGGCGCTCCGGCGAGGTGGCGGTGGCCGGCGCCGAGGCCTGCGGGCAGCCGGGCGGCGAAGGCGTGGCCGCGATGCGGGCTGACGACGGCGGCGGTGCGGGCTTGCGCGGGCCCGATCCGGGTCCCGCGGGCCGCGCGGTGGAGGCGGCGGCTGAGGAGAGAGAGTGGAGGCGGGGCGAGGCTGACGTGGCAGCGCGGGATAGGTGGAGGGAGGCGGCGCGGCTGATGTGGCGGCTGCCCATTGGGCGCGGTGAGGTGGCCGGCTGGGTGGACACGTCCGGGCGCGGGGTGGACGCGTCCGGCGGCGCGAGGAAGACGAAGTTAGGGTTTCATCCGCGATTTCTCGGAGATGCCCACATATTTATAGGTAGAGGTTGCTAGGAGAGTCCAAATGATGTGCGGTTTTCGGCCACGCGATCGTGATCGAACGACCGAGACGATGGAGCAGAGTTTGGTGGGTTTTGGGCCAACTTGGAGGGGTGTTGGGCTGCAACACACACGAGGCCTTTTCGGTCCCTCGGTTAACCGTTGGAGTATCAAACGAAGTCCAAATGGTACGAAACTTGACAGGCGGTCTACCGGTAGTAAACCAAGGCCGCATGGCAAGTCTCGGTCCAATCCGAAAATGTTTAATCCCCATACACAAAAGAAAGGTAGAAATGACCACCGGAGGAGAACGAAGCGCCGGATTGCAAAACGGACAACGGGGAAAATGCTCGGATGCATGAGACGAACACGTATGCAAATGAAATGCACATGATGACATGATATGCAATGCATGACACGCAAGCAATGACAAGGCAACACCAGCGAATAACTGCACGACACCTGGCACATCGGTGTCGGGGCGTTACATGCAGCCAATGAAGCGACCTCCGAAGCTGAAGCTATGAGGGAAGGCTTACTTCTAGCCAACTCGATTGGATGTAATGTGGTGGTTGAATCAGACTCGCTCGAGCTGATCAACTTCTGTACTAGTCAATTACAATGGCAGGGCTCGGCAGCTGCAGTCTACGCAGAATGTCTCGATGTGACAAACTTAATAGGGAAGGTCATTTTTCGGCATTGTAAAGAGAAGCTAATGGTGTCTAACATGAACTAGCTAGATTTAGTTATTTGAATAAATTTTCATGTAATTGGCTGGACGACCCTCCGGACTGGATGATTCTGGTCCTGGCAAACAATGTAATCGTATGCCATTTCCTTCGAGCAGCGGCACCCAGGTACATGCAACTCGTTGCCTCCATTGAACAGCGTGTGGATTCGAAGACACTGTCACTTGCAGAACTTGTCGGGCGTTTTAAGGCGCACGATGAGAGAATTCGGATGAACTTAGGAGACCCGAAGGAAGGAGAGCACCTGTTTCTAACCAGGGTTCAGTGGATGAACTTGTCTGAAGCAGAGAAGAAGAACAAGGCAGGACCGTCAAGCAGAACAGGAAAAAGGAGCAGCGTCAGTTTTCAGCAAAGAAAAGCAACGCCGGACAGAACAGGGATGAACCTGCAGCAAGACCCAAGTTCGACCGAAAAAGATTAACTGCCGCAATTGTGGTATATTTGGGCACTTTAAATCTGAATGCCGCAAACCTTTGAAGGAGATGTGGATCCAGCCAATCTGTTAATGGTTGAGATATGTGAGTTGATGGAAGATCAGCCTGTACAGAATTTTGATGGTAGTGCAGTGCTACCAAAGAAGGCAGAACTTGCTGAGGAGAAAGGTAGAATCACCGAAGTCTTTTTTTTTGCAGGGAAGAATCACCTAAGTCGTGACACTTGTGGAGGAGAAGGTACACCTTCAGCGCAAGGACAAGGTGAAGAATGATGCCCATGTGTGGTATCTTGACTCCAGAGCAAGCAATCATATGATGGGAGATCTGTCGCAGTTCACCGAATTGAATTCTGGCGTTGCTGGAAGAGTAAAGTTTGGTGACGGATCAACAGTGAAAATTCATGGCAGAGGGACGGTTCTATTTGAAACCCGCACCGGTGAGCATAAGGTGCTGATGGATGTGTACTATATTCCCAAGTTGAAATCAAACATTGTGAGCCTTGGGCAGCTTGAAGAAAGAGGCTGCAGAATTGTCCTAGGGGATGGATATATGTTGGTGTTTGATCGGCAGCGCGTACTTATTGCTGAAGTAAAAAGGTCCAGAAATAGACTGTATATGTGCTGAACTTAGACCATGCAGATTCTGTATGTCTTATGGCTAGTATGGAGGAAGAAGCTTGGAAGTGGCATCGCTTTGGGCACTTTAATTTTCAGGCATTGCGTTCGCTCGGACAGAAATTCATGGAGCATGGGCTCCCTTGTGTTGAACACATCGAGCAGCTATGTGATGGCTGCTTAGTTGGTAAACAGAAGCGAGCACCGTTCCCTCGCAAGGCAAAATTCAGAGCAAGCAAAGTTATGCAACTCATGCATGGAGACTTGTGTGGACCAATCTCCCCTGCAACTCCTGCCGGTAATCAGTATTTTCTATTGGTAGTTGATGACTTCAGCAGGTCTATGTGGATTGAGCTGTTAAAATCCAAAGATCAAGCAGTTGAGGCATTCAAAAAAATTAAGGTTGCGACTTGTAAACTAGCGGAGAACGTCGTACCTCGTTGGAGACGACGGTTGCGTGTTATATAGGCAGGGGCATCTCCCTGATAAGCATACAAAGTTGTTGGGATTACATCTTGAGGAACAAGGAATATCTAAAGAGATAGAGAGATAAGAAGTTACAACAAGATGAACTCTATCTATCTAGATGAGCCAGGTTCTGCCGGAGCGCCCTATGGGCCTACTGCAATATGTTTAACACCCTCCCATAATCACAAATTGGACAAGTTGAGATTACGCTTAAATTCCTCAAAACTTCTTGCAGGCAAAGCCTTGGTAAATCCATCAGCAACTTGATCTTGAGAATGAATAAACTGAACATCCAATTTCTTGGCAGCAACCCTTTCTCTGACAAAGTGAAAGTCTATTTCGATATGTTTAGTTCGTGCATGAAAAACTGGATTAGCAGAAAGGTATGTAGCACCAAGGTTATCACACCATAAGCATGGAGCTTGTTTGCAGCGTATGCCAAGCTCCTTAAGCAGAGACTGAACCCAGATAATTTCAGCAGTAGCATTTGCTAGTGCCTTGTATTCTGCTTCTGTGCTGGATCTAGACATAGTAGTTTGCTTTTTAGCACACCAAGAAATCAGATTTGGACCAAAGAACACAGCAAAGCCACCAGTTGATCGTCTGTCATCTAGACAGCCTGCCCAATCAGAATCAGAGAATGCACTGACAAGTGTTGATGGTGACTTGCTGAAAGTTAGTCCAATAGTCAAAGTATTTTTAACATATCTAAGTATGCGTTTGGCAGCTGTCAAGTGTACTGTAGTAGGTGCATGAAGGAACTGACATACTTTGTTCACAGCAAAAGAAATATCAGGCCTAGTCAAGGTTAAATATTGTAATGCACCAACCATACTTCTGTACCTGGTGCTATCCTCTTGGTTCAAGAGTTCTCCTTCTGACAAGGACAATTTTTCTGAGCTGGACAAAGGTGTCAATGCTGGCTTGCAACCTTTCAACCCTGCTTTGGCTACAAGATCAGTGGCATACTTTTCTTGAGTAAGATAGAGATTATTTCCTGCTTTCATTACTTCAATGCCAAGAAAATAATGCAGGTCTCCCAGATCCTTGAGAGCAAATTCAGAATTTAAATCTTTTAACAACCCTGTGACAGCCTCATCTGATGAACTTGTGACTATAATATCATCAACATATATAAGGACAAATATGGAGGTATTTGACTTATTATAAATGAACAAAGAGGTGTCAGATTTGGAAGGAGCAAAACCAAGTGCCTGAAGTTTTGAGCTCAACCTGGAATACCATGCTCTGGGGGCTTGTTTTAAACCATACAAGGCCTTATCAAGCTTGCAAATGTGAAGGGGTTTACTTTTTTCCTCAAACCCAGGAGGTTGTTGCATGAACACTTCCTCTTCCAGAACACCATGGAGAAACGCGTTCTGAACATCTAGCTGACGGAGACTCCATCCCCTAGACATGGCAATAGACAAAACAAGGCGAATAGTGGCAGCCTTTACAACCGGACTAAATGTGTCCTCATAGTCTAAGCCATACCTTTGTTTAAAACCTTTTGCAACTAGTCTGGCTTTGTAGCGATCAATAGTTCCATCAGACTTCTTCTTTACTCTGAAAACCCATTTACAATCTATCACATTTTTACCTTTTCCTTGATGTGCAGATACTAAATGCTAGGTTTTATTTTTGTGAAGCGCCATGCACTCTTCTTCCATGGCCTTTTTCCACCTTGGATCATTCAAAGCTTCTGCTACAGTACGTGGAACAGTATCTGCATCATGTGTGTTACAAGCATAGCCAAATTTTGCTATATGTTTGTACTTTTTGGGTTGAATTACTCCCCTTTGAAGTCTGGTCCAAGCTGGCGAAGAGGCAGGCGCAGAGGATCCGGCGCCTGGAGTAGCTGCAGATCCCGAAGACGACCTGTTGGGTGCTGCAGGCGCGAGCGACAAGACAGGATCTTCTGCGGCCAGAGAGCGTGAAGTACTAGAGGATGGCGGCACAGAAGATCCCACAGCTGCGCCAGTTGCCGCGTCCAGCTCATGATGGGGCGATGATGAGTGGGCCCCTGTAGATGCGGCACGGGACTCCACGCCCGGATCCTACCGTACCCTCCAACAAGTCATGGTCAAAAGAGGCGTTAACATTGAGTTTCACAAAGCCCCTAGGAGGACATTGCCAACCCCCTTTTTTATGGACGCATTTGAATATGATGCATTTACAAAATTATATGTAAGAGCTATGATCCCCATTGAGATCCGAGCCGCATTTTGAGTGAATTCCTTATGCACTAATTTCCTTCTTTCCCACCATAGATACCAAGCAGAAATAGCTACCATTTCTCGAACATTTTCGTACCCCATAATGCGCAGATCTTGATCTGGAAGGAGTAATAAGTATTCCAGTATTGCCTCCTCAGCACGATCGATCTTACAAGTTCTCTCAATAATCATATCCAACCCTAGCCTTTTCCAAACCTCCTTCGCTTTTCTACATAGGAAAAGCAAGTGCTTTGTATCTTCTACACCCTGGGAGCATGTAGGACACAAGGGTGAGACCTTCATGTGTCTATTAGTGAGTGTTGCCCGACATGGAAGAGTACCATGTAGTGTCCGCCATAAAAATAATTTGACTTTAGCCGGACAAGATAACTTCCATATCTGACACCATATAGGGTTACGTGTGCTCCGTCCCATCCCGTTGGAATATTTTAGTTTGCTCCCATACTGATAGTTCCACTCCACAGAGTAAGCAGACCGTACCGAAAATAGACCATTTTTCGTATAAATCCAGGCAATAAAATCTGTCATATTATGTTGCGAAATTGGGATTGAAAGAATCTGTTGTGCGTCAATGGTTCACATAGTTTGTCTAATCAGGTCCTCATCCCAATCATTGGAGACCGGGTCAATCAAATCTACAACTTTTGATAATAAATGCCCCCTCCTAGGGGTCACAATCTTCCTAGTGGCACAATTTGGGATCCAGGCATCTTCCCAAATATTGATGTTATGTCCATCCCCCACTCGCCAAATATAACCTCACTTGAGAGTAGTGATGCCTGCCATGATGCTTTGCCAGGTGAAGGAAGCACCATGCTTTGGCTTGGAGTTCAGCAAATCACCATTAGGATAGTACTTTGCCCTTAGAATAGTAGCACACAAGGAGTCAGGATTATTAAGGAGACGCCATGCCTGTTTTGCAAGCAGAGCCAGGTTGAAACAGTGGATATCACGGAATCCCATTCCTCCTTGGTTTTTTGGTACACACATTTTCCACCATGCCATCCAGTGCATTCTCTTCTGGTTCTCCTCGTCTCCCCACCTGAAATGCGCCTTCGCGTCAATGATTTCTTTACAATTTTTTTAGGAATTTTAAAGACCGACAATGCATAGGTACGTATGGCTTGGATCACCGCCTTTAATAGGAGCTCCTTTCCTCCGGCAGATAGTAATTTTTCCTTCCAACCACTAATTCTCTTAACAATACGTTCAATCAGAAAACTAAAGCAGTCTGTTTTATCAACACCCATATTTGCTGGTAAGCCCAAATATTTATCAGTGAGAGCCTCCGTCATTATATTTAGCGTTGTACACAATTGTTCTCTGATCTCTACCTTTGTATTAGGGCTAAAGAAAATACTGGATTTTTCAACGCTTACCAGTTGTCCCGACGCCGCACAATATAAATCTAGTACTGATTTCAGGTTTTCCGCATTATGTTGGTTGGCTTTCAATAAAATCAATGAGTCATCCGCAAAGAGAAGATTTGTGACCGGTGGGGCGTCTCTACAAACTTTTACTCCTGATATGTTTCCATTCTCCTCAGCATGCACAAGCAAGGCATTCAATCCTTCTGTGCATAGCAAAAAAAAGGTATGGTGATAGCGGGTCCCCCTGTCTCAACCCTCTCGTAGGCTTAAATCTCTCACTTTCCTCTTCATTGATCCTTACTTTGTATTCTACGGTTGAGACACATTGCATAATCAAGTTAACCCACGCACGACGAAAGCCCAGTTTCAACATAATCTCCTTCAAAAAAGTCCACTCAACTCTATCGTAGGCTTTATGCATATCAAGTTTTATAGCACACAAGCCCTCTCTACCCTCTCTTTTGTTCTTTATTGTGTGAAAACATTCATAGGCCACTAAAATATTATCCGTTATCAATCTACCCGGTACAAATGCACTCTGTGTTGGGCTAATAATTTCTGGTAAAAAAACCTTCAATCGAGAAGCCACCATTTTTGCAATTATTTTATATAGCACATTACATAAGCTGATCGGCCTAAATTGAGTTACCTTCTCTGGTGTATTAATTTTAGGAACCATCACGATCGTCGTATCATTCCAACCCTCCGGTATAGTGCATGTGTTGATTGCTGTTAGGACCCCCCTCAATTAAGTCTTCCCCCAGTATGAGCCAAAACCTTTTATAGAAGATAGCATGGAGTCCAGCTGGCCCTGGAGCTTTCAAGTCCCCAATATCAAATAAAGCCTTGCGAACATTTTCCGCGGTATAAGGGGCAAGTAGAACATCATTCATTTCGTTTGACACTCTCCTTTGAACAAGTGATAAAACATCTTGATTCGGGTGTTGAACTTCCGATGTAAAAAGCTTTGTAAAATATCCAGTAATGTGATTCGTCAATTCCTTATCTGTTAACCAGTTTCCAGACTCGTCTAATAGTTTCTTTATATTATTTCTTTTTTTCCTGGCTGTGGTAGCATTATGGAAGAATGACGTATTACGATGCCCATGCATCAACCAATTTGCTCGTCCTCTCTGTAACCAAAATATTTCCTCTTGCTCCAAAATATTTTCAATTACCATTATAATTCCCTTCTGACGGCATCAAGATTCCGTATTTAATGGGTCACGCCTTAGTTTCTCCAACTCTTTTTTTAATTTTCGAATTCTCACCTTTGGTCCCTTTAGCGTTTCCCGGTCCCAAGTATGTAGATCGGCATGCACTGCTCTCATACGGTCAGCAAGTGAGGGTCCAATACCTGCTAGCTTTGCTTTCTCCCAAGATGCCTTAACGATTTCAGTGGCTGTCTCTTCCTTCAACCATCTCGCCTCAAATTGTTTAACACGCCCCTCTTGGCGTTTAAAGATTTTTTTCATCCCAATACTCCATATCATTGGGCGATGGTCAGAATGAACATGTTCTTCATTGATAACTGCCGCTCGTGGAAATTTGTTTGCCCATGCTAGGTTACAGACTGCCCGATCAAGGCGCTCACGTATTTCGCCTCTCCACCAAGTGAACATGTCCCCAAAATAGCCTAGATCTTCCAGCCCACAATCCGTTAGGCATTCACGAAACTCTCTCATCATACCAAGTGGTCTAGCTACACCACCCTCTTTTTCCAAGGGGTATAAAATTTCATTAAAATCCCCCAAAACCACCCAAGGATGGTCGCTCTTACTATGTAGGTTGCGAATGTCATCCCAAGATAGATGGCGTTCATTCCATTTCGGGTGACCATAGAAGCCCGTGAACCGCCACTAAACCACATTCTCAGACATAAAAACAATATCAATAAAATGGGGTGAGACATAGTTCAACTCAATTTTATTGGACTCATGATAAAACAAAGCGAGGCCACCGGCCTTACCATCACTTTCCACTACATACATAGAATCAAAACCTAATACGCGATGAAGCTCATCGGCTTTGCAATTATTCAAATGGGATTCAGAAAGGAAAATTAAATCTGCCCTTGTACGCTTCTGTAGATCCAGAAGCTCACGAACTGTCGTGTTGGAGAGCATACCACGGTAGTTCCAGCCTAGGATTTTCATTTGGCCTGGCGGTCCTCCTCCTCGGAGGCTGCCGATGTGCCAATCTCATCTTTGTCTTCGCCAACTGATTCCCCACCTCGCGGCGCGTACTCTTCCTCCTTCTCATCAGTCTCCTTTGCAACATGTGTAACCCCGCCCTCCTCATACTCTACTCGTGCACACCCGTTTGGATGAGACGTTTACATCACCATATAAGATGCGCTCATAACTATCCATCTCTTTCTCAAAAGAAAACTCTAAGTCACTGCCCGTTGGACAAGCCCTAAAAGAATGCCCCCTTTTTTTCCCCTAGCACTTGCTTGCGAGCATCCTCAGCTCTGTTTGGGCCCCCTTTCTTTTTTCTTTCTTTTTTGAATTGCCTCGCATAGGATTTTTTGCTGCATTGAATTTAAAGGGTGGAGCATTATTCTCTGTATCACCCCCGGCTGTAGCGATTCTCGCTGCAACAACGCTAGACAGCACCTCCAACACCCCCGGCTGAAAAAGAAGCTCGCCAGCATCAACTCCATGTGGTTGAGTTATTCTGGGCTTCACCTGTGCGTGAGCAGTCATGGCCAAGTGACCTGCATGTGTGCTTTGGGCATGTACAGGATCATAACAAAGTTGACTTTGGTCAACCTCTGCATTCTGGCGCGACTCCAGCATGGTCACGCGGCCCTGGACCTCCTGGCCCCGTCCGTCAGGATCAGCTAGTGCGCCCGCCTGGTCCTCCTGACCAAGCGGCGCACCCACCGGGGTAGGCGCCACAGTCCCCTGAGTCCGGCCCTCCTGGCAGGTGTTCGTCTTGACGGAAGTAGTGGCCCCCTTATCGGAGACCGTGAGCCCGCTCACGGCAGTGGCCACCTTGACGACGTCTGTGGCCATGGCGATGTTGTTGCCGACGATGCCTGTAGTCGAGTTGTTGCCGCCGCGAACGTAGTTCCCGAAGAGGAGACCCCTCCTGCTAGCACCTTGGCTCTTCTAGTAGGGCTCAACACTAAGGTTTCTTGGAAAACAAACTACTCTCTTCTCTCTTGGAATTTTACAAAACCTCTCTGAAGTATGATCAACTATCCCACAGCACTCACAGTACAAAGGTAGTTTCTCATACTTTACATCATATTTAAAGATCTTTGAACTACCTAAAGGGGTAATCTCTACAGAGCATTTCAGAGGCTCATGCAATAATATCTTCACCCGCACATGTAGATATTTCTCAACAATTACATGGTTACTGCTGGCCTTATCTTGTCTAAAAGAAAGTGGGAAACACTTCCTATCTATAGTCTGATAAGACACCAGCATCAGACCAGCCGCACGCCATCGATCTAACTCACATCTGACGCTCAGGAGCTGTGCTTATATGTAAATAAAGAAAAAGCTAATCGACAGGAAGTTAATTAACCCCCGCGAGTAAATCTCTCCCGTCTCCTCCCATAATCTCTCAAGATTCCAATCCGGACGCACCGCCCCGAGCTGTTCCTCCACCCCGAGCGCACCCCAGCTTGCATCTTGCAGATTCCCTCCCCTCTTCCTCCAGTAGCACAACAAGCTCACCGGTCAGCTTCGCCCTGTTACGACGCCCCCACCTGACAGGGAGACGACCAGCGCACCCAAAGGAAACAAGGACGTGGAAGCGGAGGTGTGATCACCTGGCATGTGGGCCAGGCAGTGGCGTGTGTGTGTGGGTGAGGCCTGCGTGCCGTGGGGATTAGGTAGCGAGCGGCCACCAGTGGATGGGCATCGAATATTCTGTAGGAACAAACGAACCGAAGAGAGAAGCTGTTCTTCCCCTCTCGGCGAAATCCAGATCCCCTTTCCCCTGCTTCTCCAATCTTCCTCTCCTCCCCACGAACCCTAGATCGAGGACCATAACAAGTGGTATCAGAGGTCAGACGACCTGGATCCGCTCTACCAAAAGCCCAGGTACCACACCAAAGCGGCCAAACAAGCGACGACGATGGAGGATCAGATCGCGGCGCTCGCCAAGGCGATCAGCGACGGGCGCATGGCCAACGACGCCAGGCTCGACGCGATCCAGCAGTCGCTCGAGATGTGGCGACCAGCGGTGACCAATCTGTAGCAGCAGCTGGACGAGCTGCGCGCGCAGGTCGGGCGGATCGCGCTCCATCCAGCGCTCGCATCGCTCTCCGGTGACCCGGGGGGACGTGGTGGTGCGACCGGCCGCGACCCAACACGTCGACGACCCGGGGCACCACGGGCCAAGTGGCCACGGCGAGGTCATCGATTCCGGGGGTATGGCTCACGGGGTGGTCACCACCCTGGCGCCGCCTCCGGGCAAGGGTGCGTCCTCTGATCTCGTCCTTACCCCTTCCTCCCCAGTCAACCAGCCGGTAGGACACGAGGATAACTACCACCACACCTTGCACTCCAACTGGGCTCTGCCTAAACTGGATTTTCCACTGTTTGAGGGTGAAAATCCCCAATTCTGGAAGACCAGATGCGAGAAATACTTTGCAGTCTATGGGGTGCAGCCGGATCTCTGGGTTCGTGTTGCTACGCTGCATTTTTCGGGTACCGCAGCACGATGGCTTCAGGTTCAGGAAGCGCACAACACACACTTCACATGGGAGGCGTTGTGTGCGGCTCTGTGCACCAAATTTGGTCGGGAGCAGTATCAACAGCAGTTGCGTCAGTTTACTTACTTGCGTCAGATGGGGTCAGTAGTGGAGTATATGGAACAATTCGAGGAGTTGATGCATCATTTGCTAGCACATAATCCTTCCTTTGACCCGTTGTTCTTTGCTACTCAATTCCTAGATGGTTTAAAACCTGAAATTAAATCTGGAGTTGCGCTCCACCGGCTTCAAGAAGTCGACACTGCCTTTTCTCTCACTCTATTGCAGGAGGAGTTGCTGGGGCACCTACCGTGGAAGGAACCAGCGCCAGGCCGGCACGGGAATCGGCCGATGGTGGTTTTGGGAGCACCACCACCACCACCCAGGCTAGTGCAGTCGGCTGTTCCTGCGGCTGCGGATGACCGTCGGGCGCTCGAGGCAGCACGCGCAGGCGATCGACGTCAGGAGCCAGCGCGTGGTGACGATCGCGTCACAGCTCTCCGCAACTATCGACGGGCGCGGGGGCTCTGCTTCAAATGTGGAGAGCGTTGGGGCCAAGGCCACCAATGTGCGGCTACGGTCCAACTCCACGTGGTGGAAGAGCTGCTGGAACTTCTTCAAGCAGAAGTTCAAGATCAACAAGAGCAAGACGCCGATTCAGATGACGAGCAACTTATGTCGATTTCGAAGATGGCAACAACGGGCGAAACAACCCCGCGCACAGTCAGATTGTTGGGATGCATCGAGGGACGGGAAGTGTTGATACTGGTTGACTCCCGCAGTTCACATAGCTTCGTCAGCGAGCCAGTAGCAGTAGTAATGCAGGAGAAGGTGCAGCCAATGAGGCCAGTTTAAGTGAAAATTGCCAATGGAGGAGTGCTGCGCTGCTCGGGAATCATTCCAGCGTGTCGTTGGGACACTCAGGGGCACACATTCTCTACTGATGTGCGTGTCCTGTCATTAGGGTGCTACGATATGGTCGTGGGAATGGATTGGCTGGAGCAGTGTGGCCCTATGTTAGTGGACTGGACAGCAAAGCAACTTCAGTTTCAGAGAGAGGGCCAGACAGTGGTTCTCCAAGGGTTACAAGTGAAGACTCCGCAAATTGAACCAGCCACCATGGATCAACTGCTGTCTATGGAACAGTCCAACTCGATCACACACGTCGTCGCCATCTGCATCACAGAAAACCAGGGTGAGGAGGAGCCAGTTCCAGCAGTTATCCAACATATCCTGGACAGTTTTCAGGTTGTTTTCGAGGAGCCTACTGGACTACCAGAGCATCGTGAATGGGATCACTCCATTCCGTTGGTAGCAGGGGCCAACCCCATTAACATCAGAGCTTACCGATATACCCCAGAGCAGAAGAACGAGATCGAAACACAGGTCAGGGAAATGCTTCGAGCGGGGCTCATAACTCCCAGCACCAGCCCTTTTTCATCCCTAGTGCTGCTTGTCAAAAAGAAAGGTCAAACATGGAGGTTTTGCGTCGACTTCAGGCACCTTAATGCAATCACTTTAAAGAAGGTCTACCCCATGCCCATTATAGATGAACTGCTCGATGAGATTGCCGGCTCGTGTTGGTTCTCCAAGTTAGACCTGAGGGCAGGATACCATCAGATACGACTGGTGCCAGAAGACGAACACAAGACGGCATTCACCACTCACTTGGGTCACTTCGAGTTCAAAGTGATGCCATACGGTCTCGCGTATGCACCAGCCACTTTCATGGGAGAAATGCACGTGGTTCTTTCTTTGGTGCTTCGCAAAGGAGTGTTGGTGTTCATGGACGACATCCTTGTCCACACCAGCACTTTGGAAGCGCACTGTCAGCTATTGACGCAAGTTCTCAAGTTACTGGATAAATATGGGTTGAAGGAAAAGCTCTCCAAGTGCAGTTTTGCTCAACGCTGCATCAGTTACCTCGGGCATGTGATCAGTGAACAAGGCGTTTCTACCGACGACAGCAAGATTCGGACAGTTCAGCAATGGCCAGTGCCGCAGAACACCAAGGAGCTACGTGGGTTCCTGGGACTCGCGGGGTACTACCGTAAGTTTGAGCGATTCTTCGGGGTCATCAGCAAGCCGCTAACAGAACTTCTCAAGAAGAACACCGTCTTTGCATGGACGCCAACTGCGGACGCGGCATTCCGCGCTCTCAAGCAAGCTCTAATAGCAGCCCCTGTTCTCGCTCTGCCGGACTTCCACAAGCGGTTCGTCGTTGAGACGGACGCAAGCGCAACGGGAATTGGTGCCGTACTGATGCAAGCAAACCACCCAGTCGCGTACCTGAGCAAGGCTCTTGCGCCCAAAAACATGGGATTGTCTGCGTACGAAAAAGAATGCCTAGCGCTGCTGCTTGCTATCGACCACTGGCGACCATATCTTCAGCATGCAGAGTTCATAGTGCGCATGGATCAAAAGAGCTTACTGCACCTGACCGATCAAAGGCTCAACACCCCTATCTAGCAGCGGGCATTTACCAAACTGGTGGGGCTTCAATTCACCATTCAATACAAAGCAGGCCTCACCAACAAAGCAGTCGATGCGCTGTCTCGCCGAGGACACGCAGACGACGCAGAAGTGGCAGCACTGTCTATTTGCAAACCAACTTGGTTAGAAGCTGTCAAGAGCAGTTATCTGAACGATGCAGGCGTAACAGCCAGAATGGAAAAGCTGGCCCTCGACCCCAACAGTGAACCGCATTACGTGATGAAGGACGACATCTTGCGGTACAAAGGATGTGTGTGGATTGGGAATGACTCCACAGTTTAACAACACTTGATCAACTCTCTGCACGCAAGCGCGGTGGGCGGACACTCAGGGTTCCATGCCACGTACAATCGCATCAAGCAGCTCTTCGCGTGGCACGGCATGAAGGCTCAGATCAAACGAAGCGTCAGGAATTGCATGGTCTGCCAACAGGCAAAAACCAAGAGGAAATCACCTGCAGGGCTCCTTCAACCGTTACCAATCCCCAAAAGACCATGGGCAGTGGTTTCTATGGACTTTATCGAGGGGCTGCCATGTTCCGGTGGATACGACACAATCCTGGTGATAGTCGACAAATTTTCCAGGTACGCCCATTTTCTGCCACTGACGCACCCGTTCACAGCGTTGAAGGTTGCGCAGAAGTTCATGAAGGATATCTTCCGCTTGCACGGCTTACCTCTCGCAATCATCTCAGACCGTGATAAGATCTTCACCAGCAAAGTGTGGCAGGAGCTGTTCAAGCTGTGCCGAACAGAGCTGAGACTCAGCTCAGCGTATCACCCGCAGACGGACGGGGCGACGGAACGAGTCAATCAGTGCCTAGAGGGATACCTCAGATGTGCAGTGCATTCGTGCCCAGCCAATTGGTCGAAGTGGTTGGCTCTTGCAGAATACTGGTACAACACCTCGTTTCACTCAGCCTTGGGGAGGACACCGTTCGAGGTCATCTACGGGCAACTGTCGCGTGAATTTGGAGTGGACCAGGTTGAGCAGTGTTCGGTGCCCGACCTAGCGGCATGGTTGCGTGAGCGGGAAATCATGATCGAGCTTCTTCAGCAGCAGTTGAAACTTGCCCAGGACAAAATGAAACGACAGGCTGACAAGCATCGCACAGACAGGACATTTGAGGTGGGTGATGCCGTGCTGTTGAAGCTTCAACCGTTCATTCAGTCCTGGGTGGCGCAGCGCCCCCACCAGAAGTTGGCGTTTCGCTATTTCGGGCCGTTCCGCATCCTGGCTCGCATCGGTGCGGTGGCGTACAAGCTAGACCTCCCAGAGTCCAGCAAAATTCACCATGTTGTGCATGTATCGCAGCTCAAGAAGGCCGAAGGCGCGCAAGTGCAGGTGAACTCTGATCTTCCCCCTGACAATGCTGTCTTGCAGGCGGAGCACATTCTAGCCAAAGCACTCGAACTTCGGATGATTCAGGTGGCCGATACGCTCAAGCCATGTCTACTGATCTAGTGGAGCGGGTTGCCAAAGTTCATGGCTACCTGGGAAGAACCGGTCAAGATGCAGCAAAAATTTCCCGCTGCTCCGCCTTGGGGACAAGGCGAAATGCAAGAAGGGGAGGATGTTATGGCGCCCCCACCTGACAGGGAGACGACCAGCGCACCCAAAGGCAAGAAGGACGTGGAAGCGGAGGTGTGATCGCCTGGCATGTGGGCCAGGCAGTGGCGTGTGTGCGTGGGTGAGGCCTGCGTGCCGTGGGGATTAAGTAGCGAGCGGCCACCAGTGGGTGGGCATCGAATATTCTATAGAAACAAACAAACCGAAGAGAGAAGCTGTTCTTCCCCTCTCGGCGAAATCCAGATCCCCTTTCCCCTGCTTCTCCAATCTCCCTCTCCTCCCCACGAACCCTAGATCGAGGACCATAACATGCCCCTGCTCCTCCATCCCTCCTCGTCGTTGAGCAGCACGGCCACCGCATTCTCCTCTCCACCGATGTGACCCCCTGGCGAGATAGGAGGTGCGCCATCCTGGCATAAAGGGGTCAAGCTTCCCATCCTCAACTGCTATTTGTGCTTCGGCAGGTTATAAATCGGCTGGATCGGCTGCCGGAGAACCACCGGCCGGCCCATCTAGAGATCTAAGGTACTGCACTGCATCGATCGCCCCTGATTTGATGATTTGTAATTTTTGCAACGCAATTCTATTTGTATTTCATCCAACAGCCGATTACTCATTGTTATTTATGTTCATGGTCTGCCTAGTATTGTTTTGTTCATGTGTTAGGACATTCATGTGTTGATGGAGTCATAATGTGATAAACCATGGCCATGTACGTAGCAATCGTGCCTATTCCTTACTTTCAATATTTACTGTTCAAATGGAGTTGACAAAATAATAAGTCCACAAGTACTGGAAGACAGAGGCTTTCCTGTTGCTATGTGAAATGATGTTGTAGTTTCCTTTTCACTCACTGTAGTTTTGTTCTTTCTATTCTGAGCTCTGGTGTTGGCTGAGGCAGTACAGTTGTTGTTCGTCTGCATGCGTTTGTATCTGAATCTTTGGCTTCGTTTTATTCAGTAAAATGGATCCGGGGCATGGGCCCTTTTTCTCAAAAAACAACCGGAGTTGACAAATGTTGAGAAAATTTTCTTGCATTGCTTCCAAATATATGTATCCACAGTGGCAACTAATCTTTTCTTGTTTTATTTTTCAAATTTTCATGCTTCCACCAAACACTAGTAATGCACCATATGCATTATTTCCTAGCTTCATACCTGTGTGCTTCTACATTGTACTCATTTTGCTTCCGTCGTCTAAAAAATTGCTTCCATGCCTTCGTCTTATAATGGTTTATAATAGGTTCAGTTTGTATGGTGGCTACACAAAAAGATCCAACCTCATAATATTCACACCAGTGCAGAACCGGGCAATAGCACCGGTTCGTAAGGCCCTTTAGTGCCGGTTTAGTAACCGGTATTAAAGTGTGGGCACTAAAGCCCCCCCCCCCCCTTTAGTACCGGTTCAGCACGAACCGGTGCTAAAGGGAAACCACGTGGCACGAGCCAGCTCCGGGGGGCAGGAGCCCTTTAGTACCGGTTGGTAACACCAACCGGTACTAAATGTTTTTGTTTTATTTTTTATTTTTCAATTAAATTTGTGTTATCAATTTAATTTAGGATTGTTTTACGTTATAATGAGTTGTAGTCGTCGTCATCATCATCATCATCATCATCGCATATTAATAAATAAATAAACTCTAGCTAGCTAAAAATCATCGTAGTCGTCTAATTATACCACTATTTAATCATCATAGTCATTACCGCTAGCTATCTAATCATCACCAACACTGGCTAGCTTAAAGAGGAAATATTCACTTTGTAACAGAAGCAAAGATATCATCGAGTTCAACATAATCATCACCAACATCGAAGTTCAGGACACGGACATGAGAAGTACTAATTAAGAGCATGAACTAGTAGCTAGCTCTACTCCCGCTGCTCCCTCTCAGGTAGAATAGCATAGAACATGTATAGCTCTCCTGATTCATCATACTGGAGCATGCAGATGAATCTGTCTCCTAATCTTGGGTTTCGCTTCTCCTTGCTGCCCCCTAGTACTTCTCTGTGATCGTTAACAATTTTGCTCCAATCTTTCACTATTAAGCATTCTTCGCTTTCAGAAATCCTGAATGCACTCATGTGCAATGTAGGATATCTTGGCCGTAAGCTAACCATTGACATGTCACCTTTAGTCTCGATCCACTGAGGCACAACTATCATCGGAAGTCCCTGTTGAAGAACATCGTATAGTAATTAATATACTAAGCAATGAAAGTTTAGCTTCACATGCCTTCATCTTATATTGTTTGATATCTCTAGGTGTGTATGTTGCTTTATTCACTTCTTGGGGGCTGATCATGTTCTCTACAATATGTAGTTGATCACCAAATCATCAAGAATATACATGTATTTGGATTGTGCATACATTGCTCTTTTTTCTTTCAACTATCCATGCTTCAAAGTACTGCTTATGTATCGAGAGCACTATTTTCATGCTTCTTATCCATTGGGCTTCTATATTGTAATACATATGCTTCTTCGATCCATAGAGTTTCTTCAATTAGTAAATAATAACCGGCTGAATAGCACGAAATTACTGGCCTCTTCTTAACATGCTTCCTTGATTTTTACTGTAATACATATGCTGCTTGTGAATCATGCTTCCTTGATTTTTACTGTAATACATATGCTTCTTCGGTCCATAGAGTATGCTTCAATTAGTGAATACAACCGGTTGAATAGCACCAAATTAGTGGTTTGTTATTAATCATGCTTCGTTGATTTTTACTATATGCTTCTCATGTAGACATGTAGTGCCACAACAGAACAATGTTAAGTGAACATTAAATTTGGGCAGCCAAATCTTGCCTGCCAAGGGTGTAGATTTATCATATCAAAATAATATTATTTTAGTGCGTAATAGCATCAAATCATTTATTTGTGTTTTCTTCCTTCTGAATTCTCACGTATGTTTCTATGCCGACAAGGAGGAGCTAGGGGATCGAGGCTGGATGAGTCTACTTCAGAGACGACGAGTCGAATCGACACAAAGACCCCCATGGCTGAAAAGTCCGAGTTATCAGTGTATACAAAGGAAGGCACAATGAAGATCGAAGCACTTGGGCAAGGGCACCTCAGCTTATACCCATTGGCGCCGTGGATAACACCCTGCATCACATGATGGCTAGGTCAAATTTGAATTAGCGAAATTTGACGCATGGAAGCATTTCTTTCTTTCTTTGCAAACAAATCCTTAATCGAAGAAGCATTTCTTTCTTTCTTTGCAAACAAATCCTTAATTTGAATTAGAACCATGTGTAATTGTGATTGGAAATATCTTTCTCTTTGGTGGAAGCAATATAATTTTTGGTTGGAAGCAATTCTGTAGTTGATGGACGCAAGATTGTGATGCTTCTCAAACATTTGGAATATTTCCTTTTTGATGGAAGCAGGTTTAAACCAATTCTGTTGTTTATAGAAGCAAGATAGTGATGCTTCTGAAACAAAATATCACATTAAAAAGGACATAAACTTTCAAATAAATCGAAGCAGATTTAATTTACCACAGAAGCAAATTCTTCAATGAACGAAACAAAAATTAATTTCTTGTAAAGGAAGTGAACTGATAGACAGCATTACAAACAAGGATGGATGCACGTATTAGCTGCACCTGACGCAAATTTTGCTTCATATAAGGAAGCAAGCTGCCGGATTTGATTTGTTTCCTAAAACTAAGGACCAATGCGTATCGTAAGGAAGCAAGCTGCCAGATTTGATGATTCTCAGGGAAAAAAACTGCCAGATTTGATTTGTTTTCTTCAAATCCAAAATCAGTTACCTAAAAATCAGCAACTGTGAGTGATTTTCGGAAGCACTCAAACTATAGCGATTCTGTTTTGGAAACTCCGCATTAATTGTTTTCTGTTTTGAAAACTACCTTGCAGGGGTGGGAAGCATGCAACGCTGCTTCATCCATCATCCATGCATATTCACATCTAACGGCCACAGAGTGGTCTGACGGGAGGCTAGGGATCAGTAGTCTGATCCTAGCGGTTCCCAAAGAAAGTACTCTTGCGTGTGTGTGTGTGTATAGCACAAATAATGAATCAAATGTTTTTACAGTGTGAAGTTCGATTGAAATTACACATTTTTCTACTAACTGCCATGTGCCATGGCATGGATCTCTTGTGCCTCCCGTGCCCATCAATTTCCGCCGCCAAAATGACACGTCGGTCAAAGTGGGGAGGACTGCGACAGGGTTGCGGTGGTGCTTGCTCGGATCTGAGGCCAACTCCAGCGCACGACCCTGTCGTTAACTTTTTACGGCGTCAAGCATTATATTTTTGCCTAAGTTGCTCGTGCGCTGGAGTTGGCCTGAGCCCAGCATGCGTGGATGTTTGTTCGCGCCATGACCGTGAGTTGGGTTGCTAGGGGTTGATATTTTTGCTAGGGGTTACTTCATCCACCGACTCTTCAAGATCTTTTTACGGCGTCGAGCCTTAGAGCATCTCCAACGGCCGTACAAAAATCTTGCGCCCAATAAAAGTTATAGCGCGCCATTTTAGCATTTTTAATGCGCCGGGACCAATATTGCTTTAGCAGACGCCCAAAGACGCGCGCACAAAAAGCAGACAGTGCAAATTGTGAAGCGCGCGCAATCCGGAGCCTAAAATATGCTGCGCGCGATAGCGTTTTTTAGCGCGCGCCCAAAACCTTTTGGCGCTACAGCTTCTGCTGGAGCTGTTGGGCGCCCAAAAAAACAAACATTTAGTGCGCGGAGCTCTTTTTAGGCGCCTGTTGAAGATGCTCTTATACACGTGTATAACGGTCAGGCGCCTAACTTATAGGTAAAGCCACCGTACGTCGAGTCGTTATTGACCAGCCCCAATCCATGGTTGTCGGTCACGCCGCCAACGTGCCACCTACGTAGAAAACCCAGGCCCAGGACCCGCCCAGCCCGGACATCGTGCCTAGAAAATCAGGCCCAAGCTCAGCCCAACCGTGTAAAAGCCCGTCGGGCCTTGGGTTGGGCCTTTTCGGGAAAACGCAAATACGACGGGCCTGGGTCCAGCCCGGCCCGGCCTTCGGGCTCAAAATCTAGGTCCAGGCCCGGCCTGTGGGCAGCGTTGGGCCGGGATTTTTCGGGCCGGGTCGGACCGTTTGGGTCAGGCTGCCCATGGCCAGGATTATAACGCGTATGTAGGAAAGGTGTTACACCAGTGTTCTATGTAGCGCATACCGTCAGGCGTCTTTCCCAGGAAATCCGCTAAAGCGTTTGCCGCGTCTCTTTTTTGAGAGGCACCGGTCTATTTGGTTTGTCAGAGCCTCTAGTTGTTCTTGCCAGGCTTCTTAATTAGCCTAGCTATTTCTTGTGTCAGAAAAAGTTGTCGGAGCCTCTAACATATCGCTTGGCAAATTGCTGGTAAAGGTATACGGTCTTCAATAGCCAAACTAATAGGCGCATATAGTAATTTGACATGTCCTTTATATCTTTCCTACATCGGATTCATTGTCCCGTAAAACCCCCATGTTTGGTTGTCGCGTCACATCTTCTTCCCCTATCCATCCATTACATGGGATGAAGGTCACCAATCTCATCGTCGTATGTATCTGTAAGGTATATGTTCGGCGGTTGTTTCTTTTCGTCAAGTCCTTGCTCTTCCCCATCGTCGTCGGGTCCTGGTGTTTGAGGTAGCGCCGCTGACGGCCCCCTTTCGATCTGCAAGTACGTAAGTGCTTCCTTCCTATTGAGATAAATCTTGAACTCTGCAGGTAGGTGTGAGCCCATGTTGTATGTTTGAATGTCTTGAAATCTCTCTGAAGTAATGCTCGATGTGAAAAAATCAATTACTTTTTCAAAGTTCGGCATTAAGTGTCAAAATTTTCTGTTATTGAATTACTGTTAAATTTGTCTGTTGCCGATCGATAAGGTGTGGGTGTTTAGGTTCATTGTGCATAAATAATTTGTTTCTCAATCTGTACCTAAGCCATGGCTTAAAGTCCTAATTACTACTGATAACTTGAGGGAACAGCTGTTGGACTATTGATTATGTCGAAATGATTTTATGTACTGTGGAAGAAGGTTGAACTCAAGTGGCAAGATGAGGTTGAAGTCAAGTTGGGGGATGCAGTTGGCAAAATGAGGTTGAACTCAAGTGGCGGGATGAGATTGAACTCAAGTGGCGGGATGATCATAGTTGAACTAACCATTGATAATACAGTTAAGAAGATGATTGAAGAATGCAAATCATTTTCAGATGGTTAATTTACATTGTTACAGGAGACCTTGCAAAGCCTGCTCCAATTGTAGATGCTGAAAGTGTTAAGTAGCAGCCCTTGTTGCCCTGCCCAAGGCGAGGCCATGTGATTTGATGTTGGAAGTGTTAAGTAGCACCCACATGTTGTCTGGAAACATGTATGATGTTAGTGGCAAGCCCCTATTGTCTAGAACTTTGGACTTTATGTTCTGATCAGGGTTTTAAACCCCTGATGCAATGATGTGGCCTTTTACTCTTGTTGTCTTGTATACGTTAATATGTTGTGCATGTTCGATGTTAGGATGCACGCATGAACTTCCCAATACACAATACGGTAGTGCAAGATTGGCCTATTTTATTCAGCCTTTTTGGTTCAACTGAATATATCATAAGGATGATGTAGAAGCCCTCCGTGACCGATTCCCCTTCCGGCAGAGTACTGGAGAAGGCCTCCAGATGGGATCGCGGAAAGAACAAAGGCTTGCGGCGATGGAAAAATGTTTCGGGTGTCTCTTTGATGTATTAGGAATGTTTAGAATTTTATAGCATTGGAATTAGGTCAAGAGGTGCCACAAGGGGCCCACAAGCCTGCTGGCACTACTAGGAAAAGGGCTAAAGATGAAATTGACACTAATGACGCATCAGAGAAGTGGTGCGCCACTACTATATACTAATGGCGCACCACTCACACACTTTGAGCAGGCTGGGTCGTCCGGCCACAAGAGTGGAGCACGTCCCTCGTGCTAATCTCTCGTGTTGTTAGCCGTATTGAGTACTCTAAGTAGAGAGACAGACGAACGATTCTCGTGCCATTTGCTCGGCAATTTTCTTTTTATTAGGCGAGCCATTTGCTCACCTTTTTCTACACTCCGCACCAATGGACGCGTCGAGCGACGCCTAGCAAAATCAGTGCTCACGGGCCGGCCTTCATCCACACGACGCCACACCAAACCCGTGTCAGCCTACCGCCGCACAGCTGGCCTACCTACATAGTAGTACTAGCTGCGTACTAGTGGTGCAGGGTACAGGGGAGCTGCTTTAGCTTTTGTCTGCGTGCTGTGCAGCAACAGAGGTGATCACGCAACGGAGTGACCAGCAGCGCACCCGGCCAAAACTCTGAAGGCTAGCTGATCTCTGTAGGCCCCTTGTTTTTTCGCAACGGCGGGATGGCATGGCAGAATGCAGCCGAGCCACGCAACGCACGCGCTAATAAGGATTTCTACAGAATGGGATTAACGGGAGCCTGCCATCTTAATCTCCCGCGTTATTAGGAGGAATGCGTACAAGACTGTGAATCAGCCAAATCATTTATAAGTACGCGGAGGAATAGCACCGCGCGTTGTCCTTCTCCTTCCGTCCCTGCCTGATTGCCTGAGAACAGCAAGGAGGACGGAGTCCGCCTGCTCAAAGTGAGGGCCCAGCAGCACAACACATGCAGCACAAGGAAGGGAAAGGGCACCCGGCCAGGACGGAGAGGAGGTGGCACACGCGCCGGCGACACACACACGAAGAGCATGTCCCGGTGGTGCTTGCCGGCGCCGGCCGGGTCGTCAATCAACGCCGGCAGGGCACGCGCTGCGCCGTACAAGAGATTAGCACGTCCCTCTTGTTGTTAGGCGTACAGAGAACTCTGTGTAGATAGACGAACGCCTCTTGTGCCATTTGCTCCGTATTTTTCTTTTTAGGCAAGCCATTTGCTCGTCTTTGTTTTCTTTTTCGATTCAAAGATTTTCCTGGGCGCTGAAGTACTGGGCCAACCCATTGGTTCGCTCTCTCGTGGTTGCTTTCCGCTTGCTTCGCTCGTTTTTTGCTTTGGTTTCCTTTCGTTTTTCTTTTTTTTTTCTTCAGTCTTCTATATTTCTCCATCGTTTTTCTTCGATTTTTTTACCTTTTCTTCGGTTTTCTCACCGCTTTTTAGTTTTTCTTTGTTATACTTTGTTTTTTTCTGTTTTCTTTGCTTTCTTCACCGGCTATCTTCATTCTTTTCTAGGTTTTCAATGTTTTTTGGTTTCTTTCCATTTTACGCTTTCTTTGGTTCTTTAATTTCACTGGTATTTTTCTTTCCTTTCCTTTTTCTTTGGATTTTATTTCTTTTCTGGATTTCCTTGTTTTTCTTTCTTTCTCGGTTTTCACTATTTTCGTTCTTTTCCATTGTTTCTCTTGGGTTTCCTTTTTTCTTTTTTGGTTTCATTGGTTTTCTCCGTTTCTATTTGCATCTTTGTCAGTTTTCATCAGTTACTTATTTGTTGAACACATGTCTAATATTTTTTAGTACAGAATGTACATTTTGAGTGTACACCTGAAACATTTCGTCGATAGATGTCGAACAGTTTTTAAATACATGATGTACACTTTGTTCTCAAATATTTGTTTTGAACATTTTTTTAAATGCATGGTCAATATTTTCTCAAGTACACAATGGACATTTTAGTGGCAATAAAACATTCATGTTTAACATTTTTAAAGACTAATTAACAATTTTTTAAACACACACACACACACACACAAATACAACATGCCTTCTTTTATTTGACAATCGCTTTAGAAAATGTGACACTTTGCACCACACCACAAATTTGACAGTGGCAAAAACTGAATCAAAACCTGATCTCGTTTTGACGTGGCTGATCGCGTGCGGGCCGACAACGGTGACAACACGATGCTAACGGGCGGTAAGGGCCATACCAACCGAGTCGGTTGACCTGTTCCCCTAAAGGAAAAATGCCTTTCCCACTCTCTCCTCTCGCACTCTCACTCTCGGTCCCCTCTGCCGCGCCGCTCAACCTCACCGCTGCCGCCTCAATGCCTTCTTGGGCAGACTCAGACGAGAGCAGTGACAACGTCATACTCAATTCCGTAGCAGAGGTAATGTCCTTCCGATGTACTCTCTCTGTTTGATAGCCTAGGGTTAGGAATTTCGTTTTGGTATGATTTGGACTAAAACCAGAGTATTTGACCACTCCCAATTCCTTTTGAACTCAATCCAGCGCCTCCTAACCATAACGACTCGGACTTTGAAGGAGATATGGAGACGACAGAGAAAGGCCCTGTCGAGTGCTACCACTAGAAAATAGCCAAGAAATTCATAGCATTCCAAGGTGGCATAACTGGAAGGAGGTTTTATGGATGTGGTGACGATGTAAGTTGCAATCCCTGTCCTACTTTTCTTATTTGAGATCCCATATAAACTGCTTTGTTTCAACAGTGTTAATACCTGTACTACAGTTTTAATAATTTCTGTACTTATACAAATATAATTTGGTCAGTAAGTCAGTAATATTTTTTTGTGCATTATATCTATGCAGTATTCATAATTTCTGTACTTTTAGAACAAGATTCAGTTAGTCAATGCAAGCCAATTGTTTCCTTGAATGTCTGCATTCTGATGGTTAATGATCAAATTGGTTTAAAAAAGAGCTTAGGTAGAGATATACATATCCTTATTCTGCTTATTTGAGAGTTTACTTCCATAGACGTAGTTAAAGACAAACATGGTTAACTGTTGTGTTTCTTTGTAGCTTAGGTACTCTGTTTCTCTGAAGCTTAACTGATGCATCTTCTTGTTTCTCTGAAGCTTAACTCATGTGTTTCTCTGTAGCTTAACCATTTCACCATTTGTAAGTAACTTTATTTTTTTGCAGATTGGCAATTGTCCCTATGTTCAATCGGTTGATATGGAGTCTGAGTCGGGGAAGGAGAGATGTCATGAGGTACGAGATCTTACCTCCCACCGAAGTTTGACACACCGTTGGTCGCCGCCCCGCCTCCTCCACCAGTCACCACCCCACCTCCTCCACCACTGACACCCCTGTCATGCATGCGGTCGTGCATGTTAGAAAGGAATGTAGGATTGACCCTTTAGCATCAAGAGAGAACAAGGGGGAGGCGCTGACATGAGGTACGAGATCTTACCCTCCACCTGAGTTCTACGCCCCGGCATCGGTTGTCGTGCTGCCAGATCTGGTCATCCTGCCATATATGTTCATCAAGTTCAAATCTTTTGCCGGGAGAAAGAAACGAGCGACGAGAGGAGAGGAGACAAACCTAACCCGCCGGAGTTGGCTGCCCCTCCGGTCGTTGGCCCGCCGCCTCCTCTGTTGTTCTAGGGCTGCCCCATAGGTGGGCCAAAAGGGGCGAGCGCCCCTGGCCCCAAAAGAGGAGGGCCCTGTTGGGGATCGTAGCAGAAATTCAAAATTTTCTACGCATCACCAAGATCAATCTATAGAGTAATCTAGCAACGAGGGGAAGGAGAGTGCATCTACATACCCTTGTAGATCGCTAAGCGGAAGCGTTCAAGTGAACGGGGTTGATGGAGTCGTACTCGCCATGATCCAAATCACCGATAATCCTAGTGCCGAACGGACGGCACCTCCGCGTTCAACACACATGCAGCCCGGTGACGTCTCCCATGCCTTGATCCAGCAAGGAGAGAGGGAGAGGTTGGGGAAGACTCCGTCCAGTAGCAGCACGACGGCGTGGTGGTGGTGGAGGAGCGTGGTACTCCAGCAGGGCTTCGCCAAGCACCGCAAGAGATGAGGAGGGAGAGGGGTAGGGTTGCGCCAAGAAGGAGATATTCTCGTGTGTATGGCAGCCCAGAACCTCACTATATATAGGGGAAAGGGAGGGGCTGCGCCCCACCTAGGTTTCCACCCCTAGGGGTGGCGGCCAGCCCTAGATCCCATCTAGGGGGCGGCCAAGGGGGAGAGAGGGGAGGCGCACCACTAGGTGGGCCTTAGGCCCATCTGAGCCTAGGGTTTCCCCCTTTTCCCTTCTCTCTTCGCCTTGGCCCTGGTGGGGGGCGCACCAGCCCACCTGGGGCTGGTCCCCTCTCACACTTGGCCCACGCAGCCCTCTGGGGCAGGTAGCCCCACCTGGTGGACCCCCGGGACCCTCCCGGTGGTCCCGGTACGTTACCGATAGCACCCGAAACTTTTCCGGTGACCAAAACAGGACTTTCCATATATAAATCTTTACCTCCGGACCATTCCGGAACTCCTCGTGATGTCCGAGATCTCATCCAGGACTCCGAACAACATTCGGTAACCACATATATCTATTCCCTATAACCCTAGCGTCATCGAACCTGAAGTGTGTAGACCCTACGTGTTCGGGAACCATGCAGACATGACCGAGACACCTCTCCGGCCAATAACCAACAGCGGGATCTAGATACCCATGTTGGCTCCCACATGTTCCACGATGATCTCATCGGATGAACCACGATGTCGAGGATTTAATCAATCCCGTATTCAATTCCCTTTGTCTAGCGGTATTGTACTTGCCCGAGATTCGATCGTCGGTATCTGATACCTTGTTCAATCTCGTTACCGGCAAGTCTCTTTACTCGTTCCGTAACACATCATCCTGTGATCAACTCCTTGGTCACATTGCGCATATGATGATGTCCTACCGAGTGGGCCCAGAGATACCTCTCCGTCACACGGAGTGACAAATCCCAGTCTCGATTCGTGCCAACCCAACAGACACTTTCGGAGATACCCGTAGTGTACCTTTATAGCCACCCAGTTACGTTGTGACGTGTGGCACACCCAAAGCATTCCTACGGTATCCAGGAGTTTCACAATCTCATGGTCTAAGGAAATGATACTTGACATTAGAAAAGCTTTAGCATACGAACTACACGATCTTTGTGCTAGGCTTAGGATTGGGTCTTTTCCATCACATGATTCTCCTAATGATGTCATCCCGTTATCAACGACATCCAATGTCCATGGTCAGGAAACCATAACCATCAATTGATCAACGAGCTAGTCAACTAGAGGCTTACTAGGGACATGGTGTTGTCTATGTATCCACACATGTATCTGAGTTTCCTATCAGTACAATTATAGCATGGATAATAAACGATTATCATGAACAAGGAAATAACCAATTTATTATTGCCTCTAGGGAATATTTCCAACAGTCTCCCACTTGCACTAGAGTCAATAATCTAGTTCACATCGCCATGTGATTAACATTCACAGGTCACATCGCCAGGTGACCAACATCCAAAGAGTTTAGAGTTCAATAATCTAGTTCACATCACTATACGATTAACACTCAATGAGTTCTGGGTTTGATCATGTTACTTGTGAGAGAGGTTGTAGTCTACCGGTCTGTCACATTCAGATCCGTATGTACTTTGCAAATCTCTACGCTATATTTGGAGCCATTTCAAATAACGGTTCTACTTGGAGATATTCTAAATTGTTGCTCCATTATATGTATCCAGTATCTCTACGCAGAGCTATCCGAATAGGTGTTAAGCTTGCATCGACGTAACTCTTTACGTCGAACTCTTTATCACCTCCATAACCTAGAAACATATCCTTATTCCTCTAAGGATAATTTTGACTGCTATCTGGTGATCTACTCCTAGATCACCTTTATACCCTCTTGCCAGACATGTGGCAAGGCACACATCAGGTGTGGTACTCAGCATGGCATACCGTATAGAGCCTATGACAAAAGCATAGGGGACGACCTTCGTCCTTCCTCTTTCTTCTGCCATGGTCGAGCTTTAAGTCTTAACTTCATACCTTACAACTCAGGCAAGAACTCCTTCTTTGGCTGATCCATCTTGAACACCTTCAAGATCATGTCAAGGTATGTGCTCATTTGAAAGTACCATTAAGCGTTTTTTATCTATCCTTATAGATCTTGATGCTCAATGTTCAAGTAGCTTAATCCAGGTTTTCCATTGAAAAACACCTTTCAAATAACCCTATATGCTTTCCAGAAATTCTACATCATTTAGGATCAACAATATGTCATCCACATATACTTATCAGAAATGTTGTAGTGCTCCCACTCACTTTATTGTAAATACAAGTTTCTAACAAACTTTGTATAAACCCATAAACTTTGATTACTCCATCAAAGTATATATTCTGACTCCAAGATGCTTGCTCTAGTCCATGGAAGGATCGCTGGAGCTAGCATACCTTTTAGCATCCTTAGGATCGACAAAACCTTTCTGATTGTATCACATACAACCTTTCCTTACAAAAACTGGTAAGGAAACTTTTTTTGACATCCATCTGCCAGATTTCATAAATGCAGCTTATGCTAACATGATTCCGACGGACTTAAGCATCGCTACGGGTGAGAAAATCTCATCGTAGTCAACTGCTTGAACTTGTGAAAAACTCTTCGCCACAAGTCGAGCTTCATAGATGATGACATTACCGTCCACGTCCGTATTCTTCTTACAATCCACATGTACCTAACAGCCTTACGACCATCAAGTAGTTCTTCCAAAGTCTACACTTTGTTTTCATACATGGATCCTCTCTCGGATTTTATGGCCTCGAGCCAATTTTCGGAATCCGGGCCCACCATCGCTTCTCCATAGCTCATAGGTTCATCGTTGTCCAACAACATGACCTTTAAGACGTGGTTACCACTTAGAAGTTGTACACACCCTTGTCAACCCATGAGGTTCGATAGTAACTTGATCTGAAGCTCCATGATCATCATCATTAGCTTTCTCTTCAACTGAGGCAGGTGCCACAGAAACATTTTTCCTGTGCTGCACTACTCTCTGGTTGAAGTAAAGGTTCAACAACCTTATCAAGTTCTATGTTCCTCCCACTCAATTCTTTCGAGAGAAACTTTTCCTCGAGAAAGGACCCGATTCGAGAAACAATCCCTACTGCTTTCGGATCTGAGACAGGAGGTATACCCAACTGTTTTGGGTGTCCTATGAAGATGCATTTATCCGCTTTGGGTTCGAGCTTATCAGCCTGAAAGTTTTCACATAAGCATCGCAGCCCCAAACTTTTAAGAAATGACAGCTTAGGTTTCTCTAAACCATAGTTCATACGGTGTCATCTCATCGGAATTACGTGGTGCCCTATTTAAAGTGAATGTGGTTGTCTCTAATGCCTAACCCATAAACTATCATGGTAATTCAATAAGAGACATCATGGTATGCATCATATCCAATAGGGTGCAGTTATGATGTTCGGACACACCATCACACTATGGTGTTCCAGACTGTATTAGTTGTGAAACAATTTCCACAATGTCTTAATTCTGTGCCAAACTCGTAATTCAGATATTCATCTCTATGATCATATCATAGATATTTTATCCTCTTGTCACGACGATCTTCAACTTCACCTTGAAATTACTTGAACCTTTCAATAATTCAGACTCGTGATTCATCAAGTAAATATACTCAGCATCTGCTCAAATCATCTGTGAAGTAAGAATATAACGATATCCACTACATGCCTCAGCACTCATTGGACTGCACACATCAAGATGTATTACTTCCAAAAAGTTGCTTTCTTGTTTCATCTTACTGAAAACGAGGCCTTTCAGTCATCTTGCTCATGTGGTATGATTTGCATGTCTCAAGTGATTCAAAATCAAGCGAGTCCAAAGATCCATCAACATGGAGCTTCTTCATGCGTTTTATACCAATATGACTCAAATTGCAGTGCCACAAGTATGTGGTACTATCATTACTATCTTATATCTTTTGGCATGAACATGTGTATCACTACGATCGGGATTCAATAAACCATTCATTTTAGGTGTAAGACCATTGAAGGTTATTCAAATAAACAGAGTAACCATTATTCTCCTTAAATGAATAACCGCATTGCGATGAACATAATCTAATCATGTCCATGCTCAACGCAAACACCAAATAACAATTATTTAGGTTTAACACCAACCCCGATGGTAGACGGAGCGTGCGATGTTTGATCACATCAACCTTGGAAACTCTTCCAACACCTATCGTCATCTCACCTTTGGCTAGTCTCCGTTTATTCTGTAGCCTTTTATTTTGAGTTACTAACACTTAGCAACCGAACCGGTATCTAATACCCTACTGCTACTAGGAGTACTAGTAAAGTACACATTTAATATATGTCCAATACATACTTCTGTCAACCTTGCCAGCCTTCTCATCTACCAAGTATCTAGGGTGGTTCTGCTTCAGTGACCGTTCCCCTTATTACAGAAGCACTTAGTCTCGGGCTTGGGTTCAACTTTGGGTTTCTTCACTAGAGCAGCAACTGATTTGTTGTTTCATGAAGTATCCCTTTCTTGCCCTTGCCCTTCTTGAAACTAGTGGTTTTACTAACCATCAACAATTGATGCTCCCTTTTGATTTCTACTTTCGCGGTGTCGCAAATAGCTCAAGGATCATATCTATCCCTGATATGTTATAGTTCATCACGAAGCTCCAGTAGCTTGGTGACAGTGACTTTGGGGAACCATCACTATCTCATCTGGAAGATTAACTCCCACTCGATTCAAGTGATTGTTGTCCTCATACAATCTGAGCACATGCTCAATGGTTGAGCTTTTCTCCTTAGTTTGCAGGCTTAAGAAACTTGTCAAAGGTCTCATACCTCTTGACGTGGGCACTAGCCTGAAATCCCAATTTCAGTCCTTGGAACATCTCATATGTTCTGCGATGTTTCAAAAACATCTTTGGTGCCTCAATTCTAATCCATTTAGCATTACGAACTGAACTATCATGTAGTCATCAAAACGTGTATGTCAGATGTTCGCAACATCCACAACCGACATTCACGGGTCAGCTCACTGAGCGGTGCATTAAGGACATAATCCTTCTGCGCAGCAATGAGGACAATCCTCTGTTTACGGATTCAGTCCGCATAATTGCTACTATCAACTTTTAACTAAATTTTCTCTAGGAACATATCTAAAACAGTAGAACTAAAGCGTGAGCTATGACATAATTTGCAAAGTCCTTTTGACTATGTTCATGATAATTGAGTTCATCTGATTATTTCATGAACTCCCACTCAGATAGACATCCCTCTAGTCATCTAAGTGATACATGATCCGAATCGACTAGGCCGTGTCCGATCATCACGTGAGACGGACTAGTCATCATCGATGAACATCTCATGTTGATCGCATCTTCTATACGACTCATGTTCGACCTTTCGGTCCTCCGTGTTCTGAGGCCATGTCTGTACATGCTAGGCTCGTCAAGTTAACCTAAGTGTTTCGCATGTGTTTCGAGGCCATGTCTGTACATGCTAGGCTCGTCAACACCCGTTGTATTCGAACGTAAGAATCTATCACACCCGATCATCACGCGGTGCTTCGAAACGACGAACCTTCGCAACGGTGCACAGTTAGGGAGAACACTTTTCTTGAAATTTTAGTGAGGGATCATCTTATTTAAGCTACCGTCGTTCTAAGCAAATAAGATGTTAAAACATGATAAACATCACATGCAATCAAATAGTGACATGATATGGCCATCATCACTTTGCTCCTTTTGATCTCCATCTTCGGGGCTCCATGATCATCATCGTCACCGGCATGACACCATGATCTCCATCATCGTGTCTTAATGAAGTTGTCTCGCCAACTATTACTTCTACTACTACAGCTAACGGTTAGCAATAAAGTAAAGTAATTACATGACGTTTATGTTGACACGCAGGTCATAAATAAATTAAGACAACTCCTATGGCTCCTGCCGGTTGTCATACTCATCGACATGCAAGTCGTGATTCCTATTACAAGAACATGATCATCTCATACATCACATATATCATTCATCACATCCTTTGGCCACATCACATCACAAAACACTTGCTGCAAAAACAAGTTAGACGTCCTCTAATTGTTGTTGCAAGTTTTTTACGTGGCTGCTATAGGTTGCTAGCAAGAACGTTTCTTACCTACGCCAAAACCACAACGTGAATTGCCAATTTCTATTTACCCTTCATAAGGACCCTGTTCATCGAATCCGATCCGACTAAAGTGGGAGAGGCAGACACCCGCCAGCCACCTTATGCAACTAGTGCATATCAGTCGGTGGAACCGGTCTCACGTAAGCGTACGTGTAAGGTTGGTCCGGGCCGCTTCATCCCACAATGCCGCAGAATCAAGATAAGACTAGTAACGACAAGTAAATTGACAAAATCGACGCCCACAACTACTTTATGTTCTACTCGTGCATACAAACTACGCATAGACCTAGCTCATGATGCCACTGTTTGGGATCGTAGCAGAAATTCAAAATTTTCTATGCATCACCAAGATCAATCTATGGAGTAATCTAGCAACGAGGGGAAGGAGAGTGCATCTATATACCCTTGTAGATCGCTAAGCGGAAGCGTTCAAGTGAACGGGATTGATGGAGTCGTACTCGCCGTGATCCAAATCACCAATGATCCTAGTGCCGAACGGACGGCACCTCCGCGTTCAACACACATGCAGCCCGATGACGTCTCCCATGCCTTGATCCAGCAAGGAGAGAGGGAGAGGTTGGGGAAGACTCCGTCCAGCAGCAGCACGACGGCGTGGTGGTGGTGGAGGAGCGTGGTACTCCAGCAGGGCTTCGCCAAGCACCGCAAGAGACGAGGAGGGAGAGGGGTAGGGCTGCACCAAGAAGGAGATGTTCTCGTCTGTATGGCAGCCCAAAACCCCACTATATATATGGGAAAGGGAGGGGCTGCGCCCCCACCTAGGTTTCCACCCCTAGGGGTGGCGGCCAGCCCTAGATCCCATCTAGGGGGCGGCCAAGGGGGGAGAGAGAGGGGGGGGGCGCACCACTATGTGGGCCTTAGGCCCATCTGAGCCTAGGGTTTCCCCCTTTTCCCTTCTCTCTTTGCCTTGGGCCTTGGTGTGGGGGGGCGCACCAGCCCACCTGGGGCTGGTACCCTCTCACACTTGGCCCACGCAGCCCTCTGGGCCAGGTAGCCCCACCTGATGGACCCCCGAGACCCTCCCGGTCGTCCCGGTACGTTACCGATAGCACCCGAAACTTTTCCGGTGACCAAAATAGGACTTCCCATATATAAATCTTTACCTTCGGACCATTGCGGAACTCCTCGTGATGTCCGGGATCTCATCCAGGACTCCGAACAACATTAGGTAACCACGTATGTCTATTCCCTATAACCCTAGCGTCATCGAACCTTAAGTGTGTAGACCCTATGGGTTCGGGAACCATGCAGACATGACCGAGACATCTCTCTGGCCAATAACCAACAGCGGGATCTGGATACCCATGTTGGCTCCCACATGTTCCATGATGATCTCATCGGATGAACCACGATGTCGAGGATTCAATCAATCCCGTATTCAATTCCCTTTGTCTAGCGGTATTGTACTTGCCCGAGATTCGATCGTCGGTATCCGATACCTTGTTCAATCTCGTTACCGGCAAGTCTCTTTACTCGTTCCGTAACACATCATCCCGTGATCAACTCCTTGGTCATATTGCGCATATGATGACCTCCTACCGAGTGGGCCCAGAGATACCTCTCCGTCACATGGAGTGACAAATCCTAGTCTCGATTCGTGCCAACCCAACAGACACTTTTGGAGATACCCGTAGTGTACCTCTATAGCCACCCAGTTACGTTGTGACGTTTAGCACACCCAAAGCATTCCTACGGTATCCGGGAGTTGCACAATCTCATGGTCTAAGAAAATGATACTTGACATTAGAAAAGCTTTAGCATACGAACTACACGATCTTTGTGCTAGGCTTAGGATTGGGTCTTGTCCATCACATGATTCTCCTAATGCTGTGATCCCGTTATCAACGACATCCAATGTCCATGGTCAGGAAACCGTAACATCAATTGATCAACGAGCTAGTCAACTAGAGGCTTACTAGGGACATGGTGTTGTCTATGTATCCACACATGTATCTGAGTTTCCTATCAATACAATTATAGCATGGATAATAAACGATTATCATGAACAAGGAAATAACCAATTTACTATTGCCTCTAGGGCATATTTCCAACAGGCCCCAACTACAAATTATACTAGTAAACACTATACAATTATATATTACATTTGAAAGATTATCAAATGCGTAAAATATGGGCTCAATTTGAAAAATCGCAAATACACACCATATAGTAATACTTTCTACCATGCGGAGGCAAACCAATCGGACTAGCAAATTCGAGTTTAAATATGCTAGTCTCACTTTATGATGGATGTTTTAGTATCATAATGAAATTTATTATAACAAAATTTCATTGTTTAGACCAAAGAACATTTTTTTTCTTTTGAGAAATGGGTAGGAGATATCATTTGCAGAAATCAAACCAAGCAAATCTAGATGAGCATGTCATATAATCAAATTATGCGCAAAAGTACAATCAACAAGATTTTTGTTTCTTTGATGATTGTATTAGTGATCTCATCTTGCAAGTCACATTTGTTATACTCTAGAAATTTCTATGAATGTGATTGCCTAATACTATACACTAGAAACCACTACTAAAATATTTGTAAGTATGCATAATTTAGAAATATATACCATAGTATTCAATAAGATTTAAAAATATATGAAAACACACACATAGATATGCAAATATATGTGTACACACTATATATTTTATGCAATATTATAAAATTAATTTGAAGGATTTTTTTAACAAGTGAATTTTTGATAAATCATACAATTTAAATTTTGTATAATCAGATTTTTCAATAATTTACATTACAATTATGTAAAAATGAATAATATAACTATTATTTGGAAACATTTGTGTGTGACTAAGTAACAGAATGTCATATTAATTAAAATAATAAAATGGTACACGTAGTTTAAACAAGCATAAAAGTTTAGTATAAAAAATAATTATTTTATATTACCCCGGTGCGGTCGTGCACGTTAGAAAAAATGTAGTCTCAACCATTTAGCATCAAGAGAGAGCGCGGGGAGGCGTTGACATGAGGTACAAGATCTTACCTCGCACCACAGTTCGACACGCCGCCGCCGGTTGTCGCGCTGCCGGATCCGGTCGTCCTGCCATATATGTTCATCAAGGATATTTTTAACAAGAAAGTAAATTTTTAATAAATCATACAATTTAAATTTTGTATAATCAAATTTTTGAATAATTTACATTAACAATTGTATAACTATTATTTCAACACATTCATGTGTGACTGAGTAATAGAAGTTCATATTAACTAAAATAATAAAATGGAACACTTAGTTAAATAAGTATAAAAGTTTAGTATAAAAATAATTATTTTACGTCACCCGGGGCCCCAAAATAGATCGAACTGGCTCTGCGGTGTTCCTTGCCCCGCCGCCGGCTCCGATCGTGGACATCTGTCGCGCCTTGTGCCTTGAACAAGAAAAACCCCAGTTAGCACGCAAGATGAAATAAAAGTAAGAAAAAACCGACGACAAGCGATAACATACAGGCGCTGGCGAAGATGGGACAAGCCAGCGTTCCGAAGGGAAGAGGACACCACCACCATTTTTGGGCTGAGTTAGGGCAGTGGAGGAAGGGGGTGGGCGGCGTTATACTGGGCAGGTGGGAATGGATGGGGATGGGACGAGGGTCTAACATCTCTCTGTGTACCCGCGGGCCATGCTTCTAGCGTCTCGTCTCAAAAGCAGCGGTTTTTTTATTTTTTTTGAATTATACAACAAATCATAGGCGGTCACTATTCATCGACTGGTAAAGGTTGAGTTGCTTTCTGTCTTGCTTTGTCCATACACCTCGGGGTAGTTCGCCTTGGATACCCCGCCCACCACTTAGATCAAACAATGGACGTGGGCATTGGGTTTCAAACTCAAATTTTTTCCTTTCCTCCATCTCCCACTTTTTCTTTCAATAACCATTTTGTATTCTTTGTGATTCCATATGTATCTATCCCTGTTACACAGAGGGTTTTAGTCCCTCAATTTGTGTTGGTGGAATTTTCAGTTTATGCAACAAAAGAAGGTAGGGGACAAAAGAAGAACATATGAAACCTGGGAAGAATTTCCATTCGTCAAGCATTTCATTGACCTCCACTGACCTGGACCATTTTAGTCTATCTGATGTATCTTTGACCGTTTCCAACCGTTTGATTTGAGAACCCTCTTTGGTGAATGTGTTCACACGCTTTGACCGTCGTCCACCGCATGCTCTGCCTCCACGACGAGACGTTTGCTCATTGTGGCGAAGAGGGTCGCCGGACATCGCCGGCTGCATGCCACATCATCTGTGTCTTCTCGAAGTTGACTGCCCGATGGTCGTCCGGCCTCTTCTGAAACCTTCCCCTCTGGACTAGCTTCCCACTGTTTTCCCATTACTTCCTGCCTGCTTAGCCAACGGGGAGAGATGATTTTCTACCATGCATGAGACCTCCCGTGCATGCATTCACCGCCTTGTTTATTACTGTGTGGGACAACTATGCTTGGGAAGCTCAACATTTATACATTCCCTATTGATTCAGCAGATCAACACCCCTACCACCTATAGCACCCCTGCTCCCTATAAATAAAGGCAAAAGAAGGAAGGTGCGATTAAAATTTTAGACCTTCCTGTGAATGGACTGTCCAATCTTGGTCGGGCTCTCCTGCAGGGTTCCCAGCACGCATTATCGTGCAGGGCCAACGGGTGGCCGACACCTGTCCTGGTAGGACCCCACCACTTAAACAACCCAGCGTATCTCTCTAATTGCAGTTAGGCTCCAGAAAATCAGCAAAATGACAGGTTTATCTCCCGCCTAACACCAGATTGCCGCCAAAATCTCTTCGTGGCTTCATCCATCCTTTCTCATACCAATCTATTCCATTGTTGTTGCCCCCGGATCAAAGGAGAATAGATCAATATTGATAGGAAATTGTCCTCTCCGTGGATCAACATCTACGGTGTTCTTCAGCATGGACGGAGCTCCTGCCACTTCATCGTCCGTAGGTATGTTCTTGCGCCTGTAATGTACAGATTGTCAACACACTTGATCATACGAAGCTGATAAGATTGAAAGAAACAAATAAACAAAGAGTTGAATGTATGACATGCAAATTACTCCCAGTACTTCATCTTTCGTAGCCCTGTTTCTTTGAAACACATGCAAATTAATCCTTCGGAATTGCATTATAATTCTGTTAGTGATGATTACTCCTACGATGTTGCGTAAATTTTACTGCCTGAGATTTCTCCTTTGACATATTCTCTTTTTGCTGACTCTAATGATAGAGATTACTGTATCAAAGAAAAAGATCAATATGTTTCTAATGCTCCCGTGAATACCATGTGTCGTTTTCCAAAAAGCATTGTTCTATCTATAAGGGCTTTTCAGGTTTCACTAAAACCAGGACTGAATATCGTGTTATCTTTTACTCCATGCGTCGTCCGTGAACTAATTAGTATAATATGATATTTTTTTATGTTGTGTAGATCATGACACCACAGATGTGGGAGAGGCAGGTCAAAACACAGATGACGATTACAGCAAAAGGTTAAAACCAGAGATAGGAATGGAATTTGAGAATGATGATATAGCATATGAGTTTTATAATGCATATGTAGGACATGTTGGTTTTAGTGTCCGGAAATTTTGGCATGATAAATCCTCAACGAATGTTATTCGAACAAAGAAATTTGTATGCTCAAAGGCAGGTTTCAAGGACAAGAGCAAGGAACAATGCCAGCGGAAGCGAGCAGATACAAGAGTTGGGTGTATGGCAGAGATGACCATCAAAATAAGTGGTAATGGAAAGTATGTTGTAAGCAGCTTTGAGGATGCTCACAATCATGAACTCGTAACTCCAAGCAAAGCCCATCTACTGCGATCCCAAAGAAGAATTACAGAAGCTCAGAAGGCCTAGATTGACATATTGAATGATTCAGGTATTAGACCAAAATCTGGTCATGAAGTGATGAGTAGACAAGCAGGGGGTAGGCGATGTCTTAGCTTTGGTCAAAAGGATTATAAAAATTATCTCCGATCAAAGTGGATGCAGTCAATCCAAGAAGGAGACACAGGTGCCATTCTTCAATACCTACAGGACAAGCAGATGGAAAATCCTTCATTTTTTTATGCTATACAAGTAGATGAAGATGAGATGATAACCAATATATTCTGGGCAGATGCAAGATCAATATTAGATTATCACTACTTTGGTGACGTGGTATGCTTTGACACAACCTTTAAGACAAATAGTTATGGCAGACCATTTGCCCCTTTTGTTGGTGTCAACCATCATAAACAAACAGTGGTTTTTGGAGCTGCATTATTGTATGATGAAACATCTGAGACATTTGAATGGTTGTTTGAAACATTCAAAAGGGCCATGTCAGGAAAAGAACCAAAGACAATATTGACCGATCACTGTGCTGCCATTATTAGTGCCATTGGCAAGGTTTTTACTAACTCAACACATCGTCTATGTGTGTGGCACATGTATCAGAACGCTGCAAAACATTTGAGTCATGTTTTCCAAGGTTCCAAGACATTTAAGAAAGATTTTGGCAAGTGTGTTTATGATTTTGAAGAAGTTGATGAATTCATAGCAGGTTGGAATGATATGCTAGTGAAATATAATTTGGAAGATAATGACTGGCTACATAGATTATTCCAGAACAAGGAGAAGTGGGCTTTGGTTTATGGTCGACAAACCTTTTGTGCAGATATGATATCCACACAAAGAAGCGAGAGTATCAATGCACTATTGAAACGATACCTGCATGTTCGCCTTGATTTATTAGATTTCTTCAAGCACTATGAGAGGGCTGTGGATGATAGAAGGTATGCTGAAGTGGAAAGTGATTTCTATGCGAGTCAAACATCACCAAAGGTGCCTTATGTGCCGATGCTTATACAAACATCGAAAGTATATACACCTGCTATGTTTGAGACATTTAAAGGAGAATTTGACATGGTAATGGGATATTGTGTGTATGAGAGTGGTCGTACTGGCTCTATTTCTGAATTCAAGGTTACCCATTCAGCTAGCCAAAATAGTCATATTGTGAAATTTGATCCCAATGGATCAAAAGTTTCATGCTCATGCAAAAAGTTTGAATTTGTTGGAGTATTGTGTCGTCATGCATTAAAGGTGTTGGACCACAACAATATAAAGGAGTTGGCACCAGAATATATCTTGAAAAGATGGACAAGGCGAGCAAAATCAGGGCCCTCACAGGCAATTCAAACGTGTAGTGATGATGAAGATATAAGAGTTATGCTAGCTAGGCAGTATGGATCATTATGCCGCACTTACAATAACATTTTGAGCAAAGCAGCGGCAAACAAAGAGGCATATGCACTACTGCAGACTATGTCAATTGAACTAATGGAAAAGGTGGACCAAATTTTACATGGAAATCAATCAAAAGATATATCACCGAATCATGAACAAGCAGAGAAGCAACCAGTTGAATGCAACATCGAGAATGTAGTCACAGAGAAGCAACCAGTTGAATGCAACCTTGAGAATGTAGTCACGGTACAGGGAATAAAGAGAAAAGAACAAGGAAATAGCAACAAGAGGATTAAATCTGGACTGGAGCTGAATAATAAGAATAAACGTAATAAGAAAGGTATGGTATTCCACAAGAAATAGCTACATAAATATCTGGTCATGTTATTGAAATAGATCTAACATTTTTTTTTGCAAATAGGTCAAGGAACAACATGCAAGAATAAGAGTGGTGATTGTGCTTCTGCATCATCTAGACCAAATCCTAGCTTCAACATATCAAATGAGAACTATAATTCGCAAGTAGTACAGCATGCTATGCCTCCACTACCGAATGTTGCCAATTACAATTTACAAGTATTGCAGCATGCTATGCCTCCACTACCAAATGTAGCGAACTATAATCTGCAAGTATTTCCGCCCGCTATGCCTTCGGTACCACAAGCTGTTTCCCCATTACCACATGCACATAATTATAATTTGCATGTACTGCCGGGTACTACGACATCAGTACCACGATCTGAGAACTATAATTTGCAAGTATTACATCATGGCTTGCCTGCTCCGATATCGCAGGCAGACACTACTAGTTTTCAATAGTTACTTGGCTTGCGACCACAACAACCATATTTCTATCATAGCATTCAACCGAGTCAGGTATATTTATTCAGTTAATAGTTAAAATTAAGACAAGCATGCACGGGTCATTTACTTTTTGGTTAACACTACATGTAGACTTCTGTGGTGTCATCGTACTTGGGATGGCTAACATCTCATAATCACCAGCCGCCAAGTAGCACTCAACCAAGTCAGGTAGAATTTTATTAGTTAATCGCTAGAAATTAAAATGAACATGCACATGTCATTCCCTTGTATTGACTTTTGAATCAACATTGTATATAGAGTTCCCAAATGTTATCAGACTCAGGATGGCCAACATCTCAAAAATGACCAGCCGCCAATTCAGGTATTGTTCACTTACAAGTCATATTCCCAATTGAAGTTTATATCTCATAAGAAATTATTGCTTTGTTCTTCCAGGTCTTGGGTAGCCAATCAAGTCACATACAAGATAAACACTTTTAAATAGCTCTTTGTAAACTTTGTATCTCAGGATTGCTCTACAAGACAGTTCTCTTGAGATGTAATAATTTATCTTACCATTCCTTTTAATGTTAGATGCACAACGGTTTATGCTCAAATAAAAATATATACATGAATATGGATTAGTTGTTGGTTATTCCTTATGATATGTTAGACATGTAACTGAGGTTTAGTTTTCCAGTTAAATGTGGTCTTATAGGCACTAAATTCATTAAAAGGTGCTTTCACCAATTTGTGATTTCCCCTGTACTGTATGACTGAAAAGCAGAGGAGAGTAGATAGCTTGCATACTTCAGAGTTCAGTACATAGCTAGCTACTAGTACAGAGCTAGTACATTGCTACCAGTAATAGCTTGCGTACGTATATAGCTGAGAGGTAATTACGTACTAGCACAAAGGTAGATGAAGCAGCGAATCATCTCTCACCTTTGCCTGTTGAGTTTGCATCGAGTTCGCATCTTCCACTGTGACGGCGCGACCTCCCGCGGAATCTCAGCCACCGGCTGCACGCGCTGCAGTTCCACCATGCCACCACCTCACAGGGAGCGGGTCAGCCACAACCTTGGGCTGGCCTTGGGTGTGCCGGAGGCGAGCGACACTAGCCGCGACGGCCTCGTCTTGCTGCCGGCCAAGTCCACGGCCGGGCGTGGCGCCGCGCGCCTTAGGCGAGCAGAGCTAGCCGTGACGGATCCCATCTTGCCTCCAGCCAAGACAACGGCTCCAGGCCGCGCAGCATGCCGGAGGTGAGCGACGACGATTCCTGTCTTACTGCCTTCGAACCCCGTGGCTGCTGGCGGCGAATCGCGCCGGAGACGGGTGGCGCTAGCCGTGACAGCTCCGGGCGGCGAAGCGCGTCAGAGATGGATGGCGCTATATAGCTCCGGTCTTGCCGCCGGCGACGGACCTGAACGGTAGATTTCTCGGTCGGAATCCTCCCTCACAGTGGAATGAGTGGCTGTGGAAGAGGGAGTGGCAGCAGCGGTACACCGGGATAAGGCAAAGAAAAACTGGTTTCAGTAAATTAAGAAAAGAAAAACGTTTTATTAAGTGGTGGGTCCTACCAGGACATGTGTCGGCCACCCGTTGACCCTGCACGATAATGCGTGCTGGGAACCCTGCAGGAGAGCCCGACCCGTCCAATCTTGTGTACTGAAAATATATTGATGTTAGTGATCGTTACATTTCTGTAAATAGGCACTCTAAGATTTCTTATAAAAAATATTTTAGACATAGAGTAAATAGACAGTACAAGCTTTCTTACTAAATATCTTAAATATCTTTGCAGTTAAATTTGAAAGAGTCGTGCTATACACACGACAGAAATCACACGATTCCCAAACAATAATTAAATCTAGCCGAACATGCTTATGTTTGAAAAGGTCATCGGCCGCTCGATTTACCCATCGTGCAAAGGTCGGGCACAACTATCGTCCGTGAAGTAGTTTCGAATTTGAAATGCTTATATTTTGTATCACCTCTTGGTATTCTTTTCTGTAAAATTACTCTTTGATTCAGTGATTTGTGTTCATTACTGGACTTTGTATTGCTTCTTGCGCATTTGTATAGTACAAATTCTATTTGGCATTCATGTTTACCCTTTGATTCAATGATATAAGAAAGATGCTCTCAAACCGGATCTCAGTAGTAAGATGCATGGAAGAGGAAATCTAAGATTAACCTAAATAAAAACTGCAGGTAGTGTATGACGACTGCGACTTTCCAAGATTGCAGTCTCTCCAGAATTTCAATAGTAAAAGCTCATGCATAAGAAATGGGTATCAGGTAAGAAAGGATAAGAAGGCGAATGAGGTATATGTGCTAAAAAAGACACGCCATCGAACATTTCCATGTTATTGCTGAACATTTTTTTTGTAAAGTTCAAATGCAAATGTAATTTTAGTTTTCCTCTAAAATATTATTGTGATCTATTGACAGAAAACCAACAAAATTGTTCTCTATGTTCTGCGCCTCGCAGATTCATGTTTTACATACAGCATGCTCAACGCTTGAAGACAATGATCTGAAGCATATTCTTGCAAATAAATATGTTGCAAATTACTTTGACGATACAACTCTAAAATCAGAGGACATTCTACAAGAAACAAACAACGATTATTGGGGATTGTACGATGATATGGAAGGCATTTCTGCTTTTGCCATAAACAGCCCACCAAACACACCCATGAAGAGCTGCTTAGATGACGAGGTCATTTTCGATACCGATGGCACATGCCACAATGACTCTACTTGATGTAAATGACTTCATATCTTAGTTACCATAAGCTGAGTAACCAAAGCTATCTATACAATGCATCTCTGCCTATGTAGCTTTGCTTATTATAAATAGATCTCATGCCTTTCTTTTGGCCTATAAAGCAACCATGCAATGTAATATATACGCCATGTATGAACACCGTACCCAAAAATCTATATCCTTATGCTTCAAAGATTTTATGATCAATCACTAAATATTCTTAATTATTTGCATGGTTTAAAAGCTTGGTTCACTTTCGGGCTTTGTGCCATTGGCGCAACGGGTCATCTAGTGTAATATAAATCCCGAAGACTTTGACAACAACTTTTACATCGTTCCCGACACGCATCAAACACATCGTCCTTTGCTAGTCCTCTAGGCCTTTGCAGTTTCTGCATTGAGTTGCAAATGTGGCAAAGAGATCTGATATCGAATATCCAAGAATTACAATGAGGATCAGCGAGGGAAACATCAATAATGTCTATGACACTCATAACTGAGTTAGACTTCCCGGTCTATTTTTTCTACGCAAAGACATTTCCTGCGGTTTATCTTCTAGTGACCTTTTTTCTTTATGGCAGAAACATTCGGCAATAGAAGTCGTGCCGCCTTTAGTCTTCCCAGCTGGGTTGGTCTTACCGGCACCCTCGGACTTGCCCTTTTCCTTGACCTTATCCTTCTTCTTCAAATTGATTTTTTTCCTCATCACCGTCACATGATTTGTCGTCCTTCTGTATTTCATTTTCCGTAGTTTCTAGCATGTTGAATAATTCGTTCACACTCTTGTCCATCTCGTTCAGGTTGTTTTCATGATGAAAGCCAATATGTGCATGTAGGTTCGACACTTGTGCAGGAATCACGAGTCACACTTGATTCTTTGCTTGTGGTAGATATTTACTGGATTTAAGTTTGAAATGTATGGTTCTAGTTCTTGTGGCAGAATAACACACATTTCTAGAATCCAATTCCAATTCTTAATTATAGGCCCAATCCATGGAAGCCAAACAAGGCGTACTGTAATTAGGTCCATTTGTCCATACAACTTGCAAGAAGAAAGTATCTAGATTCAAAATCAAGTTCATGCAATACATATTTGTGTTGTCCCCAGCTTCGTTTTCTACATCATAGTTCAAATGAGCATAAAACATGAGAGAAGTGTTAAGAATATAACGTATGAACCTCTTCGTCATATGCGCTTGTGGGTGAATTATTGGATGGTATATGTAATATTGGATGGTATAGTTAAGCTTGTGGGCGAATGTTGTGCATATAAAATGGACCTAGCTAAAGCATATGACTGTGTTGATTCGAAGTTTCTGGAATGTATGTTTCGAGCATATGGCTTTGATCCAATCCAGATTAAATGGATTATGACTTGTGTTACCTCTGTGAATTCTCTGTGCGCTTTAGTGGCCAATTGTTAGAATCTGTTCATCCTTCACGTGGTCTGAGGCAAGGGGATCCTCTATCGCCGTACTTATTCCTCTTTGTGGCTGAGGCCCTTTCGCTATTACTCAATGATGCATCGGCAAGAGGGGTTATCCAAGACTTCCGGCTGAACTAACATGCTCCAGGTATATCTCATTTATTATTTGCTGATGATAGTCTCCTATTTTTTAAGAGATCTCTGGAGCAAGGTTTGCCCATTAAAGATATTTTGGCGGCTTATGAAGATGGTGCAGGCCAGCTATTAAGTCCAGACAAGTGTTCCATTTTATTTGGCAAAAAGTGCCCTATTGAGATCCAAGTGTTTCTTCTGGTTATCCTTAAAATCACATGTGATGGGTTTGAGGATAAATATCTCGGGCTGCCGGTTCCAGAAGGTCGTACGAAGGCTGGAAAATTTCAATATACAAAAGAAAGCTCTTAAGAGGGGTTCAGATTGGGTCAAAAAATATGCTTCGAGCGGGGCGAAGGAAATCCAGATTAAGTCTGTAATTCAGGCCATTACGGTCTATGCCATGAGTATTTTTAAATTTCTTGTGTCTCTTTGTGATGAGCTATCTCAAATTATAAGAAATTTTTGGTGGGGTGATGAGGAGAATAGGAGAAGAACTCATTGGTTGGCTTGGGACAAATTGACAAAGCCAAAAGGTGAAGGGGTATGGGCTTTCGTGACCTCAGGATTTTCCATCAAGCACTTTTGGCCAAACAAGCTTGGCGTTTATTGGTTTTTCCAGACTCTTTGTGTGCAAAGGTGATGAAAACTAAATATTACCCTCATGGACATCTTATTGATACAGTCTTCCCTCAAGCGACTTCGCTTACGTGGCAAGGTATTATGCATGGACTCGAGTTGTTGAAAAGGGGTATCATATGGAGAGTCGTCGATGGAGCTAGTATAAATATTTGGAGGGATAATTGGCTTCCGAAGGATTCTGGCCTAAAAATATCTGCTAAGAGAACCAGAACTAGGGTCAAATAGGTTGCTGATCTATTCATGACTGGCTCAAGGAGATGGGATGAGAATTTGATTAGGCATTTGTGAAGGAAATATGCCCTAGAGATAATAATAAAGTTGTTATTTATATTTCCTTATATCATGATAAATATTTATTATTCATGCTAGAATTGTATTAACCGGAAACTTAGTACATGTGTGAATACATAGACAAAACAGAGTGTCCCTAGTATGCCTCTACTTGACTAGCTCGTTAATCAAAGATGGTTATGTTTCCTAACCATAGACATATGTTGTCATTTGATGAACGGGATCACATCATTAGAGAATGATGTGATGGACAAGACCCATCCGTTGGCTTAGCATTACTGATCGTTTAGTTTTATTGCTATTGCTTTCATCATGACTTATACATGTTCCTCTGACTATGAGATTATGCAACTCCCGAATACCGGAGGAACACTTAGTGTGCTATCAAACGTCACAACGTAACTGGGTGATTATAAAGATGCTCTGCAGGTGTCTCCGATGGTGTTTGTTGAGTTGGCATAGATCGAGATTAGGATTTGTCGCTCCTTGTATCGGAGAGGTATCTCTGGGCCCTCCCGGTAATGATCATCACTATAAGCCTTGCAAGCAATATGCCTAATGAGTTAGTCACGGGATGATGCATTACGGAACGAGTAAAGAGACTTGCCGGAAACGAGATTGAACTAGGTATGATGATACCGGCGATCGAATCTTGGGCAAGTAACATACCGATGACAGAGGGAACAACGTATGTTGTTATGCGGTTTGACTGATAATGATCTTCGTAGAATAGGTGAGAGCCAATATGAGCATCCAGGTTCCGCTCTTGGTTATTGGCCGGAGATGAGTCTCGGTCATGTCTACATAGTTCTCGAACCCGTAGGGTCCGCACGCTTAACGTTCGATGACGATCGATATTATGAGTTTATATGTTTTGATGTACCGAAGGTTTTTAGGAGTCCCGGATGTGATCACGGACATGACGAGGAGTCTTGAAATGGTCGACACATAAAGATTGATATATAGGATGACTATATTCGGACACCAGATGAGTTCCGGAAGTCACCGGGTATATATCGGAGTGCCGGAAGGGTTATCAGAACCACCGAAGAAGTAATGGGCCTTATTGGGCCTAGGAGAGAGAGAGAGAGGGGCTGCCAAGGGCTGGCTGCGCCCCCCATGGGCCTAGTCCGAATTGGACTAAGGGGAGGGGCGGCGCCCCCTCCTTCCTTCTCTTCCCCCTCCTTCCTTCTTCTCCTAGTAGGAAAAGGAAAGGGGGGAGTCCTACTCCTACTAGGAGGAGGATTCCTCCCCCTTAGCGCGCCTATGAGGGTCGGCAGGCCTCCTCCTCCCTCCTTTATATACGTGGGGAGGGGGCACCCTAGAACACAAGTTGATAGTTGTCTTAGCCGTGTGTGGTGCCCCCCTCCACAGATTTTCACCTCGGTCATATCGCTGTAGTGTTTAGGCGAAGCCCTGCGTCGGTAACTTCATCAACACCGTCACCACGCCGTCGTGCTGACGGAATTCTCCCTCGGCCTCAGCTGGATCAAGAGTACGAGGGACGTCACCGAGCTGAACGTATGCAGATCATGGAGGTGCCGTGCGTTCGGTACTTGGATCGGTTGGATCGCGAAGACGTTCGACTACGTCAACCGCATTACTAAACGCTTCCGCTTTCGGTCTACGAGGGTACGTGGACACACTCTCTCCGCTCGTTGCTATGCATAACCTAGATGGATCTTGCGTGTGCGTAGGTAAATTTTTTGAAATACTACGTTCCCCAACAGTGGCATCCGAGCCAGGTCTCTGCGTAGATGTTATATGCACGAGTAGAACACAAAGAGTTGTGGGCGATAATAGTCATACTACTTACCACCATTTCATACTTTGATTCGGCGCTATTGTTGGATGAAGCAGCTTAGACCGACATTACGCTTACACTTATGCGAGACTGCTTCTACCGACGTGCTTCGCACACAGGTGGCTAGTGGGTGTCTGTTTCTCCAACTTTAGTTGAATCGAGTGTGACTACGCCCGGTCCTTGTTGAAGGTTAAAAAAACAAACTTGACGAAAAATCGTTGTGGTTTTGATGCGTAGGTAAGTGATACGTCTCCGTCGTATCTACTTTTCCAAACACATTTGCCCTTGTTTTGCACTCTAACTTGCATGATTTGAATGGAACTAACCCGGACTAACGCTGTTTTCAGCAGAATTACCATGGTGTTATTTTTGTGCAGAAACAAAAGTTCTTGGAATGACCTGGAAATCAACGGAGAATTATTTTGGAATTAGTAAGAAATACTGGTAAAAGAATCAAGGCCAGGGGGCCCACACCCTGTCCACAAGGGTGGGAGCTGCGCCTGCCCCCCTGTGCGCGCCCCCTACCTCATGGGCCCCCTGGAGCTCCACCGACCTCAACTCCAACTCTATGTATTCGTGTTCGGGGAGAAAAAATCAGAGAGAAGGATTCATCACGTTTTACGATACGGAGCCGCTGCCAAGCCCTAATCTCTCTCGGGAGGGCTGATCTGGAGTCCGTTCGGGGCTCCGGAGAGAGGAATCCGTCGCCATCGTTATCATTAGACATCCTCCATCACCAATTTCATGATGCTCACGCCGTGCGTGAGTAATTCCATCGTAGGCTTGCTGGAAGGTGATGGGTTGGATGAGATTTATCATGTAATCGAGTTAGTTTTGTTAGGGTTTGATCCCTAGTATCCACTATGTTCTGAGATTGATGTTGCTATGACTTTGCTATGCTTAATGCTTGTCACTAGGGACCGAGTGCTATGATTTCAGATCTGAACCTATTATGTTTTCATGAATATATGTGAGTTCTTGATCCTATCTTGCAAGTCTATAGTCACCTACTATGTGTTATGATCCGACAACCCCGAAGTAACAATAATCGGGACCACTCCCGGTGATGACCGTAGTTTGAGGAGTTCATGTATTCACTATGTGTTAATGCTTTGGTCCGGTACTCTATTAAAAGGAGGCATTAATATCCCTTAGTTTCCATTAGGACCCCGCTGCCACGGGAGGGTAGGACAAAAGATGTCATGCAAGTTCTTTTCCATAAGCACGTATGACTATATTCGGAATACATGCCTACATTATATTGATGAATTGGAGCTAGTTCTGTGTCACCCTATGTTATAACTATTGCATGAATAATCGCATCCGGCATAATTCTCCATCACCAATCCAATGCCTACGAGCTTTTCACATATTGTTCTTCGCTCATTTATTTTTCCGTTGCTACTGTTACAATCACTACAAAACTATCACTGTTACTCACTACAAGAAATATGCTCAATTGTGACCTTCTGGTAGTGACCGTGGAAGAAATCATCATAAATCTATGACCATTTCGATCCAATTGTTTGTGGCCTGTTTAGGAGAGTCGAAACCATAAACCATAGTGACTATTTTGGTCAAAAAAGTCATAATTGCCTTACACAAAATGGTCATAAGCAAACAACAGTGGTCGACAGCCTTATTTCTAGCTGATTACGACCAATCCAGATGGTCATGGTGTTGTAACATGGATGACTGGATGTCCACATCATCAATTCTACCTATGTGTCGTGTCATTTTGGCTTATGTGTCGGTTGTAGCGTCAGTCTGTCCATAGATTGACTTGTTAACTAAATTGGGTTTACATATACAAATGACATGTGAGACCCGTCCCACAAAAGTGAATAAAGAAGAAAAAGGGGAAAAATCACTTTGGCTCATAGGTGTATATGCACCCATTGTCTAAATACATATTTTAAAAAGTTAAAAAAATTCGAGAAAAAATCCCACGTGTAAATCCGGACACTATATGTGTGTGCACCAACTTTCGATGAAAAATGACATTTTTTTGTGACTTGTGTAAAAAAGACAATTTTCGATGCTTGATTCACAAGCCATTTTTAATCTTTTTCACACATGCAACAAAAATGCGCTTGTTCACTGAAATTTTGTGTGCGAACATAGGATGTCTAGATGTACACACTGGATTTTTTCTATACATATTTCATAATAGACGTATCTACATCTAAGATCCAAAACGCCACTCTCAAAGAAAAAAAAGGACCCGTCCTACAAAGGTGAATAAAGCAAAAAAAAGGCCACCGCGCCAAAACGCCACTCTCAAAGAAAAAACGGACCCATCCTACAAAGGTGAATAAAGCAAAAAAGAAACCACACCACGTGATTCGAACTAGCTACAAGTCGAGTTCCCGTAAGGAGACAAACCATCACACCGTAACAAAGACACTGGTACATTCTCGCCCGTAACCTATTTAATGGGTAGTGTCGGGTGGGCTTGGGCCTTGGTGGGACAAGGGCACCTTTTTTTTCTTTTATATTTTTCGTCCGCCGAGTGGGCCAACTACTGGGCCGCGGCTCGTTTTTTGGTCTGTTTTTTGTCCGTTCATTCTTTTTTTACTTTTGTTTATTATTTATACTTCCAATTATTCTATATATATAGTGAAAAAAAACTTCACATAAAATGTTTGAAAAAATGTTAACCAAGCATTTGAAAATCTTACATGTGTATAAAGAAAATGATTACCATATGTACAAAAAATATACAATGTGTGTGGAAAAAGTTGATCATGTATTTAAAAATATTAATCGAGCATTTAAAAAATGTTAAACAATTATATAAAAATGTACATCAAGCATTTGAAAATGTTAAAATATGTAAAAAAATATTAACCATGTAGTAAAAATATTAATCTTGCATTTAAAAAATATTTAAATGTTGTATATAAAATGTTGACTATGTATTCAAAAAGTTCTAACCAAGCACTTGAAATTGTTATTGTGTATAAAAAATTCGTGTGTCATGTATAAGAAAAATGTATACAGAAAATATACAATGTGGGTGAACAAAGTCAATCTTGTATTTAGAAAATGTTAAAGGAAGCATTTGAAAAAAAATGTTAAACAAGTATTTAAAAGATATTAAACATGCATTAAAAATGTTCTTGACATATATGAAAAATGTAGAATGAAAACCAACATAAAGAAAGAAAAATGAACTCGACATATACGGAAAATAGTCAATGTTATTTCATTTTTGGTTCTCTTCTCTACTTAGAAGAAGTGATTTTGATTAATAAAGATTTAGGATACAATTGAAATTATATCCATGTTGATCTATTACTGTGAATGACTATATCAACCATGGAATAGAACGGCCTCGTTTCTGTTTTTGAATTCTAAAGTATCTTTATATCGAGCTATTGAAATTCTATAAAAAGAATGAATCTTTCTCTAAGCTGATGTAGGAAAAATTACGCGCTCTAGAGTTGAGGCCCTCGGCCACCATCCAAACCTCGATGTATCGCCACCAAACCATGTATTTATGATTAATTAGATACTTATGTAACTAGAAATGATTTTCGGAAAAAATAAAGAGCAAACTATGAGGTAGCTGTAGTTCAAATCTCACCCGCTTCCTGCTAAATCGGCGAAAATTTGTCTTTTTCACCAGAGGTGGATCAAAAGCTTTGGACACCCAATCATTTTGTCAATTGTGTATTAAATATGGTCTAATATTTTATAAACTTGATTTGGTCCAAATTTTCAACAAATAAATGGTAGGTCCTTCACAAAAAAAACTCATTTGGGGCACTCGGAAAATAGAAAATGATTTTTTCGTCCAAAGAAAATGAAAACTTCCTTAGGCAACATTGTTTGCCATTCCAATATGCACCCTTCTGCACAGTATGAGATCATTTGAACAAACCATGTCATGAATGTGGCCATAAGATTGATCATTTGGCTTGAAAGTCATTGATCTCCACACATGATAGCTCATTTCTGAGAACACTTTTTTAAAATAATTATCGTATTACAATTTTATTGTTTTTCCTGGTAACTTGGCCACATATAATGACACAATGCGAAAGTTTCCGTTTTTTGTTTTTTTTTTGAATTTTTTATGCCTGTTTCAAAATGCGGTCAAAACGGCTGGCTTGACCATTCCTAGCTAGTGGTTGAATCTTGGAAAATTTTGGTGTTTCTCTGATTAAATTGATACTTTTGTACCAAAAATGATTTTTGGAAAAAATAAAGAGCAAACTATGAGGCAGCTGCAGTTCAAATTTGACCCGCTTCCAACTAAATCGGCGGAAATTTGTCTTTTTCACGAGAGGTGGATAAAAGCTTTTGACACCCAACCATTTGGTCAATTGTGCATTAAATATGGCTTAGTATTTTATAAAATTGATTTGGTCCAAATTTGCAACAAATATATGGTAGGTCCTTTACAAAAAACTCATTTTCGGCACTCGAAAAATGGAAAATGATTTTTCATCCAAAGAAAATGAAAACTTCCTTAGGAAACATTGTTTTCCATTCCAATATGCACCCTTGTGCACAATATGAGATCATTTGAACAAACTATGCCATGAATGTGGCCATAAGATTGATTATTTGATTTGAAAGCCATTGATCTCCACACATGATAGCTCGTTTTCGAGAACACTTTTTTAAAATAATTATCGTATTATAATTTTATTATTTTTACTGGTAACTTGGCCACATATAATGACACAATCCGAAGGTTTTCCATTTTTTTGATTTTGTTTTTGAATTTTTTATGCCCGTTTGAAAATGCGGTCAAAACGATGGGCTTGACCGTTCGTAGCTAGTGGTTGAATTTTGGAATTTTTTTAGTGTTTATCTGATTAAGTAGATACTTTTGTACCTAAAAATGATTTTTGGAAAAAATAAAGAGCAAAATATGAGGCAGGTGGAGTTCAAATTTGATCCGCTTCCAGCTGAATCGGCAAAAATTTGTCTTTTTCACGAGTGGTGGATAAAAGCTTTTGACACCCAACCATTTGGTCAGTTCTGCATTAAATATGGCCTAGTACTTCAGAAAATTGATTTGCTCCAAATTTGCAACAAATATATGGTAGGTCCTTCCAAAAAAACTCATTTTGGGCACTCCAAAAATGGAAAATGGTTTTTTCGCCCAAAGAAAATGAAAACTTCCTTAGAAAACATTGTTTGTCATTCCAATATGCACTCCTGTGCACAATATGAGATCATTTTAACAAACTATGCCATGAATGTGGCCATAAGATTGATCGTTTGGCTTGAAAGCCATTGATCTCCACGCATGATAGCTCGTTCCTAAGAACACTTTTTTAAAATAATTATCGTATTACAAGTTTATTATTTTTCCTGGTACTTGGTCACATATAATTACACAATGCTAAGGTTTTCCAACTTTTATTTTTTTATTTTTCATGCCGGTTTGAAAATGCGGTCAAAACGGTGGGCATACCGTTCGTAGCGAGGGGATGAATCTTGGAAAACTTTTGGTGTATCTCTGATAAAGTAGATACTTTTGTACCTAAAAAAATTTGTTGCAAAAAATAAAGAGCAAACTATGTGACGGCTGTAGTTCAAATTTGACCCGTTTTCTGCTGAATCGGCAGAAATTTGTCAATTTGATGGGAGGCTGATAAAATTTTTTTAACACACAATCATCTGGTTAATTGGACATAAATATGGTCTAATATTTTTCTTAAATGGTGCCATTTTGCAATAAATATTTGATAGGTTCTTTACATTGGTGAAAAAATATAAGAGAAACAAAAGAAGAAACACAATTACCTGCGCTTAATTCTCATTGGTGGAGATGTTTGTGCCATGGATCGATGACATGGCACAGATACATCCATCCATCCATCTATCTCCTCATACCACATCCATCCACCCATCCACCCCTAAAAAATTCATTCATCAGCTCCACTCCACCGCAAACTCTTCTCTGTCTCCACCCCTCCTCCCTTCCCCTTCTAGATCGTCGCCGCCGCCGCATCCGCATCAGCTCCACCGACAAGCCCTCGCATCCATGGCCTGCCCCACGCCCTTCCTCACTGCATCGCCACCCGGACCCCCTCCCTTCCTCACCGCATCGCCATCCCAAGCCTCCACCGATGGAACCCTAACCCTGCCCCAGCGACAACAGCGTCGCGGCTGGCTTGCTTGTCGGCGCGTGCGTGCGTGCTTTGATGCACGGCGCCCCGTCGAGCTGGCCGGCGGCAGCGAGGGCGGCAACAAGGGCCCGTAGCAGGGCGGTGGCGCGGTTCATGCAGACTAGGCACTGCTCCTCTGGCAAGGTGCTCGACGAGGAGGAGAAGGCCGCCGAGAACGTCTACATCAAGGTATAACGCCCCCGCCCCGTCCCCCTCCCTCCCTCCTCGTGGATGCGATGCGGTGCGACTCTGTCTTGTCTGGTCCATCCTGTGTATCTTGGGCTAGGGTTTCGGGCACGATCCGCAGTTGATGGTTTCTTGCCATAGGATTTCCTGCTAGTAGTACTGAATGAATTGATGAATGAGTCTTGCTGACTATGAAGCGCTTGCTCGCTCCTATTGCTTTCAGTGATGACTGATGACTATCTGCTCTGGGATTTACTACTCCTAGTACTGGCTGACTGGTTGAATCAATGAACGAGTCTTGCTTGGTGTGAACTGGAACTAGCAGCTCCGAGGAGGGGGGCTGCCATGGGCCATGGCCATGTTGTTGCTGCTGCTAGTGCCAAACCGAATCTGGTTCTTGCGAGGGTCTCCCAGCCGATTTTTTAACCAGAAAAGATGGAGGCCGCCTTTGCTTTCCGCACATTGGTGGCCCTAGGAATTGTGTCCCCTCCCTAAAACCCTCTCCAAAGGCTTTTTTGTGCTCTGCTCTCGGTGCTCAGTGGCCTGAAAGCATATGACACTTTCTCTGCTCCTGCCTAAATATATATATGCTCATGATAACCACAGTGCAATGTACCACTACCTTTTGGGGTGGAATTTATTCAGTCATGTAAAAACTTCTGAGCATCATTATTGCAATTTGTACCGTTTTGCAATTATTCGAAGCATGTACATGGGATTTTGTTGGTCATTCGATCATTTCGGTGAGTTATTCTTCAAGTGGCGCAATTTTACCTTTTGCTTTCTTTCTTCAATTGTTCATTGATGCTGATATCCCTCTAGTTGCTATTAAGTACCATCTAGGTTCCTGGATTTCTTGCTAGTTGCATATCTGCACTTCACTGTACGTACGTCGTGTTTGATCTCAGTCCAGAATCCAGATCCATAGCTTGTATTGCAACTAATGTGTCATGCGTTCTGTGGCAACAGCAGTAGCTAGCAGGAACAATCCTCTTGCCGGCAACTAACTACATGTATGCCTCTTCTTTGGTCTTACTGCATGTGAGCTCGGTTGTGTCCGTTGATGCAGTGTAGCTCTTCTGTTTGTGTAGATTTGGGGTTGGGGAGGGGGGATCTTTGCCAACTTAAATTACTTTTATGTGCTCATCGAATTGGATGGTTGCTCTAGTGTGAGTCATACTAGTATGCACTAGCAGCAATCTCTCAATGTTTGCTACTGGAAAATCCTCAATATCTTTTCCAGTTATGCTTGCTACTAAGGAATGGTTGCTCCTTTGATCATTGTGGTTGCCCATGCTGTATCATCATCAGATCCCGTGTCTATATTTTGTCTTGCTTGACGAGTTATCCAGCAATACTAGTGCATAGTAGAAAATTATCGTAGATCCTTGTTGTAATCTGCTTTCGTGCTTGTGACTTTGGCCTGCATGATTTTGTGGGGATGTGGTACCAGACTAGAGGGTAGAGGCTGACGATTTCTTGTTGTTTCAGTCAAGTGCTGTTCTCGATGGAGTTGTGCCTCCAGTGCGCTCTTCGGGCTGCTCGGAGCCATGCTGTCAGACCTCTTCATCAACTGGGCCATCTACACCAACAAGGTGGGTGCATCTCCTGCCACTGCCCTCTCTTTAAGGACATGGCCAGAAAGACGCTCAATAAATAGATCGTCGTCCTCTCCAAGTGGAGGGGTTAGCTCAAGCGATAGTAAGTTTCTAGTATTCTCTACCGTCTTGATGTGGCTTGTTTACCTTGTCCTTGCTACACTTGATCGCATTATATGATTTCTGCTTGAGGATCTGACAGAGATGGTTCGTTCAAAGTAGTAGAGTATATGATTCATGTTTTGTTATAGTTTGTTTGTTTGTCCCAGTCCTCTGTTTCATGGCTGTTATGTTTCCTTTCCTAATCGCATTGCACAATTTTTTGGTACTCAAAATGTGACAGTATTCAGTCAATTTCAATCCCTGTCGCAGTCCAACAGGCATTGCTTTGTCGTTGGACACTGGTAATTAAGAGAGAGAGTTGCATACTCTCTGATTATTTGTCTAGTGATTGCCTGAAGCATCTATCTTACTAGCTTTTAGAATGGAGAAACTCGCATTTCATATATGATCTGAATGAAATGATTAAAACTTATTGTAGTGGATTTATTTGATACTGTATATTGTACTAAAGAAACAACATATGTGCTCCTGAAATGTACTACATTCTTGTCTGCTACATGTTCCCATTTAAGCTATGTGCCCGATTTAAATTTCAACAATGGTTTGTTTTGCATCCTTACCTGTTTAGTAAACTTGGTGCCATGCTTATTTCATGTAGCTAATAGTAACCTACAAAAAAATTGTAATTGCCAAGATTGATTTGTTCTGCTTGCCTGCTACAAACTTTTCAAATAACTCTTACTTAATTAGTAGCATGTAGACTGGATTATTATTTTGTCAACATTCTATTCCAGAGATATATACAAAAGCATGTGTTGGCCATCCCATGTACCAATCACTGCTAGTCTGTATTGAGCAAACAGTGCACCGCACTGTAGCTATCCTCGTGCAGCAGCTGCCTCCCGGGACGCGGGTGTGTGTCGTGTGAAGTTTAGATTTTCCAGTCTTTCTTTCAAAATGTCAGGTGTTGTATTAGTATCATGATGTTAGCTTCTTAAATTCTGCTACTAGGACATCTATTCTTGAATAGTTTGCTTATAAAGTTTCCTAGTCATTCAGAACCAACTGCAATATATTGATGGACATAGTACTCTGCTCATGTGTACATCTTTCTTTAAATGTCAGGCTAACATGGAAAGTGCTATGGAACAAGAGGTACCAAAAGGTGAAGAACGAAAGAGTGATGTTGCTGACCTTTTCTCACTAAAGAATGGCCCTCCAGCAGATTCCCTCACTGGCTGTGTTGTTTTGGTTGGTGCCATCTTATGTTACTGGTTACTAGTGCACAATATGGACATGTGCCATCTTATGAACATGGGGTAATAATACTAAGCTACTGGTTGTGTTATATTGGTTGGTGCATCTTATGAACCTATGGTGTAATGATACTGTTGGGCGTAACTTACTGAAATCCTAGAGAATTATATTATTATTATCATCATTATATTCTCATGTGTTGGCTGACCGCCAAATTTCCCAATGTATTTTTGTTTTTTAGATACTGTTGGTTCTTGTTGGTCACCCTTCAATAAGGGCTGGATTGACAAAACTAAATTGTGTGAGTGAGCTGGACCTTTCAAGGCCAAATATAGTTTTTTTATGGAAAAAATCAAAATGTTTTTGTTGGGTAGATAAAAGGGCTGGCCCAGTTAATGATGGATTAAATAAATGGATTGCACACCACAGCCCAAGAACTGATCTGTTGGGCTCGGCCCATGCTTGTGGACAAAAGTAAATTTAAAAAGTGGGCTGAATTATTGGGCTCGGCCCATTAAAACAACTGATTTGGACCGATCCTACATGGCATCCATGTCATCGCATGTGCCACGTTGGCTCGGCCACATCAGATCCTACGTGGTCTAGGCTCATTAGTAGTGACCATAATTTTTGTCAAAGATTTAACGACCAAAATTTTGGTCAAGGGCGGCCATGACCAAAATTCCAGAGAAGGTCACGTTTGTTCGTTCTTGACGGCCAACTGTTGACCTTCCAAATTTGGTCAAAAAATGTCAATAAACGAAAACAATGACAAATTAACGACCAAAATGGGGAGTCATAATTGGCCGTATTTCTTGTAGTGACTTTTGCCACCCTTACCATTACTTCCATATTACTTTGCTACTAAATACTTTGCTACAGATACTAAGTTATCCAGGTGTGGTTGAATTGACAACTCAACTGCTAATACTTGAGAATATTCTTTGGCTCCCCTTGTGTCGAAACAATAAATTTGGGTTGAATACTCTACCCTCGAAAACTGTTGTGATCCCCTATACTTGTGGGTTATCCATACTATTTTCTGGCGCCGTTGCCGGGGAGCATAACTCTATTCTTTGAGTCACTTGGGATTTATATCTGCTGTTCACTATGAAGAACTTGAAAGACGAAAAAACCAAGATTTATCCCTCAACTACGAGGGGAGGTAAGGAGCTCCCATCTAGCTCTGCACTTGATTCACCTTCTGTTTTGAGTAAGCTTGTGACACCTAAGCCTGCTTCTGCTATTAATTTTGATATGTCGCATGTTATTGATGATGCCACTTCTGCTATGCGTGATACTTATGATGAAACTACTTCTATGCTTGTTTCTACTGTGCCACTTGGTGAATTTCTTGATGAACAACTTGCTAGGGCTAGAGAGAATGAAATTAGTGAAACTGATAATATTGATGAAAGTGATGATGAAGATTCTCCCCCTAGAAATGAATTGCCTGTTGTGCCTGAGGGTTATGTTATGGATGAGGAAACTGCTAGAGACTTTCTTGCTTGCAATGATAGAAGTGATCTTAAGAAATTATTAGCTAAGCCGAAAGAAAAAACTCTGAATGCTAGAATGAAATAGGATCCTGCTTATGCTACTTCACCTATCTTTATTACTAATAAGGATTATCATTTCTCTGTTGATACTGAGATAATTACTTTGGTTGAATCTGATCCTTTTTATGGCTATGAATCTGAAACTGTTGTGGCACATCTTACTAAATTGAATGATATAGCCACCCTGTTCACTAATGATGAGAAAACTCGCTACTATTATATCCTTAAATTATTTCCGTTCTCATTAAAGGGTGATGCTAAGATATGGTTTAATTCTCTTGATCCTGGTTGTGTGCGTAGTCCCCATGATATGATTTATTACTTCTCTGCTAAATATTTCCCCGCTCATAAGAAACAAGCTGCTTTGAGGGAAATATATAATTTTGTGCAAATTGAAGAAGAGAGTCTCCCACAAGCTTGGGGGAGGATTCTCCAGTTACTTAATGCTTTTCCTGATCATCCTCTCAAGAAAAATGAAATACTTGATATCTTTTACAATGGACCAACTGATGCTTCTAGAGACCACCTGGATAGTTGTGCTGGTTGTGTTTTCAGGGAAAGAAAAGTTGATCAAGCTAAAATTCTATTGAATAATATGTTGACCAATGAAAATAATTGGACACTTCCTGAACCAACTCCTAAGCCAACTCCAATGGAAAGGGGTATTCTATTCCTCAGTCCTGAAGATATGCAAGAGGCAAAGAAATCTATGAAGGAAAAATGTATTAAAGCTGAAGATGTTAAGAATTTACCTCCTGTTGAAGAAATACATGGTCTTAATTCATCACCTATTGAAGAAACACATGGTCTTGATAACCCGACACAGGTAGTAAAGGTAAATTCTCTCTATAGATATGATAAAGCTGAAATCCCTCCTACTAAGTTTATTAGCCAATGTTTGGATGATTTTGATAACTTTATGGTTAAGCAAGAAAACTTCAATGCTTATTTTGGTAGAGAATTAAAATGCAATGCTTATATGATTGAACACTTGGGTGATTATATGTCTAGAGTTAAAGGTGAACTTAAACTCATTAGTAAACATGCCTCTATGGTTACCACTCAAGTAGAACAAGTACTTAAAGCTCAGAATGATTTGCTCAATGAATTGAATAGTAGGAATAATGACTTTGCTGTTAGAGTTGCAACTAGAGGGGGTAAAGTGACTCAAGAGCCTATGTATCCTGAGGGCCACCCTAAGAGAATTGAGCAGGACTCTCAAAGAAATAATGTAGATGCACCTAGTCCTTCTAAAAGGAAGAAAAAGAAAAATGATAGGACTTTGCATGCTTCTAGTGAACCTATTGTTGACACACCTGAGAATCCCAATGATATTTCTATTTCTGATGCTGAAACACAATCTGGTGATGAACATGAACCTAGTGAACATGTTAATGATGATGTTCATGCTGATGCTCAACCTAGCAATAACAATGATGTAGAAATTGAACCTGCTGTTCATCTTGATAACCCACAATCAAAGAATCAACATTATGATAAGAGAGACTTTGTTGCTAGGAAACACGGTAAAGAAAGAGAGCCATGGGTTAAGAAACCCATGCCTTTTCCTCCCAAACCATCCAAGAAAAAGGATGATGAGGATTTTGAGCGCTTTGCTGAAATGATTAGACCTATCTTTTTGCGTATGCGTTTGACTAATATGCTTAAAATGAATCCTTATGCTAAGTATATGAAAAAAAATTGTTACAAATAAGAGAAAGATACCAGAAGCTGAAATTTCCACCATGCTTGCTAATTATACTTTTAAGGGTGGAATAACTAAGAAACTGGGAGATCCAGGAGTACCAACTATACCATGCTCCATTAAAAGAAACTATGTTAGAACTGCTTTATGTGATCTTGGAGCCAGTGTTAGTGTTATGCCTCTCTCTTTATATCGTAGAATCGATTTGAATAAGTTGAAACCTACTGAAATATATTTGCAAATGGGCGATAAATCAACTGCTATACATGTCGGTATTTGTGAGGATGTGCCTGTTGTGGTTGCAAACATTACTATTTTAACGGACTTTGTTATTCTTGATATTCCCGAGGATGATAGTAGGTCTATTATTCTTGGAATACCCTTTTTGAATACTGCAGGGGCTGCAATAAAGGCAATGTCACTTTTCATGTCAATGGCAATGAGCATACGGTACACTTTCCGAGGAAACAACCTCAAGTCCATAGTATCAATTCTATTGGAAAAATTCCATCGATCCCTATTGGAGGTTTTGAATTTCCTCTTCCACTGTCAAAAAGAGATATGATATTCTTATTGTTGGGGATGTGCATATCCCCGTTGAGGTAACATAGTGTTATTCAAAATTTCTCCGGTTCCATGTTATTCGGAATGAGTTTGTTAACAAGACCTGATCAACCTTGTTAGTGGATTCCATTTGATGAGCATGAGATGGATGAAGTTAGAAGGCACAACCTTGTGTACCCCCCTTTACTTTCTGTTATTTAGATTAAATAAAGTTCTATCTGTTTTCAGAATTATCCGTGCAATAAAAAATACCCCGAAAATGAAAGTTCTTCAAATGCCCCGAAATTGAAATATGATTTTTTCTGGAATATTTGAGAATATCTGGCACTGAGAACACAGCAGGGGGCGCAAGCACCTGGCCACAAGGGTCCAGGGCACGCCCACCCCCCTGGGCGCGCCCCCTGCCTCGTGGGCCCAAGGTGGCTCCCCTCCACTTATTCCAGCAACGACACACTCCTTCCTCCCAAAAAAATCACCAACCAGCTCAAGCACGAGTTCTAGCTCATTTTGCTGTGATTTTCGATCTCCTTGTCAAAGCTCCACTCACAAAACTGCTTTTGGGGATTGTACTTCGGTATGTGACTCCTCCAATGGTCCAATTAGTTTTTGTTCTAGTGCTTTATTCATTGCAAATTTTTGCTTCTTAGGTGACCTTGTTCTTGAGCTTGCATGTCAAATTTATGTGGTCAAAAGTAGTTCTAATGCATGATATAGTCTCTAGGCACTTGTAGGAGTAGTTGCTATCAATTTTGTTGAGTTCAGTTCACTTTTATTTGAAGTTACTAAAAATTTCAGAAATTTTCAGAAAATGATGAAGTGATTTTTGAGGGGCACTTCGAGCCGAAGCTCGAAGGATAAGCAAAGTGAAGTAGAAGAGAGGCCCAAATATAATCTCCCTCGCACCGCGGAGGTTCGGCCGTGTGAATGGCCTTGTGATGTTTTCTTGAGAGCAGCCGGGATTTATGATGATTTTTATGAGTTGGCTGAGAATGCAGGCCTCACCGATTTCCTCCGTGACCAACGTGAATAGTATCTCCTACTCACTAATATTTTTGTGCAAAATTTTCATTTCCATGCTAGGAGTTTACCACCTTCGGTGGATTTCTATTTATATGACGAGTATAAGGAGATGCCCCTCTCTGAATTTTGTGAGGTTTGCAAATTGCCCTTTTTGGGCAGCGTAGAGGAACCACATTGTAATGATGTGGAGGGGTTTATTGATACAATTGCTGTAGGGGAAACTAGGAAGGTTTCCGATGCAAGAATTACTAGCATACATTTTCCGGTCCTATGTTACTTTGCAATTTTTGCTAGTAGATGCTTGATTGGTCGCGGAAACTTTGGCAACCTAAGTGCCCCTGATATTGTTCTTTTGTGCCATGCCCTGTTTCGTGATGACACATTTAGTATGGGCGCTATTGTTGCAAAGCGGTTAAATCTTAACCGCACTAAGGGCCCCATCTTGGGAGGCATCTTCGCCTCGCGCCTCGCTGCATACTTTAACATACCTATTAGGCAGTATGAGAAAGAAGAAAAGTTGTTACCTTCTGTTTTTCTAGACTACAAGAGTATGGTTGCACATGATTTCATTGTTAAGAACAAGAAAAAGGAGCTTAACTATAGACTGATATTTGATAAAAATCACCCTGAGACTATTACTTTGCCTACTCCTTCCTTGTTTGACTTATCTGCAGGCAAGTACCTGGTTCAGCTGGAGGCCATTCACACCTACCGAAACCCCACTTCAGCTATGGAGCCAGAGCCAGAACCACAATTTGAACCTTCACGACAGTCTGTTTACCAGTGGTATCCAGAGGAGATTGCGAACCAGTGGCAATCCGAGGCTCCTTCTCAGTACGACCCCAACTACAACTTTGATCCATGGGCATAGACCAACTTAGGCCAAAAGCCAAAGCTTGGGGGAGTACGTATTTCTCACCGACATTACATTCATGTTAACACACTCATGCTAGTTGTCGGTGCTCATACTTTTTCATTGTACTATCCATGCTAGTTTATTTCCTTTTTATGATTTCTTCTTGTGTGTTCGAAAAACCTTAAGAAAAACAAAAAAAATAGTTGTAGCTTTTAGCTAGTTTACCTTCAATGCTTGCAGTAATAATTAAAAGAAAACCCAAAAAGATTTCTCGTTCCTCTTTAGCTTGTTGGCAGCTTTCCCGTGTAAATAGTTTTGTTTTATTTTCTTTTCTTTGGGGGTCGAGAGGAGAAGACCATAATGAAAATGTTAAAGTGGCTCTTATTTGCATTCTTGTTGATTTAACCGAGAGCCCGTATTACCTTGTCTTCTCTTGTTTACTGAATGCTCGCAGATTCCAGCTTAGTCCAATGCACGTGCACTATTATTATTATTCACATCATTCAATTGTGCAAGCGAAAGGCAATAATGACGATATATGATGGACTGATTGAGATGAGAGAAGCTGGTATGAACTTGACCTCTCTTGTTTTTGTAAATATGATTATTTCATCATTCCTGATTCAGCCTATTATGAATAAACATGTTTGCAATGACAATTAGAGATTATAGTTGCTTATGCCATGCTTAATTAGCTAGGAGTTTATAATGGTTTACCTTGCGTGCCAACGTGCTATTAAAATGGTTGTGATGTGGTATGATGGGGTGGTATCCTCTTTCGAATGATTCAAGTGACTGGACTTGGCACATGTTCACACATGTAGTTGAAACAAAATCGACATAGCCTTCACGATATTTATGTTCATGGTGGATTATATCCTACTCATGCTTGCACTCAATGTTTATTAATTTTAATGCATGTTCATGACGGTTGTCGCTCTCTAGTTGGTCGCTCCCCAGTCTTTTTCTAGCCTTCACTTGTACTAAGCGGGAATACTGCTTGTGCATCCACTTCCATAAACCCCAAAGTTATTCCATATGAGTCCACTATACCTTCCTATATATGAGGTATCTACCTGCCGTTCCATGTAAATTTGTATGTGCCAAACTCTAAACCTTCAAATGAAATTCTGTTTTGTATGCTCGAATAGCTCATGTATCAACTAGGGCTGTCTGTATCTTCCATGCTAGGCGGGTTATTCTCAAGAGGACTGGACTCCGCTCCTCACTCACGAGAAAATGGCTGGTCACCGGGATGCCCAGTCCCATGCTTTATGCAAATCAAATCAAAATAATTGCAAACAAAACTCCCCCGGGACTCTTGTTACTTGGAGGCACTCGTTGTTTCGAGCAAGCCATGGATTGATGCTTGTTGGTGGTGGGGGAGTATAAACTTTACCATTCTGTTTGGGAACCGCCTATAATGTGAGTAGCATGGAAGATATCGAGATCTCTCAGTTGTTATGTTGATAATGAAAGTATGCCGCTCAAAATATTATTTATCTCTGCTTTAAAATCAAGCTCTGGCACCTCTACAAATCCCTGCTTCCTTCTACGAAGGGCCTATTTATTTACTTTTATGTTGAGTCATCACCCTCTTATTAAAAATCACCAGCTGGAGAGCACCGCTGCCATTTGCATTCATTACTATTAATTCATATTGGGCATGACTATGACTGGATCTCTTTTACCATGAATTACAATGTTTAGTTAGTCCTTGATCTTTAAAGGTGCTCTGCATTTATGTTTTGCGGTCTCAGAAAGGGCTAGCGAGATACCATCTTGTTATATCATATTATGATTGTTTTGAGAAAGTGTTGTCATCTGAGATTTATTATTATTACTCGCTAGTTGATTATGCCATTGACATGAGTAAACATGAGACCTAAATGTTATTGTGAATATGGTTAGTTCATAATCTTTGCTGAAAACTTGAATGCTGGCTTTACATATTTACAACAACAAGAGCAAACAGAGTTTGTAAAAGTTATTCTTTATCACTTTCAGTTTATCAACTGAATTGCTTGAGGACAAGCAAAGGTTTAAGCTTGGGGGAGTTGATACGTCTCCGTCGTATCTACTTTTACAAACACTTTTGCCCTTGTTTTGGACTCTAACTTGCATGATTTGAATGGAACTAACCCGGACTGACGCTGTTTTTAGCAGAATTGTCATGGTGTTATTTTTGTGCAGAAACAAAAGTTCTCAGAATGACCTGAAAATCAATGGAGAGTTATTTTTGGAATTAATAAAAAATACTGGCGGAAGAATCAAGGCCAGGGGGCCCACACCCTGTCCACGATACGGAGCCACCGCCAAGTCCTAATCTCTCTCGGGAGGGCTGATCTAGAGTCCGTTCGGGGCTCCAGATAGGGGAATCCGTTGCCATCGTCATCATCAACCATCCTCCATCACCAATTTCATGATGCTCACTGCTGTGCGTGAGTAATTCCATCATAGGCTTGCTGGAAGGTGATGGGTTGGATGAGATTTATCATGTAATCGAGTTAGTTTTGTTTGGGTTTGATCCCTAGTATCCACTGTGTTCTGAGATTGATGTTGCTATGAATTTGCTATGCTTAATGCTTGTCACTAGGGCCCGAGTGCCATGATTTCAGATTTGAACCTATTATGTTTTCATGAATATATGTGAGTTCGTGATCCTATCTTGCAAGTCTATAGTCACCTACTATGTGTTATGATCCGACAACCCCGAAGTAACAATAATCGGGACCACTCCCGGTGATGACCGTAGTTTGAGGAGTTCATGTATTCACTATGTGTTAATGCTTTGGTCCGGTACTCTATTAAAAGGAGGCATTAATATCCCTTAGTTTCCATTAGGACCCCGCTGCCACGGGAGGGTAGGACAAAAGATGTCATGCAAGTTCTTTTCCATAAGCACGTATGACTATATTCGGAATACATGCCTACATTATATTGATGAATTGGAGCTAGTTCTGTGTCACCCTATGTTATAACTGTTGCATGAATAATCGCATCTGGCATAATTCTCCATCACCGATTCACATATTGTTCTTCGCTCATTTACTTTTCCGTTGCTACTGTTACAATCACTACAAAACTATCACTGTTACTTTTGCCACCGTTACCATTACTTCCATATTACTTTGCTAATAAATAATTTGCTGCAGATACTAAGTTATCCATGTGTGGTTCAATTGACAACTCAACTGCTAATACTTGAGAATATTTTTGGCTCCCCTTGCACTAGTAGAAAAAGGGGCTATGGTCCAGGCCACCTCAGCCCATTAGTCTCGGTTCAGTCTTGAACCGGGACCAATGTGGGCATTGGTCCCAGTTCGTGAGCCCAGGGGGCCGGCTGGGCCACGTGGGCCATTGGTCCCGGTTCGTCTGGACCTTTTGGTCCCGGTTGGTGGGACGAACCGGGACCAAAGGGCCTCCCTCCTGGCCCACCACCATTGGTCCCGGTTGGTGGCATGAACCGGGACCAAAGGCTCCCCTTTAGTCCCGGTTCATGCCACGAACCGGGACCAATGAATTGCCTATATATACCCCCTCGCGCAAGAGCAGAGCACAGTGCTCTGTTTTTCTGGCCGAGGGGGAGAGGCCTTTGTGGTGCTCTAGCTCACCTCCTATGCACATGAGGTGTTCGATGGAATGCCCGAGCCACACTACTTAAGCTTTCTCCTCTCGAAGCTCGACCTCCAAGCTCCATTTTCCTCGAGATTTGTCTAGATTTAGCGGTCCGTCACGCCCCGTCCCCGTCTTCACCGTCGTCGATCACCCGCGCGGATCTCATCACCGACACCACCGTGGTGAGCCTCTTATTCTTATCTTCTTTCTGAAAGGAAAAATATTCTTACTTGTATGTTTAGATAGATACTTGTATCATTTTCTTACATTTATTATTGCATCTTATATAGTGCGATGGTTTTGGTATCCGCCCCCGCCGGCCCTCGTCCTGTCTATGATTCGTATTTGGTATGTATATTATCTTTATAACTATTGGTTCATTTATTGTTTATGAAAATTATGCCGACCAACATGACATAGATTTTATTTATCTAGGATGTATGTGAATCGGAAATGCCAACCGACCTTGTCGAGAGGTTAAATTTAGTTGAAGAAGAAAACAATTTGTTGAAGGAAAAAATAAAAAAAATTGAGGAGGAGAAGATGATATTGGAGTTGCATGTTGCGGATGTCGTCGATGATCACAAGATCAAGATGGATGCAATGCGCTTGAAGATTAGAAAGATTAGAAAATATGCCATTCATACCGAGGCTTGGTATCATTATGCCGTTGGATCAATTGTTACCTTGGTTGCGATTATGATCGCATTTGTTTTCGCATTGAAATGTTTTACATAGTTTCAATGTATGGTTTAATTAATTAGATGCTCTGGAGAGCTATATGTTGTTAGATGAGAACTATGTATGTACTTTGGTTTTAATGTGATGATGAACTTCTATTAATTTGGACACTTAATTATATATAATGCACGCAGATGAACCGGCAATGGATGTACGGTGACAGACACACCCACGAGTACATTAAGGGCGTGCATGAGTTTCTCGATGCGGCTGAGGCAAACAAGCAGAATGGTTTTATGTGTTGTCCATGCACTGAATGTGGGAATACGAGGTCTTACTCTAACCGGAAAATCCTTCACTCCCACCTGCTTTACAAGGGTTTCATGCCACACTATAATGTTTGGACGAGGCACGGAGAAATAGGGGTTATGATGGAAGACGGCGAAGAAGAAGAGTACGATGACAACTATGTGCCCCCTGAATACGGTGATGCTGCAACGGGGGGAGCTGGTGAAGATCAAGAGGAACCAGACGATGTGCCCAATGATGCTGCCACGGGTGAAGCTGCTGAAGATCAAGAGGAACCAGACGATGTGCCCGATGATGATGATCTCCGCCGGGTCATTGTCGATGCAAGGACGCAATGCATTAGTCAAAAGGAGAAGCTGAAGTTCGATCGCATGTTAGAGGATCACAAAAATGGGTTATACCCCAATTGCGAAGATGGCAACACAAAGCTCGGTACCGTACTGGAATTGCTGCAGTGGAAGGCAGAGAATGCTGTGGCTGACAAAGGATTTGAGAAGCTACTGAAAATATTGAAGAAGAAGCTTCCAAAGGATAACGAATTGCCCGACAGTACATACGCAGCAAAGAAGGTCGTATGCCCTCTAGGATTGGAGGTGGAGAAGATACATGCATGCCCTAATGACTGCATCCTCTACCGCGGTGCATACAAGGATCTGAACGCATGCCCGGTATGCGGTGCGCTGCGGTATAAGATCAGATGAGATGACCCCGGTGATGTTGACGGCGAGCCCCTCAGGAAGAGGGTCCCTGCAAAGGTGATGTGGTATGCTCCTATAATACCATGGTTGAAACGTCTGTTCAGAAACGAAGAGCATGCCAAGTTGATGCGATGGCACAGTGAGAACCGAAAGAAAGATGGGAAGTTGAGAGCACCCGCTGACGGGTCGCAGTGGAGAAAAATCGAGAGAAAGTACTGGGATGAGTTTGCAAAGGACCCAAGGAATGTATGGTTTGCTTTAAGCGCGGATGGAATTAATCCTTTCGGGGAGCAGAGCAGTAATCACAGCACCTGGCCCGTGACTCTATGTATGTATAACCTTCCTCCTTGGATGTGCATGAAGCGGAAGTTCATTATGATGCCAGTTCTCATCCAAGGCCCTAAGCAACCCGGCAACGAAATTGATGTGTACCTAAGGCCATTAGTTGAAGAACTTTTACAGCTGTGGAATGGAGATGGTGTACGTACGTGGGATGAGCACAGACAGGAGGAATTTAACCTTAAGGCGTTGCTGTTCGTGACCATCAACGATTGGCCCGCTCTCAGTAACCTTTCAGGACAGACAAACAAAGGATACCACGCATGCACGCACTATTTAGATGACACTGAAAGTATATACCTGGACAAATGCAGGAAGAATGTGTACCTGGGCCATCGTCGATTTCTTCCGACCAACCATCAATGTCGAAAGAAAGGCAAGCATTTCAAAGGCGAGGCAGATCACCGGAAGAAGCCTGCCATGCGCACCGGTGATCACGTGCTTGCTATGGTCAATGATTTACCCTACGTCATCTTTGGAAAGGGTCCCGGTGGACTAGCTGTTCCGAATGACGCTGAGGGACACGCACCCATGTGGAAGAAGAAATCTAGATTTTGGGACCTACCCTACTGGAAAGACCTAGAGGTCCGCTCCTCAATCGACGTGATGCACGTGACGAAGAACCTTTGCGTGAACCTGCTAGGCTTCTTGGGCGTGTATGGGAAGACAAAAGATACGCCAGAGGCACGGGAGGACCTGCAACGTTTGCATGAAAAAGACGACATGCCTCCGAAGCAGTATAAAGGTCCTGCCAGCTACGCTCTTACGAAAGAAGAGAAAGAAATCTTCTTTGAATGCCTGCTTAGTATGAAGGTCACGACTGGCTTCTCATCGAATATAAAGGGAATAATAAATATGCCAGAGAAAAAGTTTCAGAACCTAAAGTCTCATGACTGCCACGTGATTATGACGCAACTGCTTCCGGTTGCATTGAGGGGGCTTTTACCGGAAAACGTCCGATTAGCCATTGTGAAGCTATGTGCATTCCTCAATGCAATCTCTCAGAAGGTGATCGATCCAGAAATGGTACCAAGGCTAAGGAGTGATGTGGCGCAATGTCTTGTCAGTTTCGAGCTGGTGTTCCCACCATCCTTCTTCAATATCATGACGCACGTCCTAGTTCATCTAGTCGACGAGATTGTCATCCTGGGGCCCGTATTTCTACACAATATGTTCCCCTTTGAGAGGTTCAT
>LT934121.1:599185238-599264603 GCA_900231445.1 Triticum turgidum subsp. durum
GCTGACGCGTGGATGCCTATTGGTCCCGGTTGGTGCCACCAACCGGGACCAAAGAGTCTCCTGACTGGGCTCTACACACTGCCCACGTGGAGGGGCTTTAGTCCCGGTTCTGGATTGAACCGGGACTAAAGGTGGGAGGTATTAGTACCGACACTTTAGTCCCGGTTCAGGAACCGGGACTAAAGGCCCTTACGAACCGGGACTATAGGCCCTTTTTCTACCAGTGTTGTGTCGAATCAATAAATTTGGGTTGAATACTCTACCCTCAAAAACTGTTGCGATCCCCTATACTTGTGGGTTATCAGTAAGAACGGTTCTTGCTAAGCTTGTAGCAGCCACGTAAAACCTGCAATAACAAAGTAGAGGACGTCTAACTTGTTTTTGCAGGGCATGTTGTGATGTGATATGGTCAAGACGTGATTATATAAATTGTTGTATGAGATGATCATGTTTAGTAACACAGTTATCGGCAACTGGCATTAGCCATACGGTTGTCGCTTTATTGTATGAAATGCAATCGCGATGTAATTGCTTTACTTTATCACTAAGCGGTAGCGATAGTCGTAGAAGCAATAGTTGGTGAAACGACAATGATGCTTCGATAGAGATCAAGGTGTCAAGCCGGTGACGATGGTGATCATGACGGTGCTTTGGAGATGGAGATCAAAGGCACAAGATGATGGCCATATCATATCACTTATATTGATTGCATGTGATGTTTATCCTTTATGCAGCTTATTTTGCTTAGTACGGCGGTAGCATTATAAGATGATCTCTCACTAAATTTCATGGTATAAGTGTGCTCCCTGAGTATGCACCGTTGCTACAGTTCGTCGTGCTGAGACACCACGTGATGATCGGGTGTGATAAGCTCTACGTTCACATACAATGGATGCAAGCCAGTTTTGCACACGCAGAATACTCGGGTTAAACTTGACGAGCCTAGCATATGCAGATATGGCCTCAGAACACTGAGACCGAAAGGTCGAGCGTGAATCATATAGTAGATATGATCAACATAGTGATGTTCACCATTGACAACTACTCCATCTCACGTGATGATCGGACATGGTTTAGTTGATATGGATCACATGATCACTTAGATGATTAGAGGGATGTCTATCTAAGTGGGAGTTCTTAAGTAATACGATTAATTGAACTTTAATTTATCATGAACTTAGTCCTGATAGTATTTACATAACTATGTTGTAGATCAATAGCTCGCGATGTAGCTCCCCGTTTATTTTTATATGTCCCTAGAGAAAAACTATGTTGAAATATGATAGTAGCAATGATGCGGACTAGGTCCGTGATCTGTGGATTATCCTCATTGCTGCATAGGAGAATTATGTTCTTGATGCACCACTAAGTGACGGACCTATTGCAGGAGCAAATGCAGACGTTATGAACGTTTGGCAAGCTCGGTGTGATAACTACTTGATAGTTTAGTGCGCCATGCTTTACGGCTTAGAACCGGGACTATAAAAATGTTTTGAAACTCCATGGAGCATATAAGATGGTCCAAAATCTGAAATTAGTATTTCAGACTCATGCCCGAGTCGAGAGGTATGAGACCTTTGATAAGTACTTTGCCTACAAGATGGAGGAGAATAGCTCAACGAGTGAGCATGTGGTCGGATTGTCTGAGTACTACAATTGCTTGAATCAAGTGGTAGTTAATCTTCCGGATAAAAGAGTGATTAACAGAGTTCTCTAGTCACTGTCACCAAGTTATTGAAACTTCGTGATGAACTATAATATGCAAGGGATGACGAAAATGATCCCCGAGCTCTTCGTGATGCTGAAATCGACGAAGGTAGATATTGAAGGAAATATGCCCTAGAGGCAATAATAAAGTTATTATTTATTTCCTTATATCATGATAAATGTTTATTATTCATGCTAGAATTGTATTAACCGGAAACATAATACATGTGTGAATACATAGACAAACAGAGTGTCACTAGTATGCCTCTACTTGACTAGCTCGTTAATCAAAGATGGTTATGTTTCCTAACCATGGACAAAGAGTTGTTATTTGATTAACGGGATCACATCATTAGATGAATGATCTGATTGACATGACCCATTCCATTAGCTTAGCACCCGATCGTTTAGTATGTTGCTATTGCTTTCTTCATGACTTATACATGTTCCTATGACTATGAGATTATGCAACTCCCGTTTACCGGAGGAACACTTTGGGTACTACCAAACGTCACAACGTAACTGGGTGATTATAAAGGAGCTCTACAGGTGTCTCCAAAGGTACATGTTGGGTTGGCGTATTTCGAGATTAGGATTTCTCACTCCGATTGTCGGAGAGGTATCTCTGGGCCCTCTCGGTAATGCACATCAATTAGGCCTTGCAAGCATTGCAACTAATGAGTTAGTTGCGGGATCATGTATTACGGAACGAGTAAAGAGAGTTGCCAGTAACGAGATTGAACTAGGTATTGGATACCGACGATCGAATCTCAGGCAAGTAACATACCGATGACAAAGGGAACAACGTATGTTGTTATGCGGTCTGACCGATAAAGATCTTCGTAGAATATGTAGGAGCCAATATGGGCATCCAGGTCCCGCTATTGGTTATTGACCGGAGACGTGTCTCGGTCATGTCTACATTGTTCTCGAACCGTAGGGTCCGCACTCTTAAGGTTTCGATGACAGTTATATTATGAGTTTATGAGTCTTGATGTACCGAAGGAGTTCGGAGTCCTGGATGAGATCGGGGACATGACGAGGAGTCTCGAAATGGTAGAGACGTATAGATCGATATATTGGACGACTATATTCGGACTTCGGAAAGGTTCCGAGTGATTCGGGTAATTTTCGGAGTACCAGAGAGTTACGGGAATTCGCCGGGAGAAGTATTGGGCCTTATTGGGCCATACGGGAAAGAGAGAGTGGCTGCCTAGGGCAGGCCGCGCGCCCCCCAAGGCCTAGTCCGAATTGGACTAGGGGGAGGGGCTGCGCCCCTTCCTTGTTTCCTACTCCTACTACATGGAAGGACTCCTAGTTGGACTAGGAAAGGGGGAATCCTACTCCCGGTGGGAGTAGGACTCCCCTAGGGCGCGCCATAGAGAGGGCCGCCCCTCCCCTCCCCTCCTCCACTCCTTTATATACGGGGGCAGGGGGCACCCCATAGACACAAGTTGATCTTCATGATCATTCCTTAGCCGTGTGCGGTGCCCCCCTCCACGATATTACACCTCGGTCATATTGTAGCGGTGCTTAGGCGAAGCCCTGCGACGGTAGAACATCAAGATCGTCACCACGCCGTCGTGCTGACAGAACTCTTCCCCGACGCTTTGCTGGATCGGAGCCCGGGGATCGTCATCGAGCTGAACGTGTGCCAAGAACTCGGAGGTGCCGGAGTAACGGTGCTTGGATCGGTTGGATCGGGAAGACGTACGACTACTTCCTCTACGTTGCGTCAACGCTTCCGCTTCGGTCTACGAGGGTACGTAGACAACACTCTCCCCTCTCGTTGCTATGCATCACCATGATCTTGCGTGTGCGTAGGAAATTTTTGAAATTGCTATGTTCCCCAACAGTGGCATCCGAGCCCAGGTTTTTATGGTTTGATGTTATATGCATGAGTAGAACACAAGTGAGTTGTGGGCGATATAAGTCATACTGCCTACCAGCATGTCATACTTTGGTTCGGCGGTATTGTTGGATGAAGCGGCCCGGACCGACATTACGCGTACGCTTACGCGAGACTTGTTCTACCGCCGTGCTTTGCACACAGGTGGCTGGCGGGTGTCAGTTTCTCCAACTTTAGTTGAACCGAGTGTGGCTACGCCCGGTACTTGCGAAGGTTAAAACGGCATCAACTTGACAAACTATCGTTGTGGTTTTGATGCGTAGGTGAGATTGGTTCTTGCTTAAGCACGTAGCAGCCACGTAAAACTTGCAACAAACAAAGTAGAGGACGTCTAACTTGTTTTTGCAGGGCATGTTGTGATGTGATATGGTCAAGGCATGATGCTAAATTTTATTGTATGAGATGATCATGTTTTGTAACTAAGTTATCGGCAACTGGCAGGAGCCATATGGTTGTCGCTTTATTGTATGCAATGCAATCGCCCTGTAATGCTTTACTTTATCACTAAGCGGTAGCGATAGTCATAGAAGCATAAGATTGACGAGACGACAACGATGCTACGATGGAGATCAAGGTGTCGCGCCGGTGACGATGGTGATCATGATGGTGCTTCGAAGATGGAGATCGCAAGCACAAGATGATGATGGCCATATCATATCACATATATTGATTGCATGTGATGTTTATCTTTTTATGCATATTATCTTGCTTTAATTGACGGTAGCATTATAAGATGATCTCTCACTAAATTATCAAGAAGTGTTCTCCCTGAGTATGCACCGTTGCGAAAGTTCTTCGTGCTGAGACACCACGTGATGATCGGGTGTGATAGGCTCTACGTTCAAATACAACGGGTGCAAAACAGTTGCACACGCGGAATACTCAGGTTATACTTGACGAGCCAAGCATATACAGATATGGCCTCGAAACACGGAGACCGAAAGGTCGAGCGTGAATCATATAGTAGATATGATCAACATAGTGATGTTCACCAATGAAACTACTCCATCTCACGTGATGACCGGACATGGTTTAGTTGATTTGGATCACGTGATCACTCAGAGGATTAGAGGGATGTCTATCTAAGTGGGAGTTCTTAAGTAATATGATTAATTGAACTTTAATTTATTATGAACTTAGTCCTGGTAGTATTAGCATATCTATGTTGTAGATCAATAGCTCGTGTTGTTGCTTTCATATGTTTATTTTGATATGTTCCTAGAGAAAATTGTGTTGAAAGATGTTAGTAGCAATGATGCGAATTGGATCCGTAATCTGAGGTTTATCCTCATTGCTGCACAGAAGAATTATGTCCTTGATGCACCGCTAGGTGACAGACCTATTGTAGGAGCAGATGCAGACGTTATGAACGTTTGGCTAGCTCAATATGATGACTACTTGATAGTTTAGTGCACCATGCTTAACGGCTTAGAATCGGGACTTCAAAGACGTTTTGAACATCATGGACCATATGAGATGTTCCAGGAGTTGAAGTTAATATTTCAAGCAAATACCCGAGTTGAGAGATATGAAGTCTCCAACAAGTTCTATAGCTAAAAGATGGAGGAGAATCGCTCAACTAGTGAGCATGTGCTCAGATTGTCTGGGTACTACAATCGCTTGAATCAAGTGGGAGTTAATCTTCCAGATAAGGTAGTGATTGACAGAATTCTCTAGTCACCATTACCAAGTTAGTAGAACTTCGTGATGAACTATGATATGCAAGGGATAACGGAAACAACTCCCAAGCTCTTCGTGATGCTGAAATCAACGAAGGTAGAAATCAAGAAAAACATCAAGTGTTGATGGTTGACAAGATCACTAGTTTCAAGAAAAGGGCAAAGGAAAAAAAGGGGAACTTCAAGAAAAACAGCAAGCAAGTTGTTGCTCATGTGAAGAAGCCCAAGTCTGGTCCTAAGCCTGAGACTAAGTGCTTCTACTGCAAAGGGACTGGTCACTGGAAGCGGAACTACCCCAAGTGATTGGCGGATAAGAAGGATGGCAAAGTGAACATAAGTATATTTGATATACATGTTATTGATGTGTACCATACTAGTGTTTATAGCAACCCCTCAGTATTTGATGCTAGTTCAGTTGCTAAGATTATTAGCTCGAAACGGGAGTTGCAGAATAAACGGAGACTAGTTAAGGGTGAAGTGACGATGTGTGTTGGAAGTGGTTCCAAGATTGATATGATCATCATCGCACACTCCCTATAATTTCGGGATTCATGATGAACCTAAATAAGTGTTATTTGGTGTTTGCGTTGAGCATGAATATGATTTGATCATGTTTATTGTAATACGGTTATTCATTTAAGTAAGAGAATAAATTGTTGTTCTGTTTACATGAATAAAACCTTATATGGTTACACACCCAATGAAAATAGTTCGTTGGATCTCGATCATAGTGATACACATAATCATAATATTGAAACCAAAAGATGCAAAGTTAATAATGATAGTGCAACTTATTTGTGGCACTACCGTTTAGGTCATATTGGTGTAAAGCGCATGAAGAAACTCCATGCTGATGGGCTTTTGGAATCACTTGATTATGAATCAGTTGATGCTTGCGAACCATGCCTCATGGGCAAGATGACTAAGACTCTGTTCTTCGGAACAATGGAGCGAGCAATAGATTTGTTGGAAATCATACATACTGATGTATTGAGGCTCGCGACAGGTATCATTATTTTCTGATCTTCACAGATGATTTGAGCAGATATGAGTATATCTACTTGATGAAACATAAGTCTGAAACATTTGAAAAGTTCAAAGAATTTCAGAGTGAAGTGGAAAATCATCGTGACAAGAAAATAAAGTTTCTACGATCTGATCGCGGAGACAAATATTTGAGTTACGAGTTTGGTCTTCAATTAAAACAATGTGGAATAGTTTCACAAACTCATGCCACCTGGAACACCAGAGCATAATGGTGTGTCCGAATGTCATAACCGTACTTTATTAGATATGGTGCGATCTATGATGTCTCTTACCGATCTACCACTATCGTTTTGGGGATATGCATTAGAGACAGCTGCATTCACGTAAAATAGGGCACCATCTAAGTCCGTTGAGATGACACAATCTGAACTGTGGTTTGGCAAGAAACCAAAGTTGTCGTTTCTTAAAGTTTGGGGTTGTGATGCTTATATGAAAAAGTTTCATCCTAATAAGCTCAAACCCAAATCGGAGAAATATGTCTTCATAGGATACCCAAAGGAGACTGTTGGGTACACCTTCTATCACAAATCCGAAGGCAAGACTTCTGTTGCTAAATTCGGAGTTTTTCTAGAGAAGGAGTTTCTCTCGAAAGAAGTGAGTGGGAGGAAAGTAGAACTTGATGAGGTAACTGTACCTGCTCCCTTATTGGAAAGTAGTTCATCACAGAAATCTGTTCCTGTGACTACTACACCAATTAGTGAGGAAGCTAATGATGATGATCATGTAACTTCAGATCAAGTTACTACCAAATCTCGTAGGTAAACCAGAGTAAGATCCGCACCAGAGTGGTACGGTAATCCTGTTCTGGAAGTCATGTTACTAGACCATGACGAACCTACGAACTATGAGGAAGCGATGATGAACCCAGATTCCGATAAATGGCTTGAGGCCATGAAATCTGAGATATGATCCATGTATGAGAACAAAGTATGGACTTTGGTAGACTTGCCCGATGATCGGCAAGCAATTGAGAATAAATGGACCTTCAAGAGGAAGACGGACGCTGATAGTAGTGTTACTATCTACAAAGCTAGAATTGTCGCAAAAGGTTTTCAACAAGTTCAAGGTGTTGACTACGATGAGATTCTCTCACTCTTATCTATGCTTAAGTCTATCCGAATCATGTTAGCAATTGCCGCATTTTATGAAATCTGGCAAATGGATAAACAAAACTGCATTCCTTAATGGATTTATTAAAGAAGAGTTTTATGTGATGCAACAAGATGGTTTTGTCAATCCTAAAGGTGCTAACAAAATATGCAAGCTCCAGCGATCCATTTATGGACTGGTGCAAGCATCTCGGAGTTGGAATATACGCTTTGATAAGTTGATCAAAGCATATAGTTTTATATAGACTTGCGGTGAAACCTATATTTACGAGAAAGTGAGTGGGAGCACTACAGCATTTCTGATAAGTATATGTGAATGACATATTGTTGATCGGAAATAATGTAGAGTTATTCTGTAAAGCATAAAGGAGTGTTTGAAAGGAGTTTTTCAAAGAAAGACCTCGGTGAAGCTGCTTACATATTGAGTATCAAGATCTATAGAGATAGATCAAGACGCTTGATAAGTCTTTTCAATGAGTACATACCTTGACAAGATTTTGAAGTAGTTCAAAATGGAACAGTCAAAGAAAAAGTTTCTTGCCTGTGTTACAAGGTATGAAGTTGAGTAAGACTCAAAGCCCGACCACGGCAGAAGATAGAAAGAGAATGAAAGTCATTCCCTATGCCTTGGCCATTGGTTCCATAAAGTATGTCATGCTGTGTACCAGATCTATTGTATACCCTGCATTGATTTGGCAAGGGAGTACAATAGTGATCTAGGAGTAGATCACTGGACAGCGGTCAGAATTATCCTTAGTGAAATAAGGATATGTTTCTCGATTATGGACGTGACAAAAAGGTTCGTCGTAAAGGGTTACGTCGATGCAAGTTTTTGACACTGATCCAGATGATTCTAAGTCTCAATCTGGATACATATTGAAAGTGGGAGCAATTAGCTAGAGTAGCTCCGTGTAGAGCATTGTAGAGATAGAACTTGCAAAATACTTACGGATCTGAATGTGGCAGACCCGTTCACTAAAATTATCTCACAAGCAAAACATGATCACACCTTAGTACTCTTTGGGTGTTAATCACATAGATATGTGAACTAGATTACTGACTCTAGTAAACCCTTTTGAGTGTTGGTCACATGACGATGTGAACTATGGGTGTTAATTGTTGGGAAACGTAGCAATAATTCAAAATTTTCCTATGTGTCACCAAGATCAATCTATGGAGTCATCTAGCAAAGAGGGAGGAGTGGATCTACATACCCTTGTAGATCGCGCGCGGAAGCGTTCAAGAGAACGGGGTTGATGGAGTCGTACTCGTCGTGATTCAAATCACCGATGATCCTAGCGCCGAACGGATGGCACCTCCGCGTTCAACACACGTACGTAGCAGCGACGTCTCCTCCTTCTTGATCCAGCAAGGGGGAAGGAGAGGTTAGTGGAGATCCAGCAGCACGACGGCGTGGTGGTGGAAGTAGCGGGATTCCAACAGGGCTTCGCCAAGCGCTGCGGGAGGAGGGAGATGTGTCACGGGAGGGAGAGGGAGGCGCCAGGGCTTAGATGTTGCTGCCCTCCCTTCCCCCACTATATATAGGGCCAAGGGAGAGGGGGGGGCGCAGCCTTGGCCCTTCCTCCAAGGAAGGGTGCGGCCAAGGGAGGAGTCCCTCCTCCCCAAGGCACCTAGGAGGTGCCTTCCCCCTTTAGGACTCTTCCTTTCCCTCTTCTCTTGGCGCATGGGCCTCTTGGGGCTGGTGCCCTTGGCCCATATAGGCCAAGGCACACCCCCTACAGCCCATGTGGCCCCCGGGGCAGGTGGCTCCACCCTGTGGACCCCCGGGACCCTTCCGGTGGTCCCGGTACAATACCGATGACCCCGAAACTTGTCCCGATGGCCGAAATAGGACTTCCTATATATAAATATTTACCTCCGGACCATTCCGGAACTCCTCGTGACATCCGTGATCTCATCTGGGACTCCGAACAACATTCGGGTTACCGCATACTAATATCTCTATAACCCTAGCGTCACCGAACCTTAAGTGTGTAGACCCTATGGGTTCGGGAAGCATGCAGACATGACCGAGACGTTCTCCGATCAATAACCAACAGCGGGATCTGGATACCCATGTTGGTTCCCACATGTTCTACGATGATCTCATCGGATGAACCACGATGTCGAGGATTCGATCAATCCCATATACAATTCCCTTTGTCTATCGGTACGATACTTGCCCGAGATTCGTTCGTCGGTATCTCGATACCTTGTTCAATCTCGTTACCGGCAAGTCTCTTTACTCGTTCCGTAACACATCATCCCGTGATCAACTCCTTGATCACATTGTGCACATTATGATGATGTCCTACCGAGTGGGCCCAGAGATACCTCTCCGCTTACACGGAGTGACAAATCCCAGTCTTGATTCGTGCCAACCCAACAGACACTTTCGGAGATACCCGTAGTGCACCTTTATAGTCACCCAGTTACGTTGTGACATTTGGCACACCCAAAGCACTCCTACAGTATCCGGGAGTTGCACAATCTCATGGTCTAAGGAAATGATACTTGACATTAGAAAAGCTTTAGCATACGAACTACACGATCTAGTGCTATGCTTAGGATTGGGTCTTGTCCATCACATCATTCTCCTAATGATGTGATCCCCTTATCAATGACATCCAATGTCCATGGTCAGGAAACCATAACCATCTATTGATCAACGAGCTAGTCAACTAGAGGCTTACTAGGGACATGGTGTTGTCTATGTATCCACACATGTATCTGAGTTTCCTATCAATACAATTCTAGCATGGATAATAAATGATTATCATGAACAAGGAAATATAATAATAATAATTTTATTATTGCCTCTAGGGCATATTTCCAATAGTCTCCCACTTGCACTAGAGTCAATAATCTAGTTCACATCGATATGTGATTAACACTCAAGGTCACATCCCCATGTGACTAACACCCAAAGAGTTTACTAGAGTCAATAATCTAGTTCACATTTACCATGTGATTAACACTCGATGAGTTCTGGGTTTGATCATGTTATGCTTGTGAGAGAGGTTATAGTCAATGGGTGTGAACCTTTCAGATCCGTGTGTGCTTTACAAATCTCTATGTCATCTCCTAGATGCAGCTACCACGCTCTATTTGGAGCTATTCCAAATAACTGTTCTACTATACGAATCCAGTTTACTACTCAGAATAATCTGGATTAGTGTCAAAGTTTGCATTGGCGTAACCCTTTACGACAAACTCATTTACCACCTCCATAATCGAGAAAATTCCTTAGTACACTAGTTACTAAGGATAACTTTGACCGCTGTCCTGTGATCCATTCTTGGATCACTCTTGTACCCCTTGACTGACTTATGGCAAGGCACACTTCAGGTGCGGTACACAGCATAGCATACTGTACAGCCTATGTCTTAAGCATAGGGGACGACCTTCGTCCTTTCTCTCTATTCTTCCGTGGTCGAGCTTTAAGTCTTAACTTCATACCTTACAACTCAGGCAAGAACTCCTTCTTTGACTGATTCATCTTGAACACCTTCAAGATCATGTCAAGGAATGTGCTCATTTGAAAGTACCATTTAAGCGTTTTGCTATCCTTATAGATCTTGATGCTCAATGCTCAAGTAGCTTAATCCAGGCTTTCCATTGAAAAACACTTTCCAAATAACCCTATATGCTTTCCAGAAATTCTACGTCATTTCTGATCAACAATATGTCAACAACATATATTCATCAGAAATTCCATAGTGCTCCCACTCACTTCTTTGGAAATACAAGTTTCTCATAAACTTTGTATAAACCCAAAATCTTTGATCATCATCAAAGCATACATTCCAACTCCGAGATGCTTACTCCAGTCCCTAGAAGGATTGCTGGAGCTTTGCATACTTATCAGCATCTTTCAGGATTGACAAAACCTTCCGGTTTGTATCACATACAACCTTTCCTAAAAAAACATCGAGGAAACAATGTGTTGATATCCTATCTGCAAGATTTCACAAATAATGCAGTAATCGCTAATATAATTCCAACAGACTCTTAGCATCGCTACGAGTGAGAAAGTCTCATCGTAGTTAACTCCTTGAACTTGTCGGAAAACATCTTAACGACAAGTCGAGCTTTCTTAATGGTGACATTTACCATCATTGTCCGTCTTCCTTTTAAAATCCATATGTACCTAACAGCCTTACAACCATCAAGTAGTTCTTCCAAAGTCTACACTTTGTTTTCATACATGGATCCTTCTCTCGGATTATATGGCCTCGAGCCATATATCGGAATCCGGGCCCACCATCACTTCTCCATAGCTCGTAGGTTCATCGTTGTCTAGCAACATGACTTCGAAGACATGATTACGTACCACTCTGAAGTAGTACGCATCCTTGTCATCCCACGAGGTTTGGTAGTGACTTGATCTAAAGTTTCATGATCACTATCATAAGCTTCCACTTCAATTGGTGTAGGTTCCACAGGAACAACTCCCTGTGCCCTGTCACACACTAGCTGAAGAGACGGTTCAATAACCTCATCAAGTCTCCACCATCCTCCCACTCAATTCTTTCGAGAGAAACTTTTCCTCGAGAAAGGACCCGATTCTTGAAACAATCCCTTATTGCTTTCGGATCTGAGACAGGAGGTATACCCAACTCTTTTTGGGTGTCCTATGAAGATGCATTTATCCGCTTTGGGTTCGAGCTTATCAGCCTGAAACTTTTTCACATAAGCGTCGCAGCCCCAAACCTTTTAAGAAATGACAGCTTAGGTTTCTCTAAACCATAGTTCATACGGTGTCATCTCATCGGAATTACGTGGTGCCCCTTTTAAAGTGAATGTGGTTGTCTCTAATGCCTAACCCATAAACTATCGTGGTAATTTGATAAGAGACATCATGGTATGCATCATATCCAATAGGGTGCAGTTATGATGTTTGGACACACCATCACACTACGGTGTTCTAGGCTGTATTAGTTGTGAAACAATTTCCACAATGTCTTAATTCTGTGCCAAACTCGTAATTCAGATATTCATCTCTATGATCATATCATAGATCTTCTATCCTCTTGTAACGACGATCTTTCAACTTCACCCTGAATTACTTGAACCTTTCAATAATTCAGACTCATGATTCATCAAGTAAATATACTCAACATCTACTCAAATCATCTGTGAAGTAAGAACATAACGATATCCACTACATGCATCAGCACTCATTGGACTGCACACATCAAAATGTATTACGTCCAACAAGTTGCTTTCTAGTTCCATTTTACTGAAAACGAGGCTTTCAGTCATCTTGCCCACGTGGTATGACTTGCATGTCTCAAGTGATTCAAAATCAAGTGAGTCCAAACGGTCCATTTGCATGGAGTTTCTTCATGCATATATACCAATAGGCATGGTTCGCATGTCTCAAGTGATTCAAAATCAAGTGAGTCCAAAGATCCATCAACATGGAGCTTCTTCATGCGTTTTATACCGATATGACTTATGTGGCAGTGCCATAAGTAGGTGGTACTATCATTACTATATTTTGGCATCAACATGTGTATCACTACGATCGAGATTCAATAAAGCATTCATTTTAGGTGTAAGACCATTGAAGGTATTATTCAAATAAACAGAGTAACCATTATTCTCCTTAAATGAATAACCGTATTGCGATAGACATAATCCAATCATGTCTATGCTCAACGCAAACACCAAACAATTATTTAGGTTTAACACAAATCTCGATGGTAGAGGGAGCGTGCGATGCTTGATCATATCAACATTGGAAACACTTCCAACACATATCGTTAGCTCTCCTTTAGCTAGTCTCCGTTTATTCCGTAGCTTTTATTTCGAGTTACTAACACTTAGCAACCGAACCGGTATCTAATACCCTGGTGCTACTAGGAGTACTAGTAAAGTACACATCAACACAATGTATATCCAATATACTTCTATCGACCTTGCCAGCCTTCTAATCTACCAAGTATCTAGGGTAATTCTGCTCCAGTGGCTGTTCCCCTTATTACAGAAGCACTTAGTCTCGGGTTTGGGTTCAACCTTGGGTTTCTTCACTAGAGCAGCAGCTGATTTGCCGTTTCATGAAGTATCCCTTCTTGCCCTTGCCCTTCTTGAAACTAGTGGTTTCACCAACCATCAACAATTGATGCTCCTTCTTGATTTCTACTTTTGTGGTGTCAAACATCGCGAATATCTCAAGGATCATCATATATGTCCCTGATATATTATAGTTCATCACAAAGCTCTAGCAGCTTGGTGGTAATGACGTCGGAGAAACATCGTTATCTCATCTGGAAGGTCAACTCCCACTCGATTCAAATGATTGTTGCACTCAAACAATCTGAGCACAAGCTCAACAATTGAGCTCTTCTCCCTTAGTTTGTAGGCTAAGAAAATCGTCAGAGGTCTTATACCTCTTGACATGGGCACGAGCCTGAAATCCCAATTTCATCCCTCAAAACATCTCATATGTTTCGCGACGTTTCAAAACGCCTTCGGTGCCTCAATTCTAAACCGTTCAACTGAACTATCACGTAGTTATCAAAACGTGTATGTCAGATGTTCGCAACATCCACAGACAACGTTCGAGGTTCAGCACACTGAGCGGTGCATTAAGGACATAAGCCTTCTAAGAAGCAATGAGGACAATCCTCAGTTTACGGACCTAGTCCGCATATCAACTTTCAACTAAATTTTCTCTAGGAACATATCTAAACAGTAGAACTAAAGCGTGAGCTACGACATAATTTGCAAAGACCTTTTGACTATGTTCAGGATAATTAAGTTCATCATATAAACTCCCACTCAAATAGACATCCCTCTAGTCATCTAAGTGATTACATGATCCGAGTCAACTAGGCCGTGTCCGATCATCACGTGAGACGGACTAGTCAACATCGGTGAACATCTTCATGTTGATCGTATCTACCATACGACTCATGCTCGACCTTTCGGTCTTCTGTGTTCCGAGGCCATGTCTGTACATGCTAGGCTCGTCAAGTCAACCTAAGTGTTTTGCTTGTGTTCCGAGGCCATGTCTGTACATGCTAGGCTCGTCAACACCCGTTGTATATGAACGTAAGAATATATCACACCCGATCATCACGTGGTGCTTTGAAACTACGAACTTTTAGCAATGGTGCACAGTTAGGGGGAACACTTTCTTGAAATTTGAATGAGGGATCATTTTATTTACTACCGTCGTTCTAAGCAAATAAGATGCATAAACATGATAAACATCACATGCAATCAAATAATAGTGACATGATATGGCCAATATCATATAGCTCCTTTGATCTCCATCTTGGGGCTCCATGATCATCTTGTCACCGGCATGACACCATGATCTCCATCATCATGATCTCCATCATCGTGTCTTCTTGAAGTTGTCTCGCCATCTATTACTTCTACTGCTATAGCTAACGGTTAGCAATAAAGTAAAGTAATTACATGACGTTTATGTTGACACGCAGGTCATAAATAAATTAAGACAACTCCTATGGCTCCTGCCGGTTGTCATACTCATCGACATGCAAGTCGTGATTCCTATTACAAGAACATGATCAATCTCATAAATCACATATCATTCATCACATTCTTCTTGGCCATATCACATCACATAGCATACCCTGCAAAAACAAGTTAGACGTCCTCTAATTGTTGTTTGCATGTTTTACGTGGCTGCTATGGGTTTCTAGCAAGAACGTTTCTTACCTACGCAAAGACCACAACGTGATATGCCAATTGCTATTTACCCTTCATAAGGACCCTGTTCATCGAATCCGATCCGACTAAAGTGGGAGAGACAGGCACCCGCCAGCCACCTTATGCAACTAGTGCATGTTTGTCGGTGGAACCAGTCTCACGTAAGCGTACGTGTAAGGTTGGTCCGGGCCGCTACATCCCACAATGCCGCCGAATCAAGATAAGACTAGTAACGGCAAGTAAATTGACAAAATCAATGCCCACAACTACTTTGTGTTCTACTCGTGCATAGAATCTACGCAATAGACCTACCTCATGATGCCACTGTTGGGGAACGTAGCAATAATTCAAAATTTTCCTACGTGTCACCAAGATCAATCTATGGAGTCATCTAGCAACGAGGGAGGAGTGGATCTACATACCCTTGTAGATCGCGCGCGGAAGCGTTCAAGAGAACAGGGTTGATAGAGTCGTACTCGTCGTGATTCAGATCACCGATGATCCTAGCGCCGAACGGACGGCACCTCCGCGTTCAACACACGTACGGAGCAGCGACCTCTCCTCCTTCTTGATCCAGCAAGGGGGAAGGAGAGGTTAATGGAGATCCAGCAGCACGACGGCGTGGTGGTGGAAGTAGCGGGATTCCAACAGGGCTTCGCCAAGCGCTGCGGGAGGAGGGAGATGTGTCACGGGAGGGAGAGGGAGGCGCCAGGGCTTAGATGTTGCTTCCCTCACTTCCCCCACTATATATAGGGCCAAGGGAGAGGGGGGGCGCAGCCTTGGCCCTTCCTCCAAGGAAGGGTGCGGCCAAGGGAGGAGTCCCTCCTCCCCAAGGCACCTAGGAGGTGCCTTCCCCTTTAGACTCTTCCTTTCCGTCTTCTCTTGGCGCATGGGCCTCTTGGGGCTGGTGCCCTTGGCACATATAGGACAAGGCGCACCCCCTACAGCCCATGTGGCCCCCGGGGGCAGGTGGCCCCACCCGGTGGACCCCCGGGACCCTTCCGGTGGTCCCGGTACAATACCGATGACCCCGAAACTTGTCCCGATGGCCGAAATAGGACTTCCTATATATAAATCTTTACCTCCGGACCATTCCGGAACTCCTCGTGACGTCTGGGATCTCATCCAGGACTCCGAACAACATTCGGGTTACCGCATACTAATATCTCTATAACCCTAGCGTCACCGAACCTTAAGTGTGTAGACCCTACGGGTTCGGGAAGCATGCAGACATGACCGGGACGTTCTCCGGTCAATAACCAACAGCGGGATCTGGATACCCATGTTGGTTCCCACATGTTCCACGATGATCTCATCAGATGAACCACGATGTCGAGGATTCGATCAATCCCGTATACAATTCCCTTTGTCTATCGGTACGATACTTGCCCGAGATTCGATCGTCGGTATCCCGATACCTTGTTCAATCTCGTTACCAGCAAGTCTCTTTACTCGTTCCGTAACACATCATCTCGTGATCAACTCCTTGATCAAATTGTGCACATTATGATGATGTCCTACCGAGTGGGCCCAGAGATACCTCTCCACTTACACGGAGTGACAAATCCCAGTCTCGATTCGTGCCAACCCAACAGACACTTTCGGAGATACCCGTAGTGCACCTTTATAGTCACCCAGTTACGTTGTGACGTTTGGCACACCCAAAGCACTCCTACGGTATCCGGGAGGTGCACAATCTCATGGTCTAAGGAAATGATAATTGACATTAGAAAAGCTTTAGCATACGAACTACACGATCTAGTGCTATGCTTAGGATTGGGTCTTGTCCATCACATCATTCTCCTAATGATGTGATCCCCTTATCAATGACATCCAATGTCCATGGTCAGGAAACCGTAACCATCTATTGATCAACGAGCTAGTCAACTAGAGGCTTACTAGGGACATGGTGTTGTCTATGTATCCACACATGTATCTCAGTTTCCTATCAATACAATTCTAGCATGGATAATAAACGATTATCATGAACAAGGAAATATAATAATAATCATTTTATTATTGCCTCTAGGGCATATTTCCAACATTAATCACATGGTGATGTGAACTATTGCTGTTAAATCACATGGCGATGTGAACTAGATTATTGACTCTAGTGCAAGTGGGAGACTGAAGGAAATATGCCCTAGAGGCAATAATAAAGTTATTATTTATTTCCTTATATCATGATAAATGTTTATTATTCATGCTAGAATTGTATTAACCGAAAACATAATACATGTGTGAATACATAGACAAACAGAGTGTCACTAGTATGCCTCTACTTGACTAGCTCGTTAATCAAAGATGGTTATGTTTCCTAACCATGGACAAAGAGTTGTTATTTGATTAATGGGATCACATCATTAGATGAAGGATCTGATTGACATGACCCATTCCATTAGCTTAGCACCCGATCGTTTAGTATGTTGCTATTGCTTTCTTCATGACTTATACATGTTCCTATGACTATGACATTATGCAACTCCCGTTTGCCGGAGGAACACTTTGTGTGCTACCAAACGTCACAACGTAACTGGGTGATTATAAAGGAGCTCTACAGGTGTCTCCAAAGGTACATGTTGGGTTGGCGTATTTCGAGATTAGGATTTGTCACTCCGATTGTCGCAGAGGTATCTCTGGGCCCTCTCGGTAATGCACATCAATTAAGCCTTGCAAGCATTGCAACTAATGAGTTAGTTGCGGGATGATGTATTATGGAACGAGTAAAGAGACTTGCCAGTAATGATATTGAACTAGGTATTGGATACCGACGATCGAATCTTAGGCAAGTAACATACCGATGACAAAGGGAACAACGTATGTTGTTATGCGGTCTGACCGATAAAGATCTTCATAGAATATGTAGGAGCCAATATGGGCATCCAGGTTCCGCTATTGGTTATTGACCGGAGACGTGTCTCGGTCATGTCTACATTGTTCTCGAACCGTAGGGTCCGCACGCTTAAGGTTTCGATGACAGTTATATTATGAGTTTATGAGTCTTGATGTACCGAAGGAGTTCGGAGTCCCGGATGAGATCGGGGACATGACGAGAAGTCTCGAAATGGTCGAGACGTAAAGATCAATATATTGGACGACTATATTCGAACTTCGGAAAGGTTCCGAGTGATTCGGGTATTTTTCGGAGTACGGGAGAGTTACGGGAATTCGCCGGGAGAAGTATTGGGCCTTATTGGGCCATACGGGAAAGAGAGAGGGGCTGCCTAGGGCAGGCCGCGTGCCCCCCAAGGCCTAGTCCGAATTGGACTAGGGGGAGGGGCTGCGCCCCTTCCTTGTTTCCTACTCCTACTACATGGAAGGACTCCTAGTTGGACTAGGAAAGGGGGAATCCTATTCCCGGTGGGAGTAGGACTCCCCTAGGGCGCGCCATAGAGAGGGCCGGCCCTCCCCTCCTCCACTCCTTTATATACGGGGGCAGGGGACACCCCATAGACACAAGTTGATCTTCGTGATCGTTCCTTAGCCGTGTGCGGTGCCCCCCTCCACGATATTACACCTCGGTCATATTGTAGCGGTGCTTAGGCGAAGCCCTGCGACGGTAGAACATCAAGATCGTCACCACACCGTCGTGCTGACAGAACTCCTCCCCGACGCTTTGCTGGATCGGAGCCCGGGGATCGTCATCGAGCTGAACGTGTGCCAAGAACTCGGAGGTGCCGGAGTAACGGTGCTTGGATCGGTCGGATCGGGAAGACATACGACTACTTCCTCTACGTTGCGTCAATGCTTCCGCTTCGGTCTACGAGGATACGTAGACAACACTCTCCCCTCTCGTTGCTATGCATCACCATGATCTTGCGTGTCCGCAGGAAATTTTTGAAATTACTACGTTCCCCAACAGATATCAAGAAAAGTATCAAATGTTGATGGTTGACAAGACCACTAGTTTCAAGTAAAAGGGCAAGGGAAATAAAGGGAACTTCAATAAGAATGGCAAGCAAGTTGCCACTCCCATGAGGAAGCCCAAAGCTAGACCCAAGCCTGAAACTGAGTGCTTCTACTGCGAAGGAAATGGTCACTGGAAGTGGAACTGCCCCAAATACTTGGCGGATAAGAAGGATGACAAAGTGAACAAAAGTATATATGATATACATGTTATTGATGTGTACTTTACTAGTGTTCATAGTAGCCCCTGGGTATTTGATACTGGTTCAGCTGCTATGATTAGTAACTCGAAACATGAGTTACAAAATGAACAAAGACTAGTTGAGGGCAAGGGGACGATGTGTGTTAGAAGTGATTCCAAGGTTGATAAGATCACCATCGCACACTCCCTTTACCTTCGGGAATAGTGTTGAACCTAAAATAAATGTTATTTGGTGTTTTCGTTCAGCATAATATGATAGGATCATGTTTATTGCAATACTCTTATTCATTTAAGTTAAAGAATAATTGTTATTCTGTTTACATGAATAAAACTTTCTGTGGTCATACACCCAAGGTGAATGGTTTATTGAATCTCGATCATAGTGATAAACATATTTTAAATATTGATGCCAAAAGATGCAAAGTTGATAATGATAGTGCAACATATTTGTGGCACTGCCGTTTAGGTCATATTGGTGTAAAGCGCATGAAGAAACTCCATGCTGATGAGCTTTTGGAGTCACTTGATTATGAATCACTTGATGCTTGCGAACCATGCCTCATGGGCAAAATAACTAAGACTCCGTTCTCCGGAACAATGGAGCAAGCAGCAGACTTGTTGGCAATAATACATAATAATGTATGCGGTCCAATGAGTGTTGAAGCTCGTGGCGGGTATCATTATTTTCTGACCGTCACAGATGATTTGAGAAGATATGGGTATATCTACTTAATGAAACATAAGTCTGAAACATTTGAAAAGTTCAAAGAATTTCAGTGTGAAGTGGAAAATCATCGTAACAAGAAAATAAAGTTTCTACGATCTGATCGCGGAGACGAATATCTGAGTTACGAGTTTGGTCTTCATATGAAATAATGTGGAATAGTTTCGTAAGTCACGCCACCTGGAACACCAAAGTGTAATGGTGTCCGAACGTCATAACCGTACTTTACTGGATATGGTGCGATCTATGATGTCTATTGCAACCTCTTGAGCATGCGTTGGTTTTCCCTTGAAGAGGAAACGGTGATGCAGCAAAGTAGTGTAAGTATTTCCCTCAGTTTTTGAGAACCAAGGTATCAATCCAGTAGGAGGCCACACACAAGTCCCTTGTACCTCCAAAAATAAATAACAACCTTGCAACCAATGCGATAAAGGGGTTGTCAATCCCTTCACAACCACTTGCAAAAGTGAGATCTGATAGAGATGATTAGATAATATTTTTGGTATTTTTATGATAAAGATTAAAAGTAAAAATTGCAAAATAAACGGCGACAGAAATAGCTAGTTGACAGGAGATTAATATGATGGAAAATAGACCTGGGGGCAATAGGTTTCACTAGTGGCTTCTCTCCAGATAGCATAAGTATTACAGTGGGTGAACAAATTACTATCGAGCAATTGATAGAAAAGTGCATAATTATGAGAATATCTAGGCATGATCATGTATATAGGCATCACGTCCGCAACAAGTAGATCGACTCCTGCCTACATCTACTACTATTACTCCACATCGACCGCTATCCAGCATGCATCTAGAGTATTAAGTTCATAAGAACAGAGTAACACATTAGGCAAGATGACATGATGTAGAGGGATAAACTCAAGCAATATGATATAAACCCCATCTTTTTATCCTCGATGGCAACAATACAATGCGTGTCATTTCCCCTACTGTCACTAGGATCGAGCAACGCAAGATTGAAGCCAAAGCTAAGCACTTCTCCCATTGCAAGAAAGATCAATCTAGTAGGCCAAACCAAACTGATAATTCGAAGAGACTTGCAAATATAACCAATCATACATAAAAGAATTCAGAGAAGATTCAAATATTGTTCATAGATAATCTTGATCATAAACCCACAATTATTCGGATCTCGACAAACACACGAAAAAAGAGTTACATCGAATAGATCTCCAAGAAGATCGAGGAGAACTTTGTATTGAGATCCAAAGAGAGAGAAGAAGCCATGTAGCTAATAACTATGGACCCGAAGGTCTGTGGTAAACTACTCACACATCATCGAAGAGGCTATGGTGTTGATGTAGAAGCCCTCCGTGATCGATTCCCCCTCTGGCGGAGCGCCGGAAAAGGCCCCAAGATGGGATCTCATGGGTACAGAAGGTTGAGCCAGTGGAAATAGGGTTTCGTGGTGCTCCTGGTTGGTTTCGGGGTACATGTGTATATATAGGAGGAAGAAGTAGGTCGGTGGAGCTGCAAGGGGCCCACGAGGGTGGGGGCGCGCCCAGAGGGGCAGGCGCGCCTTCCTGCCTCGTGGCCTCCTCGTTGATTTCTTGACGTCCACTCCAAGTCCTCTAGATCACGTTTGTTCCAAAAATCACGCTCCCGAAGGTTTCATTCCATTTGGACTCCGTTTGATATTCCCAACTGGGCCTTGGGTTAATAGGTTAGTCCCAAAATAATATATAAGTGTATAGTAAAGGCCAGTAAACATCCAAAACGGATAATATAATAGCATGGAACAATCAAAAATTATAGATACGTTGGAGACGTATCAAGCATCCCCAAGCTTAATTCCTGCTCGTCCTCGAGTAGGTCAATGATAAAAACAGAATTTTTGATGTGGAATGCTACCTAGCATATTCTTCAACGTAATTTTCTTTATTGTGGCATGAATGTTCAGATTCGAAAGATTCAAGAAAAAAGTTTAATATTGACATAAAAATAATAATACTTCAAGCATACTAACTAAGCAGTCATGTCTTCTCAAAATAACATAGCTAAAGAAAGCTCATCCCTACAAAATCATATAGTTTGGACATGCTTCATTTTCGTCACACAAGATGCTCTCATCTTGCACAACCCCGATGACAAGCCAAGCAATTGTTTCATACTTTAGTAATCTCAAACTTTTTTTCAACTTTTAGGCAATACATGAGCGTGAGCCATGGATATAGCACTACGGGTGGAATAGAATATGATGATGGGGGTTGTGTGGAAAAGACAAACAAGGAGAAAGTCTCACATTGACGCGGATAATAAACGGGCTAGGAGATGCCCATCAATTGATGTCAATGCAAGGAGTAAGGATTGCTATGCAACAGATGCACTAGAGCTATAAATGTATGAAAGCTCAACAAAAGAAACTAAGTGGGTGTGCATCCAACTTGCTTGCTCACGAAGACCTAGGGAATTTGAGGAAGCCCATTGTTGGAATATACAAACCAAGTTCTATAATGAAAAATTCCCACTAGTATATGAAAGTGATAAAACAAGAGACTCTCTATCATAAAGATCATGGTGCTACTTTGAAGCACAAGTGTGGAAAAAAAGATAGTAGCATAATCCCTTTTTATTTCTTTTTTTTCTCTTTTGTGGGACTTCTTTTTTTGGCCTTTCTCTTTTTTTATTTTTTTATTTGGGACAATGCTCTACTAATGATGATCATCACACTTCTATTTATTTACAACTCGATGATTACAACTCAATACTAGAACAAAATATGACTCTATATGAATGCCTCTGGCGGTGTACCGGGATGGGCAATGAATCAAGAGTGACATGTATGAAATAATATGCATGGTGGCTTTGCCACAAATACGATGTCAACTACATGATCATGCAAGGCAATATGATAATGATGAAGCATGTCATAATAAACGGAACGGTGGAAAGTTGCATGGCAATATATCTCGGAATGGCTATGGAAATGCCATAATAGGTAGGTATGGTGGCTATTTTGAGGAAGATATAAGGAGGTTTATGTGTGATAGAGTGTATCGTATCACGGGGTTTGGATGCACCGGCGAAGTTTGCACCAACTCTTAAGGTGAGAAAGGGCAATGCACGGTACTGAAGAGGCTACCAATGATGGAAGGTTGAGAGTGCATATAATCCATGGACTCAACATTAGTCATAAAGAACTGACATACTTATTGCAAAAATATACAAGTCATCAAAAACCAAGCACTACACGCATGCTCCTTGGGGGATTGATTGGTAGGAAAAGACCATCGCTCGTCCCCGACCGCCACTCATAAGGATGACAATCAAAGAACACCTCATGTTTCAAATTTGTTACACAATGTTTACCATACGTGCATGCTATGGGACTTGCAACCTCCAACACAAGTATTTCTCAAATTCACAACTACTTAACTACCACAACTTTAATATCACTATCTCCATATCTCAAAACAATCATCAAGTATCAAACTTCTCTTAGTATTCAATGCACTTATATGAAAGTTTTTGTTATATCCATCTTTGGATGCCTATCATATTAGGACTAATTTTATAGACAAAGAAAATTACCATGCTATTCTAAAGGACTCTCAAAATAAAATAAGTGAAGCACGAGAGATCAATAGTTTCTATAAAATAAAACCACCACCGTGCTCTAAAAGATATAAGTGAAGTCTAGAGCAAAAAAAATTAGCTCAAAAGATATAAGTGAAGCACATAGAGTATTCTAATAAATTCCGAATAATGTGTGTCTCTCCCAAAAGGTGAGTACAACAAGGATGATTGTGGTGCACTAAAAAATCAAAGACTCAAACAATACAAGATGCTCCAAGCAAAACACATATCATGTGGTGAATAAAAATATAGCTCCAAGTAAAGTTACCGATGGACGAAGACAAAAGAGGGGATGCCTTCCGGGGCATCCCCAAGCTTAGGCTTTTGGTTGTCCTTGGATTTTACATTGGGGTTCCTTAGGCATCCCCAATATTAGGCTCTTGCCACTCCTTGTTCCATAATCCATCAAATCTGTACCCAAAACTCGAAAACATCACAACACAAAACTTAACAGAAAATCTCGTGAGCTCCGTTAGCGAAAGAAAAAGAAACACCACTTCAAGGTACTGTAATGAACTCATTATTTATTTATATTGGTGTTAAACCTACTGTATTCCAACTTCTCTATGGTTCATAACCTTTGATACTAGCCATAGATTCATCAAAATAAGCAAACAACACACGAAAAACAGAATCTGTCAAAAACAGAACAGTCTGTAGTAATCTGTATCAAACGCATACTTCTGGAACTCCAAAAATTCTAAAATAAATTGCTAGACGTGAGGAATTTATCTATTAATCAACTAAATATCACTCTCCAGTAAAAAGTTGTAGCTAATCTCGTGAGCACTAAAGTTTCTGTTTTTTACAGCAAGATAAAAAAGACTTCACCCAAGTCTTCAGAAAGGTTCTACTTGGCACAAACACTAATTAAAACATAAAAACACATCTAACCAGAGGCTAGATCAAAGATTTATTACTAGACAGAACCAAAAAGCAAGAAACAAAAATAAAATTGGGTTGCCTCCCAACAACCGCTATCGTTTAACGCCCCTAGCTAGGCATAAAGGCAAGGATAGATCTAGGTATCGCCATCTTTGGCAGGCAATTCTTCAATAGAACACTTATAACCCTTAGGAGTTTCCTTCTTTTTATTAATTATTAAACTCCTAGGCAAGAAATCAAGAAAATCATTTGTAGCAAAAGGTTCCTTAATGATAGCGAGAAAGTTGGGGTGAACACTTATGGATTTGAGATCCGCATTTTCCTTACTAGAAGTTTCACCCTTATTTTTAGGAACATACATCAGTTCGGCAATTTTAGCATTAGAAGGTTTTGGAGTATTTTTCACGGAAGAAAAGGTTTACCCTAAGTTGGTAATAATATCCTCAATTTTATCAATTCTAGTGGAATCTTGATCTATCTTTTCGTTAACCATGGGTTCCTTTTCTTTAAAAAATTTAAGAGCAACTCCTACCTTAGATCCGTATTGGGTAATTTGGTTGTGGATCTTTTTATCCAAATTTTCAATCAGCTCTACGGTGGCAACTTTGTTTTCAATAATTTCAAGCCTTTGCATCACATGTTCCAAAGTTAAAATAGTTCCATTAACCAAAAGAGGTGGTGGGCCAAACAAATCTATCATAGCATTATAAGAATCAAAAGTATGGCTACCCAATAGATTTCCTCCGGTAATGGTATCAAGAATATATCTATTCCAAGGAGTGATGCCTACATAAAAATTGCGAAGAAGAACGGAAGTAGACTGCTTCCTAGTAGATCTATTTTGCGCATTGCAAATTCTATACCAAGCATCTTTCAGATTTTCTCCCTCCCTTTGTTTAAAATTAAGAACTTCATTCTCGGGAGACAAAGGAGTAGATAAAGGACTAGCCATGACAGCACACGGGACACCAGAGGCAAACGAAAAAGAGGCGAATGGAAAGAGAGGGCGAACGGAAAAAGAGGGCGAATAAAACAGCAAAGGTGAAGTGGGGGAGAGGCAAACGAGAGGCAAATGGAAAATAATGTAATGCGAGGGATAAGAGTTTGTGATGGGTACTTTGTATGTCTTGACTTGTGCGTAGACTCCCCGGCAACGGCGCCAGAAATCCTTCTTGCTACCTCTTGAGCATGCGTTGGTTTTCCCTTGAAGAGGAAAGGGTGATGCAGCAAAGTAGCGTAAGTATTTCCCTCAGTTTTTGAGAACCAAGGTATCAATCCAGTAGGAGGCCACACGTAAGTCCCTCGTACCTACACAAACAAATAAGAACCTTGCAACCAACGCGACAAAGGGGTTGTCAATCCTTTCATGACCACTTGGAAAAGTGAGATCTGATAGAGATGATAAGATAATATTTTTGGTATTTTTATGATAAAGATTAAAAGTAAAGATTGCAAAATAAACGGCGACAAAAATAGCTAGTTGACGGGAGATTAATATGATGGAAAATAGACCCGAGGGCCATAGGTTTCACTAGTGGCTTCTCTCAAGATAGCATAATTATTATGGTGGGTGAACAAATTACTATCGAGCAATTGATAGAAAAGTGCATAATTATGAGAATATCTAGGCATGATCATGTATATAGGCATCACGTCCGCGACAAGTAGACCGACTCCTGCCTGCATCTACTACTATTACTCCACACATCGACCGCTTTCCAGCATGCATCTAGAGTATTAAGTTCATAAGAACAGAGTAACGCATTAGGCAAGATGACATGATGTAGAGGGATAAACTCAAGAAATATGATATAAATCCCATCTTTTTATCCTCGATGGCAACAATACGATACATGTCGTTTCCCCTACTGTCACTAGGATCGAGCAACGCAAGATTGAACCCAAAGCTAAGCACTTCTCCCATTGCAAGAAAGATCAATCTAGTAGGCCACACCAAACTAATAATTCGAAGAGACTTGCAAAGATACCCAATCATACATAAAAGAATTCAGAGAAGATTCAAATATTGCTCATAGATAATCTTGATCATAAACCCACAATTCATCGGATCTCGACAAACACACCGCAAAAAGAGTTACATCGAATAGATCTCCAAGAAGATCGAGGAGAACTTCGTATTGAGATCCAAAGAGAGAGAGAAGAAGCCATCTAGCTAATAACTATGGACCTGAAAGTCTGTGGTAAACTACTCACACATCATCGGTGAGGCTATGGTGTTGATGTAGAAGCCCTCCGTGATCGATTCCCCCTCCGGCGGAGCGATGGAAAAGGCCCCAAGATGGGATCTCACGGGTACAGAAGGTTGCGGCGGTGGAAATAGGGTTTCATGGTGCTCCTGGTTGGTTGGGGGATACATGGGTATATACAGGAGGAAGAAGTAGGTCGGTGGAGCTGCAAGGGGCCCATGAGGGTGGGGGCACACCAAGGGGGGCAGGCGCGCCTCCGTGCCTCGTGGCCTCCTTGTTGATTTCTTGACGTCCACTCCAAGTCCTCTGGATCACGTTTGTTCCAAAAATCATGCTCCCAAAGGTTTCATTCCATTTGGACTCCGTTTGATATTCCTTTTTTGCGAAACACTGAAATAGGCAAAAAAAAACAACAATTTGCGCTGGGCCTTTGGTTAATAGGTTAGTCCGCAAAAAAATATAAATGTGTATAGTAAAGCCCATTAAACATCCAAAACGGATAAGATAATAGCATGGAACAATGAAAAATTATAGATACGTTGGAGACGTATCATCTCTTACCGATTTATCACTATCGTTTTTGGGTTATGCATTAGAGACAACTGCATTCACGTTAAATAGGGCACCATCTAAATCCGTTGAGACGACACCATATGAACTGTGGTTTGGCAAGAAACCTAAGCTGTTGTTTCTTAAAGGTTGGGACTGCGATGCTTATGTGAAAAAGCTTCAACCTGATAAGCTCAAATCCAAATAGGAGAAATGCGTCTTCATAGGATACCCAAAGGAGACTATTGGGTACACCTTCTATCACAGATCCGAAAGCAAGATATTCTTTGCTGTCAGGACCCCGATTCCAAGTAACATCGATCTAGCCGGTAACACCTCATATCACTTTGCGGCCTCACGCACGGTATTCCCACGGTTGTCGCCTTACCATGGCCCGGGACCGTTTGCGCCTTTTGGCTCACGTATATGATAGTGTCGCTAGCATCCATATGACAGAGAACCCGGGCCGACATGGCTAGTCGTGAACCCAAAGCGGCGCTAACCCATGAGGACAGGCATACATGAATCACATCGAGCATGCCAGTCATCAACGTGTGAATCCGGGCTGTAGCACTAGGATAACAGGACTCCGGTAACCCGGGCTGTAGCAGGCTAGGCAGGACTCCGGAAGTCACCGCGTGACATTTCCCCAAAGGGACAGACACGGGAACGAAGTGAAACACATGCCGGCCAGTCAAGTGTTCTGAGCAGTAGTGCTGGGCTAGCAGGACTCCGGTGAACCGGGCTGTAACGGACTACTATCGCTCAGAAAGCACTAGACTACATTTCCCCATATGATAGGCTGCCAAGGATAAACAACTAGATTGTCGGATCCCACTGATACCAAGCATTTCAATCATACACACAATATGCCCGATATGAGTACATACAACATGGCATCACAACAAGACTCTACGACTCAAGTATTTATTCATTAGGCTCCGAAGAGCGAGACATTACAAACATGGGTCTCATGACCCAACAATCATAGCATACAACGCAAAGCACATGCGGAAGCTTAACATGTCTGAGTACAGACATCTACAAATGAAAAAGGCTAAGAAGCCTGACTATCTACCCGATCCCGCCGAGGGCACAAGATCATAGCTGAGGTATCAAGCTAACGTCGAAGTCCACACGGAACTACTAGCGAGGCTGAAGTCTCTCTGCAAAACATAAAATAAGCAAACGTGAGTACAAATGTACCCAGCAAGACTTACATCAGAACTATCTACATATGCATGGTATCAACAAAGGGGTGGTGGAGTTTAACTGCAACAAGCCAGCTTTGACTCGGTGGCTATCCTGAACTACGACTGCAAGTAACTCTTTTGAGGTGGCGCACACGAGTCCACAAATTCACCATACCAATACACCACTATGGATCCGCTCCCGCCTCCCTGCGAGAACGCCATCCATAGCAATCACGCTTATCTTGCGAGTTTTAAAGTATCCACTTTCACTTGTCTATGAACTATGCAAGGGGTCCAAGTTTCCATATCTGAGGAATCCGGCTATTCGAATAGATAATGATAACCCTGCAGGGGTGTACTTCTTCACACACGCTCTCGCCACTTATAGCCTTGTACACGTCATGTACCTCGGCAACCTTCAAGCGGAAGCTGGGCGAGGGAGTCGGCCACGACCTCACTAACCAACAAGTCTCTCGTCCAGGTTTATCGCCTATTCGGGTTCCATCCGCAAGGAGATCCGGCCGGGGTGTCGCTCACGGCCCCAAACGATGTGTGCAGGGTTCCCAAGCCCAACATCCGGGTGCCACTTGGTACACCGTGCCACGGTGCCTAGTCTGTCCCAAGCCCACCTGTATCGGGTGCCACTTGGTAGACTACTAACACTACCTACAAACACCAGAAACTAGTTGCAACTCCTGGACAGAGATTGAGTTGATTAATAAGCCGAGAGGGGCCGAGTTACCGGAACCCAATGTGTGGTAGTAACTGTTCATGGATCACAAACACAGGACTCAGTTCCTGAGGACGGCTGCAATGAGACAACCCACCATGTACTCCTACATGGCCTCTCACCGCTACCTTTACCAAATCGTGTTCACACACTTAGCTCTCAACGGTAGGACATGTTCACCACGTTCCAATTCATTCCCGATGAATCAGACCAGACTCAACTCAAAGCAGTAGCAGGCATGACAAACAAGCATGAATGAGTAGGCACATCAGGGCTCAAACAACTCCTACTCATGCTAGTGGGTTTCATCTATTTACTGTGACAATGACAGGTCATGCAGAGGAAAGGGTTCAACTACCGCAGCATGTAACAGTTGAATCGGTGTTGGCCTAATGGCAGTAAAAGAGAGCAGGAGCAAGAGAGGGGGATTGTATCGGAATGAACAAGGGGGTTTTGCTTGCCTGGCACTTCTGAAGATAACATTGAGTCTTCATCAGTGTCAACGATCACCGTGTCGGAGCAGCGTCTACCGGGAGGGGACAATTACCGGCAACAAGGAAGAGCACAATCAATGCAATGCACAATATGATGCATGATCATGACATGGCAATATGCTGTGATTTGGTCTAATGCAACATAAAGTCATCTTAATTGAAGTGGAATTCAAACTATATCAAATTCCAACTCCAAAACTATATCAAATATGATGCATGATCATGACATGGCAATATGCTGTGATTTGGTCTAATGCAACATAAAGTCATCTTAATTGAAGTGGAATTCAAACTATATCAAATTCCAACTCCAAAACTATTATGAAAATTTACCCTAATCATGTTTCATCCTAAACAGTGAGGTTAACTTGCTCAAAGATGCATGAAAATGGTACATACGGATTCCTTGAATTTTTCTGATAATTTTTCATATATAAATTATTTCATTTGGAGTTACAGTTGAATTTCTATGATTTTTGGAAGTTTTGGGCATTTTCTGGAATTTTCTGAATTATTTTTAATCTAGAAATCCATTACTGCGTCAGCATGACAACAACATTGCGTCAGCAGGTCAACTGGGTTGACCCAAGTCAAACCTGACGCGTGGGACCCAATAGTCAGTGTCTTAGGGCTGGTTAGGGTCACAGACATGTGGGACTAGTCAACTGCCGCGTCAGCAAAGTCAACACTGACGGGTGGGGTCGGTCAACGTGTGACGTGGCCGGGTCAAACTGACCGGTGGGGCCCGTGTGGTTAGTTTAAACTAAACAAAAACTAAACTATGTTTAATTAAGGGCGTGGGGCCCATATGTTGGTGTCACTGGGGGGTTAATTAGCGGGGCGGTTAGCTAGTAATGACGGCCACGTCATCTCACCGGAGTTCAACTGGCGGCGACCACAGAACACGGCGGGGCGCGCCGGATTTGCGCTACCGGTGTCGGGTTAGCACGCTGAGGGCACCAGGGCATAGCCCTTGCTCGCCCGCATCAAGAGGAGGCGGAGTTGGGCGCGGGGCTCGCCGGAATCAACGCCAGCGACGAGGTTTGCGGCGGCCGTGGTTCGGTCAAGCTCGACATCAGCGTTGTAGTGCACGGTGAGTCGAGCGGTGGGGTGCTTCATGCTCCTGCAGACATGCTGAGCACGGTGACGCTCTCAGGCTCGAGCTGCGGTGGCTGCAACGACAACGGCGACATGGCCGGCGGCAGGGAAGCTCGGCCATGGCGGTTACAAATGCTGGAGGTCGCAAATGACAAAGATAACGAGGGGGAAAAGACGGCGAGCTCACAGTGGTCACGTAGACAAGCTCAGCGGGCTCGAGGACGCTCTGGACGAGGCGAATCGACGGAGTCAATCTCCGGGCACCAGAGGTGAAGACGACGATGCTCCGGTCGACTGGGGCCTCTTCTAGTCGCGTGCGGCGGGTGTGTTGCTCCACGGGGTCATGGCGGAGCTCGGGGACGCGGAGAGGGAGCGAGGGAGTGGCTGCGGCCATGGTGGAGCTCGTCGGTGGCGGCGGCGCGGTTGGGCACAAGAGAGAGAGAGAGATCCAGGGAAGGGGGTGAGAGCGCGCGCGAGAGAGAGAGAGAGAGGGAGAGGCAGGGAGGTGCGGGGCTTCGTCCACGTCTCCTGGGCGTCGCGAGAAGGCCACGGGGGCGTGAGGTAGGCAGGGAGGAGGTGGCGGCCTCAGCGCGCGCCGTGCCCGCCTTCGCCTCTGCCTGCTGGCAGAGGTTGAGGACGACTGGCAAGTCGCCAGGTGGGCTGGGCCTCTACAGTGGTGGGCTAGCCTCTCTGGTGGCTGCACAGGTGAGCGCCAGGTAAGCTCTACTCTGTTTTATAATTTTTTTGTTTTCTTTTTATTTAATCATTTTGCCACTAATTCAAATTCAAAAGAATTTCAAAACAGTGACAAAAACCCTTCGAATAATTTTATGTTGCTAGATGGACATTTCCAACAGCACATAAAACATTTCAAAGTTAATTGATAATATATTCCATATATTATGGATATAATTCCAAATTCAAATACTATAATGATTTAAATTCAGTGCCAAAATAATTCCTTAAAAATGTTCAATATTTTTGGTTTGGATACAAACCCTTGCCAAAATTATCAAACATTAATGAAGGCCATTTTGGTTTCACTGAATGCAAGCTTAAGGGTTCTTGCCCCTTTTTTTATTTAAGTTTTTTAGGCTTCCACTTTCCTCAATTCAAGTTTCAGAAATTTAGACATGATGCAGGATGCTTATGAAACTAATTGCAATCAAATTCTAGGGCTGTGACAACTCACCCCCACTAAACAAGAATCTCGTCTCGAGATTCAAGTCGTGAGGTAAGAAGACAGAGGGGACACAAAGCTAACACCATCTTCATGATCTGATTGCCCTTCTCGAAGATGTTGATTGATTTCTCCAATTGATCTTGACGTCTTTGATTTGCAATCCTCTTGCAACTATGATGACGGAAGAGAGGAAACTCGACAGAATTCGATCTTCACAAAGATCAAGCGATACACGATCAACTCATGGAATGAGACGATAGAATGTCTCTTAATCCGGGACACAATGCACACATCAAGACGGATGGAGAGAAACTGATAACAAAGGTTCAATTTGGTAGGCAACATTTCCACACTTAAGAAGATGGTGAATGCGTTTCAAGTAGCGAGGAGTTAGGTTGCCCTTCATGTCGAACGGGGCACCTCAGAGGAGGTGGCTCATAGAGCTATTCCCTTAAATGGCAAAAAGAATTACTTTTAACCCATAGATCATTGAAACTCTTTATACCAGCCTAAGGCAATCACAATCGATCTTTTGAAGGAGTTTGGAAGAATGACATACTCGGACTAGAGTCGATGATGTGGACTACCTTGTTGAAGACAACGCAATGGATGATTTTTGCTTATCATCAGAATGGATGAGACCCATGGTAAGTCCACTTTTGAGGATGATCCTGAACAACAGCTACTGAGGTGTAAGCTGGGAACAACATGCAAATGTTGGGAATGATTCTAGTAACTGGGGAGAAGGTTCACCGGCAAAGGTGATTCCACCAATTGGATGGCTATCGAACAACTGAGAGAACGGAGGCACATTCCAGTTAACGACAACATTAGAACCTAGTGCTTGAGCATGCTCTCAAGAACTTGAGCATTTCCATACTCATCAAGGTCTTACCAACATCCGTGTCGAGGATCCTGGGAACACATCTTACTACCATGATGAATAGTGATGGACAATGTGGGTGCAAAGGAAGATAACACTTTCTCAGATTTCACCTTAGCGAGGCCAATGGAATGAAATCTGGATGATCGACCGAGAGACATTTAGCATTCCGCTTCTAATGTTCTCCTTGATGTGCTAGGATAACCCATTTATTGATATGGTTTGGTATCTAGGACATCAAGTAAAAGGTCGGACTTCGGGAGCACAAGAATCCATAAGGATTAACTACAGAGGTAAATCCTATAAAATCCTCATGGGGAGGTGGCCAACTTCCTCAATCAAGATACTACAATGATAGGTCTTCCAGCTGGGTGTGTTAGCCATGACATCCACTTTACCGGTTACAGAGAGACCAATATTATTGTTCTTGGAGTGTGTTCCAACCATCATATCTGCCTGAGATTCAGATCTGGTTGGTGTCAGGATATTCCAGACTCATCAAGTCTAGAAATAAAATGAAAGTTTGCAACACAAATCGACGAGATAACGTTGCGAGACTCTCGGGGGAATGAACTACGGTAGTAAGCTCCAAAACATGAGCCGGTTCTGCTACAAACATGTGAACACGCTGTCCTAGACAAGCATGGTCACCTGGTGGTCTTACAATGAAACACTACCGGGTTCAGGGGGAACCATCAACGAGGATATCGAAGTCCTTGCGTAAGTCTAGCTCTTAAGAAGAAACTTCTTCTCCTTGGACAAATCAATCAGTGGCCTGGTGTGCTAGGGACACATATGGACTGGAGGTTGCAAGTCTCCAAACCACAGGATACTTCGCACATATGCATGAATGACTTGGGATGATTCCAGGGGAAGCAAAAACAAGCTTTCTCGAATTCACGGCGGCAACTTACATTGATTGCACGTGAACTTAGAGGAAGTCGCTACTTTCATCCAAACATATGCTTCATGAACGAAACATGAAGGCACGGTTTACAAAGTTTCCAACACTAGCTTAGTGTTTAACACGAATCATGGTGGAGATAAAATGTTGCGAATGGGCTCAACAACAAATCATCGGAATTTCCATATCACTGGACTTCCACCATCATGTGAACACTGTGGTAGCATTGGTCAGACCAAAAGATGTAATGGTGTATGCTCGAGGGATGAACCACGAGTAAGACAACATTACGAACATCGTTGGTTCTGATTTGACTTGACGATGGCCCATACTTAAGTCAAAGTTTGGACAAAACAATAGCTCCACCAATTGGTCATGGAGATCAATCGATGAAGATATCATCTTTCTTCAACACACATATACAAAGAGATATCCCTTTGGAAAGAACTAAGTCGGATATAGCCTTTATCTTCCAACTCTCCAAGTTGTTGTTTAGCTTAACCAGCTAGCTCAGGGTATCCAACAGAGATTCTTGGAGAAAGAGTGGTTTATTGGAAAACCAACTTGATCACGAACTCAACATATCGGTCAGGGGACGACCTGGTGGTACTCCCATGAAGATATCCGGAAAATCACGAACCACCGATATGTCTCTAAGCTCGAGAGCAATCTTGCTTCTCAAGGCAAGACGACATGATCAGAAGAGTAAGGGATTGAATAATCCTAACTCATTGATCGAAGAGTGCACCGGAAATAAGGACTAGGTAGCACGATTAATCTTAGAATGATGATTGAATAACCAACACGCTAAGAATGAAATTATTGTCCATTAACTACCAAGCAACTGGGTTGCTAGGAGTATTGATTTCACACATCACGGTTCACTTGTCGGCATTCCGGTCACAACAACACGGAGACCGAGGAATGAATAATGATGGCGAGAAGTATCACTGCGTCAAAAATTCATGAGAGATGGTGCAATTCTCATGACAATCATGACATAAAGGGGGTAATACTCCGAGGTAGAACAGAACAAAATTTGGATTGGCATTTTGATCTGCGAAGTACAACTGCTTTGACCCAATCCTAGATATGGATGAGGTACTGGAGTTTGTTTCTCCTAGTCATTCTGAAATAGAATGACTTGACGGACCACTAGAGTAATAGGCATTGATAAACACGATTGCCAAATACTCCTTACTATCAATTGATAGATGAAGGTCGGAATATAACTAAAGGGGGGGAGACAACTCAAGGAACATATAACTTTCTGAGTTGTGGATGCATAGATTAGTATGTCGAACGAGTTCAACATATTTCTTCCGGATAACCCATACAGAAAGGTAGAACTGGCAGAGCCACAATATAGAATGGAGAACTCATCAAGAGCACTCTGGTTGTGATCCTTTGGTTCAAGAACTTCTGCCATAAGTCATTCATAGTATTTGGAAGAAGGAGATACCACGGACCTCGAGGACTAATGAAAAGGTTACTAATATCCTAAAGTAACTAGCAACACTATCAACATGAGGTAAGTAGGGTGAATCTCGGGCTCAAGAACCCAGGAATAGAATACCTACTAGCTAAATGGCATCGCGGGATGCTTTCGAGAATGGTGGCCAAATTCATCACACTGGAAACACAAGACATGGATAGATTACTAGGTGACTCCCCAAGACACCTAGGGTCATAATAATGGCTCCAACATATATGTCGAGGCAATAAAGTACCTCAACTCACTGATTAGTGTGGTTGAACTGGCCCAAAGGGACGTCGGGAACGGAAAGAAGGGATTTACAAATGCATCAGACTATTTAGAAACCTGGGATGACTCAGACAGCATAACGGCTGTAATTGCTCAAAGAGATTTGAGACAACCTGCAAAAATGGTGGCATAACCACTTAACAACATCATAATATTAAGGTTCTGAGGCCAGCTATGAACATATGGAAGTAGTAGGAACTGAACTGAGGCTTGAACTCAACAATCCTAGGCAACTACGGTTTAGTAACACGTCATCCTGAGAGATAGAAGAGAAGCCTAGTTCTTAATCCCCGTAGAAAAGAAGAGGTTGACTCAGATCAGAAGGGCATAGGGTAAAGGAGTAAAAAGAGCCTTACGTTCCCTTCCACAATCAATTCCCTTATATAACTAGAGCATTTCTAGACTCGACTTCAACCAGTTTGGCTTGGTAATCCTACAGGCAGTCAGGCTCTGATACCAAAGCTGTCAGGACCCCGATTCCAAGTCACATCGATCTAGCCGGTAACACCTCATATCACTTTGCGGCCTCACGCACGGTATTCCCACGGGTGTCGCCTTACCATGGCCCGGGACCGTTTGCGCCTTTTGGCTCACGTATATGATAGTGTCGCTAGCATCCATATGACAGAGAACCCGGGCCGACATGGCTAGTCGTGAACCCAAAGCGGCGCTAACCCATGAGGACAGGCATACATGAATCACATCGAGCATGCCGGTCATCAACGTGTGAATCCGGGCTGTAGCACTAGGCTAATAGGACTCCGGTAACCCGGGCTGTAGCAAGCTAGGCAGGACTCCGGAAGTCGCCGCGTGACATTTCCCCGAAGGGACAGACACGGGAACGAAGTGAAACACATGCCGGCCAGTCAAGTGTTCTGAGCAGTAGTGCTAGGCTAGCAGGACTCTGGTGAACCGGGCTGTAACGGACTACTATCGCTCAGAAAGCACTAGACTACATTTCCCTATATGATAGGCTGCCAAGGATAAACAACTAGATTGTCGGATCCCACTCATACCAAGCATTTCAATCATACACACAATATGCCCGATATGAGTACATACAACATGGCATCACAACAAGACTCTACGACTCAAGTATTTATTCATTAGGCTCCGAAGAGCGAGACATTATAAACATGGGTCTCATGACCCAACAATCATAGCATACAACGCAAAGCACATACGGAAGCTTAACATGTCTGAGTACAGACATCTACAAATGAAAAAGGCTAAGAAGCCTGACTATCTACCCGATCCCGCCGAGGGCACAAGATCGTAGCTGAGGTATCAAGCTAACGTCGAAGTCCACGCGGAACTACTAGCGAGGTTGAAGTCTCTCTGCAAAACATAAAATAAGCAAATGTGAGTACAAATGTACCCAGCAAGACTTACATCAGAACTATCTACATATGCATCGGTATCAACAAAGGGGTGGTGGATTTTAACTGCAGCAAGCCAGCTTTGACTCGGTGGCTATCCTGAACTATGACTGCAAGTAACTCTTTTGAGGTGGCGCACACGAGTCCACAAATTTACCATACCAATACACCACTATGGATCCGCTCCCGCCTCCCTGCGAGAACGCCATCCATAGCAATCACGCTTATCTTGTGAGTTTTAAAGTATCCACTTTCACTTGTCTATGAACTATGCAAGGGGTCCAAGTTTCCATATCCGAGGAATCCGGCTATTCGAATAGATAATGATAACCCCGCAGGGGTGTACTTCTTCACACACGCTCTCGCCACTTATAGCCCTGTACACGTCATGTACCTCGGCAACCTTCAAGCAAAAGCCGGGCGAGGGAGTCGGCCACGACCTCACTAACCAACAAGTCTCTCATCCAGGTTTATCGCCTATTCGGGTTCCATCCGCAAGGAGATCCGGCCGGGGTGTCGCTCACAGCCCCAAACGATGTGTGCAGGGTTCCCAAGCCCACCATCCGAGTGCCACTTGGTACACAGTGCCACGGTGCCTAGTCTGTCCCAAGCCCACCTGTACCGGGTGCCACTTGGTAGACTACTAACACTACCTACAAACACCAGAAACTAGTTGCAACTCCTGGACAGAGATTGAGTTGATTAATAAGCCGAGAGGGGCCGAGTTACCGGAACCCAATGTGTGGTAGTAACTGTTCATGGATCACAAACACAGGACTCGGTTCCTGAGGACGGCTGCAATGAGACAACCCACCATGTACTCCTACATGGCCTCTCACCGCTACCTTTACCAAATCATGTTCACACACTTAGCTCTCAACGATAGGACATGTTCACCACGTTCCAATTCATTCCCGATGAATCAGACCTGACTCAACTCTAAGCAGTAGCAGGCATGACAAACAAGCATGAATGAGTAGGCACATCAGGGCTCAAACAACTCCTACTCATGCTAGTGGGTTTCATCTATTTACTGTGGCAATGACAGGTCATGCAGAGGAAAGGGTTCAACTACCGCAGCATGTAACAGTTGAATCGGTGTTGCCCTAATGGCAGTAAAAGAGAGCAGGAGTGAGAGAGGGGGATTGTATCGGAATGAACAAGGGGGTTTTGCTTGCCTGGCACTTCTGAAGATAACATTGAGTCTTCATCAGTGTCAACGATCACCGCATCGGAGCAGCGTCTACCGGGAGGGGACAATTACCGGCAACAAGGAAGAGCACAATCAATGCAATGCACAATATGATGCATGATCATGACATGGCAATATGCTGTGATTTGGTCTAATGCAACATAAAGTCATCTTAATTGAAGTGGAATTCAAACTATATCAAATTCCAACTCCAAAACTATTATGAAAATTTACCCTAATCATGTTTCATCCTAAACAGTGAGGTTAACTTGCTCAAACATGCCTGAAAATGGTACATACGGATTCCTTGAATTTTTCTGATAATTTTTCATATATAAATTATTTCATTTGGAGTTACAGTTGAATTTCTATGATTTTTGGAAGTTTTGGGCATTTTCTGGAATTTTCTGAATTATTCTTAATCTAGAAATCCATTACTGCGTCAGCATGACAACAACATTGCGTCAGCAGGTCAACTGGGTTGACCCAAGTCAAACCTGACGCGTGGGACCCAATAGTCAGTGTCTTAGGGCTGGTTTGGGTCACAGACATGTGGGACCAGTCAACTGTCGCGTCAGCAAAGTCAACACTGACGGGTGGGGTCGGTCAACGTGTGACGTGGCCGGGTCAAACTGACCGGTGGGGCCCGCGTGGTTAGTTTAAACTAAATAAAAACTAAACTATGTTTAATTAAGGGCGTGGGGCCCATATGTCGGTGTCACTGGGGGGTTAATTAGCGGGGCGGTTAGCTAGTAATGACGGCCACGTCATCTCATCGGAGTTCAACCGGCGGCGACCACAGAACACGGCGGGGCGCGCCGAATTTGCGCTACCGGCGTCGGGTTAGCACACTGAGGGCACCAGGGCATAGCCCTTGCTCGCCCGCATCAAGAGGAGGCGGAGTTGGGCGCGGGGCTCGCCGGAATCAACGCCAGCGACGAGGTTTGCGGCGGCCGTGGTTCGGTCAAGCGGTGGGGTGCACGGCGAGTCGAGCGGTGGGGTGCTTCATGCTCCTGCAGACATGCTGAGCACGGTGACGCTCTCAGGCTCGAGCTGCGGTGGCTGCAACGACGACGGCGACATGGCCGGCGGCAGGGAAGCTCGGCCACGGCGGTTACAGGCGCTGGAGTTCGCAAACGACGAAGATAACGAGGGGGAAAAGACGGCGAGCTCATAGCGGTCACGTAGACAAGCTCAGCGGGCTCGGGGACGCTCTGGACGAGGCGAATCGACGGAGTCGATCTTCGGGCACTGGAGGTGAAGACGACGACGCTCGGACGACTGGGGCCTCTTCTGGTCGCGTGCGGCGGGTGTGTTGCTCCATGGGGTCGTGGCGGAGCTCGGGGACGCGGAGAGGGAGCGAGGGAGTGGCTGCGGCCGTGGTGGAGCTCGTCGGTGGCGGCGACGCGGTTGGGCACGAGAGAGAGAGAGAGAGAGATCTAGGGAAGGGGGTGAGAGCGCTTGAGAGAGAGAGACAGGAAGAGGCAGGGAGGTGCGGGGCTTCGTCCACATCTCCTGGGTGTCGTGAGAAGGACACGGGGGCGTGAGGTAGGCAGGGAGGAGGTGGCGGCCTCAGCGCGCGCCGTGCCCGCCTTCGCCTCTGCCTGCTGGCAGAGGTTGAGGACGACTGGCAAGTCGCCAGGTAGGCTGGGCCTCTACAGTGGTGGGCTAGCCTCTCTGGTGGCTGCACAGGTGAGCGCCAGGTAAGCTCTACTCTGTTTTATAATTCTGTTTTGTTTTCTTTTTATTTAATCATTTTGCCACTGATTCAAATTCAAAAGAATTTCAAAACAGTGACAAAAACCCTTTGAATAATTTTATGTTGCTAGATGGACATTTCCAACAGCACATAAAACATTTCAAAGTTAATTGAAAATATATTCCATATATTATGGATATAATTCCAAATTCAAATACAATAATGATTTAAATTTAGTGCCAAAATAATTCCTTAAAAATGTTCAATATTTTTGGTTTGGATACAAACCCTTGCCAAAATTATCAAACATTAATGAAGGCCATTTTGGTTTCACTGAATGCAAGCTTAAGGGTTCTTGCCCCTTTTTTATTTAAGTTTTTGAGGCTTCCACTTTCCTCAATTCAAGTTTCAGAAATTTAGACATGATGCAGGATGCTTATGAAACTAATTGCAATCAAATTCTAGGGCTGTGACAGTTGCTTAGAATGGATCCTTTCTAGAGAATGAGTTTCTCTCGAAAGAAGTGAGTGGCAGGAAAGTAGAACTTGATGAGGTAACTGTACCTGCTCCCTTATTGGAAAGTAGTTCATCACTGAAATCAGTTCTAGTGATTCCTACACCAGTAAGTGAGGAAGCTAATGATGATGATCATGAAACTTCTGATCAAGTTACTATACCGAACCTCGTAGGTCAACCAGAGTAAGATCTGCACCAGAGTGGTATGGTAATCCTGTTCTGGAGGTCTTGTTACTTGACCATGACAAACCTACAAACTATGAGGAAGCGATGATGAGCCTAGATTCCGACAGATGGCTTGAGGCCATGAAATCTGAGATGGGATCCATGTATGAGAACAAAGTATGGACTTTGATTGACTTGCCCGATGATCGGCGAGCCATTGAGAATAAATGGATCTTCAAGAGGAGGACAGACGCTGATAGTAGTGTTACTATCTACAAAGCTCAAATTGTCGCAAAAGGTTTTTGACAAGTTCAAGGTGTTGACTACGATAAGATTTTCTCACTCGTAGCGATGCTTAAGTCTGTCTGAATCATGTTAGCAATTGACGCATTTTATGATTATGAAATTTGGCAAATGGATGTCAAAGCTGCATTCCTTAATGGATATCTTAAAGAAGAGTTGTATATGATGCAACTAGAAGGTTTTGTCGATCCAAAAGGTGCTAACAAAGTGTGCAAGTCCAGCGATCCATTTATGGACTGGTGCAAGCCTCTCGGAGTTGGAATATACGCTTTGATAGTGTGATCAAAGCATATGGTTTTATACATACTTTTGGAGAAGCCTGTATTTACAAGAAAGTGAGTGGGAGCTCTACAACATTTCTGATAAGTATATGTGAATGACTGATACATCTCCAACATATCTATAATTTTTGATTGCTCCATGCTATATTATCTACTGTTTTGGACCATATTGGGCTTTATTTTCCACTTTTATATTACTTTTGGGACTAACCTATTAATGGGAGGCCCAGCCCAGAATTGCTGTTTTTTGCCTATTTCAGTGTTTCGAAGAAACAGAATATCAAACGTAGTCCAAACGGAATGAAACCTTCGGGAACGTGATTTTCTCATCAGATAAGATCCAGGAGACTTGGACCCTCCGTCAAGAAAGCCACGAGGCGGTCATGAGGGTGGAGGGCGCCCCCCTAGGGCGCACCCCCTGCCTCGTTGGCCCCTCGAAGCTCCACCGATGTACTCCTTCCTCCTATATATACCTACGTACCCCCAAACGATCAGATACGGAGCCAAAAACCTAATTCCATCGCCCCAACTTTCTGTATCCACGAGATCCCATCTTGGGGCCTATTCTGGAGCTCCGCCGGAAGGGGAATCCACCACGGAGGGCTTCTACATCAACATCATAGCCCCTTCGATGAAGTGTGGGTAGTTTACTTCAGACCTTCGGGCCATAGTTAGTAGCTAGATGGCTTCTTCTCTCTTTTTGGATCTCAATACAATGTCCGCCCTCTCTCGTGGAGATCTATTCGATGTAATCTTCTTTTGCGGTGTGGTTGTTGAGACCGATGAATTGTGGGTTTATGATCAAGATTATCTATGAACAATATTTGAATCTTCTCTGAATTCTTTTATGTATGATTGGTTATCTTTGCAAGTCTCTTCGAATTATCAGTTTGGTTTGGCCTACTAGATTGGTTTTTCTTGCAATGGGAGAAGTGCTTAGCTTTGGTTTCAATCTTGCGGTGTCCTTTCCCAGTGACAGTAGGGGCAGCAAGGCACGTATTGTATTGTTGCCATCGAGGATAACAAGATGGGGTTTATATCATATTGCATGAATTTACCCCTCTACATCATGTCATCTTGCTTAAAGCGTTACTCTATTTTCATTAACTTAATACTCTAGATGCATGATGGATAGCGGTCGATGAGTGGAGTAATAGTAGTAGATGCAGGCAGGAGTCGGTCTACTTGTCTCGGACGTGATGCCTATATACATGATCATACCTAGATATTCTCATAACTATGATCAATTCTGTCAATTGCTCAACAATAATTTGTTCACCCACCGTGGAAATACTTATGCTCTTGAGAGAAGCCACTAGTGAAATCTATGGCCCCGGGGTCTATTCTCATCATATCCATCTCCAATCACTTTATTATTGCTTTGCTTTTACTTTTGCCTTCTATTTTACCTTGCATCTTCATATCAAAAATACCAAAAATATTATCTATCATCTCTATCAGATCTCACTCTCGTAAGTGAACGTGAAGGGATTGACAACCCCTAATCACGTTGGTTGCGAGTAGTTATTCGTTTTGTGTAGGTACGAGGGACTCGCGCGTGGCCTCCTACTGGATTGATACCTTGGTTCTCAAAAACTGAGGAAAATACATACGCTACTTTGCTGCATCATCCTCTCCTCTTCGGGAAAATCCAACGCAGTGCTCAAGAGGTAGCAAGAAGAATTTCTGGCGCCGTTGCCGGGGAGTCTATGCAAAAGTTAACATACCAAGTACCCATCACAATCCCTTATATCCCGCACTATATTATTTGCCATTTGCCTCTTGTTTTCCTCTCCCCCACTTCACCCTTGCCGTTTTATTCGCCCTCTCTTTTCCGTTTGCCATTTTCTCGCTTGCTTTGTGTTTGCTCGTGTGTTGGATTGCTTGCTTGTCGCGATGGCTCAAGATAATACCAAATTATGTGACTATACCAATACCAACAATAATGATTTCCTTAGCACTCCGATTGCTCCTCTTGCCAATAATGAATCTTGTGAAATCAATACTTCTTTGTTGAATCTTGTTATGAAAGATCAATTCGCCGGCCTTCCTAGTGAAGATGTCGCTACTCATCTAAATAGCTTCGTTGATTTATGTGATATGCAAAAGAAGAAAGATGTTGATAATGATATTGTTAAATTGAAGCTATTTCCTTTTTCGCTTAGAGATCGTGCTAAAGCTTGGTTTTCTTCTTTGCCTAAAAATAGTATTGATTTTTGGAACAAGTGCAAAGATGCTTTTATCTCTAAGTATTTTCCTCTCGCTAAGATCATCTCTCTTAGAAACGATATTATGAATTGTAAGCAACTTGATCATGAACATGTTGCACAAGCTTGGGAGAGAATGAAATTAATGATACGTAATTGTCCTACTCATGGTTTGAACATGTGGATGATTATACAAATTTTTTATGCCGGATTGAATTTTGCTTCCAGAAATCTTTTAGATTCGGCCACGGGAGGCACTTTTATGGAAATCACTTTAGGAGATGCTACTAAACTCCTAGATAATATTATGGTTAATTATTCTCAATGGCACACTGAAAGATCTACTAATAAGAAAGTGCATGCGATAGAAGAAATTAATGTTTTGAGTGGAAAGATGGATGAACTTATGAAATTATTTGCTACTAAGAGTGTTTCTTCTGATCCGAATGATATGCCGTTGTCTACTTTGATTGAGAATAATAATGAATCTATGGATGTGAATTTTGTTGGTAGGAATAATTTTGGTAACAATGCGTATAGAGGGAATTTTAATCCTAGGCCTTATCCTAGTAATCCTTCTAATAATTATGGAAATTCCTACAACAACTCTTATGGAAATTTTAATAAGACGCCCTCTGAATTTGAGACTATTGTTAAAGATTTTATGAATTCGCAAAAGAATTTCAATACTTTGCTTGAAGAGAAATTGCTTAAAGTTGATGAATTGGCTAGGAACGTTGATATAATTTCTCTTGATGTTGATTCTTTAAAACTTAGATCTACTCCTCCTAAGCATGATATCAATGAGTCTCTCAAAGCCATGAGAATTTCCATTGATGAATGCAAGGAAATAACTGCTAGGATGCGTGCTACAAAAGATGCCTTTATTAAAGCATGTTCTTCCAATTCCTATGAAAATCAAGATGAAGATCTAAAAGTTATTGATGTGTCCCCTATTAAATCTTTGTTTTGCAATATGATTCTTGATGAAACTGAATATGGTCCACCTTTACCTAGAAGACGTTCCAAAAATTTGGACTATTTAGATCTTGATGATGAAATTGGTAAAAGTGGGATTGAAAAGAATAAAACCCTAGATGTTGCTAAACCCACTATATTGGATTTCAAGGAATTTAATTATGAAAGCTGCTCTTTAATTGATTGTATTTCCTTGTTGCAATCCGTGCTAAATTCTCCGCATGCTTATAGTCAAAATAAAGCGTTTACTAAACATATCGTTGATGCCTTGATGCAATCTTATGAAGAAAAACTTGAGTTGGAAGTTTCTATCCCTAGAAAACTTTATGATGAGTGGGAACCAACTATTAAAATTAAGATTAAGGATCATGAGTTTTATGCTTTATGTGATTTGGGTGCTAGTGTTTCCACTATTCCCAAAACTTTGTGTGATTTGCTAGATTTCCGTGATTTTGATGATTGCTCACAAAACTTGCATCTTGCGGATTCCACTATTAAGAAACCTATGGGAAGAATTAATGATGTTCTCATTTTTGCAAATAGGAATTATGTGCCCATAGATTTTATCGTTCTTGATATAGATTGCAATCCTTCTTGTCCTATTATTCTTGGTAGACCTTTCCTTAAAACGATTGGTGCAATTATTGATAAGAAGGAAGGGAATATTAGATTCCAATTTCCATTAAAGAAAGGCATGGAACACTTCCCTAGGAAGAAAATAAAATTACCATATGAATCTATCTTGAGAGACACTTATGGATTGCCTACCAAAGATGTCAATACCTAGATCTATCCTTGCTTTTATGCCTAGCTAGGGGCGTTAAACGATAGCGCTTGTTGGGAGGCAACCCAATTTGATTTTTTAGTTTTTTGTTTTTGTTCCTGTTTAGGAATAAATAATCCATCTACCTTCTGTTTAGATGTGGTTTTATCTTTTAATTAGTGTTTGTGCCAAGTTAAACCTATAGGATCTTCTTGGATGATAGTTATTTGATTTTGCTGTAATTTCCTGAAACTTTCTGTTCACGAAAACAATTATTAAAATTCACCAGAACGTGATAAAATAGTGATTCCAATTGCTGATGATCAATAAACAAATTGGCTAGGTCGTCCTATTTTTTCTGAATTTTTGAGTTCCAGAAGTTTGCGTTAGTTACAGATTACTACAGACTGTTCTGTTTTTGGCAGATTCTGTTTTTTGTGTGTTCTTTGCTTATTTTGATGAATCTATGGCTAGTAAAATAGTTTATAATCCATAGAGAAGTTGGAATACAGTAGGCTTAACACCAACATAAATAAAGAATGAGTTCATTACAGTACCTTGAAGTGGTCTTTTGTTTTCTTTCGCTAACGGAGCTCACGAGATTTCTGTTGAGTTTTGTGTTGTGAAGTTTTCAAGTTTTGGGTGAAATCTTTTGATGGATTATGGAACAAGGAGTGGCAAGAGCCTAAGCTTGGGGATGCCCATGGCACCCCCAAGATAATCCAAGGACACCAAAAATTCAAGGCTTGGGGATGCCCCGGAAGGCATCCCCTCTTTCGTCTACTTCCATCGGTAATTTTACTTGGAGCTATATTTTTATTCACCACATGATATGTGTTTTTCTTGGAGCGTCTTGTATGATTTGAGTCTTTTCCTTTTAGTTTATCACAATCATCCTTTCTGTACACACCTTTTGAGAGAACCATACATGAATTGGAATTTGATAGAATACTCTATGTGCTTCACTTATATCTTTTGAGCTTCATAGTTTTTGCTCTAGTGCTTCACTTATATCTTTTAGAGCACGGTGGTGGATTTGTTCTAAAGAAACTATTGATCTCTCATGCTTCACTTAGATTATTTTGAGAGTCTTAAATAGCATGGTAAATTGCTTAATAATGATAATAATATGCTTGGTATTCAAGATTTGTAACACTTTCTTTTGAGTGCGTTGAATACTAAGAAAAGTTTGATACTTGATTATTGTTTTGAGATATGCAGATGGTGATATTAGAGTCATGCTAGTTGAGTAGTTGTGAATTTGAGAAATACTTGTGTTAAAGTTTGTGATTCCCATAGCATGCACGTATGGTGAACCGTTATGTGATGAAGTCGGAGCATGATTTATTTATTGATTGTCTTCCTTATGAGTGGCGGTCGGGGACAAGCGATGGTCTTTTCCTACCAATCTATACCCCTAGGAGCATGCGCGTAATACTTTGCTTTGATAACTTCTAGATTTTTGCAATAAGTATATGCGTTCTTTATGACTAATGTTGAGTCCATGGATTATACGCACTTTTCCTTCCTTCCACCATTGCTAGCCTCTCTAATACCGCGCACCTTTCGCCGGTATCATACACCCACCATATACCTTCCTCAAAACAGCCACCATACCTACCTATCATGGCATTTCCATAGCCATTCCGAGATATATTGCCATGCAAATTTCCACCGTTCCGTTTATTATGACACGCTCCATCATTGTCATATTGCTAGCATGATCATGTAGTTGACATCGTATATGTGGCAAAGCCACCGTTCATAATTCTTCCATACATGTCACTCTTGATTTATTGCATATCCCGGTACACCGTCGGAGGCATTCACATAGAGTCATATTTTGTTCTAAGTATCGAGTTGTAAGAAAAATAAAAGTGTGATGATCATCATTTTAAGAGCATTGTCCCAAGTGAAGAAAGGATGATGGAGACTATGATTCCCCCACAAGTCGGGATGAGACTTCGGATGAAAAATAAAAAAAATAAAAAAAGAGGCCATAAAAAAAGATAAAGGCCCAAATAAAAAATGCGAGAAAAAGAGAGAAGGGACAATGTTACTATACTTTTACCACACTTGTGCTTCAAAGTAGCACCACGATCTTCATGATAGAGAGTCTCTCATTTTGTCACTTTCATATACTAGTGGGAATTTTTCATTATAGAACTTGGCTTGTATATTACAATTATGGGTTTCCTCAAAATGCCCTAGGTCTTCGTGAGCAAGCGAGTTGGATGCACACCCACTTAGTTTCTTTTGTTGAGCTTTCATATACTTATAGCTCTAGTGCATCCGTTGCATGGCAATCCCTACTCACTCACATTGATATCTATTGAAGGGCATCTCCATAGCCCGTTGATACGCCTAGTTGATGTGAGACTATCTTCCCCTTCTTTTGTCTTCTCCACAACCACCATTCTATTCCACATATAGTGCTATATCCATGGCTCACACTCATGTATTGTGTGAAGATTGAAAAGGTTTTGAAAATGTCAAAAGTATGAAACAATTGCTTGGCTTTTCATCGGGGTTGTGCATGATTTAAATACTTTGTGTGGTGAAGATAGAGCATAACCAGACTATATGATTTTGTAGGGATAACTTTCTTTGGCCATGTTATTTTGAGAAGACATAATTGCTTCGTTAGTATGCTTGAAGTATTATTATTTTATGTCAATATGAACTTTCGTCTTGAATCTTTCGAATCTGAATATTCATACCATAATTAAGAAGATTTACATTGAAATTATGCCAAGTAGCACTCCGCATCAAAAATTCTCTTTTTATCATTTACCTACTCGAGGACGAGCAGGAATTTAAGCTTGGGGATGCCTGATACGTCTCCAACGTATCTATAATTTTTGATTGCTCCATGCTATATTATCTAATGTTTTGGACCATATTGGGCTTTATTTTCCACTTTTATATTACTTTTGGGACTAACCTTTTAACCGGAGGCCCATCCCAGAATTGCTGTTTTTTTGCCTATTTCAGTGTTTCGAAGAAACGGAATATCAAACGGAGTCCAAACGGAATGAAACCTTCGGGAACGTGATTTGTTCATCAGATAAGATCCAGGAGACTTGGACCCTCCATCAAGAAAGCCACGAGGCAGTCACGTGGGTGGAGGGCGCCCCCCTAGGGCGCGCCCCTGCCTCGTGGGCCCCTCGAAGCTCCACCAACGTACTCCTTCCTCCTATATATACCTGTGTACCCCGAAACGATCAGATATGGAGCCAAAAACCTAATTCCACCGCCGCAACTTTCTGTATCCACAAGATCCCATCTTGGGGCCTGTTCCGGTGCTCCGCCGGAAGGGGAATCCACCACGGAGGGCTTCTACATCAACATCATAGCCCCTCCGATGAAGTGTGAGTAGTTTACTTCAGACCTTCGGGTCCATAGTTAGTAGCTAGATGTCTTCTTATCTCTTTTTGGATTTCAATACAATGTTCTCCCCCTCTCTCGTGGAGATCTATTCGATGTAATCTTGTTTTTGCGGTGTGTTTGTTGAGACCGATGAATTGTGGGTTTATGATCAAGATTACTATGAACAATATTTGAATCTTCTCTGAATTCTTTTATGTATGATTGGTTATCTTTGCAAGTCTCTTCGAATTATCAGTTTGGTTTGGCCTACTAGATTGGTTTTTCTTGCAATGGGAGAAGTGCTTAGCTTTGGGTTCAATCTTGCGGTGTCCTTTCCCAGTCACAGTAGGGGCAGCAAGGGACGTATTGTATTGTTGCCATCGAGGATAACAAGATGGGGTTTATATCATATTGCATGAATTTATCCCTCTACATCATGTCATCTTGCTTAAGGCGTTACTCTGTTTTCATTAACTTAATACTCTAGATGCATGATGGATAGCGGTCGATAAGTGGAGTAATAGTAGTAGATGCAGGCAGGAGTCGGTCTACTTGTCTCGGACGGGATGCTTGTATACATGATCATACCTAGATATTCTCATAACTATGCTCAATTCTGTCAATTGCTCAACAGTAATTTGTTCACCCACCGTAGAAATACTTATGCTCTTGAGAGAAGCCACTAGTGATATCTATGGCCCCCGGGTCTATTCTCATTATATCAATCTCCAATCACTTTATTATTGCTTTGCTTTTACTCTTGCCTTTTATTTTACCTTGCATCTTCATATCAAAAATACCAAAAATATTATCTATCATCTCTATCAGATCTCACTCTTGTAAGTGACCGTGAAGGGATTGACAACCCCTAATCGCGTTGGTTGGGAGGAGTTATTCATTTTGTGTAGGTACGAGGGACTCGCGCGTGGCCTCCTACTAGATTGATACCTTGGTTCTCAAAAACTGAGGGAAATACTTACGCTACTTTGCTGCATCATCCGCTCCTCCTCGGGGAAATCCAACGCAGTGCTCAAGAGGTAGCAATGACATATTGCTGATCGGAAATAATGTAGAATTTTCCGGAAAGCATAGGGGAGTGTTTGAAAGGAGTTTTTCGAAGAAAGACCTCGGTAAAGCTGCTTACATATTGAGCATCAAGATCTATAGAGATAGATCAAGACGCTTGATAATTTTTGTCAATGAGTACATACCTTGACAAGTTTTTTGAAGTAGTTCAAAATGAAACAGTCAAAGAAGGAGTTCTTGCATGTGTTACAAGATGTGAAGTTGACTAAAGACTCAAAACCGACCACGGCAGAAAATAGAAAGAGAAGGAAAAGTCATTCCCTATGCCTCAGTCATAGGTTCTATAAACTAAGGTATGCTGTGTACAAGACCTATTGTGTACGTCACCATGAGTTTGGCAAGAAGGTACAATAGTGATCCAGGAGTGGATCACTGAATAGCGGTCAAAATTATCCTTAGTGGAATAAGGAAATGTTTCTCGATTATGGAGGTGACAAAGAGTTCGTCGTAAAGAGTTGCGTCGATGCAAGCTTTGACACCGATCTGGATGACTCTAAGTCTCGATCTAGATACATATTGAAAGTGAGAACGATTAGCTAGAGTAGCTCCGTGCAGAGCATTGTAGACATAGAAAATTTGCAAAATACATACGGCTCTAAATGTGGCAGATCCATTGACTAAACTTCTCTCACAAGCAAAACATGATCACTCTTTGGGTGTTAATCGCATAGCGATGTGAACTATATTATTGACTCTAGTAAACCCTTTGGGTATTATTCACATGGAGATGTGAACTAATCACATAAAGATGTGAACTATTGGTGTGAAATCACATAATGATGTGAACTAGATTATTGACTCTAGTGCAAATGGGAGACTGAAGGAAATATGCCCTAGAGGCAATAATAAAGTTGTTATTTATATTTCCTTATATCATGATAAATGTTTATTATTCCTGCTAGAATTGTATTAATCGGAAACTTAGTACATGTGTGAATACATAGACAAAACAGAGTGTCCCCAGTATACCTCTACTTGACTAGCTCATTAATTAAAGATGGTTATGTTTCCTAACCATAGACATGTGTTGTCATTTGATGAACGGGATCACATCATTAGAGAATGATGTGATGGACAAGACCCATCCGTTGGCTTAGCATTAATGATCGTTCAGTTTTATTGCTATTGCTTTCATCATGACTTATACATGTTCCTCTAACTATGAGATTATGCAACTCCCGAATACCGGAGGAACACTTAGTGTGCTATCAAACGTCACAACATAACTGTGTGATTATAAAGATGCTCTACAGGTGTCTCTGATGGTTTTTGTTGAGCTAGCATAGATCGAGATTAGGATTTGTCACTCCGTGTATCAGAGAGGTATCTCTGGGCCCTCTCGGTAATGATCATCACTATAAGCCTTGCAAGCAATATGAATAATGAGTTAGTCATGGGATGATGTATTACGGAACGAGTAAAGAGACTTGTCGGAAACGATATTGAACTAGGTATTATGATACCGATGATCAAATCTCGGGCAAGTAACATACCGATGACAAAGGAAACAACGCATGTTTTATGCGGTTTGACCGATAAAGATCTTTGTAGAGTATGAGGGAGCCAATATGAGCATCAAGGTTCCGCTATTGGTTATTGACCGGAGATGAGTCTCGGTCATGTCTACATAGTTCTCGAACCCATAGGGTCTGCACGCTTAACGTTCGATGACGATCGGTATTATGAGTTTATATGTTTTGATGTACCGAAGGTTGTTCGGAGTCCCGGATGTGATCACAGACATGACGAGGAGTCTCGAAATGGTCGCGACATAAAGATTGATATATTGGATGACTATATTCGGACACCGGATGAGTTCCGGAGTATATATATATATATATATATATATATATATATATATATATATATATATATATATATATATCGGAGTGCCGGAAGGGTTATCGGAACCACCGGAGAAGTAATGGGCCTTATTGGGCCTAGGGGGAGAGAGAGAGGGGCTGCCAAGGGCTGGCCGCGCCCCCCATGGGCCTAGTCCGAATTGGACTAGGGGGAGGGGCGGCGCCCCCTCCTTCCTTTTCTTCCCCCTCCTTCCTTCCGTCCTACTCCTACTAGGAGGAGGATTCCTCCCCCCTTGCCGCGCCTATGAGGGCCGGCCAGCCTCCCCTCCCTCCTTTATATACGTGGGGAGGGGGGCACCCTAGAACACAAGTTGACAGTTGTCTTAGCCATGTGCGGTTCCCCCTCCATAGATTTCCACCTCGGTCATATCGTTGTAGTGCTTAGGTGAAGCCCTGCGTTGGTGACTTCATCAACACCGTCACCACGCCGTCGTGCTGACGGAAATCTCCCACGGCTTCAGCTGGATCAAGAGTACGAGGGACGTCACCGAGCTGAACGTGTGCAGATCACGGAGGTGTCATGCGTTCGGTAAATGGATCGGTTGGATCGCGAAGATGTTCGACTACATCAACCGCGTTACTAAACGCTTCTGCTTTCGGTCTACGAGGGTACGTGGACACACTCTCCCCGCTCGTTGCTATGAATAACCTAGATGGATCTTGCGTGTGCGTAGGTAAATTTTTTGAAACACTACGTTCCCCAACAATTTGTTTTACCCTCATGACGCTGAGGAAATTTTAAAGCTGCATATTCTTAATTTGAGTGAGGGTGATTTCATTGCGTGGCACCATGAGAAAAATGGGGTGTTTTTAGTGAAGAGTGCATATAGGTTGGCCCTGAATTTGAAGGACTCCAACATGGTAGTGGGGAACTCCACTGTAGCTTTTAATGTGGAAACGAGGCTATGGAATATTATTTAGAAGGCTAACATCCCTCGGAAGATTAGAATCTTTACTTGGAGGGCTGCGAGTAATGGCCCGGCCGTACAAGTTAACGGAGTAAAACACCACCAAGCTACCCTAGGTAGCGTGCTCAAACTGTGGTATTGAAGATGAAAGTGTTTTTCATGCTTTGGTATGCTTTCCCAAGGCACATGCGCTTCGTATGGGTTTGCGGGAGGTGTGGAATTTGCCGGCTGAAGATATTTGAAACTGCTTGGGGCCGGACTGGTTATTTATTTTGCTAGATGAGTTAAGTTCGCCTATGCGTGAGCAAACCATATTCATGTTCTGGAGAGCTTGGCATTTGAGAAATGACTTGATCTTTGTAAAGGAAAGGAATCTATCTCGGCCTGAGTGAGTTTTATTCAAAATTAGTGGGCATCTTTCTCGTCTTGTCATGCAATCACGAAGGTAGAGGTAAGTAACAAAGGTAAGGGTATGATCCATGGATTACAACCCAGTAGTAATGTGGAGAGGAACTGTGTTCCTTGGCTGCCTCCCACATCGGAAACCCTCAAGATTAATGTTGATGCAACTTTTGTGGAGACCATTAGCGCCGCGAGCGTAGGGGTGGTTGTCAGAAATCATATTGGAGAAGTTCTTATCTCCTCTTGGGATTATATTGGTAGGTGCTCTAGTGCGGAGGAAGCGGAACTTCGAGCGACCATCTCAGGTCTTTACATCGGTATCACTCTTCACAAGCCCATTATTTTGGAAACTGACTGCTCTTTCGTGGCCCCTGTTTTTGCAAATGATGATCTGGACATGTCAAACCTTGTTGATTTGAAGAAGGAAGCGTTGAGTGTCTCCAAGATGACGAGTATGTTAAAAATCACCAAGATAAACGGGAAGGCGAATATGATGGCGCATGAGATTACAAAATTTAGTTTCTTAAATAGGTCTGATGGTATTATTATTAATAGTGTTCCGCCCTGTGTGGCAAAAGCTTTAAGGAATGATTTTATGAACATTTGTGTTAATTAATTAATATATGGGTGGAGTTTAAAAAAAAGTTAAGCTTGCGTGTACAAATGGCAGTCGTCACCATTAAATTAGGGACATGCGATGTTGGAATGATGGGAGGTACATAGGTCGATACTTGGCATCAAGCACAAGCACCTCTGCCAAGTGTAGTGCCTCAACCATAGGGGTGGGCATAAAAAACAACAAAGCGAAGATCAAACCGATCCAGAAACCAAACAAACCAAATTTTTTTGGTTATTTTCAATGATACAATTTTTTTAGTTTGTCGACATGCTAACCAAACTAAGTTCGGTCGGTTTCGTATTATCTAGGTTAAAAGAATGAAAAACCGAGAATACGTGAAGACGTCGACCCCTGAATGAACAGTCAAACGAGCTTGCTCTCCCATGCGCTAGGACGAAGTATCGCGCGGCAAATCGTGACTCTGCATGCGTGCCGCCAGAGCTATATCTCGCTTATAGTGAGACGTAAGGAGCTCTTGCTTGAAAGATTCCCATGTGCGCTACAGTACTTGGCCAACCCATTCGTTTGCTCGCTCGTGATTTCTTCGCTCGTTCTTCGCTTTGGTTTTCCCTTTTTTCCTTCTCTTTTGTTATTTATTTAATTTTCTTTATTTCTTCGTTGGTGTTCGATTTTTGACTTTTCCTTTGGTTTTCTTTCGTTTTCACCCATTTTTTTAGTTTTTTCTTTGTTATACTTCGATTTTTTTATTTCCTTCCCCTTTTTTACCGGTAAAATCTTCGTTTCTTTTTCTGTTGTTAATTTTTTTAATTTTTTTATGATTACTTCTTGTTTTTTCCTCATTTCTTTCTTTTCTCTTTGGTTTCCATTTCTTTTTTGTGTTTCTTTTTTTCTGTGTTTATTTCTTGCTTTCCATTAGTTCCATACTTTTTCATTGGTTTTATTGGATTTTCCTTTTCTTTTTGTTTTTATTTGTTTGTCGGTTTGATTGGTTTTCTTCGTTTCTCTTTGCATCCTTGTATGTTTTCATCCTTTACTTATTTGTTGAACGCATGTCTAGTTTACTTAGTGCAGAATGTACATTTTTAGTGTACACATGAAACATTTTGTCGATACATGTTGAACATTTTTTAAATACATGATGCACATTTTCTCTTAAATACATGGTCAATACTTTCTCAGGTAGACGGTGAAAGATCTTTTATGGCAATAGAACATTTTTCACAGACAATGTATATTTTTCTATAGATCAGGAACATTTTTCTATACATTTAAGAACTTTCAAGACATAATTCAATTATTCTTTATGTATTATTTTGTTTAATGTTTGTTGTACATTTTCTGTGCATAACAGGAACAACTTTTTTAATATTTGTCATTTTAAAATAAATGATTAGCATTTTTATAAAATATAATTTTTGTGGTCAAATTTCTTCATGCAGATTGTACATTTTTTGTATATAGTAGGAACATTCTATTAGACTCATTAATTTTTAAAATACATGATTAACAACTGTTTACATATATGTTTTGATGTCTAGTTTTTTCATACAGATTATACATTTTCCCTATACATAAGAAACATTTTTCGTCACATGATTGACATTTTTCAAATACATGATAAACATTTTTTTCAGATATATCTTTTGATGTCTACATTTTCATACATATTATATTTTTTTATACAGAAGGAACATTTTGCCTACACCTTTAACCATTTTCAAGTACATGCTTAACATTTTTATTAAATATACCTTTTATCTATACTTTTTTAATAAAATATTTACATTTTTGTATACATGTTTTTACATTTTTTACATGTTCTACATTTTTAAATGGTACAAAACTTTTTGATACTACACAATTTTTTTTACGTTATTTATACTGTTTATAAATCCATATAAATTTGCTTCAAATGCAAAAATATTTTCTCAAAATGTCTTTTTTTCAACACCGAATAAAAACATTTTTTTTATAAACACACATAGACATGTATATGTTACATAAGTGCAATATTTAACAACTTTTAGGAGGACAGTGGTATCCCCAGCCCAACGGAGTTGAAGTCCTGATGCTCGCATTTTTTCTGGATATATTTCAGGATTTTCAGCGATGCGCGTTCAGTGGGAGGGGATATTCCTGTTGACTACGAGACGTCTACGGTGAGTTCGTAAAATCTCAAGATGACATGACAGCTCAGTCCCTCTGGAGGTGCTCATGGGGATAGGGTATGCATGTGTTCGTTCATAGGCGTGAGTGTATGCATGTATATATGAGCCGTTGTGTCTATACTGTGTTAAAAAAAATTAACTTTTACTTTCATACGTGCCATACAAAAAAAAGACAAATATCTATTTTCCGATGGGCCAATTTTGTTGTTGGGCGGAATTTTGTTTTTCCATACAGCTTGCAAATATGTGTTTTTAAAGCGGCCCCATAAGTTCGCACCCCCCTCGCCTAGTTACATAGGACAGGAGTAGAGGTCGGCTATATAATAGTGTGGGATGCAAGGGGTTAAATGTGTGCAACTGAATGATCATTTTGCTATTAACTGAATACCGAACCGTAATAGCATGTTAACCGAACTTTCAATTTTCATTTTTGATGACATTTTCGGTTATCATCGGTGCTAATCAAAATCAAAAAAATAATACCAAAATTAATAACAGAAGTTTCGGTTTATACCGAATGCCCAAGCTGACTCCACCGGATCGAGACAGTTTCAAAGGCCCCGGCGGACTATGCCATTACAACCCTAATGATGAGCCTGGAAACTTTTGGTAGTCGAATATAAGCTAATTCCAAAATGTTGAAATTTGATAAAAAATGATTGAATTTGGGGAGGACCCTAGCTCGGGATCACATCGCGCTCAGACGTACCTACCATCTGAACATCTCAAGGTTACCTAGATCCGTATGTTGTCCGACACGACATGTAAAGGCGCGAGCATCTATGAACTTTGCTTGCAGCCAATGAGAAAACGGTAGCAGGACTATATTCAACTGCTTTGGATGGCGATCCACTAGTAAGATCGATGTAGCATGGTGCGATATGTTATCTTATTATCTTTCAGTTATTTTAACCTTCTGGCCTTTTGTACACATTTCTGAAATTTTGGACCTTAAAACTTAGTAATAATATAAGAATTGCTATACAAACGACACTCTTGTGCCCGATCTACACACGGGTCGAATTAGTCATTGGGTTGCATCATTTAACTAATCACCGCCGTTCAAAGTAGGCATCGGCCTGGATCGTGTGTGGACCATCGTGTCCAGAGCACTTTCGATAATACTCTCTTCACTTCTTTTTAGTCCGCATATAAGGTTTGATCAAAGTCAAGCTTTATAGAGTTTGACTACTTTATATTAAAAAACATAAACATTCATAATGTTAAATCAATATTATCAGATGCATCATGAAACGTATGTTCATACTATATAGTTTTAGTATTGTAGATGTTCATATTTTTTTATATAAATTTAGTCAAACATTATACAGTTTGACTTTGACCAAATCTTATATGCGAATTAAAAAGAAACGGAGGGAGTAATAGGTTGGGTGCATCGATGATGCAAAGGCAACGGTGATCCAATCTACAAGTGTCTTATAATATATTGGGGTATGCCAACTTGGCATTGACAAATTTTTTCATTTATCCAACTAGAAGGTACAACTACTTTTTGGAAAAAAAAAAAGAAACGAAAAGAAGAAGGTACAACTACTACAAATTAGCCCCAAAACCTTTTTTTCCCTATAAGAAAAGCTTTCGATTTTTGGATTTTGTCATGTCTGCTGGTTTGTGGTGTGATTCACATATCCACCCGTCCGTCCTCACATGGTTCGGGAACATGGTCGATTATTTATTTGAACCATGCATCAAGCATGGAATCATACTCATATCTATGCACATGGAGTAAGCAGTTTTCTACCCCAATCTCGCGACTTGTTAGTTGTGAGTCAAGACTCTCGATCATTTCAGGCCTCTTCTTCTCGATCGAGCCGGAGACCAGACTGATTTTTTATGCCGGTATGTATACTTCATCACATGTCAATTGTTATGCAGCGGGCCTAGCTTAGCCGCAATGTATCCCTACTATTACCTAGCTTTTTTTTTGAACACAATTACCTAGCTAATCAGTAGTATATTTTGTGAATCGCACAACAATTGTAAACACCGATTTGTAGGCAGGCATGTAGCACAGTTCCTTGCTGGAACAAGAGAAATGGCAGCTTGGCCTCGGGACCTCTGGAACAATTGGTCCATCCAGATCCTGGTGCTCCTTAGCCTCGGCCTCCAGCTCGCCCTCTTCCTCTTCGCCGGGATCCGCAGGCGTGGAGCCCATCGTGTGCTGCGGTTCCTGCTCTGGCTGGCGTACCAGCTGGCCGACTACACCGCGACGTACGCCCTTGGCCACCTTTCCCTCAAGGGCGCGCCACGCGAGCACCCGATCGTCGCGTTCTGGGCGCCGTTCCTCCTGCTTCACCTCGGAGGCCCGGACAACATCACCGCCTACTCCCTGGAGGACAGCAAGCTCTGGAAGCGCCACCTGCTACATGCCATGCTTCAGGTCTTGGGAGCCGTGTATGTCCTCTATGAGCATATTTCGGCAAGGGGCGCGTTGCTCCGGCTTGCCTCTATTTTGATGTTCGCCGTCGGTGCCGTCAAGTACGGCGAGAAGACATGGGCGCTCATGCGGGGCAACCTGGACAGCATCCGGGGATCCGTCAAGAAGCAACCACCTGCCATGCATAGACATTTCCACCCCCATGATGAAGTGTTCAAGGATGGAGTGTTGGACGAGGAATCCCTTGTGCGACGAGCACACTCGCTCTTCCACATCTGCAAGCGTGCCATAGTTGATTGTCCGGTCATCGAAGATGATTCACACGGCCACGACACCACCAGAATGGTGGCCCGGGTCAAGTTTTGGCGATTGATGGAGACCGAGCTCTCCCTTATGTACGACATGCTATACACCAAGGCGATTGATGGAGTCTCGACGGCGGACGGGGACGAAAGAGGTGCCGGGAGCTGGATCAATGGCCTAATCTACTCGCACCCGTCCCGGTGGATGACGATCCGCAATGAAGGAGACATTTTAGCCGGACGACATCTCTACGCCGGCGAAGATATTGCTGTTGGTAAGAGTTTTATTATTGATATTTTAAATATCAAAGTTCTTAAGTGTGTGCAGGCACCCAGAGAATGCGATGAGCAAATTGAGTTCGTGGATCTTACGACGGACGCCGAGAAACCCAAGCCTGCACAGCGGGTTGGGGGGCGTTTTTGGATACTAGCTGATGATGAAGAAGACGATGATGAGGATCTGCCGGATGCGCCGGTGCGGCTACCATCTACCGTTGTTGAGCCTACATCTACCTCGGGATCTAAAACTAAGATGAGTGCTAAGAAGTCGAGTTCGTCGGATGCTTCAGTTCTTTTGCAGAAGTCGAAGGTGAAACCATGGAAGGGTCCGTTGCCAAAGGATGTGCCGTCGGTCATCACTTTGTCAGATTTTTTCCGTCCCGAGTGTTGGACGAGAGTGACTCGGCGAAAGAAAAAACGTGGTCCGATGGTGTCACAGAGCTCGCCGGCGGTGGCCGTGCCGTGTGACATTCGGGCGGCTAGATCTGAGCGTTTGAATGAGTTGTTGGGCTCAGTTGGGATGCCTGTGGGTGCTTGTGATGTAGGCCTGGTCGATACTGGGCTTGAGGCCCAGGGGGCTGGCCAGGCAAACGACGCAGCGGGGGTTAGCGACGTGCATGAGGTGGCCTTGGATCGATCGCCCCTGCATGCACGTACCCCCCTCCTCCCTCCGCTTGTCTCTGCTAGGGTTAGGCGCCGCGGGCGTGTGGGTTTTCCTTCGGCCCCCTCGCGCCGTTCTTCGCTTAGCTTGGCCGGAGTCGAACGGCGCCTGCCTCCTGTCTCTCGACGGGAAGCCATGCCGCCCAAGCCGCCGCCGCCGCGGGTACCTCCAATGGCGAGAGGCCAGTCCGGGGCCACGGGTGGATCGGCCACTCCGGCAGCGGGCGCTGTTGCGTCGGGTCCCGCGCGTGCGGCACCTCCGCCCCGGGCGGATCCGCCGCCGCCTCGGGCGGCGCCTCCTCCACCGCCGACCCGGGCTTTGCCTTCGCCGCCACTGCAGCCTAGGGCTGCTCCGCCGCCTCCGTCTAGGGCGGAGCCGCAGCCGAACCAGCCTAGGGCTGAGCTACCCCCTAGAGCTGAGCCGCAGCCGACCCAAAGGCCGTGGCCGCGGCAAATGACGGCCGGCCGCGGTGGCCCTGGACAAGGCCCGCTCGGCCGTGGGGTTGCGGCGTCGCCGGGAGAGGACCGGAATCCCCCGCGAGGTAGGTGGGGCGATGACGGTTACGACGCCTACGGTGCTGGACTGCATCGGGGTTCTTCATCCTCCGGCGGTGGCCGGGGTCATGCTTGGACGGACGACGGCAATGCCAACCAGGGCTTTCAGGGTCCGCCCGGTAACTTTGTGGAGGGGGCGGTCGCTCCTAATAACCGCTCCTTCCGGGGCCGTTTCCGTGGAGGTCGGGGCGGGCACAGACGTAACTACCCGCCTAGGCATCTGAAGCCTACGGTTGAGACTGCGGTGGGGGCTGACGTAGGATCGGTTCTACCGCAGGTGGCGGCGGAAACGGTTCAGGCCCTGGCCGAAGTCACAGTGCCGGAACCCATGCAGACTGGTGATTCTGCTTCTGAGCATGGTACGGACAAATCTGAGGCTGGCAAGTTGTCCAAGTGGGCGGCAAAGAAGAAGAAACTTACTTGTTTTCGATGTGGTGATACGGGACACTTTATGGCTGAGTGCACTGCGGAATTATGTGACCTGTGCCGGAAACCTAAGCATACCGCTGCCGAGTGCCCTCTTATGCTTGGGCCCAAGCCTACTGTTCAGATTTTCGGGGTCTGCTGCTCGGAGTTGATGTTCTTCGAGTCTCCCAGTGTGGCACCTCTGGCACCAGCGGTAGAGACCTCTTTCCCAGGGGTGGTGAAGGTAGTTCATGGACCATTGACCGAGGCGCAAATTATTCAGCAGCTGCGGGAACTCGCTCCGGGTAATTTTCAGTGGTCGCTGCTCAAGCTAAATGATACGTCTTACAAAGTTGATTTTCCGTCTAAGGAGGATCAGTTGCGAATCCTCAAGTTTGGTATGAGCAGGGTCCCAGGCACTAGTTTTGTGTTGCAGTTTGATGAATGGAAAAAGAAAGAGCCGCAGGGCACGCCATTGAGGCAGATTTGGGTTCGTTTCTCTGGGGCGCCATCTGATCCCCTGGATAGCTTCTTGGTGACGTGGAGTTTGGGGTCTCTGATCGGTAAGACTGAACAGGTGGATATGCCATTCACTCGGGCCAACGGGGTGGCGCGTTTACTTGTCAGTGTGGCTAATATTGAGTTCTTGCTGAACGTGGTGCCTTGGGCGTACGATGGTGTTCTGTATCAGCTGGACGTTCTGTATGAGGATCCTAATTTGTTCGATGAGTTTGAGGATGATATTCCTATGGACACGAATGAGGGAGGAGGTGCCCCGGGGAACCAGGATGATTCGGCTATGGGTGATGATGACGGGGCCAAGGAGCCGGTCGGTCCGACTGATTCTAGTGATACTGCTCCTGCTCGGTCATCTGGTGTGGCTCCGACGTCCACCTTGCAGCTTGGGTCCTTGGGATCGTTCTCTGCTCCGCCTCGGCTTCGGGGCGTCTATCCGGGTTCCGTGGTTTCCGTGGCTCCCCTTTGTGCGCCGGCAGTTCTTGAGTTGGGAGATACCGAGGGGCAGGTGGCCCCTCCCACATCTCCTACCTCGCTGCTGACTACCGTGGATGGTGATGTGCTTGCGGCTATGGCTAAAGGTGACGGGCAGGAGGCCCGTTCTCCTGTGATGACGACACCGACGGCGCACACCGAGGACTCGGCGTTCTCCCCCGGGTCGTCGCGCGCGGTAGGAGGGATGGCTCGGCAGGAGGCCGCCGTCACTCTATGCCCCGTTGCCATGGGCGGGTCAGGTGATGCGCCCGCCTCACCGGCTTCTTCTTCGGAGCACCCTGCGAGGGTATCCCCGGGCCCTGTTGCCGGCGGGTCGACCGTGGACAGGCCACGGGAGTCGTCGCCGTGCTGCTCTCCTGCCCCGGTGGCTACGGCCCGGGGTGCCGCTGTTGGGGGACGGGCAGGAGGCCTTTCCCCTAGCAGAGCTTCATGCGAGGAGGTCATCGCCTTTGGCGGTATCCCGGATCCTGTCTCCCAGGGGAGGCAGGTCAGCGGGAGGCTGCAGGAGCAGTCGGACATTGATGACATGCAGCTGAGGTGTGCTTTGAGAGCTGCCAAGCTGCGCGACGTCGAGACCTTCACTGGTATGTCCGTTAATAAGTCCAATTCCATTTTGCATTTTACTGATGTTGAAATTATTCATAATGCAAATCAAATAGGAGTTTCACTTGGTAATAATGATATTGAGATATCTAGGTCGGTTAATGACATTCTTGATTTGGAAGCTGATCGTGCGGTAGACATGATCCGGCACATTGCTGCTGTTAAACCTATGAACGACTCGGAGATAGATGCGCTTGGGGTTAGGGTTCTTGATGGCTTGTGTGCCGATCTTGACCCTGCACTACACGAGACGGAGGAGGACACCATTCCTGAGGTGTCTCTTCATGTAGACGAGCCCGAGGCACTAGAAGCAGAGAATGACCGTGCTGATCGCGTTGATGGTATCCCTAAGCCAAAACGGACGTGGAAACGGAAGGTTTATCCCGTCTCGGCAGCACGTAGGAGTGCTAGGATCCGCACTGCAAAAAAAATTCATGATGAATTATGAGAGGCATTTTCTGGAATAGCAGAGGTCTTAGGGACTTGGCTAAAAGAAGATTTCTCGCGGAGGCTTCTCTCGAACATCATTTGGATTTTATTGCATTGTCGGAGACCGGAAGAAGCAACTTCACTTCACAATTTCTTGCCACTTTGTCCGGGGGGTAGATTTTGACTGGCATTGCCTCCCCCCTCGAGGAAGATCCGGTGGGGTTTTACTTGGGGTTAAGTGCGAAACATTGGAAGTTTGGAGTGTAGTTTTGGGGGATTTTGCTGTCAAGTTTCGAGTTAGAACTAAGGCAGATGGGTTTGATTTGGCTTTGGTGGCGGTGTACGGAGCTGCGCAACCAGAGCTCAAGCCAGACTTTTTGGCGGATTTGGTTCGTATTTGTCGTAACGAACAGCTCCCCCTCTTAGTAGGGGGGGATTTCAACATTATCCGTAGGAAGGACGAAAAGAATAATGACAATTTTGACGGCCGCTGGTCGTTTATGTTCAACACTATTATCGAAAGCTTGGATCTCACAGAGATAGAGCTTTCGGGTAGGAAATTCACCTGGGCTAATTCGTTACCGGTCCCGACGTTTGAGAAACTTGACCGTGTCTTAGCCAGTGTCGAATGGGAACAGAAGTTTCCTTTGGTAACCGTGCAAGCACTGACAAGAGGTGTCTCTGATCATACACCATTACTAGTCGATTCACGAGATCAAACTTTTGTGGGCAACAAGAACATTTTCTCTTTTGAACTTGCCTGGTTTGAAAGAGAAGGGTTCCTCGAGTTGTTAGCTCGGGAGTGGGCTAAAGACTCAGGAGGAAGGACACCTATCGAGCGATGGCAATGCAAGATTCGTCATCTCCGAAGGTTCCTTCGAGGATGGGCTAAGCACACGCATGGTATTTATAGGGCGAAGAAGGAGAGACTTCTTCTACTTATTCAAAACCTTGAAGTTAAAGCTGAAACATCTATCTTGGATTCCAGTGAGTTGGAGACAAAGATAGAGGTGGAGAAGCGTCTTAAACAGCTTCTTCGAGAGGAGGAATTGAAGTGGGCGTTGCAAGCTAAAGTTCGCAAGATAGTACAAGGCGAGGACAATACTCAATTCTTTCATATGATTGCTAATGGGAAGCATCGTAAAAAGAGAATTTTCTAGCTAGAACAAGACGAGGGGACGATAGTTGGTCAAGACAATCTGAAAGTCTATATTACCAATTATTATAAGCAGTTGTTTGGTCCCCCGGAAGAGAATTTTGTGTCCTTAGATGAGTCTAGGGTTGAGGATGTTCCTCAACTTGAGACTGCCGAGAATGAGCTCCTGACTGTTCCTTTCTCTGAGAAAGAGGTGTTTGAAGCTATTGCACAAAGGGAGAATAACAAGGCTCCAGGACCGGATGGGTTCCCGGCGGAGTTCTACAAAAAAGTGCTGGCATTTTATTAAGGGAGATTTGATGCCCATGTTCCATGAGTTTTTTGAGGGACAACTTCAGTTGTTTAAGCTGAATTTTGGAATGATAACTCTTCTTCCTACGAAGACAAACGCTGCTCGCATTGAGCAGTTCAGACCCATATGCCTGCTTAATGTGAGTTTCAAAATCTTCACCAAGGTCGGGACAAACAGACTTACGCAGATTGCGCATTCTGTGGTTCATTCGTCCCAGTCTGCTTTCATGCCTGATAGAAATATCCTTGAAGGGGTTGTTGTCTTGCATGAAACGCTCCATGAAATCCACTCAAAAAACTTGATGGCGTAGTTTTTAAAGTGGATTTTGAAAAAGCATATGATAAAGTTAAATGGCCTTTCCTTCAACAAACTTTGCGTATGAAAGGTTTTGATTCAGCCTGGAGAAACCAGATTGACTCCTTTACGCAAAAAGGGAGTGTAGGGATTAAAGTGAATGACGACATAGGTCACTATTTCCAAACACACAAGGGGCTAAGGCAAGGAGACCCGATGTCACCGATCCTGTTTAACATAGTGGCGGATATGCTGACTATTTTAATAGGTCGGGCAAAGGATGTAGGGCAGGTAGGCGGCCTGGTCCCACATCTAGTTGACGGAGGGATTTCCATTCTTCAGTATGTTGATGATACTATCATCTTTATGGAGCACGACTTGGCGAAAGCAAGAAACATGAAGCTGCTGTTATGCTTATTTGAACAATTATCTGGTCTCAAAATTAACTTCCACAAGAGCGAACTGTTTTGCTTCGGAAGAGCAACGGATGACCAGGACACGTATAAACAATTGTTCGGATGTGAATTGGGCTCCTTACCGTTTAAGTACTTAGGTATACCCATTCATCATCGTAAGCTGACTAACTTTGAGTGGAAATGCATCGAGGATCGCTTTGAAAAGAAACTGAGTTGTTTGAAAGAGAAGCTCATGTCATACGGAGGATGATTGATTCTGATTAATTCGGTCCTTACCAGTATGCCTATGTTTCTCTTATCCTTTTTCCAGGTTCCGGTGGGAGTCAGAAAAAGGTTAGATTTTTACCGATCTCGATTCTTTTGGCAGAATGATGAGCTCAAACGAAAGTATAGGCTCGCTAAGTGGGATATAATCTGTAGGACGAAGGACCAAGGGGGTCTAGGTATTGAAAATTTAGAAGTCAAAAACATATGTCTCCTTAGCAAATGGCTATTTAAACTATCGTATGAGACGGACGCTACTTGGGCACATATTTTGCGCAATAAGTATCTTTATGCTAAAACTTTGGCCCAGGTAAACGTGAGGCCTTCCGACTCACCTTTTTGGAAGGGTTTGATGAGAGTCAAACAACTTTTTTTCAACAAGTCAAAATTTATTATCGGGAATGGTGCCACTACGAGGTTTTGGGAGGATACGTGGCTTGGGAAGACTCCCCTTGCACTTCAATATCCTACTTTGTACAACATTGTGCGACGTAGAGAAGCCTACGTTGCAACTGTTTTACAATCCACTCCCCTCAATATTAGTTTTCGGAGGACGCTAGTTGGAAATCATTGGGAGGCCTAGCTCCACCTTGTTAGACGTTTGATGGAGGTCCGGCTGTCCCAACAACCAGATCGGCTGTATTGGAAACTTACTAAAAACGGTGTGTTCTCGATTAAATCTATGTATCTGGATGTCATTAACTCTAGCGTTGTCCCTTTTTCGATTCACGTTTGGAAAGTAAAGGTTCCCTTACGAATCAAAGTGTTTATGTGGTTTGTGCATAAACAAGTCATTTTGACTAAGGATAACCTGGCAAGACGCAACTGGATGGGCTCTTCTAGGTGTAGCTTTTGCGATCATAACGAAAACATCAAACACCTCTTTCTCGATTGTCCATTGGCTAAGATTCTGTGGCGGTCGATTCATATTGCGTTTAATATTAATCAGCCCACCTCTATCAACATGTTATTTGGAGCATGGCTTGACGGAGTTGATTCCGATACTGCAAAACACATTCGTGTTGGCGTTTGTGCTTTATTTTGGGCAGTATGGAACTGCAGAAATGATTTAGTTTTTAACCGATCAACAAACATTCACTTTTTGCAGGTTATCTTCAGGGCCACGGCGTTCATCCGTATGTGGTCACTACTTACTCCGACGGAGGCCAGGGAGCGTTTGGTTACTGCGTTTACCCGATGGGAGATGGTAGCGCAGGATATTTTCAACCGGTTTGGATGACGGTCATGTAATAGGATAGGCATGTAGTGCTCCTATTGTGTTTGCCAGCCGGTTGTGGCTTTGGGTTGTAGCTCTTTCGAGCTTTTTGTTTATTTTCGCATCTCGATACTTGGCGACTTTGCTACTGGATTATGTTTTTAATAATATGAGACGTATGAATCATTCTGATGCAGCGGCTGAGGTAAACCCCTTTTCGAAAAAAAAACCAAGGCGCCGGTCATCCACACCTGGTTCGGCTACACGGTACGTCTCATCTCACCGTTCCCATTGTCGGCTCACTGCTGCTGTTTAAGCTCATTGGCAAGGACGCCCACCGCTTAGTTGACGTCGTCATCACTTATGTCTTGTATGGTGGTGCCTTGTTCATGGAGACGACATCGCTGCTGAACGCGCTAGGCTCCTCCTGGACATTCGCCTTCCTGAGTACCACAAGATGGCGCTGGCTTCGATACGCAGCTCTGTGCAATGAAAGGTGGGACAGACTTAGACGTTTGGTTGCATATCTTCACCATCTTATGAGGGTAGGAGGAGGAAGCCGGTACAGATCAAGAAGGTGGTCACGTACCATGGGGCAGTACAACATGCTGCATTTTTGCACTCGCTTGGACACCGACATTGGATTATGCACAAGGCCTCTGCTCGGCAAGTTTGCCAAGATGGTGGGATTGGGACTCAACGAGTGGTGGAACAGGGAGCACTACTCATGGGCCATTGAGATGCCCAACCATGTCAAGGATTGCATCTCTAAACACATGACAAAAATGTACATGGAAGGGGGTGTGAACTCGTTAGGCATGCTCAGGAACAGGTGGGGCGAGGAGCCGCTGGTTCGCGAGGATCTATTCCATGGCATACTCAAAGACTCGCTCGGTGTGGAGTTCCAGGAGTGCATCATCATCTGGCACATCGGCAGCGATGTTTTCCTCGCTAAGAGCCAGCGGGCCAAGGACGACGATGCATCGCTCGATGTCCAGGCGATCAAGGTGATATCCAACTACATGATGTTCCTCCTTGTGGAACAACCCGACATGCTGCCAGGCCTCTCCCAGAACAGGTTGTATCAACGAACCTGTGAAAATCTTGTGAAAACTAGACGGTCGACGACTTCTAGGCGCCAACGCATGAACCTCTGTGCTAAGCTCAAGAATCTATTTTGCCTGCACGACGACCCCAGTTCTAGTTCCAGGGTCGCCGACAGAGAGGAGCTTGCGAAAATCCTATGCGATGAGTATGCGACCAAAGGCTTCAGCCATGACGCTCCTCGACTCCCCTATGTAGCTAAACTTGCCAAGCACCTGCTAACGATGGAGGAAGATGGCACGGTCGATTCGGTGAAACTTGTCCTTGATGTGTGGACGGACATTCTTGTTTATGCAAGCAACAAATGCAGCAGGAAGGCTCATGCCGAGAAGCTCAACGGTGGCGGCGAGTTGACAACCATCCTCTGGCTTATGGCCGAACACTTCTACCAACTTTATTTGGAGGGCCTTATCCAGAAGGAGAAAAATAACTTACCTGTAGAAGGCACTAATCAGGCAGGGACACGATGAAGTGTACCACATTTTTTACTGTTGGTGGCCTTGTATTAATGCAAAATATATTTTTGATAGTGGTCTTGTATAAGGAAATGTAGGGAGTACCACGTTCTTCTTCTTCAATAAGGATCCAGTTGCATTTCATCGATTACCAAGTCTCTTTTGGGACCGCCTATACGTTAGGTATCTGAAAAGGCACCTGACGTTTAGCAAATGCGCTCTCTTTTAAGACTAATACAACTCTTTTCCATCGTTTCCTACACATCTGGGCATACGAGCTGGATGGAAGGAAGAGGGGAAGGAGGCAACCTGGACGGCGCCTACAAGAAGGGTACGGCGCCCTTGGGCGTTGCCGCCGTCGTGACCAGCACTGCTGGCCTCGGATTTCTCCGGAGCCACCTCCCACCTCCGGCCGCCAAACAGGTACAACTTCAGCGACAAAGGCCGCCCAAAGCAGGACTATCAGAGGCAGCCCTAGTTGAAGTAGACGGAGGCTTCAGATCTGGATCAGGCACCGCCGAGACGCCCGCACCACAGCTGCCACCTGCCGCCGCCTTGCCGCCCCCGTGGCCGAGGAAGAACGGCCAGCACCAACGAGCACCTGTCAAGCCAAAGGAGTCTCGCCAGAAGGGCCGCCGCCCCAGATCCAAAGAGCCATGCTCACCCATCTCCGAAGAGACGAGCAGCTCGCGCGAAGCCGGCCACTCCAGCCACCGCAACGAGCACCACTCCGAGGCCCCATCCCAGACCAACCCCCTCCAAGCACCCCAACACCATGATCCAGATCTGGCCGCTCCAAGCAGAGGAAGCAGCCCACCGGATGGGGAAGCAACCAGCAACGGCCAGGCCTGCTCCCCAGGCCGGCCGGCGGCAGGAGGCAAGGCCCCAGCCCGCGGGGAGACCACCAGGACGAATCCGGCGGCGGCGATCACCACGCAGCCTCGCGCCGCCGAGGACGAGGCGGGCGAGCAAGGAGGGGGACCAACACGGGGATGGACGGAGGAGGAGGTGGAAGGGGTCCCGCCGCCGCCGCCGCGGGCCGGCTGGAAGGCTGCCGGCGACGGCGGCGAGGGGAGGCAGACGAGGGTGGCGGCGCTCGGGGGAAAACTAGAATTACAGTGAGCGAATGCATGGGGCAGAAGATTCATGAAACAAATCAGTAACGGAGCATACGAGCAGCCTTGTGTATTACAAACATGCGATGCGTAGGAAATCTTGCATACATAATTAAACAATGTTGTATATACTATATGTATCAGTGTAGGTATGCATAGTGATTAGTGGAATAAACGAACTACCAATTAAAAAAAACGAACTACCAATCGATGAGCTGGTCCGCAAGATGCAAGCACGGAGGGCAACATGCTAATGCAATGAGAACATGCGTGACTCCTCGCCGTATAATTTTGACTTATTTGTTTGCTTTTGGCTTCATCGATCTTTTGACTTATTTGTTTACTTGGACCAGCTAAATACCGGTGTTGCTACGGACTATCAATGGAGCATCCGACATGTTATATAATTTTCATGCTTCAAGACGGCCATTGATTCATATTGATACACTTAACAATTTAGATTATCCAAGATGTCATATGATTGTCGTGCTTTAAGACGGGCATTGATTTTATATTGGTTCTCGAATCAGAGAGAACTATTAAGAAAGGATGGCAAGACATCTGGCTACAAATTGCCATTTGTTTTCTGGTGAAAAAAAATACATGACCGAAGTTCAATGATATTTACTATTCTTTTTTTTTGGAAAGGAGGTTAAGACCCTCTGTCTCTGCACCAGAAGGATAAGTGTCTTAGCCTAATTACAGAAAAATTAGTGGCAAAAGATGAAAATATTGTTAGGAACCATGAGGGGATAGACATAGACTAATAAGAAAGTACAGTCGTGCGTTCTTTTGGCAAACAATGTTCATATGTTTGCAGTGCATCTATCCATAAATAAACATTTAAATTGTTTCATATTTTTGTGTTATTAGTAATTGATAAACAAATTCCTCAGGATAACTCTTGCATTACAATCAATCTCGGCATGTTAGCAATTCATCAAAGAATTATAATGCATTGCCAAATAGCAAGAGAAAAAGGATCATTCGTTCTGGCAGAGGAAGGTGGAAGGATTCCACTTGTCGAGAGAAAAGGCATTGACGAGATCAATCTGAAGTTGCGACAATGTCATGCAGAATTGCAATGACGAAACTAAGGTTTCATATCATAAATGTGTTTGATTCATACTGTCCGAATAACGATATCGTACTTCCATACCTCATTAAGTTAGAGTGCAAAGCCATTGAGTAGCAAGAGCTTCGAGCAATTCAAATACTGATATATCATCATATAGATAGACAAATATAGTGCAAAGCCAAATGGGCTGCATTTGGTGCTCGCTCTTACATGGGCTGACACTCAAATATCATCTGATGGTATAGATAGGATTTGAAGACCGTGTATTCAAAATTTCAAGAGTTAGTACTACCTCTATACCAAAATATCAGACGTTTTCTGTAGATTAAACTAGCCACCAAAAATGTCTTATATTTTGATACGAAGGGAGTATTTTTTTATCCTAAAGCCTTGTTTTTGGTGTATATTAGCACCATATAATACTAATTGTACAACATATAAAAGATATAATACAAAATTGAGCATAATAACTTTTTTTTGAAACGGAGGCAAAAGTTTGCCTCATCTCATTAAATAAGGAGGAGAACATAGTTCCAATTGTTACAGGACCACATAGGCCAAATAAAAAAGGATTACTCTCCCGGTAAAATATTTCCCAAAAATCTAGCCCCTGCAATTGAAGGAAATATGCCCTAGAGGCAATAATAAAGTTATTATTTATTTCCTTAATATCATGATAAATGTTTATTATTCATGCTAGAATTGTATTAATTGGAAACATAATACTTGTGTGAATACATAGACAAACTAAACGTCACTAGTATGCCTCTACTTGACTAGCTCGTTAATCGAAGATGGTTATGTTTCCTAACCATAGACATGTGTTGTCATTTTATTAACGGGATCACATCATTAGGAGAATGATGTGATTGACATGACCCATTCCATTAGCTTAGCACCCGATCGTTTAGTATGTTGCTATTGCTTTCTTCATGACTTATACATGTTCCTGTGATTATGAGATTATGCAACTCCCGTTTGCCAGAGGAACACTTTGTGTGCTACCAAACGTCACAACGTAACTGGGTGATTATAAAGGTGCTCTACAGGTGTCTCCAAAGGTACATGTTGGGTTGACGTATTTCGAGATTAGGATTTGTCACTCCGATTGTTGGAGAGGTATCTCTGGGCCCTCTCGGTAATGCACATCACTTAAGCCTTGCAAGCAATGCAACTAATGAGTTAGTTGCGAGATGATGTATTACAGAACGAGTAAAGAGACTTGCCGGTAACGAGATTGAACTAGGTATTGAGATACCGACGATCGAATCTCGGGCAAGTAACATAGCGATGACAAAGGGAACAAGGTATGTTGTTATGCGGTCTGACCGATAAAGATCTTCGTAGAATATGTAGGAGCCAATATGAGCATCCAGGTTCCGCTATTGGTTATTGACCGGAGACGTGTCTCGGTCATGTCTACATTGTTCTCGAACCCGTAGGGTCCGCACGCTTAACGTTACGATGACAGTTTCATTATGAGTTTATATATTTTGATGTATCGAATATTGTTCGGAGTCCCGGATTTGATCACGGACATGACGAGGAGTCTCTAAATGGTCGAGACATAAAGATCGATATATTGGACGGCTATATTCGGACACCGGAAGTGTTCCGGGTGATTTCGGAGAAAACCGGAGTGCCGGAAGGGTTACCGGAACCCCCCGGGGAAGTATTGGGCCTTAGTGGGCCTGAGGAGAGAGAGAGAGCAGCAGCCCAGGAGGTGGCGCGCCCCCTCCCATGGGGAGTTCGAATTGGACTAGGGGAGGGGGGCGCGGCCCCTCTTTCCCTCTCCCTCTCCCTCTCTTTCCTTCCCCCTTCTCTCTTCCTAGTTGGACTAGGAAAGGGGAGTCCTACTCCTACTAGGAGGACTCCCCCCTCCTTGGCGCGCCCCAAGGGCCGTCCGGCCTCCCCCCTTGCTCCTTTATATACGGGGGCAGGGGGCACCTCTAGACACACAAGTTGATCTTCGTGATCGTTCTCTTAGCCGTGTGCGGTGCCCCCCTCCACCATAATCCTCGATAATATTGTAGCGGTGCTTAGGCGAAGCCCTGCGGCGGTAGAACATCAAGATCGTCACCACGCCGTCGTGCTAACGGAACTCTTCCCCGACACTTTGCTGGATCGGAGTCCGGGGATCGTCATCGAGCTGAACGTGTGATAGAACTCGGAGGTGCCATAATTTCGGTGCTTGATCGGTCGGGCCGTGAAGACGTACGACTACATCAACCGCATTGTCATAACGCTTCCGCTGTTGGTCTACGAGGGTACGTAGACAACACTCTCCCGTCTCGTTGCTATGCATCACCATGACACTACAAGGATTCGGGCCTATTGCAACAAAATCGTTCGTTGCAATACATGCTAATTTGTGGCGATAAGTACCTATTGCCACGAAACAACATTCTTTGCCACCCGTTGCGACTGGACACATGGTAATAGGTTATTGCCACAAAAAAGCAATTGTGGCAATAAAGTGTACTATTGCAACAACCATGTGGGAAGTTGCCACATGTTTTCCCGTGGCAACACTCACCTGATGCCACAATTTGCTTTGTGGAGATAGGTTTAATGCAACATGTAACAAATCATGGCGACTAGTAGCTCGTGGCGATAGACATTTGTGGCAACACCCTATGCCAACGATGTTTGTTTCGTGGTGCATACTCTTCCGTGGCAATAGTCAATTGTTGCAATAAAATATGGCAACAATCCTTGCTTTCGTGGCATTAGGCATTTTGCTACGAACCGCTACACTTGTGGCATTAAGTTATGGCAACAAATATTCTAGTTGTCGTAACAGGAAATTGCAACATACTAGTTTTGGTGGTGATAAATAGATATCACAACGGGTGAACTGTTTGTAGCGAGAAACTATTGCGACAATATAAAATTTTCGTGGTGCTAACATGTGGCAACCAAAAGTGGGCTGTGGTAATATCCTATTGCAACCGTAAAAAAATAGAGGAATTCAATTACAATATTCAAAACCATACGTATAATATGCAGATTCATAAAATTCATAATTCTCATAGCAAATATCCATCAAATGAAACTCAAATATAATTTAGCCATCCTAATTAAGTGCCAAGACTAAACTGTCCGTGATCTAGAGTCCAGTTGAGCTAGTTCTTTGGATCCTGCAATCAAGAAATAAAAAAATAGTTCTATTTAATGAGTCCAACATAACATACGCCGTACAATTTTTCGAGGCCCATTGTTAAAAAGAACTATTACTAGACTAACTGGAGTAATACTGTGTCAGCAAGCATGTAACTGAGGGATCAGAACAGTTTTACAAGTGTAAATGTCTAAAGCATAAACACAAGTACATGTACTAAAAGCTTCACCTATTGATTTAAGTTGTGACTCAATCTATAGTTTCAGTTAAGTTCATGTCCCTAGCTAGCACATATTCGTTTTGTGTAAGTTGTGACTCGATGCAGCAACAACACATGGTGAAAAAGAAGAAGCAGCTAGTTAATTAGGAAGGCCAATGACGTAAGTATAAAATGCAGGTGAACATGAAGAGGTGACTTACCATTGCTTCAAACATTTGAGAATTCTTTGTTGCAGCTTGTGTGAGCGCATTTGGAGAAATAACAATTAGCCTTCCACCTTGAGTCTTATTAGGACTAGATCTTTGTAAAAGAGTATTTTGCAAGTTTGTACTACTATTTTCTTTCTCAATCCTCTTCATAGTCACCTGCAAATAGAAGTGCACTTTTAGCAATGTACTAGTAAATGTGCATGTGCAATGCACGTCTTGACTAATACTCCCTCTGTCCCAAAATTCTTGTCTTAGATTTGTCTAAATACGGATGTATCAACTTGATACATTCGTATTTAGACAAATCTAAGACAATAATTTTGGGACGCAGCGAGTATTACAATCATATGTGAAACTTCACTTGTGTATGTATTCAACGTGCACCATTGCATTAATCATGTGAAATCAGCAAATATACAGTAAACTTTACAAATCGATCTAACAGAAGATCAAACATTACCCTGGTCATAGCGAAGTTTCAGCTTGTAGTGTAGCAAGTTCTTCATCTTCAGCTGTAGCTTTCTGTAGAGCAGGGGGAATTGCTTGCTTATTTACACGACACACACTGCTACCTCCAATTCTTCAAGTTCCTCCTTTGGTTAATCCTGCACATTTTGTGCAATAGTATTAATGATAAGTGACTCGGCTAAAACAACAAAACAGAAGATTGTAATAAATCTTAAATATTGCCTTGTTCAAATTAGCAAAAGAAAGAGGATCTGACAATGCATCATGAATTTGTTTCATATGTCCAGTCAGTTTGTTAATTCCACCCATATCTTTTCAACGCACCAATATTTCAACAATATGCATGTAGCAATCAAAATATCTAATTTGCAAGGCTGAAAAGCTACACGTGAAGCATTTGCAAGACCATGACCATAGTAATGGTATACCCTATGTTTTTAAGGCGACGCCTTGCTTTAAGGCGCTGGGGGGCGCCTCGACGCCTAGGCGCCTAAAGCGGACGCCTAGGCGCCTAAAGCGCAAAGCGCTGGGGGGCGCCTTGACGCCTAGGCGTCGCCTAGGCGTCGCCTTAGAGACGCCTTTAAAACATAGGGTATACCTGGGAACGAAATTGGAGATTACAGTGACAGAGCATAGAATAAAGTAGTTGGGCGCAAGAGAAAGGCTCCACATACAGTGAGATGGCTCATACGTCCATAAGACTACATGTCGTTTGTTTGGATCAACTATTTTTCCAATCGACAAAGCCCAAGTCCAAAATCAAAAATATCAAGATGTATTGACAGTTATCGAACTTGCAAGATATATTCTTTAAGCTTGATTTGTCCAAAATCATCTTAAACTTTCATAAATCGGAAAAGGCGGGTGGATTTCCTCCTATGATAAATAAAGAATGGGAAAAATATGTAATGATAATTTTGTATCCCTGGTTACTTCCAAACACTAAATTAAGAACTGAGACACGTAATTACCAAGTATTTTACAAGATCCATGATTATTTCATCATACAGTAAAATAGCAATGGAGACAACAACTAATGAGTAATGACCAAGGGTCTTTTCAAAACATCCTGTATTCCGAATAAATCATCAACACTAACCAAGGGCCTGAAGCTGCTCGCTGATTTTCTCCTATTGCCTCTGCAGCACGATTCAGTTAAAATGGACCTTTAGTTCAAATCCACCAAAATCCCAAGAGAATGCAAAACATTTTAGTGCATATGTTAGACAAAAATGCAGTTTCGGCAATGAAACTACCTTTGCAGGCTTGACGTTCCTTGCGAGGGGCGGTGGTGATGCGTGCCACCTTGTTCACCTTGCTGGTCATTATGCCCAATAAACCTAAGAAGGTGGACCATGTTCAGCATCTTTTTTGTACTGTGAAAAATAATAATATGTATGCTTGTCAATTAGAGGCCCACAACAACACTTTCTATTGACTTCAATATTTGAAAATTTATGTTCTTCTCGCAGGACATTTTTTGTATGAAACAGTATTAGAGAAATTCAGTTAAACAGACATTAATTATGCTCATATCCACCAAAATCCCAAGGGAATGCAAAACATTTGAGTGCATATGGTAGAAAAAAATACAGTTTTGGCGGCGAAACTACTTTTGCGGGCTTGGCCAGTCCTTGTGTATGGCGGTGGTCATGAGCTCCACCGGCTTCGCCTTGCTGGTAATCGTGCTCAATAAACCTGGGAGCAAGAAGGTTGAACATGTTCATCATTTTTTTGTAGTGTCCAAAATAATAATATGTATACTTATCAATTATAGGTCGACAACAACCCTTACTATTCACATTTTAAAGTTTATTTTCTTCCTTAGTAAGAACAAAAATCATGCTAGGAAAACAAATTTTACTCAATGATTAGTTTAACTGTTGAGCAAATAGTTACAGGTTCAGCTGACACCTTTGTGTTTTTGTTACTGATTTGTAGCTCCTTTGGTTTTCTCTTCTTTGTAGGCTGAGAGTATATCCAACCTTTGATAAAGTTTTGAATGTTGAAAGTTCTGAATCTATATGTTAGATTTATCTAGGTTTTTTCTAGGCTGAGAGTATATCCACACCCTTTTAAGGCAGTCAATGGACAGAAAATTAGTAGAAGAACAGTAGGTACGCCGTTTTTCAGGATATAACTGTAACCGCAAATGGGGTTTCTTTGATTCTGAAAGTATGCATTGCAAATGCTCTTGAAGCAACTCGCTGAGAACCTGTAATATTTGTTGCAACAACAGCGACCACAGCGTCGAGCAGAGGAAGAATAGCCCAGCAATTACATGACCTGCAAACCAAAAATTAGGACCAAATTAGAGAGTTCTATAGGACTTCAGTGGATGGGAAATTTCAGGAGAATCCTTCAATGTTCATAAGAATCCCAAGAAACAAAACATATAGGCTAGTATGACACGTAGGCCCATGCCACATGATGCCGGAAGCGGGAGGAACGTGCCTCCTTCACGCATGACGCCCTCCGTCGTGCAGCCGCCACGGCACTGTTGCATGCCCGCGCCATAAGGCCTGCCACGTGCAGCTTCGCCACCGAGCCCCTCACACACGTCTCCTCCTCTATTCTCTCTGTTCTATTTATCTTCTGGAGCAGATTCATTTATCTCCCCATGATCCAATCGCACTATCAAAGGTCCTGATTCTACCACACTGGGTCAATTACTTCTCACTTTTCTCTCAAGTTTCTCACATCTCTACTCTACTTCTTTGAGTCGAATTGTTTTGGGTGAACAATTCTTCAGTTAACCTCCACGGTACACAGCTTGTCTCTATGGACGTCGGGCCAATAATTAATACCTTTTGATTTGATTTAAAATTATCCATTAAGACGAAAATGCAGAACAGAATCATACACACACATATTAACAGAAAACACATCTAGGAGTAGATGGAACTTTATCTGAAGCCACACGACGCGGACTTCAATTCAGCCTAGGCAATCTAACGAAAACTACAGAGAGATGCCGGTCTAGGTGCCAGGAACTTGGAGGGTTATACAAGTTGCATCCAAATTGGCTTCCAATTGAAGAAGGAAAGTAGGGAATGCACACACACACAAAAAAGATCGATCTACATCGCTCGCTATGGAGGTTCAGGGATGCGGCTTAGTGATGAACCTGGTCACGGCGTCTCCACCTCTGGGTCGGCCATGTGGCGAGCAGGCCCGACGTAGGCAGGCCGACACTATGCTCGCGATGCAGGGAAGAAGACGAGAACTCCGTCGGCGCTGGCGCCAGACCGCATCGCTGCCGCTGCCAGCATGGCCGAGGACACGGAGACGCGGCCCGTGTCGGCGGGCACGGAGGAGAGGGCGAGATCGAGGACCACGAATCCTCGTCGTGCAGTGGACTCCGGTGTGGTTCGCTGTGTTGACGCCGTGACGGAGGAACCAGGACGAGAGCTCAGATTCAATCGCCCATGAAGACGCCGTGCGATTTGGTTTAGAATAGTATAATTGTGGGTAGTTAGGAAGGCAAGGATAAATAGACTATTTTTTGGTGGGAACACAAAATATTGGCGCAAACTATAGTAAACCAAAATTAGGTGGTGGGAAAGTAATTATTTTTTGATGAAATGTTTAGAATAATAAAATAAATTGGAAAAAAATATTTCAAAGCAATATGAGAGATATATGCTCCTAAATATAATGTTACTAAAATATGTTTTTCAAAAGTTATTTCTTGTTGAAAAGACCACCAAATCCGAGAATCATGGAGGGGTGATCCGGCGCCTTCCCCTTTAACTTTCTCGCCGTCGATATTTGTATATTTCTTATTTATACATTGTTTCCCGGTTATTAGTATACATGTATGGTACATATAAGTAGTTCAACGTGACCAATCCAGGGCATCATATGTTTAGAGGGTACCATATTTTGCATTGTTGTTCTCACTGGGTGTTTTCATGTCCCGGCAAATCGTCTCACGACTGTCATCTTCCTTACGAACTAGATCGGGAGATTCCCGATGAAATCGTCTCACGCCTGTCATCTTCCTAAGTACGGCGGTAGGCGGCGTGTGGGAAGCTCGCATCCATGGCCGATGGAGAGGCTCGAGCTCGCGGGCAAAGGTCGGGAAGAGGGAGAGAGGAACTGCTTGGTCAACACCAAGGATGGAGGAAGAGGGCAACGGGAGCCATGGCCGACCAGGAGCGGCGTGCAAGGTCAGAGGGGCGGCTCGCCGGTCGGGGCTTGCCGTCCCGCAGAAGTAGGGGTTGCGACCGGTGCTAGAGCGTTGTCGCCGGACGACCCGACTGTAGGTACAACCAGGTTTGCACTATAATTTCAGAAAATCATTTCAAAAGTAGCAAAAACTTGGCCAATTTTGAACTATAGCCCACAAAAACCTGATGTGACCCTCACTTTAAAACTACTAGGTGATATTCTTTCCTTGAAACACAAGTACAGATGGGATGGGTTGATGAGATGGTCGATCTATGTCAGTCTTGATCTCACATTTTGATCTTGAGATGGGGTGATCTAAACATCTTTCATCTTACCAAACAATCCGTGGAGAGTTCCTCCGCGGTAGAGTAGGTCCAACATAATCATGTCATTTTTGTTTCAACGAAAACCATAGAGGTTAAACTGTGTAAATTAATAACCAAACCAATTTCGTTCTGAGATCTCTTGTGTTAGGAACGTGTTGTTACATCATGGATCTACAATTGTGTATCTTTGTTACTTCCTAGTTGCCATGACAAAATTCAAACTTTCAGAACAACTATTGCTTTGCAATGAAGTTAAATTTAGTCCTAGCATTTCACACACAAAATAAATCTCATTCGGCCAGCAAGAAAATTGTGTGCAAATCTTATATGTTTCTAAGCTCCCTCAAATTGGGGTGCTGAGAGCGCTCCGGGCTATGGTCGTGTGGTGGACCCTGTTCATCAGCGCCAAGAAGCGACAATCCAAGCTGGCTTAGACATGTTTTTTGTGTGTCAATCGCACATGATTTTTCCGTATCTTCGAGTCATCCATATGAAGGAAATATGCCCTAAAGGCAATAATAAAGTTATTATTTATTTCCTTATTTCATGATAAATGTCTCTTATTCATGCTAGAATTGTATTAACCGGAAACATAATACTTGTGTGAATACATAGACAAACTAAACGTCACTAGTATGCCTCTACTTGACTAGTTCGTTAATCGAAGATGGTTATGTTGCCTAACCATAGACATGTGTTGTCATTTGATTAACGGGATCACATCATTAGGAGAATGATGTGATTGACATGACCCATTCCATTAGCTTAGCACCCGATCGTTTAGTGTGTTGCTATTGCTTTCTTCATGACTTATACATGTTCCTATAACTATGAGATTATGCAACTCCCGTTTGCCGGAGGAACACTTTGTGTGCTACCAAACGTCACAACGTAACTGGGTGATTATAAAGGAGCTCTACAGGTGTCTCCAAAAGTACATGTTGGGTTGGCGTATTTCGAGATTAGGATTTGTTACTCCGATTGTCGGAGAGGTATCTCTGGGGCCCTCTCGGTAATGCACATCACATAAGCCTTGCAAGCATTGCAACTAATGAGTTAGTTATGAGATGATGTATTACGGAACAAGTAAAGAGACTTGCCGGTAACGAGATTGAACTAGGTATTAAGATACCGATGATTGAATCTCGGGCAAGTAACATACCGATGACAAAGGGAACAACGCATGTTGTTATGCGGTCTGACCGATAAAGATCTTCATAGAATATGTGGGAGCCAATATGAGCATCCAGGTTCCGCTATTGGTTATTGACCGGAGACGTGTCTCGGTCATGTCTACATTGTTCTCGAGCCCATAGGGTCCGCACGCTTAAGGTTTCGATGACAGTTATATTATGAGTTTATGAGTTTTGATGTACCGAAGTTAGTTCGGAGTCCCGGATGTGATCACGGACATGACGAGGAGTCTCGAAATGGTCGAGACATAAAGATTGATATAATGGAAGCCTATGTTTGAACATCGGAAGTGTTCCGGATGAAATCG
>LT934121.1:599264916-599289246 GCA_900231445.1 Triticum turgidum subsp. durum
AAAGGGAGGGGAGTCCTACTCCCGGTAGGAGTAGGATTCCTCCTGGGCGCCTCCTCCTAGGGCCGGCCGCACCCCCCCCCCTTGGCTCCTTTATATACGGGGGCAGGGGGCACCCCTAGACACACAAGTTGATCTCTAACATTGTTCTCTTAGCCGTGTGCGGTGCCCCCTTCCACCATAGTCCTCGATAATATTGTAGTGGTGCTTAGGCGAAGCCCTGCGACAGTTGAACATCAAGATCGTCACCACGCCGTCGTGCTGACGAAACTCTTCCCCGACACTTTGCTGGATCGGAGTCCGGGGATCCTCATCGAGCTGAACGTGTGCTAAAACTCGGAGGTGTCGTAGTTTCGGTGCTTGATCGGTCGGGCCGTGAAGACGTACGACTACATCAACCGCGTTGTCATAACGCTTCCGTTGTCGGTCTACGAGAGTACGTAGATCACACTCTCCCCTCTCGTTGCTATGCATCACCATGATCTTGCGTGTGCGTAGGAATTTTTTTGAAATTACTACGTTCCCCAACACCATATGCTATGTAGTGCTTCGTGATTTGATTGGGTTGGGGCTTTTGATTTTGCGAGTTGCCACCTGGTCACTTTCCTGCTTTGAAGTAATAATCCTTTATTTGATACTCTCACTCTCCTGCAATGCAGATTATTGCTCCTGATTATGTTCCGCATCCTCCAACATAAAAATCTTTCTCTCTGATTTTTAGTCGAGATAATTGCATCTATCGTCCTCGTAGTCGCTGGCTGGCGAGGTCTAACTTGGTCCTGGTGGTTGCAAAGTGCTTCAATACGGTCCCGGCACAAGATAATACATGCTCAATATGGTCTCTGAGGTTCAAACAGTAGTCCTAACTCTACACGCTGCATAGTATCTCGTATTTCTATAGCTAACAGGCACATTCGTGTGTGGGCCGAGTAATACAAAGAAAAAGCGCGTCGACAAATAAAAGGAAAAAAAACACGACGAGGGGATTCACACGCTTAAGCTTCTGCCCCATCGTTGGGCAAGCAAGCCACCAGTGCGAATCTCTGATATGTTTAATATGTGGACGCATTGTTTATTATATAGATATCCTGTCTTCTAAAAATTTCGTAAATTTTAAAAATGTTGATGAGTTTTTTCAAAAACATTCATCGCTTCCCACCAGGCCAAATCCATGATATGTTTAATATGGGGATGCATTGTCTATTATATAGATATACTTCTCTTTTAAAAATTTCGTAAATTTATAAAATGTTCATGAGTTTTATAAAAAATGTTCATCGCTTCCAAAAAAATCATGATAGAAAAATAAAGTTCGTGTCCACAAAAAAATGTCCATGATATTTTTTCAAGATATACAAAACAATTTTTCGGAATTTCTTTAAAATATTTCAATTTTAGAAAAATGTTCGCTGATTCGAAATAAAATTCGTGAATAAAAAAAATTCTTCACAAAAAATGTTTCTGAATTTCAAAAGTTGTTCCCCAATTTCAAGTAATGTTCGCCTATGCAAAAAAAACTTGTCGACGAGTTCCAAAATAATTATTAGTCCATCATTATTGGGAATTTTATCAAACTATGCAAACTTTTCTTTTACATTGTAAAAACATTTGAAAATTTTGCATACATTATTTGTATACCATGCAACTTTTTTACATTGTATAAACATTTTGGAAAATTTCACATACATTATTTGGAAATATGTGAGTATTCCGTTAAATGTCACGTTTATATTTAGAATGGGAATACACATTTTCTGAACATTGTCGGGAATTTTGTCAAACAATGCAAACCATGCAGTATGACAGTTAGCCCGGTACTGCTTGTCCGAATGGGCCCATATGTCAGTGGGATATACTCCCTCCGTCCGGAAATACTTGTCACCAAAATGAATAAAGGGGATGTATCTAGACGTATATTAGTTCTAGATACATCTTTTTTATCTATTTTAATGACAAGTATTTTCGGACGAAGGGAGTATGAGAAATAAAAGAAAAAAACAGCACGCGGGGGTGTCGAACTTGAAACATGTGCGCTGGTGAAGCACGTGCTAACCACCAGACAAAGCATGTATGTGCTATATATCTGGAGATGCACTTCTTATATATTAGTTTTTTCATTTTTTTTGGTGAAAAGAAATCTATTTGAGTTTTTTGAGAAAAGAAATCCATTTAGGTTTTTTTAGCAACAGAAATCCATTTAGGTATACATAGTCTTTTCTTTCGGGCTGGACGGGCCTGTATTTTTTGTTTTAAAGCTATGGCCCAGTTGTCTTGTGTGTGCTCTAGTTTTTTGTTCGTGTTCATTTTTTTGGCGATCTCCTATTTGGTGCGAGCGGCCTGGTGTGTAACCCCCTGCACTCAGTACGTACAATTTTTTTTGAAACTGCAAATATTTTAAAATTCATGATTTTTTTTCAAAATGGTAAACATTTTTACAAATTGGGGTGAACATTTTTCGAATTTAAAATTTGTTCACCAAATTGAAAAAATGTTCACCATAATTTTGAAGTTGCGAACATTTTCTAAATTCATGAAATTATTTACAAATTCTTGAATCTTTTTTGAATTCACAAACATTTTGAAATTACGTACATGTTTTTTGGAACTTGTCAACAAGTAGTTTTGTTACATAGGCGAACATTTCTTGGCCATTTCAAATCCAAATGTAACGAGTTAAATATGTATTCTTATCAAGAAAGTGTGTTCTATCCATTTATAAAGTTTTCCATAGTCTTGGTTAATTAAAATTGGTGCAATTTAAAAATAATTTAATTACTCCTTAGAGCTTGCAAAAAATACAACTTAATATCTATAAATTCAAATAATATATTTTTCCACTGTTTTACTTGTAACTAATGCAACGTCACACCGATGTTGCAATATCTTTTCGAATATTACCATGAATAGTTATCCTGTTGAAATACCTAGTCTCTATTGCAACAAAATGACTGCTTCGCGCAACAGAATTTTTTTGTTGCAATATCGCTACCATATTGCAACGCCGATTTAGTTTGTTGCAATAGCTAGCCACTTTTTGCAACAATATTTGTAACTAATGCAACGTCATGCCTGTGTTGCAATATCTTTCCGAATATTGCCATGGATAGTTATTCTGTTGAACTGCCTAGTCTCTATTACAACAAAATGACTGCCCTCACGCAACGGAATCTGTTTGTCGCAATACCACTGCCATATTGCAACGCCGATACAATTCGTTGCAATATGAGGCCTCTATTGCAACAAACTTAGTATTTATCGTGACCAAACTAAGTTATGGCAATATGTGCGACCTATTACCACAACGAGAGAATTTGTGGTAATATTGCGTTTTATTGCAACAAAACTTATTTGTAGCAACAAATTTTGTTGCAATAGACCGGAATCCTTGTAGTGTGATCTTGCGTGTGCGTAGGAAATTTTTTGAAATTACTTCGTTCCCCAACAGTGGCATCCGAGCCTAGGTTTTATGTGTTGATGTTATATGCACGAGTAGAACACAAGTGAGTTGTGGGCGATATAAGTCATACTGCTTACCAGCATGTCATACTTTGGTTCGGCGGTATTGTTAGATGAAGCGGCCCGGACCGACATTACGCGTACGCTTACGCGAGACTGGTTCTACCGACGTGCTTTGCACATAGGTGGCTTGTGGATGTCAGTTTCTCCAACTTTAGTTGAACCAAGTGTGGCTACGCCCGGTCCTTGCGAAGGTTAAAACAACACCAACTTGACCAACTATCGTTGTGATTTTGATGCGTAGGTAAGATTGGTTCTTGCTAAGCCCGTAGCAGCCACGTAAAACTTGCAACAAACAAAGTAGAGGACGTCTAACTTGTTTTTGCAGGGCATGTTGTGATGTGATATGGTCAAGGCATGATGTTAAATTTTATTGTATGAGATGATCATGTTTTGAACCGAGTTATCGGCAACTGGCAGGAGCCATATGGTTGTCGCTTTATTGTATGCAATGCAATCGCCCTGTCATGTTTTACTTTATCACTAAGCGGTAGCGATAGTCGTATAAGCATAAGATTGGCGAGACAACAACGATGCTACGATGGAGATCAAGGTGTCGCGCCGGTGACGATGGTGATCATGACGATGCTTCGGAGATGGAGATCACAAGCACAAGATGATGATGGCCATATCATATCACTTATATTGATTGCATGTGATGTTTATCTTTTATGCATCTTATCTTGCTTTGAATGACGGTAGCATTATAAGATGATCTCTCACTAAATTTCAAGGTAAAAGTGTTCTCCCTGAGTATGCACCGTTGCCAAAGTTCGTCGTGCCCAGACACCACGAGATGATCGGGTGTGATAAGCTCTACGTCCATCTACAACGGGTGCAAGCCAGTTTTGCACACGCAGAATACTCAGGTTAAACTTGACGAGCCTAGCATATGCAGATATGGCCTCGGAACACTGAGACCCCAAGGTCGAGCGTGAATCATATAGTAGATATGATCAACATAGTGATGTTCACCATTGAAAACTACTCCATTTCACATGATGATCGGTTATGGTTTAGTTGATTTGGATCACGTGATCACTTAGAATATTAGAGGGGTGTCTTTCTAAGTGGGAGTTCTTAAGTAATATGATTAATTGAACTTAAATTTATCATGAACTTAGTACCTGATAGTATCTTGCTTGTTTATGTTTGATTGTAGATAGATGGCCCGTGCTATTGTTCCGTTGAATTTTAATGCGTTCCTTGAGAAAGCAAAGTTGAAAGATGATGGTAGCAATTACACGGACTGTTGGGGAACGTAGTAATTTCAAAAAAATTCCTACGCACATGCAAGATCATGGTGATGCATAGCAACGAGGGGGAGAGTATGATCTACGTACCCTTGTAGATCGCAATGGAAGCGTTGACACAACATAGAGGAAGTAGTCGTACGTCTTCTTCCCGATCCGACCGATCCAAACACCGTTACTCCGGCACCTCCGAGTTCTTAGCACACGTACAGCTCAATGACAATCCCCGGGCTCCGATCCAGCAAAGCTTCGGGGAGGAGTTCCGTCAGCACGATGGCGTGGTGACGATCTTGATGTTCTACCGACGCAGGGCTTCGCCTAAGCACTACAACGATATGATCGAGGTGGAATATGGTGGCAGGGGGCACCGCACACGGCTAAGGAACGATCAACTTGTGTGTTCTAGGGGTGCCCCCTTGCCCCCGTATATAAAGGAGCAAGGGGGAGGCCGGCCGGCCTATGGGGCGCGCCAAGGGAGGGGGAGTCCTCCTCCTAGTGGGAGTAGGACTCCCCTTTCCTAGTCCAACTAGGAGACTTGGGGGGAAGGAAAGAGAGGGAGAGGGAGAGGGAAAGGGGGGGCCGCGCCCTCCCCTCCTAGTCCAATTCAGACTCCCTTGAGGGGGGACGCGTCACCTCTTGGGCTGCTGCCCTCTCTCTCCCCTCAGGCCCAATAAGGCCCATTACTTCCCCGGGGGTTTTCGGTAACCCCTCCGGCTCTCTGGTTTTCTCCGAAATCATCCGGAACACTTCCGATGTCCGAATATAGTCATCCAATATATCAATCTTTACGTCTCGACCATTTCGAGACTCCTCGTCATGTCCGTGATCACATCCGGGACTCCGAATTAACTTCGGTACATCAAAATGTATAAACTCATAATAACTGTCATCGTAACTTTAAGCGTGCGGACCCTACGGTTCGAGAACAATGTAGACATGACTGAGACACGTCTCCGGTCAATAACCAATAGCGGGACCTGGATGCCCATATTGGCTCCTACATATTCTACGAAGATCTTTATCGGTCAGACCGCATAACAACATACATTGTTCCCTTTGTCATCGGTATGTTACTTGCCCGAGATTCGATTGTCGGTATCCAATACCTAATTCAATCTCGTTACCGGCAAGTCTCTTTACTCGTTCCGTAATGCATCATCTCACAACTAACATATTAGTTGCAGTGCTTGCAAGGCTTATGTGATGTGCATTACCGAGAGGGCCCAGAGATACCTCTCTGGCAATCGGAGTGACAAATCCTAATCTTGAAATACGCCAACCCAACATCTACCTTTGGAGACACCTGTAGTACTCCTTTATAATCACCCAGTTACGTTGTGACGTTTGGTAGCACCCAAAGTGTTCCTCCGGCAAACGTGAGTTGCATAATCTCATAGTCATAGGAACATGTATAAGTCATGAAGAAAGCAATAGGAACATACTAAACGATCGGGTGCTAAGCTAATGAAATGGGTCATGTCAATCAGATCATTCAACTAATGATGTGACCTCGTTAATCAAATAACAACACCTTGTTCATGGTTAGGAAACATAACCATCTTTGATTAACGAGCTAGTCAAGTAGAGGCATACTAGTGACACTAAGTTTGTCTATGTATTCACACATGTATTATGTTTCCGGTCAATACAATTCTAGGATGAATAATAAACATTTATCATGATATAAGGAAATAAATAATAACTTTATTATTGCCTCTAGGGCATATTTCCTTCAGTCTCCCACTTGCACTAGAGTCAATAATCTAGATTACACAGTAATGATTCTAACACCCATGGAGCCTTGGTGCTGATCATGTTTTGCTCATGGAAGAGGCTTAGTCAATGGTCTGCAACATTCAGATCCGTATGTATCTTGCAAATCTCTATGTCTCCCACCTGGACTAGATCCCGGATGGAATTGAAGCGTCTCTTGATGTGCTTGGTCCTCTTGTGAAATCTGGATTCCTTTGCCAAGGCAATTGCACCAGTATTGTCACAAAAGATTTTCATTGGACCCGATGCACTAGGTATGACACCTAGATCGGATATGAACTCCTTCATCCAGACTCCTTCGTTTGCTGCTTCCGAAGCAGCTATGTACTCCGCTTCACATGTAGATCCCGCTACGACGCTTTGTTTAGAACTGCACCAACTGACAGCTCCACCGTTTAATGTAAACACGTATCCGGTTTGCGATTTAGAATCGTCCGGATTAGTGTCAAAGCTTGCATCAACGTAACCTTTTACGGTGAGCTCTTTGTCACCTCCATATACGAGAAACATATCCTTAGTCCTTTTCAGGTATTTCAGGATGTTCCTGACCGCTGTCCAGTGATCCACTCCTGGATTACTTTGGTACCTCCCTGCTAAACTTATAGCAAGGCACACATCAGGTCTGGTACACAGCATTGCATACATGATAGAGCCTATGGCTGAAGCATAGGGAACGTCTTTCATTTTCTCTCTATCTTCTGCAGTGGTCGGGCATTGAGTCTGACTCAATTTCACACCTTGTAACACAGGCAAGAACCCTTTCTTTGCATGATCCATTTTGAATTTCTTCAAAATCTTGTCAAGGTATGTGCTTTGTGAAAGTCCAATTAAGCGTCTTGATCTATCTCTATAGATCTTTATGCCTAATATGTAAGCAACTTCACCGAGGTCTTTCATTGAAAAACTCTTATTCAAGTATCCCTTTATGCTATCCAGAAATTCTATATCATTTCCAATCAGTAATATGTCATCCACATATAATATCAGAAATGCTACAGAGCTCCCACTCACTTTCTTGTAAATATAGGCTTCTCCGAAAGTCTGTATAAAACCAAATGCTTTGATCACACTATCAAAGCGTTTATTCCAACTCCGAGAGGCTTGCACCAGTCCATAAATGGATCGCTGGAGCTTGCACACTTTGTTAGCTCCCTTTGGATCGACAAAACCTTCCGGTTGCATCATATACAACTCTTCTTCTAGAAATCCATTCAGGAATGCAGTTTTGACATCCATCTGCCAAATTTCATAATCATAAAATGCGGCAATTGCTAACATGATTCGGACAGACTTAAGCATCGCTACGGGTGAGAAGGTCTCATCATAGTCAACCCCTTGAACTTGTCTAAAACCTTTCGCGACAAGTCGAGCTTTGTAGACAGTAACATTACCATCAGCGTCAGTCTTCTTATTGAAGATCCATTTATTCTCAATTGCTTGCCGATCATCGGGCAAGTCAACCAAAGTCCATACTTTGTTCTCATACATGGACCCCATCTCAGATTTCATGGCTTCAAGCCACTTTGCGGAATCTGGGCTCACCATCGCTTCTTCATAGTTCGTAGGTTCATCATGATCTAGTAGCATGACTTCCAGAACTGGATTACCGTACCACTCTGGCGTGGATCTTACTCTGGTTGATCTACGAGGTTCAGTAGTATCTTGTTCTGAAGTTTCATGATCATTATCATTAACTTCCTCACTTATTGGTGTAGGTGTCGCAGAAACAGTTTTCTGTGATGTACTACTTTCCAACAAGGGAGCAGGTACAGTTACCTCGTCAAGTTCTACTTTCCTCCCACTCACTTCTTTCGAGAGAAACTCCTTCTCCAGAAAGTTTCCAAATTTAGCAACAAAAGTCTTGCCTTCGGATCTGTGATAGAAGGTGTATCCAATAGTTTCCTTTGGATATCCTATGAAGACACATTTCTCCGATTTGGGTTCGAGCTTATCAGGTTGAAGCTTTTTCACATAAGCATCGCAGCCCCAAACTTTCAGAAACGACAACTTTGGTTTCTTGCCAAACCACAGTTCATAAGGCGTCGTCTCAACGGATTTTGATGGTGCCCTATTTAACGTGAATGCGGCCGTCTCTAGAGCGTATCCCCAAAACGATAGCGGTGAATCAGTAAGAGACATCATAGATCGCACCATATCTAGTAAAGTACGATTACGACGTTTGGACACACCATTACGCTGTGGTGTTCCGGGTGGCGTGAGTTGCGAAACTATTCCACAATTTTTCAAATGTACACCAAACTCGTAACTCAAATATTCTCCTCCACGATCAGATCGTAGAAACTTTATTTTCTTGTTACGATGATTTTCCACTTCACTCTGAAATTCTTTGAACTTTTCAAATGTTTCAGACTTATGTTTCATTAAGTAGATATACCCATATCTGCTTAAATCATCTGTGAAGGTGAGAAAATAACGATATCCGCCACGAGCCTCAATATTCATCGGACCGCATACATCTGTATGTATGATTTCCAACAAATCTGTTGCTCTCTCCATAGTACCGGAGAACGGTGTTTTAGTCATCTTACCCATGAGGCACGGTTCGCAAGTACCAAGTGATTCATAATCAAGTGGTTCCAAAAGCCCATCAGTATGGAATTTCTTCATGCGCTTTACACCGATATGACCTAAACGGCAGTGCCATAAATAAGTTGCACTATCATTATCAACTCTGCATCTTTTGGCTTCTACATTATGAATATGTGTATCACTACTATCGACATTCATCAAAAATAGACCGCTCTTCAAAGGTGCATGACCATAAAAGATATTACTCATATAAATAGAACAACCATTATTCTCTGATTTAAATGAATAATCGTCTCGCATCAAACAAGATCCAGATATAATGTTCATGCTCAACGCTGGCACCAAATAACAATTATTTAGGTCTAATATTAATCCCGAAGGTAGATGTAGAGGTAGCGTGCCGACTGCGATCACATCGACTTTGGAACCGTTTCCCACGCGCATCGTCACCTCGTCCTTAGCCAATCTTCGCTTAATCCGTAGTCCCTGTTTCGAGTTGCAAATATTAGCAACAGAACCAGTATCAAATACCCAGGTGCTACTGCGAGCATTAGTAAGGTACACATCAATAACATGTATATCACATATACCTTTGTTCACCTTGCCATCCTTCTTATCCGCCAAATACTTGGGGCAGTTCCGCTTCCAGTGACCAGTCTGCTTGCAGTAGAAGCACTCAGTTTCAGGCTTAGGTCCAGACTTGGGTTTCTTCTCTTGAACAGCAACTTGCTTGTCGTTCTTCTTGAAGTTTCCCTTCTTCTTCCCTTTGCCCTTTTTCTTGAAACTAGTGGTCTTGTTGACCATCAACACTTGATGCTCCTTCTTGATTTCTACCTCCACAGCTTTCAGCATTGCGAAGAGCTCGGGAATAGTCTTGTTCATCCCTTGCATATTATAGTTCATCACGGCTCTTGTAGCTTGGTGGCAGTGATTGGAGAATTCTGTCAATGACGCAATCATCTGGAAGATTAACTCCCAATTGAATCAAGTGATTATTATACCCAGACATTTTGAGTATATGCTCACTGACAGAACTGTTCTCTTCCATCTTGCAGCTATAGAACTTATTGGAGACTTCATATCTCTCAATCCGGGCATTTTCTTGAAATATTAACTTCAACTCCTGGAACATCTCATATGCTCCATGATGTTCAAAACGTCGTTGAAGTCCCGATTCTAACCCGTAAAGCATGGCACACTGAACTATTGAGTAGTCATCAGCTTTGCTCTGCCAGATGTTCATAACATCTGGTGTTGCTCCAGCAACAGGCCTGGCACCTAGCAATGCTTCCAGGACATAATTCTCCTGTGCAGCAATGAGGATAATCCTCAAGTTACGGACCCAGTCCGTGTAATTGCTACCATCATCTTTCAACTTTGCTTTCTCAAGGAACGCATTAAAATTCAACAAAACAACAGCACGAGCCATTTATCTACAATCAACATAAACAAGCAAGATACTATCAGGTACTAAGTTCATGATAAATTTAAGTTTAATTAATCATATTACTTAAGAACTCTCACTTAGATAGACATCCCTCTAATCCTCTAAGTGATTACGTGATCCAAATCAACTAAACCATGTCCGATCATCACGTGAGATGGAGTAGTTTCATCGGTGAACATCATTATGTTGATCATATCTACTACATGATTCACGCTCGATCTTTCGGTCTCCGTGTTCCGAGGCCATATCTGTATATGCTTGGCTCGTCAAGTATAACCTGAGTATTCCTCGTGTGCAACTATTTTGCACCCGTTGTATTTGAACGTAGAGCCTATCACACCCGATCATCACGTGGTGTCTCAGCACGAAGAACTTTCGCAACGGTGCATACTCAGGGAGAACACTTCTTGATAATTTAGTGAGAGATCATCTTATAATGCTACGGTCAATCAAAGCAAGATAAGATGCATAAAAGATAAACATCACATGCAATCAATATAAGTGATATGATATGGCCATCATCATCTTGTGCTTGTGATCTCCATCTCCGAAGCACCGTCGTGATCACCATCGTCACCGGCACGACACCTTGATCTCCTATCGAAGCATCGTTGTCGTCTCGCCAATCTTATGCTTCCACGACTATTGCTACCGCTTAGTGATAAAGTAAAGCATTACATCGTGATTGCATTGCATACAATAAAGCGACAACCATATGGCTCCTGCCAGTTGCCGATAACTCGGTTACAAAACATGATCATCTCATTCAATTTAGAATCATGTCTTGACCATATCACATCACAACATGCCCTGCAAAAACAAGTTAGACGTCCTCTACTTTGTTGTTGCAAGTTTTACGTGGCTGCTACGGGCTTAAGCAAGAACCAATCTCACCTACGCATCAAAACCACAACGATAGTTCGTCAAATAGACTCCATTTTAACCTTCGCAAGAACCGGGCGTAGCCACACTCGGTTCAACTAAAGTTGGAGAGACTGTCGCCCGCAAGCCACCTGTGTGCAAAGCACGTCGGGGGAACCGGTCTCGCGTAAACGTATGCGTAAGGTTGGTCCGGGTCGTCTCGTCCAACAATACCGCCGAAGCAAAGTATGACATGCTGGTAGGCAGTATGACTTGTATCGCCCACAACTCACTTGTGTTCTACTCGTGCAAATAACATCAAACCATAAAACCTAGGCTCTGATACCACTGTTGGGGAACGTAGTAATTTCAAAAAATTTCCTACGCACACGCAAGATCATGGTGATGCATAGCAACGAGGGGGAGAGTATGATCTACGTACCCTTGTAGATCGCAACGGAAACGTTGACACAACGTAGAGGAAGTAGTCGTACGTCTTCTTCCCGATCCGACCAATCCAAGCACCGTTACTCCGGCACCTCCGAGTTCTTAGCACACGTACAGCTCGATGACGATCCCCGGGCTCCGATCCAGCAAAGCTTCGGGGAGGAGTTCCGTCAGCACGATGGCGTGGTGACGATCTTGATGTTCTACCGACGCAGGGCTTTGCCTAAGCACTACAACGATATAATCGAGGTGGAATATGGTGGCAGGGGGCACCGCACACGGCTAAGGAACGATCAACTTGTGTGTTCTAGGGGTGCCCCCTTGCCCCCGTATATAAAGGAGCAAGGGGGATGCCGGCCGGCCTATGGGGCGCGCCAAGGGAGGGGGAGTCCTCCTCCTAGTGGGAGTAGGACTCCCCTTTCCTAGTCCAACTAGGAGACTTGGGGGAAGGAAAGAGAGGGAGAGGGAGAGGGAAAGGGGGGCCGCGCCCTCCCCTCCTAGTCCAATTCGGACTCCCTTGAGGGGGGGCGCGCCACCTCTTGGGCTGCTGCCCTATCTCTCCCCTCAGGCTCAATAAGGCCCATTACTTCCCCGGGGGTTTCTGGTAACCCCTCCGGCTCTCTGGTTTTCTCCGAAATCATCCGGAACACTTCCGGTGTCCGAATATAGTCATCCAATATATCAATCTTTACGTCTCGACCATTTCGAGACTCCTCGTCATGTCCGTGATCACATCCGGGACTCCGAACTAACTTCGGTACATCAAAATGTATAAACTCATAATAACTGTCATTGTAACTTTAAGCGTGTGGACCCTACGTTTCGAGAACAATGTAGACATGACTGAGACACGTCTCCGGTCAATAACCAATAGCGGGACCTGGATGCCCATATTGGCTCCTACATATTCTACGAAGATCTTTATCGGTCAGACCGCATAACAACATACGTTGTTCCCTTTGTCATCGGTATGTTACTTGCCCGAGATTCGATCGTCTGTATCCAATACCTAGTTCAATCTCGTTACCGGCAAGTCCCTTTACTCGTTCCGTAATGCATCATCTCACAACTAACATATTAGTTGAAGTGCTTGGAAGGCTTATGTGATGTGCATTACCGAGAGGGCCCAGAGATACCTCTCCGACAATCGGAGTGACAAATCCTAATCTTGAAATACGCCAACCCAACATCTACCTTTGGAGACACCTGTAGTACTCCTTTATAATCACCCAGTTACGTTGTGACGTTTGGTAGCACCCAAAGTGTTCCTCCGGCAAACGGGAGTTGCATAATCTCATAGTCATAGGAACATGTATAAGTCATGAAGAAAGCAATAGCAACATACTAAACGATCGGGTGCTAAGCTAATGAAATGGGTCATGTTAATCAGATCATTCCACTAATGATGTGACCTCGTTAATCAAATAACAACACCTTGTTCATGGTTAGGAAACATAACCATCTTTGATTAACGAGCTAGTCAAGTAGAGGCATACTAGTGACACTAAGTTTGTCTATGTATTCACACATGTATTATGTTTCCGGTTAATACAATTCTAGCATGAATAATAAACATTTATCATGATATAAGGAAATAAATAATAACTTTATTATTGCCTCTAGGGCATATTTCCTTCACGGACTGGGTCCGTAACTTGAGGATTATCCTCATTGCTGCACAGAGAATTACGTCCTGGAAGCACCCCTGGGTGCCAGGCCTACTGCTGATGCAACTGACGACGTTAAGAACGTCTGCCAGAGCAAAGCTGATGACTTCTCCATAGTTCAATGTGCCATGCTTTACGGCTTAGAACCGGGTCTTCAATGACGTTTTGAACGTCATGGAGCATATGAGATGTTCCAGGAGTTGAAGTTAATATTTCAAGCAAATGCCCAGATTGAGAGATATGAAGTCTCCAATAAGTTCTATAGCTGCAAGATGGAGGAGAACAATTCTGTCAGTGAGCATATACTCAAAATGTCTGGGTATAATAATCACTTGATTCAATTGGGAGTTAATCTTCCGGATGATTGCGTCATTGACAGAATTCTCCAATCACTTCCACCTAGCTACAAGAGCTTCGTGATGAACTATAATATGCAAGGGATGGATAAGACAATTCCCGAGCTCTTCGCAATGCTGAAAGCTGCGGAGGTAGAAATCAAGAAGGAGCATCAAGTGTTGATGGTCAACAAGACCACTAGTTTCAAGAAAAAGGGCAAAGGGAAAAAGAAGGGGAACTTCAAAAAGAACAGCAAGCAAGTTGCTGCTCAAGAGAAGAAACCCAAGTCTGGACCTAAGCCTGAAACTGAGTGCTTCTACTGCAAGCAGACTGGTCACTGGAAGCGGAACTGCCCCAAGTATTTGGCGGATAAGAAGGATGGCAAGGTGAACAAAGGTATATGTGATATACATGTTATTGATGTGTATCTTACTAGAGCTCGCAGTAGCACCTGGGTATTTGATACTGATTCTGTTGCTAATATTTGCAACTCGAAACAGGGACTACAGATTAAGCGAACACTGGCGAAGGATGAGGTGACGATGCGCGTGGGAAATGGTTCCAAAGTCGATGTGATCGCGGTCGGCGCGCTACCTCTACATCTACCATCAGGATTAGTATTAGACCTAAATAATTGTTATTTGGTGCCAGCGTTGAGCATGAACATTATATCTGGATCTTGTTTGATGCGAGACGGTTATTCATTTAAATCAGAGAATAATGGTTGTTCTATTTATATGAGTAATATCTTTTATGGTCATGCACCCTTGAAGAATGGTCTATTTTTGATGAATCTCGATAGTAGTGATACACATATTCATAATGTTGAAGCCAAAAGATGCAGAGCTGATAATGAGAGTGCGACTTATTTGTGGCACTGCCGTTTAGGTCATATCGGTGTAAAGCGCATGAAGAAACTCCATACTGATGGACTTTTGGAACCACTTGATTATGAATCACTTGGTACTTGCGAACCGTGCCTCATGGGCAAGATGACTAAAACGCAATTCTCCGGTACTATGGAGAGAGCAACAGATTTATTGGAAATCATACATACTTCGTTATTTTCTCACCTTCACAGATGATTTAAGCAGATATGGGTATATCTACTTAATGAAACATAAGTCTGAAACATTTGAAAAGTTCAAAGAATTTCAAAGTGAAGTTGAAAATCATCGTAACAAGAAAATAAAGTTTCTACGATCTGATCATGGAGGAGAATATTTGAGTTACGAGTTTGGTCTACATTTGAAACAATGCGAAATAGTTTCACAACTCACGCCACCCAGAACACCACAGCGTAATGGTGTGTCCGAACGTCGTAATCGTACTTTACCTGATATGGTGCGATCTATGATGTCTCTTACAGATTTACCGCTATTGTTTTGGGGTTATGCTTTAGAGACGTCCGCATTCACGTTAAATAGGTCACGATCAAAATCCGTTGAGACGACGCCTTATGAACTGTGGTTTGGCAAGAAACCAAAGTTATCGTTTCTGAAAGTTTGGGGCTGCGATGCTTATGTGAAAAAGCTTCAACCTGATAAGCTCGAACCCAAATCGGAGAAATGTGTCTTCATAGGATAACCAAAGGAAACTGTTGGGTACACCTTCTATCACAGATCCGAAGGCAAGACATTAGTTGCTAAGAGTCGATCCTTTCTAGAGAAGGAGTTTCTCTCGAAAGAAGTGAGTGGGAGGAAAGTAGAACTTGATGAGGTAACTGTACCTGCTCCCTTATTGGAAAGTAGTACATCGCAGAAACCGGTTTCTGTGACACCTACACCAATTAGTGAGGAAGCTAATGATAATGATCATGAAACTTCAGAACAAGTTACTACTGAACCTCGTAGATCAACCAAAGCAAGATCCGCACCAGAGTGGTATGGTAATCCCGTTCTAGAAGTCATGTTACTAGATCATGATGAACCTACGGACTATGAAGAAGCGATGGTGAGCCCAGATTCTGCAAAATGGCTTGAAGCCATGAAATCTGAGATGGGATCCATGTATGAGAACAAAGTGTGGACTTTGGTTTACTTGCCCAATGATCGGCAAGCAATTGAGAATAAATGGATCTTCAAGAAGAAGACTGACGCTGACGGTAATGTTACTGTCTACAAAGCTCGACTTGTCGCAAAAGGTTTTCGACAAGTTCAATGGATTGACTACGATGAGACCTTCTCACCCATAGCGATGCTTAAGTCTGTCCGAATCATGTTAGCAATTACCGCATTTTATGATTATGAAATTTGGCAGATGGATGTCAAAACTGCATTCCTGAATGGATTTCTGGAAGAAGAGTTGTATATGATGCAGCCGGAAGGTTTTATCGATCCAAAGGGAGCTAACAAAGTGTGCAAGCTCCAGCGATCCATTTATGGACTGGTGCAAGCCTCTCGGAGTTGGAATAAATGCTTTGATAGTGTGATCAAAGCATTTGGTTTTGTACAGACTTTTGGAGAAGCCTGTATTTACAAGAAAGTGAGTGGGAGCTCTGTAGCATTTCTGATATTATATGCGGATGACATATTGCTAATTGGAAATGATATAGAATTTCTGGATAGCATAAATGGATACTTGAATAAGAGTTTTTCAATGAAAGACCTCGGTGAAGCTGCTTACATATTGGGCATTAAGATCTATAGAGATAGATCAAGACGCTTGATTGGACTTTCACAAAGCACATACCTTGACAAAGTTTTGAAGAAGTTCAAAATGGATCAAGCAAAGAAAGGATTCTTGCCTGTGTTACAAGGTGTGAAGTTGAGTAAGACTCAATGCCCGACCACTGTAGAAGATAGAGAGAAAATGAAAGATGTTCCCTATGCTTCAGCCATAGGCTCTATCATGTATGCAATGCTGTGTACCAGACCTGATGTGTGTCTTGCTATAAGTCTAGCAGGGAGGTACCAAAGTAATCCAGGTGTGGATCACTGGATAGCGGTCAAGAACATCCTGAAATACCTGAAAAGGACTAAGGATATGTTTCTCGTATATGGAGGTGACAAAGAGCTCATCGTAAATGGTTACGTTGATGCAAGCTTTGACACTGATCCGGACGATTCAAAATCGCAAACTGGATACGTATTTACATTAAACGGTGGAGCTGTTAGATGGTGCAGTTCTAAACAAAGCGTCGTGGCGGGATCTACATGTGAAGCGGAGTACATAGCTGCTTCGGAAGCAGCAAATGAAGGAGTCTGGATGAAGGAGTTCATATCCGATCTAGGTGTCATACCTAGTGCATCGGGTCCAATGAAAATCTTTTGTGACAATACTAGTGCAATTGCCTTGGCAAAGGAATCTAGATTTCACAAGAGAACCAAGCACATCAAGAGATGCTTCAATTCTATCCGGGATCTAGTCCAGGTGGGAGACATAGAGATTTGCAAGATACATACGGATCTGAATGTAGCAGACCCGTTGACTAAGCCTTTTCCACGAGCAAAACATGATCAGCACCATGGCTCCATGGGTGTTAGAATCATTACTGTGTAATCTAGATTATTGACTCTAGTGCAAGTGGGAGATTGAAGGAAATATGCCCTAGAGGCAATAATAAAGTTATTATTTATTTCCTTAATATCATAATAAATGTTTATTATTCATGCTAGAATTGTATTAACCGGAAACATAATACTTGTGTGAATACATAGACAAACTAAACGTCACTAGTATGCCTCTACTTGACTAGCTCGTTAATCGAAGATGGTTATGTTTCCTAACCATAGACATGTGTTGTCATTTGATTAACGGGATCACATCATTAGGAGAATGATGTGATTGACATGACCCATTCCATTAGCTTAGCACCCGATCGTTTAGTATGTTCCTATTGCTTTCTTCATGACTTATACATGTTCCTGTGATTATGAGATTATGCAACTCCCGTTTGCCGGAGAAACACTTTGTGTGCTACCAAACGTCACAACGTAACTGGGTGATTTAAAGGTGCTCTATATGTGTCTCCAAAGGTACATGTTGGGTTGGCGTATTTCGAGATTAGGATTTGTCACTCCGATTGTCGGAGAGGTATCTCTGGGCCCTCTCGGTAATGCACATCACTTAAGCCTTGCAAGCAATGCAACTAATGAGTTAGTTGTGAGATGATGTATTACGTAACGAGTAAAGGGACTTGCCGGTAACGAGATTGAACTAGGTATTGAGATACCGACGATTGAATCTTGGGCAATTAACATACCGATGACAAAGGGAACAACGCATGTTGTTATGCGGTCTGACCGATAAAGATCTTCGTAGAATATGTAGGAGCCAATATGAGCATCCAGGTTCCGCTATTGGTTATTGACCGGAGACGTGTCTCGGTCATGTCTACATTGTTCTCGAATCCGTAGGGTCCGCACGCTTAACGTTATGATGACAGTTTCATTATGAGTTTATATATTTTGATGTACCGAATGTTGTTCGGAGTCCCGGATTTGATGACGGACATGACGAGGAGTCTCGAAATGGTCGAGATATAAAGATCGATATATTGGACGGCTATATTCGGACACCGAAAGTGTTCCGAGTGATTTCGGAGAAAACCGGAGTGCCGGAAGGGTTACCGGAACCCCCCGGTGAAGTATTGGGCCTTAGTGGGCCTGAGGGAAGAGAGAGGGCAGCAGCCCAGGAGGTGGCGCGCCCCCTCCCATGGGGAGTCCGAATTGGACTAGGGGAGGGGGGCGCGGCCCCTCTTTCCCTCTCCCTCTCCCTCTCTTTCCTTCCCCCTTCTCTCTTCCTAGTTGGACTAGGAAAGGGGAGTCCTACTCCTACTAGGAGGAGGACTCCCCCCTCCTTGGCGTGCCCCAAGGGCCGGCCGGCCTCCCCCATTGCTCCTTTATATACGGGGGCAGGGGGCACCTCTAGACACACAAGTTGATCTTCGTGATCGTTCTCTTAGCCGTGTGCGGTGCCCCCCTCCACCATAATCCTCGATAATATTGTAGCGGTGCTTAGGCGAAGCCCTGCGACGGTAGAACATCAAGATCGTCACCACGCCGTCGTGCTGACGGAACTCTTCCCCGACACTTTGCTGGATCGAAGTCTGGGGATCGTCATCGAGCTGGACGTGTGCTAGAACTCGAAGGTGCCATAGTTTCGGTGCTTGATCGGTCGGGCCGTGAAGACGTACGACTACATCAACCACGTTGCCATAACGCTTCCACTGTTGGTCTACGAGGGTACGTAGACAACACTCTCCCCTCTCATTGCTATGCATCACCATGATGTTGCGTGTGCGTAGATTTTTTTTTTGAAATTACTACGTTCCCCAACAGCAATTACCCAAGTTTGCGCCTCATCCATGATTGTCGCCGCCACCTTAGCGGGCAGGGAGGCCTTGTTATGGAAAAGCCGCACATTCCTTTCGTTCCAGATCTCCCAGCAGATGAGCATAATATCATATACACATAGAATTGATCATAACTTTAAATTGTTACTAATTGTTCATCACATCACAGACGCGCCATCTAAAAATATTTAGATGAACGAAAATTGGAAAATGATATGAAGCCTAACTAACTACAAGAGAATATTGACATATTACATAACCCTAAACAACCATCATGTATAAACTATGAACAAGTCTAAAATTTCAATATCAAACCTATCACTTTCAAAAAGAAAACACATTCGAGTCGTCTTAATCAGCTAATTTGTTTATTATCGGACTTTTTAAGCCTACTTGTTGTCAGAAAGAAAGAAAAACCTCATGCGCGTGTCGGCCGCCGCCAAGCCAGAGCATTAGGATGTCGGCTGTCTCCTGTTGCCAAGCTAGTACCAGGGTGCCAACTGCCGAGGATTCGTCACACTGCCATGCCTGCTAGCGTGCGATCGGAACGGGGATTCGGGGAGGCACTGGATCGTGTTTGTGTCGGGGCTGCGTGTGTTATTTTCGAACTGGGCTGGGGTTCGGCTACTGTGCAAGTTGGAGTTGGGCTACTAGTGCTCGTTTCGGGCCGAATGTTTGAATGGCCATTCTATTTGTCAATTTCCATGTTTCTCATACCTGTACATGGTATCGAAATCACTAGTTAGAGGGTACCCTTGAAAGGAGTGCTGTGTCGATCAAAGTCCTCGCGACTAATTTTGTAAGAGCTTACACAACAACGTTTGCGAGAAGAAAGGAAGATCAGATGTGGAATAAGCCATGCGGTGACGTTATCAAAATTAACGTTCACGCAACTTTTCAATATGAGACACTCTCAGGAGTGACGGGTGTTGTTGCCCGCAATGGAAGGTGAAACTTCATTGCTGCAGCATCTTGGTTCCTTCCACACTCATGTTGTGTTGACTCAACAGAGATTACCACGATACAAAATGGTTTATACTTAGCAGGGAGAATTGGGTGCAACAAAGTCATTATAGAAACAGATTGCACGTTTGCTGCGGAGGCGGTGCAAAAAGCTGATGATTACGTGGGCTCGGACATAGCCACTGTTCTTGAATGCAAAGAGCTAGCACTGGACTTTGCAGATGTTTCGTATACACATGGCCTGCGGGAAGCAAATGAAGTTGCAAATGATCTTGCGAGGAACTCCTTTAGCGATAGATCTTCTAGTTTTTGGGACTCTACATTCCCCGATTTTATTTCTCATGCACTTGTAAATGACCTTGCGATTATTCAAGAAATAAAGTTTTGATGTTTTTAAAAAATAAAAATAGTTAGAGGGTACCCCTTACAAAGGTCACTTCCAAGTGGCACACTAGTTGTGCAATAATTGTCTTGACCCTTGGGATTTTGCGCTTTTTCGTAGATTTGTTTTTCCAAACATTTTATCTCTTGTCCAAATCACGAACTGTTTTCATGTTGTGCTTTCTCGCGTCAAGATTTTTGAAACTAGATCTCATGCTAATATGTTTGGACGAACTTAAAACCCCAGAAAAACAAAAATAAAAAACCCAGGAAAAAGAAAAATTAACCAGAAACAAAGAACAGAGAAACCAGGAAACAAAGAAATCGAAAATCGGGAAGCACATTTGTTCTTTGCACTTTTGTGGGAAGCACACATGTGCTTTTGACTTTTCAGGAAGCACAAATGTACATCTTGCGAAAGCACATCTTTGCTTTTCACTTTTGGAGGAAGCACAGTTGTGCTTCACACCGAAGTAGAGATGTACTTTTCTGTGAAGCATAGTTTTGCGTTGCTTCACGAAAAAACAAAGCTATGTTTCACCATGAAGCAGTTTTTTTATTAATTCTTATAATTTTTTTTGAAATAATAAAATATTATTATTTTCAAAAATATATTTTTGGATTCAAGAAATTTTTTATGGATTTTAAAAGTTTATAAACTTAATAAATCTTTTAACTTGAATTTTTTTGTGAAACTTTGAATTATTTATGAATTTGAATCATAGACTTCGGAAAAGTTTATGGATTTGCAAAATGTTTATGAATTTATAAAAGAATTTGCAAAATTTAAAAACGTCCATGAATATGAAAAATGTCACGAATTTGGAAAAAATATTGAAATTGAACAAAGTATTCTTGGATTTGAAAATGCTTCCAAATTTGATTTTGTTTCATTGATTTAGAAAATGTTCAAATTTTTTAGTATAATCTTGAATCCAAAAAAATGGAAAGGAATAGTAATAATAATAATAATAATAATAATAAACTGATCTGAAACTTCTAGGAGCTCCACAAAACTGGTTGCGAGCACACGGTACCCCTAGTTGGGCCAGCCTATTAGAAACAAATATATGTGGGTTGTGCGCCTTCAACCGTTAAGCCTGTATCGAAAATCGTTTATTAAGGTGTACCCCTTACAAAGGTTACACATCCCATCCCTTGGTGATAAGTGGTCCACTGCATGTTGGACACTTATTGTCACCTAAGGGTTTTGGTGGAATTTCTTCGGACACGTAGGGATGGATGAATGTGTTCGTTTAGTGTTTTAATTTGTTTTCTAAAAATGCAATATCTATTGAATCATGTGTTCCAATTTTGTACCTTTTTAAGTTTTCTGCTCCTCGTGTCGAAATCTTCGGAACTAGGTTCCACTTTGATAGATTTTGACAAACTTTTTTTATGGATAAATTTTGTTCCTAACTTTCTGCTAACATGTGCTTTCAATGTGAACTACTAGTATTCTCACCTAATAGTAACTTGTGCTTCTAACTAGTACTAACATGTGTGCACCCAACTACACTAACATATGCTCCCAATGGGAACTAACCTCTGCTCCTACCTGGTACTAATCCAAAGTACCACCTAGTACTAACCATGTTCCCACCGCAAAATCACACTTGTGCTTTCAATGTGAACTAACCTGGGACTTCCACCTAGTACTAACTTGTAGTGGCAATGTGAACCACAAACGATGGTTCCACGTGGACACATGTGCTCTACGCAAGAGCACGCAAGTGTAAAAAAATGAAAAGGAACGAGAAAACCCAGAGAACGAACAAACCTTTCAATAAAACTAGAAAAACAGAAATCCATAATAAAACAAGAAAAAATAGGGAAAGACCAGAAAAGGACAAAAACAAAAGGAAATTCGGTTGTAGGGTTGTTTCCTCGCTAGCTCACTCACTAGAAGGACCCATGTGTCACACACACACATTGCCTTCTGAGCCTCCGATGCACCCTCCCGCTAGGGATGCCCCTTTGTTAGTAGCTCCTGCCCATATTTGGTGCGTTAAGCGCCAAATAGACTTTTTCCGAGCAAACACGCACATCTCATTGTCTGCGAGTTTTGCAATGGGTAATTGGGCTGGCCCAATTACCGCACCCTTGCTTTTCCCTGTTTCCTTCCATGCGTACGATTGATTCCTTTTGCCTAAGGCCCTTTTTGTCGATTTTGGTCCATTTTGCAATTGTCGACCGCATGAAGCCCTTGCACTGGTTGATCTTCGGTTTTGCCGGTTTTCACCTGGCTTTCTGAAAAATGTTCCAAATTTTAGAAAATGCTCAGAGAATCCAAAAATGGTTCGTAAAATTTATAAAATAACCTTAAATTTAAGTAAATATTCATGAATTGAAAAATGTTGATGAATAAATAAATCATGAATTTAACATTTTTATGAGTTTAGAAAATGAATATGAATATAAAAAGAGATTTGTGAATATAAAAAAATTCAAAATTCAAAATGTACATGAATTATAGAAATATGTTTGCAATTTAATATATATTAATGTATTTGGAAAAAATCACAAGTTTAAGAAATTTTCATGAATTGATAAATTGTTCCAAAATTTTAAAATTTAATGAACTTATAAAAATGTTGTAAATTACATTTTTTTTTCATTTTGAAAATATCCATGAATTTATAAATATTCTCAAATTAATAAAATGTTCAAAAATTCAAAAAGGGGAAAAGAAATAACAAAAGCAGAAGAAAAAAAACCGGAAGAACTCCCGCCCAATAGTGGGTGGCGGGGTGGTGGTGTATGTTTGGTCCACCCATGACACGATTGCGTGTGAAACTGGGAAACACACACATATATATACATAATATTTTAGCAAAAGCAACTGTAATTTATCTAGCCGCTCATTTTTTGCATCGCTATCGGTCTAGGAATTGTTCTCTTTTTTGTTTCTTCCAAAATAGAACACATGAACTTCAGGTTTTGCAGTAAAACATAACATTTGAACTAAAATATTGTAACGCCCCGGATATAACTTTCCCAATTTGTACTCCAACTCTTGCCGTATCCGGCGTTAAGTTATATTTATTTCTCGGGTTCGGGTCCTTGTCTTCGTGTGTTGTTATCGTTGTCATGCATCTCATATCATGTCATCATGTGCATTGCATTTGCATACGTGTTCATCTCATGCATTCGAGCATTTTCCCCGTTGTCCATTTTGCATTCCGGTGCTTCGTTCTCCTCCGGTGGTCAATTCTACCTTTCTTTCGTGTGTGGGGATTAAACATTTCCGGATTGGACCGAGACTTGCCAAGCGGCCTTGGTTTACTACCGGTAGACCGCCTGTCAAGTTTCGTACCATTTGGACTTCGTTTGATACTCCAACGGTTAACCGAGGGACCAAAAAGGCCTCGTGTGTGTTGCAGCCCAACACCCCTCCAATTTGGCCCAAAACCCACCTAACTCTGCTCCATCATCTGGATCGTTCGATCACGATCGCGTGGCCGAAAACCGTACCTCATTTGGACTTTCCTAGCTCCTCCTATGCCTATAAATAGCCCCTCCTTCGAAATCTCGGGTCTCTTCCTTCCCCTAACCCTAGATCCACCCCACCGCACCGCGCCGAACATATTCCCGCCGACGGACAATGTCCTGATAGCCCCGCGCCGCCACGTGTCGCTCGTCGGTTGGCCCGGCCGCCTCTCCTCAGCCGCCGGCCCGGGAGGCCCGTCCCCGGCCCTCGAGGCCCGTCCCCGGCCCTCGAGGCCCAGCCGCGCGCCCCGCCGCCCGGATCCATCGCGCCGCCACCTTCCTTGCGGCCGGCCGCCGCCAGCCACTCGCCGCCGCCGTCCCTCCTCGCTGCGCCGCCGTGGCGCCATCGCCGCC
>LT934121.1:599292159-599313765 GCA_900231445.1 Triticum turgidum subsp. durum
TGGCCACCAGGGGCAACTCTGGGCTGGCCTACCCGTACCTAAGGTAATCTGAGTGTGCCCTGAGAAAGAGATATGTGCAGCTCCTATCGGGATTTGTCGGCATATTCGGGCGGTGTTGCTGGTCTTGGTTTAACCTATCGAAGTGTCTTGAATTACCGAGATACCGAGTCTGATCGGAACATCTTGGGAGGAGGTCTATTCCTTCGTTGACTGTGAGAGCTTGTCATGGGCTAAGTTGGGACTCCCCTGCAGGGATTGAACTTTCGAAAGCCGTGCCCGCGGTTATGGGCAGATGGGAATTTGTTAATGTCCGTTTGTAGATAACTTGAACCTTAACTTAATTAAAATGAATCAACCGAGTGTGTTACCGTGATGGCCTCTTCTCGGCGGAGTCCGGGAAGTGGACACGGTGTTGGAGTAATGTTTGCGTAGGTTGCTCTCTAGTTTCTCGCTCGCGCTTTGCCTCCTCTTCTCGCTCTATTTTGCGAATAAGTTAGCCACCATATATGCTAGTCGCTTGCTGCAGCTCCACATATTTTTACCTTACCCTTCCTATAAGCTTAAATAGTCTTGATCGCGAGGGTGCGAGATTGCTGAGTCGCTGTGGCTCACAGATTACTATTACACCAGATGCAGGTCCAGGTGATTCCGCTCCAGGTGACGCGTACGAGCTCAAGTGGGAGTTCGATGAGGACTCTCAACGTTACTATGTTTCCTTTCCTGATGATCAGTAGTGGTGCCCTGTTGGGGGTGATCGGGACCATGTCGCTTGTTGGGTTATCTTTCATTTTGGCGCCGTAGTCGGGACATGAGTGTTTGATTGATGTATGTTATTTATGTACTTGATTGACGTGGCGAGTGTAAGCCAGCTATGTTATCCCTTTTCATTATCTATATTACATGGGATGTTTGTGATGATTACCTAACTTGCGACATATGCCTTCAATGCGATTATGCCTCTAAGTCGTGCCTCGACACGTGGAAGATATAGTCGCATCGAGGGTGTTACAAATATGGGAAACATTTAGTATTTTTTCATGCAATATAAATACTTCAAATAATATATTATTACTCAAAAATTCATTTTGCATATTTATGCTAGACCAAAAAACCTAATTTTTTTATCATATTGCAATTGTAAAATTATATTGGGCAGCAAAGTTTGATGTCCATATATTGTTTCATTTGAGAGAACAAAAAACTTTCATGAAGTTAATTGGATAGCACATGTGTGAAGCCACAGTTTAATGAACTAAGTTGCCTTGCATACTATGATTTTGGTGCTTGTACTGATATCCTTGCCATGGCCCACAGTCAAAATATGTGTAATCGTGACAAGTGGTGTTGAATTGTCTTTGAAGTTTTTTGAAATTTCAAAATACCATTTTGGCAGTATTCAAGATATAGGGCTCACTAGAGCTCATGCTTCAAAATACCATTTTGGCAGTATTCAAGATATAGGGCTCACTAGAGCTTGTGCACTAAATTAACTTTTTGACTCGTTAATGTACTAAGCAAAATAGAGCATACCAGAGAAAACCACAAACTCCGTACTGCTCGGTCGTTTTAGGAGTAGCCATTAATCGGTGAATCGGCCTATTAGCTGGATTAATCGGTCAAACAATAATTGGTAGATTGAATAGGAACCTACCAACATATATCTAGACTTTTTTTATGTATCATACCATATCTTATGCTCCCATCTATGTAGTATACCAAAATATGCTACCGTATACATATGAAAAGCATAGAGAGGAGCTAAAATTATTAATCCTAGCTATTAAGGAGCGGGATGGGGCTGGAAGGTGTTACGGGCCAAAATTTTGGGCTTTGTTTGCCCACCTGTTAATGGTCCAGCAGGGATTAATCGGCCCGACAACTGATTAATCGGTCTAGCCGGCCAATTAATCGGCATGGCAAGTTAACACGATGAATATGTGTTATTTGATTCGGCCATGCTATGAGTAGCGATTAACTGACCCGTTAACTGATTAATCGGGTGAATTTTTGAACAGTGCTTGAAAGTAATAAGAATTAAATAACAGCTATAAACATCTATAAACAATATCTAGACAAACGCACAAACATTGGTGACAAATATGTTTACAATGAATGAAACAGGTGTACATGACCTCTCTCTTAAGTATCCTTGTAATAGATGAACGTACAAACATCGGTGACAACTATCTTTACAATGAATGAAACATGTGTACATGACCTCTCTCTCATGTATCCTTGTAATCAAGGATTACAATGCACGGACAACATATACAAAAGTCTATAAGCTATTATAATTTATGCAGTAAATCATTGTCAGCTGACATCGAGCAGTACTTTTGAACTGACAGGCGGAGATTTATGATGTGATCTATGAATAAATGTACTGGAGAAGGAATAAATCGCACTTTGGTGAAATGGGATCTATGAATGAATTATTCATTAGAGGCATAATAATTTAACGAAAGCTACAGGTTGTTTTCGGATTCAAGCCATGTACACTGTACCACGTTCTTCTTCTTCAATAAAGATCCAGTTGCATGGACGCAGAATTTCTGCACCCGAGCTCAAATGAGCTCGGGTAACAGTAAAATCAAAACTAAATAAAAAAATTCATAAAAATCCAATTTTTTTGGGAGAAACCTTGACAAAAGTTTTAAGTGCATGCAAAAATTCGTCATGAAATCACATTTCTAGAAGGCGTGAAAAAAAACAAAATCGGTACTCTGAAAATGCTACTTTCAAAAGCATTTTGGAGCACTGAATTTGTTTTTTTGCCACGCCTTACAGGAATGTGATTTCATGATGAATTTTTGCAAGCACTTAAAACTTTTGCCAATGTTTCTCCCAAAAAAAAACAGGAGCAGAAAGGCACTTTCGCAGTTGCATTTCATTGACTACCAAGTCTCTTTTGGGATCGCCTATATGTTAGGTCTCTAAAAAATAAAATTGGTGTCAGTTGAAAATCTGAACCATTGGATGTCGAATGGACGGATGTCCGTCTTCATCAGGCACCTGACGTTTAGCCAATCTGCTCTCTTTTAGGACAAATACAACTCCTCTCCATCGTTTCCTGCGCATCAGGTACCTGACGTTTCCTGCGCCCTACCTGCCAAAGTTCTGTTGTGTACCAGTTGACACCTTCGTTTTGTCTCAGCAACCTAGAATTACAGTGAGCGAATGCATGGGGCAGAAGATTCATGAAACAAATTAGTAACGGAGCATACGAGCAGCCTCGTGTATTACAAACATGGAATGCGTAGGAAATCTTGCATACATAATTAAACAACGTTGTATATACCATATGTATCAGTGTAGGTATGCATAGTGATTAGTGGAGTAAACGAACTACCAATTAAAAAAGAAACGAACTGCCGATCGATGAGCTGGTCCGCAAGATGCAAGCACGGAGGGTAACATGCTAATGCAATGAGAACATGCGTGATTCCTCGCCATCTTTGTTTTTATTTGTTTGCTTTTGTCTTCATCGATCTGGAATTATTTAGTTTAGTTCTCATGTTTACTTGGACCAGCTAAATACCGGTGTTGCTACGGACTAACAATCGAGGCATCCAGCATGTTATATAATTTTGATGCTTCAAGACGGCCATTGATTCATATTGATACTCTTAATAATCTAGATTATCCAAGCTGAACTATGATTGTCGTGCTTTAAGACAGTCATTGATTTTATACTAGTGGTTGCGGCGCCACCCTGTGGCGCCGCTGGAGAGGAAGCCGTGAGGATGTTTTCATTTAAAAAAAATACAAAGAGTCCTTGTCTCCGTCTAAAAAAACATCTCAAAAAAAATCCTCACCTTCATCTAAAAAAGGAAGTAAAAAAGAAAAAAAAATACCATGCAGCCTAGGAGCGAGCACCACTTTGCATAACCCTTCATTTAAAAAACACAAGAGGTCCTCACCTCCATCTAGAAAGAAAAAATACATTTAAAAAATTATCCTCACCTTCATCTAATTTTTTTTCAAAAGATTTGTCACCGCGGCCCTTCACGCTACGCTTAATGGGTTTAATTGGTTCTTGAATCAGCGAGAACTATTGGGAAAGGATGGTAACACATCTGGTTACAAATTGCCATTTGTTTCTGGCGAGAGAAAAACATGGCCGAAGTCCAATTGATATTTCACTCTTCTTTTTTTTGGGTAAGGAGGTTAAGACCTCGGTCTCTGTCTCTGCACCAGAAGGATAAGTGCCTTAGCCTAATTACACAAAAAATAGTGGCAAAGGAATTATTGTTAGGAACCATGAGGGGCTAGACATAGACTAATAAGAAAGTACAGTCATGCGTTCTTTTGGCAAACAATGGTCATATGTTTGCAGTGCATCTATCCATAAATAAACATTTAAATTGTTTCATAATTTTGTGTTATGAGTAACTAATAAACAAATTCCTAAGGATAACTCTTGTATTACAATCAATCTCGGCATGTTAGCAATTCATCAAAGAATTAGAATGCATTGCCAATTAGCAAGAGAAAAAAGGATCATTCGTTCTGGCAGAGGAAAGTGGAAGGATTCCACTTGTTGAGAGAAAAGGCATTGACGAGATCAATCTGGAGTTGCGACAATGTGATGCAAAATTGCAACGACGAAACTAAGGTTCCATATAATAAATGTGTTTGATTCATACGGTGGGATTAATGATGTTGTACTTCCATACCTCGTTAAGTTAGAGTTCAAAGCCATTGCGCAGCAAGAGCTTTGAGCAATTCAAATATTGATATATGATCATATAGATAGACAAATAGAGTACAAAGCCAAATGGGCTGCATTTGGTGCTCGCTCTTACATGGGCTGACACTCAAATATCATCTGATGGTATATAGGATTTGAAGAGTGTGTATTCAAATTTCAAAAGTTAGTACTACCTCTGTACCAAATTATGAGAGGTTTTTTTAGACTAAACTAGCCACCAAAAAGTTCTTATATTTTCATATGGAGGGAGTATTTCTTTATATCCTAAAGCCTTGTTTTTGGTATGTATTAGCACCATATAATACTAATTGTACAACATGTAAAAGATATAATACAAAATTGAGCATAATATTTTTTTTGAAAGGGAGGCAAAATCTTTACCTCGTCTCAATAAACAAGGAGGAGGAAAACATAGTTTTAGTTGTTATAGGGCCACGCAGGCCCAACAAAAAAGGGATCACTCTCTCGGTAAAATATTCCCAAAATTCTCGCCCCTGCAATTACCCAAGTTTTGGCCACATCCATGATTGTCACCGCCACCTTAGTGGGCAGGGAGGCCTTGTTATGGAAAACCCGCGCATTCCTTTTGTTCCAAATCTCCCAGCAGATGAGCATAATATCATATACACATAGAATTGATCATAAAATTGTTACTAATTGTTCATCATATCACAGACGCCTCATCTAAAAACATTTAGATGATCGAAAATTGGAAAATGAGATGAAGCCTAACTAATTACAAGAGAATATTAACATATTACATAACCCTAAATAATCCTCATGTATAAACTACGAACAAGTCTAAAATTTCAATATCAACCCTACCATTTTCAAAGAGAAAACACATTAGAGTTTAATTGTGAGCGTCAATCTTTCGAGCCGTCTTAATCAGCTGAGTTTTTTATCATTAGACTTGTTAAGCCTACTTGTTGTCAGAAAGAAAAACCTCCTGCGCATGTCGGCTGCTGCCAAGACAGAGCATTAGGATGTCGGCTGCCTCCTGCCACCAAGCCAGAGTACCAGGGTGCCGACTGCCGAGGATTCGTCACGCCGCCGTGCCTGCCGGCGTGCGATCGGAACAGGGATTCAGGGAGGCACTGGATCGTGTTTGCATCATGCTATTAGCATGCAATCGGGGCTGCGTGTGTTATTTTCGAACTGGGCTGGGGTTCGGCTACTGCGCAAGTTGGAGTTGGGCTACTAGTGCTCGTTTTGGGCTGAATGTTCGAATGGACATTCTATTTGTCAATTTCCATGTTTCTCATGCCTGTACAAAGTATCGAAATCGCTAGTTAGAGGGTACCCCTTATAAAGGTCACTTCCAAGTGACACACTGGTTGTGCAATACTTGTCTTAACCCTTGAAATTTTACACTTTTTTGTAGATTTTTTTCAAATGTTTTATCTCTCTGTCCAAATCACGAACGGTTTCGCATTGGGTTTTCTCATCTCAAGATTTTTGAAACTAGATCCCATGCTAATATGTTTGGATGAACTTAAAAACCTAGAATAAACAAAACAAAAAACAAAAGAAAAAGAAAAATTAGCCTGAAACAAAAAACATAGAAACCAGAAAAAAAAAGAAACCGAAAGCGGGAAGCACATTTGTTCTTTGCACTTCTTTGGGAAGCACACATGTGCTTTTGACTTTTCAGGAAGCATATGTGTTCTTCACGTGGAAGCGCAGTTGTGCTTCACTGAGTGTTTCTCAGTTTTCCAGATACACATGTGTGTTTCATACGGAAGCACATATGTGCTTTTCACTCTTTGGGAAGCACAAATGTACTTCTTGCAGAAGCATATCTATTCTTTTCACTTTTGGAGGAACTACAATTGTGCTTCACACCCAAGCAGAGATGTTGTTCTTTTTTGGTAAGCACAGTTTTGCTTTGCTTCCCAAAAAACACAGCTATGTTTCACCATGAAGCACAAATGTGTGCTTTTTTTTCACAGTGTGCTTCACATGAGGGAAAAAGGTAAAATTTTATCATGAAAACCTAGAAAAAGCCAAGCATAGTCCTATAACCTAATATTTTTTTCCAAAAAACAAAATGTGTGTAGAAAAAGGAAAAAAATGTTTTCCATGGTGCGCCTAGCGTGCGACATGTAGACACCACTGTGTGTCGGGAGCGCTCCAGCGGCTAAACAGCGCCCGCTGCGAAACCCCTCGAAAGAGTACCCGCTAATTAGGCACTCCCACAAAGTATAGACTATGCGCTTCATGCGAAATAGTGAGCAGGCAGAGAGTGACTCTTCAGTGCATAACGCGCCGGTTTGCGCAAACAATTGGCAGGGGTGTCGCCTGCATGGGCCCGACCAATTAACGCTCGTTTGGCGCTTGCTCACTCGCAGCCAACTAGTTTTTCCCAATTGTATGTTCTTAGAAAACTGGCCAGTTTTTTTAATTCTTATAATTTTTATGAAATAATAAAATATTATTATTTCAAAAATATATTTTTTAATTCAAGAAAATGTTTATGGATTTTAAAATTTTATAAATTTTAAAAATCATTTAACTTAAAAAAAGTTTGTGAAACTTTGAATTATTTACGAATTTGAATCATAGACTTTAAAAAAGTTTGTGCATTTACAAAATGTTTATGAATTTGAATGGTTTTTATGAATTTATAAAAAAATACAAAATCTTAAAACGTCCATGAATATGAAAAGGGTCACGAATTTGGAAAACAAATCGTGAATTTGGAAAAGTATCCTTGGATTTGAAAATGGCTCGCAAATTTGATTTTTTTTCATAAACTTGGAAATTGTTCGCGGATTTAAAAATGTGCACAAATTTTAATATAATCTTGAATCCAAAAATAAAAAGAAGAAAAGGAATAGTAATAATAATAAACTGATCTGAAACTTCTAGGAGCTCCACAAAACCGGTTGCGAGCACACGGTACCCCTAGTTGGGCCAGCCTATTAGAAACAAACATATGTGGGTTGTGCGCCTTCAACCATTAAGTCTGTATCCAAAATCATTAATTAAGGTGTACCCCTTACCAAGGTTACACATCCCATCTGTTGGTGATAAGTGGTCCACTGCATGTTTGACACTTATCACCACAAAAGAGTTTTGGTGGAATTTCTTCGCACATGCAGGGATGGTTTTTTTTAGGGTCGTGCATGCAGGGATGGTTAATGTGTTTGTTTAGTGTTTTTTATTTGTTTTCCAAAAATGTAATATGTATTGAATCATGTGTTCAAATTTCGTACCTCTTTAAGTGGTGTGCTCCTCGTGTCGAAATCTTTGGTACTAGCTTCCACTTTGATAGATTTTGACAAAAAAATCCTGGATAAATCATGTTCCTAACTTCTACTAACATGTGCTTTCAATGTGAACTAGTAGTAGCATTCTCACCTAATTGTAACCTGTGCTTCTAACAAGTACTAACATGTGTGCACCGAACTACACTAACATGTGCTCCCAGTGGAAACTAACATGTGACCCAATGGGAACTAACCTCTGCTTCTACCTGGTACTAATCCAAAGTACCACCTAGTACTAACCATGGTCCCAACGCAAAGCACACTTGTGCTTTTCAATGTGAACTAACCTCGGACTCCCACCTAGTACTAACTCGTAGTGGCAATGTGAACCACAAATGGTGGTTCCACGTAAAGGACACATGTGCTCTACGCAAGAGCACGCATGTGTAAAAAAAATGAAAAGGAACAAGAAAACCGAGAGAACGGACAAAACTTTCAGTAAAACTAGAAAAACAGAAATCCACAATAAAAAAGAAAAACCAGGGAAAGACCAGGAAACAATAAAAACAAAAGGAAATTCTGTTCTAGGGTCGTTTCCTCGCTAGCTCACTCACTGGAAGGGCCCATGTGTCACACACACATTGCCTTCTGAGCCTCTTGATGCACCCTCCCGCTAGGGATGCCCCTTTGTTAGAAGCTCCTACCCATATTTGGTGCCTTAAGTGCCAAATAGGGTTTTTCCGAGCAAGCACGTACGTCTCAACGTCTACAAGTTTAACGATGGGTAATTGGGCTGGCCCATTTACTGCCCCCTTGCTTTTCCCCGTTTATTTCATACGTACGATTGATTCTTTTTGCCTAAGACAATGTTTATCGGTTTTGGTCTATTTTGCAATCGTCGACCGCATGAACCTTGTGCTGGTTGATCTTCGATTTTGCCGGTTTTCCCCTGCTTTTTTGAAAAATGTTCCAAATTTTAGAAAATGCTCAGGGAATCGAAAAATGGTTCTTAAAATTTAGAAATGATCTTACATTTAACTAAATAGTCATGAATTAAAAAAATGTTCGTGAATATAAATAAATCATGAATTTAATTTTTTATGAATTTAGAAAATGTATCTGAACTTAAAAATAATTTTGTGGATATAAAAACAATCAAAATTTAAATGTACATCAATTTTAGAAATATGTTCACAATTCAATATATATTCATGTATTTGAAAAAAGTCATGAGTTTAAGAAATTTTCATGAATTGATAAATTGTTCCAAAATTTCGAAAATTTAATGGACATATAAAAAATCTTATTAATTAAAAAATGTTTTGAATTTTAAAAATATCCATGAATTATGAAAAAAATCATGAATTTGAAAATATTCCCAAATTACTAAAATTTTCACAAAATTAAAAAGGGGAAATGGAAATAACAAAAGCAGAAAAAACGAAAGAAATCCTGCCCAATAGTGGGTGGCGGGGTGGTCGTGCATGTTTGGTCCACCCATGACACGATTACGTGTGGACCAGGGAATCACATACATACATAATATTTTAGCAAAAGAAAATGTAATTTATGTAGCCGCTCATTTTCTGCATCGCTATCTGTCTAGGACTTGTTCTCTTTTTTGTTTCTTCCAAAACACAACATATGAACTTCAGGTTTTGCAAGAAAACATAACATTAGAACTAAAATATGGGAAACCTTTCATATTTTTCATGCAATATAAATACTTTAAATAATATATTTTTACTCAAAAATTCATTTTTTATATTTATGCTAGACCAAAAAACCTAAAAGTTTTCTCTCTCATTGCAGTTGTAGAGTTATATTGGCCAGCAAAGTTTGATGTCCATATGTTGTTTCATTTGTGAGAACAAAAAACTTCCATGAAGTTGTTTGGATGGCACATGTGTGAAGCCACAACTGAAGGGTGTGTAGTGTGCCTGGGTGTAGTTAATGTACTAAATTGCCTTGCATACTATGATTTTGGTGCTTGTGCTAATATCATTGCCATGGCCCACAGTCAAAATATGTGCAATCCTGACAAGTGTTATATGCGTTGAATTGTCTTTGATTTTTTTTAAATTTCAAAATACCATTCTGGCAGTATTCAAGATATAGGGCTCACTAGAGCTCGTTCTTCAAAATACCATTTTGGCAGTATTCAAGATATAGGGCTCACTAGAGCTCATGCACTAAAATGACTTTTTGACTCGTTAATGTAGTAAACAAAACAGAGCCAGACCCGAGAAAACCACAAATTCTATACCGGAAATGGAAGTAAAAAAACAAAGAAAATGGGATAAGATTCAACCCGGCATGTGATAATAATATTTCTATATCTTGAAAGTAATAAGAATTAAATAACAGCTATAAACATCTGTAACCAATATCTAGATAAACACACAAACATTGGTGACAAGTATACTTACAATGAATGAACACAGGTGTATGTACATGACCTCTCTCTTAAGTATCCTTGTAATAGATGAACGTACAAACATCGGTGACAAATATCTTTACAATGAATGATTATAATGAATGAAACAAGTGTACATGACCTCTCTCTTAAGTATCCTTGTAATGCACGAACAACATATACAAAAATCTACAAGCTATTATGATTTATGCAGCAAATCATTGTCAGCTGATATCGAGCAATACTTTTGGACTGACAGGCGGAGATTTGTGCTCATCGTCATCAATCTCTTCTTCGTGACCATAATTATCTTCCTGCATGAAACAAAATAACAGCATCAAAACCATGTCACGGATCAAACTGCCAGATTGCTTACAAAAAACAAACCATAGGCATGGCAACATGTACACTTAACTCCTGATGGAAATTATAGGGGCATGGAATTTATATAAATGGACACTGAAAAAAACTGTAATCGAAAAGACATTTCACATCAGCTTTCTTCTCCTTGTAACTCCACAGGGGAAATGGAGAAGGAATAAATCGCACTTTGGTGAAATGGGACCTATGAATGAACTATTCATTAGAGACATATTAATTTAACCAAAGCTACAGGTTGTTTTGGGATCCAATCATCGTGAAGTGCAACCTAAGAGGCACGTGAGCAGAATTATATACAAAGCTGACAATAATGGTATCATTCTCATGGAACTGCATACCATGTTTGGATTCCGTTCGCTTGGTGCTGAACCAGATCTAAATAGTTGCAGATAGAGGATGTTTTCCATGGATTTGCCTAAAGTTTTTATAATAGCATAAATGAAGTGGTTTTACAATCAGACCTAAATCATCAGGTAATATTCCCCAAACCACGAGCATGAAACTGAATCGATTTCCAAAGATTAAAAAAAATATTTAAAGTATGATCTAGTAGTTCTCTTCTCTTGAACGTGTAGTATCGCAAAGATGAACAACTTGTGGATCGGACCACCAAATCAATCAAGTCTCTAAATACAGAAGCACCAGAACACACAAATCGTAGAGAAAAAGGCCAGAAACATACCCAGTCCGCCTGCGTCTGCTGCCAGTCGCCCTCCGCGTCCCCTGCTCCCTCGATCTCAGCGCCTGCTCCCATGGCCCTGCCTCCGCGACCACCTTCCGCTCCCGGCCGCCGACACCATCTCCGTGTGTCTCTAGGGTTTCAGCGAGGGTTGCGGTGGTTTGTGTGTGGTGGTGGTTTGCTTCTTCGTTGGTCGGTGGGCGAGTGAGGAGCTGTGGACCTTGTCATGCATGTACTTCCTCCATTTCAAAATAGATGACCTAACTTTATACTAACCTTATACAAAGTTGAGTCATCTATTTTGGAACGGAGGGATTATATATACACGTAGGGTATCGCCCGCGTCGCGTGGATGTCTGGGGTCGGGAAGGCTGTGGAAGGTTCCGGTGCCTGCTTCATGCTTAGGTGCAAAGTTAAGGATTTGCAATGGACGCGCATGGATTACATTCCGCGTAGACGATTGCTTGTCCATGCACGATACCGCAAGCCCAGAAACTTCTTACGGCCATGGAAAAGGTTCGACATGGAACGGGCCCTAAGTACCTGTTACATTGTTCGACGTTGGACCAGCTGATACACCAGTATGGGCTTTAAAACGGGCCCTTAGATCCTCTCTCTACTGGCTTCAAATGTCGAAAAACGCAAGTGGACGGAGTTGGGCTGTTGCATTGAGATAGATGGGCGGCCTCAAGTGCAGGCCATTCCAAAAGCGAACGGAACACTCATCCTTCTCCACTAGAAATGAACTTTTCGGAAGAAAAATAGAATGCAAAAGTCAAAGCATGAACAGGAATCAGCTCTGCACGCCACCATTTTTTTTCTTCAACATGTGCCCAAATACGTATCATGGTATGTTGAAGAAAGTGCCAACATGACCCGAGCGAAGTTCAGGGAGAGAGATCAACGAGCGAAAGTCAAACAAAGCAGAGCACAACGAAACAAAGGAAAAGATGAACTGCGCAACCCCAACTTTGTATCCCCGCAAAAAAAGAAAAACCCAACTTTGTAAATAGTAGTAATAGCCTGTAAAAAAAATCACCTGAACATCGCTTGATTCAGCTCCTACTCGATTCAGTGAGCTCTGCTTGCAAGCATTCTTCTCGTCAGCAATTGGATTTCCATTAACCTGAAAATCAAGTCAAGGGAAACCCCCAAAACAGCAAGCAAGTGCTAAATAACAATAGGCTCTTCCATATATCCCATTAATGGAACGAGGAAATTCAGGCGAGCGATGGCGCACGCGTGCGACGCTCTCACCGCGTGCGATGCACGCCTCCCCTACGCCTATGTGCCTGACTTCAGCACAGTGCGGCTGGTGCCTCGGCCTGGCACGATTCGCCGGCGCGGGGAGCGAGTGGAACTCCTCGACACCGACGGGGTGGTGGTTGATTCGTGCGGTTGGTGCGACGAGGCGGCGCTGCAGGTGGGTCAGGCTATTTCGTTCCCGTGCCACGTTGCGAATATTGCGGCGGCTGACTGGTGGGGCGGCCATGGAACGGTTATCGAGGGGATTAATGGCGAGGGGGGAGAGAGGGCGAGGATAATTGGTCGTCGACTCGGCTCCCCGCCTCACTCCTTCGCCCAAATCCACTCTGCAGAAACCACTGCGTCCCGCTGCTTCGTGAGTTAGGGTTCCATGACGACCCGCGAGCAGCAGATGTGGGCGTTATCCGCCGGCGACGAGGTGCTGATGGGACGGCTCCAGGAAATAGATCGATGGTTCCCGACGGCGAAGGCACTCAACGACGCGTCGGAGTTGGTACGGGACAAGCTGCGGGGCGAGGAGATCCTCCGTTGCTTCCCCAACTACGACCGGCAGCCGGCGATGGGGGTGATCCTCTAGGCGATGCTCGAGGCGGAATCGCTGGTCCCGGAGCAGAGGGAGAAGTGGAAGCTCTTCCGCTCCCTCCGATTCCGCCTGATCCAGCCTCGGGCGCCGCCACCGGCGCAGCCACGGGAGGTGGTGATGGGGATCCCTGCCCCGGGGTCCAGGTGGCTCCCAATAGAGATCGAAGAGGACGCGGCGGCGGCTGCTCCGGCGGATGTGCCGCCACGACGGAGGGCCAGGGCGCCAACGACTCCGACTTCGCTTCCACGCCGCTCGCCGCGCTTCCCGCGGCGCTCACCTCGCCTCCTGGCTCTCTCCCGCCGCTAGTAGGGCGCTCTCCTGCTGGCAGTCGTTTCTGGCTGCTGGTCGGAGAGGGCGCTGAGGAGGAGGGGGAGGGGAGGCTTCTGTCGTCAAAGCAGGTATGATTAATTATGCAAAATACTTAGCTGCTACTACCTCGATTGAGGTAGAAGACACTGGATCCAGAAGAAAAAAGTAGGGGGGGGGAGAAAAAGTGCTTCTGATAGTACCTGTAAGGGACCTAGACCAGGGGATTCCAAGGTTGGCAATAAGACTTGGATTGATATTGGTGATTCTGATAAAGTTCATGGAAATTGGGATGGGGAGGGTGAGGAAAATAGAAACTGTCTCAATCTTACTAGAATAGATGCCTGAATTGTGCAGGAACATATGAAAAATAACAAAACACATCCCATCACACCCTGGTTTGGGGGAGAGGATGTTGATTTTGGGGAAACTGTAGTTCAAAGTACCCCAGTTGCAGCATTTTTGGCTCCTAAAGATGACAAAGCTGAACAAAATAAAATGCTGGAAAGTGTGGGACCCCCAATCCTTTTGGGGGGCACAATTAGGAAAGAGATTGATGTCGGTATGGATGTGAGTCTTGCTTGGTGGAGGCCTCATGGGCCAAGTCACAGCCCACCCCAAAAAGGCAGGAGGGCTCTGGCTGGTATAAAAGAGGGGACTGAGACGGGAGGAATGCAATCCCAAAAACTAGGGTTCCCTCCTCTCCTCCCTGCGCCGCCAGTTGAGCTGGAAATGTCTGGAAACTTTGGGAGAGGGTTTGGGACTGTTAGATTCAATCGAGGGGGTGGGGGTGGACATACAGGGGGGAGATTCAACCCTGTTGGCAGAGGGGGAGGATGGAATGGGGGCAGGCATGCCTTCTCAGGAAGAGATGGTGGTTTTGGGAGAGGGGGAGGTCGATTTGGGAGAGGAAATGGAGTAGGCAGAAGTTTTAATGAGGAGGAAGATCTTGCGGTTGGAGGAAATAGAGAGAATTTGACCTAGCAAGCTAAAACAGGGAAGAAAGATGGGGAAGAGGAGATTACCAAGAAAAATATAGAAGATGCAGGGGTGTCTGGACCTCGAAGATAAGAAAGTGAGGAACAGTTGGTGCAATTTGAGCAAAATCAGCAACAGAAACTGCTGACCTCCTTACTCTCCCAGTTGGTTCAGGGAATAAAAAGCAGTGAAAAAGAACAGTTAGGTGAGGTGCTTGGAAGATTTTCTGGAAATCAGTCTGAAAAAGAACACCCCAAGAATGAAGAGAGGAGTGGAGGAGGACAGCAAAGAAATGACAGAAGTCTGGAGCAGAATTCAGGAATAGATCTGAAGAAGCAGGGGGAAGAAACAATTGGCAACAGAACATTGAGGAAAATAAGAGAGGTTTGGATAGATTTAGCAAGCAAGTGTGTGGAAAATGCAAGGATCCCAGACACACCACCAAAGAATGTAGGGTGGGGCATTGTCTGATCTGTGGAAGGGAGAATCACATCACTGGAGAATGCAATTTCTTGAAACAAATGAAGCCTGTGCCAAAATATGTAGGATATGCTGCTAAGGGCTTGGGAATCCTTCTGGTACAGAGTTACAAGGATGTTCTGGTGGCAGAACACACAAATTCTCTAGGTGTGGTGATCATAAGAGAGGGGCAGATCAATGAGACTGAACTCACAAAGGCCTTGGGAGAAATGTTTGACTGGGGATGGCAATGGAGAGTGAAGGAGTTTGGGAAAAATGAATATATGATGAGGTTTCCTAATAAAGCAAAATTGGTGGAGTTAGCTAAGTTCAATGACTTTAGCCTGTTGGGGACTGGGGTAGTGATCAAAGTTCAACCCTGGTCCCTGGACCATCAAGCTGTGGGGAAAATGCATACAGTCTGGATCAAGCTGACAAAGGTCCCTGACTGCTTTAGACATTTTTTAGGTGTTTGTGAGGTTGCTGCTGCAGTTGGGCCTGTGCTGGAAATTGACATGGATACTATCAATGAGGAGAAAATCAGAGTCAAGTGTGGAGTCAGAGATGTGGATAAAATTCCACCTCAAGTGGAAATTACTGCCCCTAATCTTCTCATGTTCAGAGTAAGCACTGAAACTGAGAAAGTGTCTGAAATTGGGTGGTATAAGGAAGAAAAGAGGAAAAATGGTGACAGCAATAGCCTGGAAGGTGAAGTTGAGGAAGGGGAAACAAGAAAAAGAACTAAAATGGATGATGCAGAATATAAAGGGGTCTCTCTAGGATGTCTGTCCCTGAAACAAAGTGAGGAGATTGATGGGAGAATTGAGAAAATAAGATATCAAATGGAAGAGGATATAAGTCAGTGGCAAAAAGAAATTGGTGCAGAAAGGAGGAAATGGCAGAAAGAAAGTGAGATCATGTTCAGTAAGATTAAAATCCTGGAGGAAGACAAGGTCAGAAATAATGCACCGTGGGCTAAAAGTGAGAAGAGGATCAAGGACTTGGAAAATAACCATCTAGAATTACAAGAGCTGTGTAAAAAACAACAAGAAGAAATCCAAAAGCTGGTACAAGAAGCTGCAAACAGGGAACATTATGAAATGGAATTAGCCAACATGGATATTGAGGATTATGAGAAGGATAACCAACAGAAAAAAGAGGAAACTGACTCTGGAAAATATAATGAGCCAACAGACTATAATGCCAGTCAAGAATCTGTTGGTACCTTGGGAGAGAAAATGGCTGAATTGCATGGGAATGAGATCTTGGAGAAAGAGGAAGAGGAGAAAGAAGTGGAAATTAAAAGAAGTCTTAGAAACAAGGGAAAGGAAGATCAAAAAGTGGAAGAGATGGCAAAAATCAGAGCTGAGGAAAGGGATAACTATGGTAAAAATTCTGATTCCACTTTTGTTGATACTTCTCTAATACAAATTAGCTCTTTGGTAGGGATTGACTTAGGATGCTCTATTGAGATGATTGATAAAAATATAGAAATTATTGATAAAATGGAAAAAGCCAGAAGAGACATATATTTTCAGAACATTAAAAAACAAAAAGAAGATGAGGAAAAAAGAATTCCTGAATGGAGAACAGGAGGGCAGAAAGACACACCAGTATATATTCATATTGGAGATGTGGGACTTGATGAAATATGTTCTGATTTTGAACATTCAGATGCTGATATTGAGGAGAAACAAATCAGAAAACTGAGAGGATTGCTCTTAGGAAAGAAAAGCAGCAAAAAAAGCTCACCAGCATTAGACTGTGTGAAGCAAACAGTTGGGATTGGGGTTTTGCAAAGGAAAAAGAAGGGGAGACAGAACAAAACCTAAAAGAAAAAGGAATAATGAGGGGGGGGGGGGTTTGGAATGTGAGAGGTATAGGACAAGACCACAAAAAGAGATATATCAGGGAAATGATTATTGAACAAAAACTGGATTTCATTGGGATATCTGAGACTATAAAAAAAGACTTTACCAAAAATGAGCTCCATAATTTATGTGGAGGGAAAAATTACCAATGGAACTGGAACCCTCCCAGGGGAATGTCTGGAGGGATCCTAGTTGGGATAAACAAAGACATCTTTGATATTGAGGGGGTGGAGAAGGGACAATATTTTTTAAGAGTCCTAATCTTTGATAAAAAATAAAGATGCATTGGAATCTAATAACTGTATATGGAGATGCTCAGAAGGAGAGGAAAGCTAGCTTCCTAGCTGAACTTGCAAGACTGTACCATGATAATCCTTTGCCCTGTCTGGTGGGAGGAGACTTCAACATTATTAGAAATGGTAAAGAAAAAAATAAACCCATGTCAAATGATCAATGGCCCTTTATGTTTAATGCTATTATTGAACAGGCTGGATTGAGGGAATTGCCTCTGAATGGAAGACACTATACCTGGGCTAATAATCAGGAAGATCCTACTTTTGAAAAATTGGATAGAGTTCTTATGTGTCCAGCCTAGGAAGAAAAATATCCCCTAGCCTTTCTTAAAGCTTTTGCCAGAGAGATATCTGATCATACCCCTCTGTTCTTGGATACAGGGGAGGAACACAAACATAAGTACATATTCAGATATGAGAATGCTTGGATCCTAAGAGAGGGATTCAAAGAGCTAGTTTATAAAACATGGAATGGGAGATATAAAGGTGATATTTTAGAAAGATGGCAGTTGAGATTGAGAAAGATGAGAAGAAAAGCCAAAGGATGGAATAAAAATGTGGATGCATGGTATAAAAAAATTAAAATAGAAATTATCGGAGAATTGGATGAGATGGACCAAAAAGCTGAGATAATGGGGCTATCTAAGGTAGATAGAGTGGAGCAGAAAGAGCTCAGAGCTCAATTAAAAAGAATTATGGTGCAGGAAGAAATAAAATGGCTACAAAGATATAAAGACACAGAAATAAAAGATGGAGATGGGAATACTAGATACTATCATGCAAAGGTAAATGGGAGAAGGAGGAAGAACATGATTGTCTCACTGGAACAGGAGGAAGGGGTGATTGAAGGGGAGGATAAACTGATGGAATATATTACTAAGTTCTACAAAAATCTATTTGGACATCCTGAGGAATCTGATATTTCTTTAAAGGAGATAGAGATGGTGAAAATTAATACACAGGATAGAGAAGAGCTAGCTGCTCCCTTTTCCTTAGATGAAATCCACCAGGTGGTTTTTGAGATGAAAAGGAATAAAAGCCCAGGCCCTGATGGATTCCCTGCTGACTTTTATCAGGATTTCTGGGATCTGGTTAAGTGGGATCTGAAGGCTTTATTAGATAGCTTTACGAAAGGAGAGGTCAATATTGCTAGGCTCAATTATGGCATAATCACTTTAGTGCCTAAGACCAAAGATGCCAAACAAATCCAAAAATTTAGACCTATCTGTCTGCTAAATGTCAGCTTTAAGATCATTACCAAAGTGTTGATGAACAGGCTGGCTAGATGTGTGGCGCCTATCATCTCCAAAACTCAAACTGCTTTTATTAAAGGCAGATATATAATGGAAGGGGTGGTTATTTTACATGAAGCCCTTAACTCTTTTCACAAAAACAAAGAAGATGCTCTGGTCTTCAAAGTGGATTTTGAGAAGGCATATGATAAAATCAAATGGCCTTTTGTAATTCAGATGCTGAGGCTGAAAAATTTCCCAGATAAATGGTGTGATTGGGTAATGGAAACTATGAGGGGGGGACACGTAGGAATTAGAGTGAATGATGAGATTGGCCCGTATTTTAAAACATTCAAAGGCTTGAGGCAAGGAGATGCTATGTCTCCCTTACTTTTCGACCTGGCTGCTGATGCCTTGGCTATTATAATGAACAATGCTCTGAGACATGATGTTGTCAAAGGAGTGCTAGGAACAGGAGATAATAAAGGGATAAATATGTTACAATATGCTGATAACACCATCTTTCTGATCAAAGATGAGGTAGAAAGTGTGAAAAATCTCAAGTTTATTTTGGGGGCTTTTGAACAGATGTCTGGCCTCAGAATAAATTTCCATAAAAGTGAATTGCTGTTATTTGGCAAGGCCAAAGAAAAACAGAGGATATATCAGGAAATCTTAACATGTAAAATGGGGGACCTTCCTATTAAATACTTGGGTTTGCCTGTGTCAGAAAATAGGATCAGAAATATTCATTGGAACTGTGTAACTGATAAAATTGAAAAAAGGTGCGGCTGCTAGCAAGGGAAGTTGCTGGGATCCATTGCTGGTAGAATCACTTTGGTGCAGGCATGCCTCACCGATATTCCTTTGTTCATGATGTCCTTCTATGCAATCCCAAAAGGGATTGTTAAAAAGGCTGATTTCTTCAGGGCTAGGTTAGTGTGGCAGGAAGATGAAAATGTGAAGAAATATCACCTGGTTAAATGGGAAAAATGTTGCATACCTAAGGATGTAGGTGGCTTGGGGATTCTTAATTTGGAAATTATGAATATAGCTTTGCTGGCAAAGTGGTTTTGGAAAATGGAAACTGAAAAAGGGCTTTGGCAAGATGTATTAGATAGTAAATATAGGAAAGGAGGCTGTCTAGCATTGGTCAGAGAGAATCCTGGAGATTCCCAGTTCTGGACAAGCCTGTTAAAAATCAAAGAGATCTTTTATAAATTTGTTAAAAAAGAATTGGGAAATGGAAAGAACACTAGATTCTGGGAAGATACTTGGGTGGATAACAAACCCCTGAGAGATGCTTATCCTAGATTATATGACATCTGCTTTGACCACAACATTACTGTAGAAGAAGCTATCCAAAAAGGGTGGCATGGGTTCAAATTCAGAAGAACTTTGCATGGGGAGACCCTTGGGCTATGGAAAAATCTGAAAAAAAGATGTGAAGAAATCCCTATGAAGGGAGGTGATGATAAAATTTCCTGGACCCTCACTGCTGATCATAAGTTTTCGGTGGGATCTTTGTATAGGAAAATCATTACCATAGGGATGAATTTCCCGCAAAAATACTTGTGGAAGGTTAAGATACCAGCAAAGTTAAAAGTCTTTTTATGGTTAATTAACAAAAAAAAAGGATATTAACTAGAGATAATCTTTTAAAAAGAGGATGGAAGGGTGGGAAAGATTGTGTTTTTTGTGGGAAAAATGAATCAATCGACCATCTTCTGTTCTCTTGTTCTGTGGCTTCTCTGTTATGGAGTTTGGTTCGATGTGTGTGTGGTTTAAAAACTGTCCCTATAAAATGTAAAATATTGCTTTGGTGACTGGCTTAAAAGATTCAAAAAAGAAGATAAGAAAATGGTCATGATAGGGGTTTATGCCCTGTTCTGGGCTATTTGGAAAAGCAGAAATGCGATCATATTTGAGAAAAAGAGGATAAATGATCCTCTATATATTGTCAAACTGATGTGTAGATGGTTAATTGACTGGTCCATTTTGCATATAAAGGAGCCGCCAAAAAATTGTTGGAGCTGGGAGCAAGAACGCTAGAACAGGCAGCAAATGAGGTGTTCACAGCCAGGCAAGGATGGAAGATCAACGTCGCTAGATTGGAGGCCGGAACCGTTGCTGCTGTGGATCCAGACGCTGCTGCTTTGTTCTAGTAGCTGTTAGCTTTAGGGATTCTTTTATGCTGTTTCTATAGTTGTCCTAAACTAATTCCCGTTAAGCTGGATGTTGGCTGTAATGTGGGGGGGCTGGCTATGGCTAGCCCTCAACGTGACCTTTTGGTCTTCTAGTTCCGAACGTGGTAGCTTTTAGGGTTGCTGTAGTGGGCGTTTGTCCAGAACTCTGTTGGATGTCGTGATGGTTTTCAGTAATGAAAATCGGAAGGGGGCAAGCCCTTCTTTAATCAAAAAAATATATCCCATTAAAACCATCTAAATAACCCGCAGAAAATAGATGCACATATGGCAGCTGTGTGACGTGCTCCCTCTGTATAGCTTGTCCAAAATTTCAATGGGTGCGAAGGAGGTGGAGGTGAGCTCCTGCTGCTGCTGGCGCCTGGGCTCGCGGTAGGTGGTAACGATGTGGTCTACCCTGGCGGTGGCGGTAGGTGGCGCAAGTGGTCGTTCGCCGCCGTTGAAGCATGTAAAATCGAGGCTCTCCATAGGCTCTTAGTTGCGGGCCAGGTTGCCGCCAGTGGGCACGCCGCTGCCCCTGGTAGTGCGAGCTCGTATGCGCGTCGCCATGGGGTAGCTGTAGAACGAGCACCAGAACAATTTTAGTTGTCGACCGCATGCTCGTAGACAGCCTCGCCGTAAAGCCTGCATCTGCCGACAGTAGGTGGATCAGTTATGTACTGACTCCAAGCATCAACCAAAATTATGAGGCTCACTTGCAGCCGCGAGGGCCGCCGGGGTGCAAGGGCCCGACAGCAACAGGAGCTCGACCAGCTAGCCGGCCGTGTCCTGGCCGCTTGCAGCCCTCCCTCCACCGGCCCAGGCGCGCGAGTTCCACGCTCCTCTCATCCTCGTCCGGCGGACATATGGCACCGTGAGAGAATGAGAGAACCAGAGAGTCGTACGTCTATCCCATCGACTGGTTATATATGAGGAACGGCAATGCTAGAGTTAAAAAAGCAGGCTGGGGCCGGAGACGTTGTGGGAGGCTCACTTGCAGCCGCGAGGGCCGCCGGGGTGCAAGGGCCCGACGGCA
>LT934121.1:599326571-599371989 GCA_900231445.1 Triticum turgidum subsp. durum
CTGGTGATAACACCTGTATAACCTGCAAGTAGGAATTGATAAAACTATGGATTGAGTGTGGACTCTTATGGATGTCTTCATGAATAGCTTTCCTTCGGGCTCCCCATATTGCCCAAAGTGACACGGCTGCCCTAACGAATTCTTCAGTGGGTAACGTCTCATGTAACTTGAACAACCACTTCTTCGCACACTCCTGCTGGTTCCCCATATTTGGCGCTGGTAGCTACCAAGCAACCACGCGCACCCCCCGTGTTAACCCTGCCTATGTTTGGGTCGGCCCAACTAACCGAGTTTGCTTTTTCTTTTCTTGTTTTTTCTTCATTTTCCGATTTTATTTTTGTTTTTCTCTTTAATTTTCATTTTTATATTATCTTTTCATTTTCCTATTTATTTATTTTTTCTTATTTCCAAGTTCAAAAATATTTTCTGATATCTGGGAACATTTTTCTCAAATCGGAGAACATTTTATGATATTTGAACATTTTTTCAAATGTGTGAACATTTTTTGAAATTCATATTATGTTCATACAATTCAAACTTTGTTCATCAAATTCAAAAATTCTTGATTGAATTTAATTTTTTCATAAAATATGAAAAAAAATCGTTGAAATTCAAAAAAAATTATATAAATTCAAATTTTCTTCATCAAAAATCAAAATGTCCATATTTTTGCAAATTGTGATTTTTTTTTGAAATTGTGAACATTTTTATGGATTTTTGAACTTTTTTGTTAGACAACAATTTCTTGAAATGCATGAAATGTTTTTGTTTGATGAACATTTTCGTGAAATGCATGAACATTTTTTGAATTGACAACCTGTTTTGGTAAATCACAATCATTATTTTCTTTTTCTGAACATTTAGAAAAATCATGAACATTTGTTATGTTCACAACATTTTTTATCAAATTCACAAACTTTTTTTAATATTCAAATATTTTTTCAAAATCATGAACATTTATTAATCCACGAATATTTTTCCAAAATTCAGTTTTTTTTAAATGGAACTTTGTTGAAATCCCAAATTATTTTGAATAAGAAGAAAAAAATAAATGAAATGAGAAAAAAGGGGGCGTACGGGCCCACTCATGGGCCGGCCTAATATGGTCGGCGGGAAGGGAGGGTGTGGGCACTGGCTTATTCACCGGCACGTCACACGCGGTATAGGAGCTCCCGATCAAAGTTTATGTCCCTAGCCCAACAGTGCACAAATAGCGGGATTCAGAGACGCCGTTGATGTGGGCGATTTCTATTTGGCACTTCAGGAGCCCGTTATTGTGTATTTTACAAACGGGCGCGTAAAGCGCCTCGTGCTGGGTCGACCCATCTAGCTGTGTTTTATTCCACAAAAACAAGCGCAACAATTGAGATTTAAACCAGCGACCTCCGATAGTTAAGCCGGTGTGCCATCCAGCAGGATCTAGCAAGATTCATCTTTTTCATTCTTTTATGCTTTCCTCTTCCTTTTTCTTTTTTCTCGTTTTCCTTTTATTCCTTTTTTGTTTTTTCTTCTTCCTGAATCGATGAATCGTTTTCAAATATGCTAATTTTGTCTTCAAATTGATGAACTTTTTAAAATTGATAAATCTTTTTTTTCAAATTTTGCACTTTTGTTCAAATCCATGAACTTTTAATTTTGATGAACTTTATTCAAACATGATGAAGGTTTTTTCAAAATCAATAAACTTTTTAAAAATATGATGGACTTTTTTTAATTCAATGATTTTTTTTCAAAATCAATGTTTTTTTAATTTGATGAACATGTTGGACATGATATGAATCACTCAAAATAGCATGGGTGTCGGTGTGCAGCTTAGCAAGGAAACTGGAAGTCGTGGCAAGGTCCTTATCTCGCTGGGGTCAGGTCAAGTTTGCTTGCTTGCAATAGCATGGGTGTCTTCATGCTTATTCTAGGTAACTTTTTCCTAGCTTCAAATTCTGCATCTAGTTCCTTGTTTCTTTTCCCTTGCATCGCCCTTTTCGAAATGCTTCAAGAACCGAATGATGTCAAAATCTGATTTTAAATATTTTTTCAAGTCAATATTGAAACTCTCACTTAATTGTGTGCTTCTCATACCCAATGTGAAGACATCTCTCATGTAACATTCAACCCATTTTTCCTTGAACTTGTAGATGATAACCAGCCATGACATCTTCTTTTCGTCCACCTTATTCCTCATGATGTCAAATGCTTCTTCAAAGGCCGTCGTGCCCTCAATGTTATACATGCAAGCACTAAAATCTGAGAGAATGTGTGGTTCTTCTTCTTCTTCTTCTTCTTCTTCTTCTTCTTCATCTGCCTCATTTTTATCTTTTGGAGAACGTGAATCATCAGCTTTGCTATTGCATAAGTGCTTCACAACATTTTGCATTATGTGAAAGGTACATAATCCATGCCATGCTTCTGTGATTACCTCCCCGACGGCATTTCCCATTGCAGTGTCTTGGTCAGTAAATATAGCTCTAGGTTGTTTTCCATTGTGTGCAGCTAGAAAAGCCTTAAATAGCCATTGGAAAGAGGCAAATGTTTCATCAAACATAAGAGCAGCACCAAAAATAACGGTCTCCCTGAACTGATTCAGTCCAACAAAAACCCCAAAAGGCCTATATTCTTTGTTTGTGCCAAATGTAGTATCAAATGTGACAACATTGCCAAAATGTGCATAATCAATGACCATCTTAGCATCAGCCCAGAATATATTGCTTATATTCTCCTCACAATCCAGTTGCAAAGCATATTGGTAAGAAGGATTCTCGGCGATCTTGTCTTGAAAATACTTCAACATGCTTCCTGCCTGTCCATATGCCAACTCTCTCTGGCGCCTGCCCTGCAAGTGATTTTTTAGATCACGAGGAGTGTAGGTGAGATTCATTGGTCCTCCAACTCGGCGACTAGCTAGCTCATGTGAAGCTTTTGGCCTAATTCCAGAATCATCGGCTATCGCAATTTCAAAAGCTTGAACTTCTGAAATCTTCCTTTGTGATAACATCAAATGGAATGTTTGTGGCAAGTAAAGACCATGATTGTGTACAAGCATTACATCAACCACTTCATAATTCCCTGCCACTCGATCCAATGAAAGTGTCATCCGAACTTCACAATTTGTTCTTGTTTGAGCTCGAGGATTCTTTGTGATATGACCCCTCTTGTCGTGTGCTCGAAAACCCTCCTTGGCACACACATATCTACATGATGTTGCTTTCCCGTCAAATTTACTCATATTTTTATACCTTTTTCTGACCTCAAAACCTGCATGACCACCATAGTTTACCCAGAACAAGCAAGCATCATCTAAGTTTCTGAATTTCAGACCAACTTGAGGTAACCAGATAGGATTCTCATTCTCCCTACACAAAAATTAATTAATCTTTGTTGCCACAGATCTGGTTGCAAGCAAATAATTTTTTTTCCGAATGGAAAGTCTAACTTACTTGTTAGATTGTGCCATTGAATCTTAACTGGAAGGCAAGAACTCAGATGTATACTGCACATATTATGAACAAATAAACTGAATATTTCAGACAATTACAAGTGAAATTGTGAAGATTTCTTTAGCATAACTGAACGAATAAATCAAAAACATACTAGGCAGTGAAAGAGTGAATATTTCAGAGAAATAGCAATACCAGGGCAGCTCGGACACAAACCTAAAATACTAGGCAGTCTCTGTTTCTTGAAATCGAAGAAGGACATGAACCTGAAGCAGAGTGAAGTCGAGCAGCTTCGATCTGCTCCGACGCTCAACTAGGACGGCCCAGCCGGCGACGCATCCAGGCACCCCGACGAATGCCTAACTGAGATGAGAACCCGCGCTAGACGCCCGCGCCCCCGCCAAAAATCGCATCTGGCGGCTGCTCACCCGCCAAAATCCTTTGGCTTTCCCTCCTCCACGCTCCCATCTAGTTGGGCCTTCTTTGGGTAAATACGGGCTGGCTTTGTGTCAGTTTGGGCTGGTTGATGTGCACATAGAGAGGCAGCTCGCTCAGCAGCCGTGCGATCAGAAAGGGAGGGCATCCGTGAGGGGTAAGGTAGAGGCAGCCTTTGCCATCCCACATGGGCACAGATTCTCTACCTTGCCATGGCAAAGGCAGCCTCTACCTTTCCCCTCATGGATGCCCTCCCTTCATGATCCCACGGCTCCTGAACGAGCTGCTTCTTCCACTACACAACAGACAGTCCAAATTAAAACAAAGGCAGCCCGTATTCAGCCCAGAGAAGGCCCAGCCAAGGTTTTGGTTACCGAATGGGGCATTTTTACCCAGGGGGACCGATAAACGTGGTTACCACGGTTACCGAGAAATACCAAAAATATTTCGAACAAAATTTATATATAATTTTAAATTCAAATTCTTTAAGAATAGTATGGATAGAACAAGAGCTTGTATTTGGCATAAAAGTGCTACCAGCCAAATGTAATGTAGTCTACGCATGAGATTAGGCTACTACCAATAAGCCAGAACCAACTCACATAGCATTTCTTAGATCCTACATACTTTACTATAATCGAGCATTTAAATTCAAAAAATTCAACTAACTTGGTATTTTTTTTGCTCGGTATGGGGATTTGCCCAGGGGCACGGAAATACGTGGTAACAACGGAAAATCTCGAAATTTCGTTCGGTAACCAAAACCTTGGGCCTAGCTGGTAGAGGTTGAGGAGGGAAAGCGAGGATTTTGGCGGGTGAGTAGCCGCTGGATGTGATTTTTCGTGGGAGCGCGGGCGTCTAGTACGGGCTCTCGTCTCAGTTAGCGATTGGGCGATCGTCAGGTGCCTGGATGCCTCGGCAGGTCGCCGGTTGCGCCGTCCTAGTTGGGCGTCCGAGCAGAGCGAAGCTGCTCGACTTCAGGATCTTTAGCCCTCAGGTTCGTGTCCTTCTTCGACTTCAAAAAATAGAGGCTATCTCTGGTGAGAGCAAGTTTTTTTTTTGTTTCATCTTCTCTGAACTAGTTTCAATATTGCCATGTTTTAAGCATGTCTTTCTCTTTGCAGGATCTTAGTGAAATTGATGATATGTCCTTTCAAGATCTTCTTTAGGGCTCTATTTCAGTACCTGCAGCTAGATGAGAGGGTAGTTTGATCTTTTGGGATAAAGTCGGTGATAAGTAGTGTGGTAATTGATGGCTTTTGGTTATTTCGAGATTAAGAACTGTTGAAAAGATGGACAATTTCAGAGATTAGGTGTGTGGTAATTGATGGCTTTTGTGGAGAACTAGATCCCAAATCAGTGATATGTAATGAAGTAACTGTTTCTGAAGTTTCTAAACTGAATCAGTGCATACTTCTCTTTTTCTAGACTCTTTACTGAACTGAATATGTTCCTCTGTCTCTGTCTGTTCTCTGTCTGTACATTAGCTAAAGTTCAGCAAGAGTTTTGCACAGCGAAAATGCAGGCTGAACTGTCCGAACAAGTATGTAAAAGCTCGATGGGAACAAGTAGATGATAGCCACAGGGTTCTCAAATGTTTCTGGATTCTTATCCTCATGCTATTTTCCTGCAGATGATCGATCAAACTCCTGCTGAATGTTATGTACTGCTAAACTGAATACGCCTGTCTATGTGTCCTGTTCTCGCCTCGCTCCCGAGCTGGGCTTATTTAGCTACCAAACTGGGCCTTATTTGGGCTACTCTTCTCTCTGGGCTGCTTGCTGTCCACTTAGAAAGATGGAACATTCAGCAGCCATTGGATCAGAAAGGGAGGGCATCCATGAGGAGAAAGGCAGAGGCTACCTTTTCCATGGCAAGGTAGAGAATCTGCGCCCATCCCACATACCCTCGAGAGTGGACGGGGCGATGAATGCACATCTAAATAAGAAGTATATCAAAAAAGAGGTTTAAGAGGCTCAGTTTCAAATGTTCCCTACTAAGGCTGCCGTACCGGATGGGGTCCTGTATGCCTCATTACGGTTAACTTTATTACAGCCTATGAGTGCTTGCATTATATGGAAACAAAAAGGGTCAAGAGCAACGGATTATTTGCTTTAAAGCTGGATATGACGAAGGCGTATGATAGACTGGAATGACCTTACTTGAAGGCAGTTATGCTTAAACTAGGTATTAGCCCACGTTTCACCGAAACTGTTATGTGCGTGTCTTCAGTTTCTTATTCGGTGCTTTTTAATGGTGGTGGTTTCGATGCTTTCAGGCCATCTAGGGGAGTGTGGCAGGGGGACCCTATTTCCCCATACCTTTTACTTCTAGCGGCAGAAGGGCTTTCATGCTTGTTCAAAACTCATGTTGATGGAGTTCGGGGTATAACAGTGGCACCAACTGCACCATAAGTAGATCACCTCTTGTTTGCCGATGACAGTCAACAAAGAATCAGTGTTGGTAAGTCTTCTTTATTTTAGCAAGGGTGTGCCTGAAAACTTGCAAGCTGATGTAAAGAATATTCTTGAAGTCCGAATGAGTCACTTTCAGAGAAGTACTTCAAGGACAGAAGTGCAAGGATGGATGGAAAAATGCTTACGAGCGGGCGACAAGGTTTAAAAAAGTACCTGTGATGCCTCGGAAATCTACAATCACAATCATCTATGGTTTTCTTTCAACAGAAATTATACTACTACTAAATTCCAGTTACCATGAACTACACCAGTAGGGGGAGAAGCCCCTACTGATTTTTTTATTAAGAGAAGAAATGTGAGACCAGTCACCAGCTATGGTCATTAGGTATTCATGACAGGCGAATTTCACGGCCATAATTCCTCGGAGCATGATGCATCCGTAATCGACACCATGCTTGAAGCTGCATCACGGTCAGAACTGAAAACAAATTTCTTTCTAGCAGTCATATTTTTTGGAGGGTATGGGTAAACTGATCGATACAGCTCGGCATATGCCATATTACATTGAAGGTGTAGGACGTTTCCTGTCATATTCTACTCTCGGCGACAGACACTGGAGACAAATCGAAATGCTCCTCCAGCACCGACAGTACTTCGGTGAGTGAAGACACCATGAAGTCAGGCTTAACATCTTCAGGCAAAGAATCTTGGGGCCCGTATCGCCCTGTTTCGTCAAGTAGGCAAGTGAATGCTCCTGCTCTCTTTCCACAAACGATCTGCACAAGGTTTTCAAAGGCAAGGCAAATGAATCAGTACACACGCACAAGCTATCGGAAAAGTTTAAGATTCACAAAAACTGTCCTGAACTCCCGGCTTATGTAAGTAGTAGAATTAAGGAGCATTTAGCGAAAGCAGCACAAGCACAATTCCCTTTGATTCATGGGTATGATGGAAGTATGAAACTATAACTTACTGTGGAGCTTTCAAATTTTGAACTCGTAATATCTACAGTAATTTAGGAATTCTGATAGTATGACTTGATAACTCAATCCATGGCACAAAGTGAACTGTATAGGAATCATTCATACGCTGAGCTACATAATGGGAAGAAAAATGCTCACGTCATCCTTGAGGCTGTCACCAACCATGATCACCTCGGTTGGTGGAATGTCCCAAGTGGAGCAAATATGAAGCAATGGAGCTGGATCTGGCTTATAGGGGCGGAATTCTCTGCTTAATGCAGGCACGAATGTCATCTGCGCAAGTTTCAGATGTGCGAGATTAGCATATTGAAGATGATTGCAATATCACAGATCCTGGAAAGTTATTTCACTTCACCATACCAATATATGACTAGCAAAAAATCAAGTCGGTTGAGCATAAAGTAACACATGAATATTAAAAGACACATGTTATGCAGAGTTACAACATAACCTCAGAATTTGGCTATATCAACATTCAGCCTTTCTACATGACACAAGGATTGGGGAGATCGACATGAAGGTGTGTTCAGAAAGGTGCAAGAAACTAGTTGCAGAACATTACCAAAATAAACACAGATTTTGATTGAGTGTCCCAAGGTATATCACAGTAATATACATGGGCAAGAACAATGGATATCATCCTAAAAGTATAACCACGAGATGAACAGAATGAGTTTAGTGCAGCAACTTACACCAAACCTTTGGTGAAACAAATCAACTGCGTCCTTCACATTCCGGGTGATTAAACCCCTCCTGTGTAATACCAATGGTAGGAATCAGTAACAAAAAACATAAATATCTCTAATCTAATAAAGTAACTACATACAGATGCCACTAATAATTGCAGTTATTTCTGTATCATTAGTCTGGCAGATTTTTACAATAACAGACAGATGCTACACATGAACTCAATGGCACATGTCAAAAAAAGTAACAGTGTCTGTTATATACTTATATACAAGTAAACAACAAACTAGTAAGCAACATCCAAATCTCATGCGCAGCTCACAAATTTTTTTTAAAGAAAGCAACCGTGTCTGTTATATACAAGTAAACAACAAACTAGGAAGGCACCTGCTGCTAGAGTGCTTCTTCCTGATCAGGACTGATGGCATTAAGAAGTCAGTTGGAGATTCATAATTAGTGATCTAGTAATTCACAACCCAACTAATAACAAAAATGCATGATTTTGTGACACGATATTTATGGCTCCAGAGAGTGGAAGTTCCCACTCCAAGATGTATGGGAATTCCTTGGAATAACACGATTTCATCAAAAAGTTGACAGAGCAAGACGTACTGATCATTAGGAAGTGAGGTTTCTAAATGAGGTAGAATGTTGTGCGAACAGATAACTGCATATTGTAATTGCGGATTTGCAATAGCATGGGTCTGCATATCAAATTTCGAGCCATGCAATCTATATAGCCTACAGCGCACTCTTCCTATCATCCGAAAACAACCTCTCTAACTTCCTGAAATGTTAGTCCGCACATCAATCGACAGACAGTTCACTATTCATACAGCAAAGCCCCAAATCATGGCATGAGTCAACTTTTAACCAACTGCATGGTAGTGGTACTACCAGGTGCACATGGTATTACACCTGCACCAAATCCATTCTGAAAACAAAGTGCAATTGAGCACATAGTGAACTGTACAACTAACTGAACTGAACAGAGCACCCCACGCATGCAAACTGAGCTACATTTTGGGGCAAACAATCCCACCTGATCTGCCTCGCGTCGAGGAACCCGCAGAGCTCCGAGGCCCCTGCAAACCGCAAGCACCGTCACACGCCGATAAGGGAATCAGAATCCGACGCAAGGGGGGCCGACCGGGAGGGGCTCACCGGGCATGATCTGGAGGCGGTCGAGGCCGTCGCGCTCGAACCGGGCGATGGCCTCGTAGGCGCGGCGCTGCTCGTCGGGGCCCCAGGCCTCGATGCAGTGGAGGATGTCGACGGCGCCCCCGCCGGCCTCGCGCGCCGCGGCGTAGGCCGCCTCGCCGCCCAGCACCTCGCGGTACATGGCCGGGAAGTCGATGACGGGCACCGTCAGGGTCCCGTCCATGTCGAACACCACGCCCCGCAGCGGGCCCCTGCGGCGGGCGGGCGCGGAGGAGGAGGAGGACATGGAGACGGCGGCGGGCGGCCGGGGGGCGAGGCGGCGGCGTGGGGGGAGGAGGAGGAGGGGGCGGGGGCCGCCGGCGAGGAGGCGGTGCGCGGGGAGCAGGCGGGGGAGGAGCATGCGTGGCGCGATCTCCGGCCGGCCGCGTCTGTCTGTGGCGTGCGCGCGCGCGTGCCGGCGGCTGGGCGTGTGGTGGGTGGGAGTGGGAGCCCGCGCGTGTGGCTCTGATCCTGGATTACGCGCCGCATTTTTCTCCAACAGGGTTACGTCTTCCGGCATGGATCACGCACAGCTATTGCAGGCATCTAACTGCTTTACGTCTTCCAGTATGGGTCACGCACAGGTATATCATCATTCGCTAATGGAAACCACCTCAATGATCTTGATCTTAAGCTTGTAAGACTGGTTCTGCACAGGGGTTGAAAATATGTGTTTAAGCGCAAAGTGTGCATACCAATGAAAGTAACATCAAGATATTTTCACAGTACCATAGAATCATTAGGTTCTACACCAGCCAAGGCATTGATAGTTGTTGAAATTGCTTCTCGGCGGCCTTTTCTAGGATTCTGCAATTCAATTCCGTTAGGTACATTCTCAGGGACGGAGCCAGAAAATTTGGCCAATGGGTTCACTTGTTAGCTCATTGTAAGGATTAGGTAAAGTCATTGTAACAAATAGAGATACGCTACTCACTCTGAGCCATATTAATTTTGAGAGTACCCAACCATATTAATTGACGCTGGTTTAGTACTCATTGAAGAGTACAAGACGTACCAGTTTGATGAAATTATAAAGTCACTTGTTTAAATTTTATAAATAGAGTCACGAATATAGCTCCCTAGCTTTAGGACCAACTTCTCAACTTCCATAAAAGATTAAAAAAAACACATTAGTTTGACAAGTTTCAAGTAAAGTACCATGAAGCGAAAGCTGCATGTAAATTTACTCACATTTCAGAGTGCACCCTTCGGATCTTTCATCATCTGAAAAAAATAGTTTATCTATGCATAAAAGGCTTTGGGAGATCATATAAATTAATTCCTCAGAGTAGAAGGTTTGGGGCATTAATCAACAGAATTTAACACACCTACATCTGGTGGGTAGGCTTGAAGTCCTTATACATCATTATCTGAATCCGATGATGATCAATTTCTATTTGATAAATATTCGCACCATAGCCTAGGTCAATCAAAGTTCGGATGAAATATAGTTAGAAAACTAGGGCAAAGGTTAATTTCGTGCTAGGACAAGACCTGCACAAGAAGGACGATGTGGTCTCATTACCTTCAGTTTGGATTTCAATTGCCGGTCGCTGCTGACGGCTGACCTGGTGTTCTCAGCTACTCGGCTTGCCGCTGGCCGTCGGCGATCCGGCGCCGCCATGCGCGAACATAGAGACGAGAGACCAAGAGACGATGTAAATCGGGGAAACGTACTGCGGAAACGAGAGGCGCGTGTCGTGGGTTGCGTACATGATGACATGGAATTGATAGTTAGCCCATCCAGCCTGCTTCGTGGATGGTATGGTATCACATTTACTTACGGGCTTTTTTTAGCTGTACTTACAGGTTTTTTTTCCCATATAAGAAAAACAAGGTGTGAGCTTCTGGTTGGGCTACTGTTATATAAAACATTAATAGGCCAAAAGGCTTCTCGTTCGCATGTTCCAGTTTCGATGGGTTCAACCGTACATTCGTATTGGGTTCATACAAGCGATCGCATCTATACATGTACGTGACGTGAAAAACTCGCTGGGTTCAGCTGAACCCAACGGCTACACGCTGGCTCCGCCCCTGTACATTCCTGATTCTATACAATTACAACATGTCATAATTAGCTAGTGCACAAAGCATCAGAGAGATCAGAATGAAATATTATAACATGAGTGCAGTTGAGAATGTGTTCTTGAAAGCCGTTGCACCTGAACATCTTGGAGACATTTTGTTTAGGTGGTTTGCGCAAATTTCAATGAACAAACGAAGTCTGAACACATGTTGGCCAATATTTGTACATGTGTACGAGTCCACCATTACTCCAACAAACAATATCAGAATGGGTTTCCTTTTTAGACCAGTCATGCACAAAATCTCCCCCAAAGAGTAACAATTGCATTTTTTTTCTTTACAATTCATTATCGAGTTATTTCGTGCGATAAAGCTACTTGTAAAATGTATGATGCCATGATCTCAATAAAAATACACACTCTCCATCTATGATGGAAATTTGGTGTCTTGGTTCTCCAGCAGCACCGGTAGGGGGCAAAAGGTTGGCAACAACAGTAACCAAACCAACTACATCTATAAATTCAGAAAAATGCAAGAGTTTCAGAGTAGGACAGAGCAAACTGGTAAGGAAGTTGAATTTCACAAATTAAAATTAATGCAAACTAACCTGACATAATTAAGCACAATTGATCAAATATGTTTTTCAAGCTTGGAAAGCAGAAGCACATTAGAAGCAAATCATAGGAAAGCCCGATGGCCGAGGATTTATAAGAATCACGTTGGTTCTGCCGACAAAAGGTTATACAATGTGATATGCTGCTTTGTACTTTTCTTTTGCCTGTATTATCAAATGTCGTTCAATCCTGTACACCGCCCCCCCACCCCTCGGGATTCTGTCTCTGAACTTGCTCATCTTGTATTTTCGTATTAGGCCCTCTGCTCTTTCTCCCTAAGAAAGAAAATCAATGGCATTATCTGTCATTTTTAACTAAGGTACTAAGCAACACAAATCTAATTACAAAAAATAGCTGCTCTAACCTTTCGGTCAACCATAACAAAGTTTAGACTGTACAATATGGAGGGATTAGTGCTCCAATGCTCCCATATTATTCTGATTGGAACGATAAACATTAAGCCGTACATATTTCTTGCTAAATCTTTTTAGCAGAGCACCTTCCATCACAACACTATGAGGGTATCTAGGATGCATTACAACAATTGTTAGTATCAATATGGAACTAGACGAAAGCTTCTATAATAGATTGAGCTCATGATAAAATCTTTCCTGCAAAAAAAGAAATCATGATAAAATCGTAAAATGGCAAAGATAAAAGAGTGGAATAGAAATAAAAAATTATGGGCTAAATTCATCATAATTAGAAACAACAACGAAGGAAAAGAAGAAAATAAAAAGGATTAAGCGTGTGGAATAGATTGGTAGAAAAAGACCATCGCTCGTCCCCGACCGCCACTCATAAGGAAGACAATCAATAAATAAATCATGCTCCGACTTCATCACATAACGGTTCACCATACGTGCATGCTACGGGAATCACAAGCTTCAACACAAGTATTTCTCAAATTCACAACTACTCAACTAGCATGACTTTAATATCAACATCTCCATATCTCAAAACAATTATCAAGTATCAAACTTATCATAATATTCAACACACTCATAAGAAAGTTTTATTATTAATCTTGCATACCAAGTATATTAGGCTTTTAAGCAAATTACTATGCTATTAAGACTCTCAAAATAATCTAAGTGAAACATAAGAGATCAATAGTTTCTATAAAACAAATCCACCACCGTGCTCTAAAAGATATAAGTGAAGCACTAGAGCAAAATTATATAACTCAAAAGATATAAGCGAAGCAAATAGAGTATTCTAACAAATTCTAAATCCCTTTACAGAACTGTACATGAGATTTTCACCTCATACGGCTCCTCGGTCAATTCTTTCGAAGGGATCCTTTTCCTCGTTCGAGAGTCTCCGCCCTTCTTCCACTCCGTCCCGAAGACTAACTAAGACCAATTGAGTCACGTTTTCATGTATGGCTCTCTCAAAAGGTGTGTACAGCAAGGATGATTGTGGTAAACTAACAAGCAAATACTCAAATCATACAAGACACTCCAAGCAAAACACATATCATGTGGTAAATAAAAATATAGCTCCAAGTAAAGATACCGATAGAAGTAGACGAAAGAGGGGATGCCTTCCGGGGCATCCCCAAGCTTTGGCTTTTAGGTGTCCTTAGATTATCTTGGGGGTGCCATGGTAATCCACAAGCTTAGGCTCTTGCCACTCCTTGTTCCATAATTCATCAAATCTTTACCCAACACTTGAAAACTTCACAACACAAAACTTAAAGTAGAAAATCTCGTGAGCTCCGTTAGCGAAAGAAAACAAAAGACCACTTCAAGATACTGTAATGAACTCATTCTTTATTTATATAGGTGTTATACCTAGTGTATTCTAACTTCTCTATGGTTTATAAACTATTTTACTAGCCATAGATTCATCAAAATAAGCAAACAACACACGAAAAAGAGAATCTGTCAAAAACAGAACAGTCTGTAGTAATCTGTAGCTAGCGCAAGATCTGGAACCCCAAAAAATTTAAAATAAATTGCTGGACGTGAGGAATTTATCTATTAATCATCTGCAAAAATAATTAACTAAATAGCACTTTCCAAATAAAAATGACAGCAGTTCTCGTGAGCGCTAAAGCTTCTATTTTTTACAGCAAGTTCAACAAGACTTTCCCCAAGTCTTCCCAATGGTTCTACTTGGCACAAACACTAATTAAACACAAAAAACACAACCAAAACAGAGGTTAGATAATTTATTTATTACTAAACAGGAGCAAAAAGCAAGGAATAAAAATAAAATTGGGTTGACTCCCAACAAGCGCTATCATTTAACGCCCTTAGCTAGGCATAACAAGCAAGAATAGATCTATGTATTGCCATAATAGTAAGATAGATTATTAAAACTCATTTCATATTCTCTATGTTCAACAGCAAGTTTTCTTTGAGGCAAGCAAAAGTAATCAAAAGGGCTAAATTTATTGGGACAAAAGTCTCCAAGATCAACCTTGGGAGGTATAGGTTCCTCCTTCGGTCCCTCATATTGCACAACCAATTCATCATTATAAGCATTCTTTTGACAGAACTTTGTGAGCCTATATTCAAGAGAATATCCCAATTCATTATTTCGAATAGCCAAATCATCATTAAGTTCAGAAATTCTATCAACTAAAACATTGGTAGGCACCCTTTTTCTAAGATTTTCATTGAAAGCAACATAGTCTAGAGATTGAAAACACATTATTTCTTATTGATCAAAGAGGATGGCCTCTATGGGAGGACGGCAAGCGTCCACCCTATAATGCGCAAAGATTTCTTTGGCCTCTTTTATTATGAATCGAAACTCATGAGCCAAAAAGATAGTAACGGCACGCTTAACAGAAGAATGCTTAATATTAGAAAATTCTAGGAAAATCCTTTGTATGGAAGGATGCATGTGCATGAATTACCTTTCAAGTTCGACTATAAGCATGGCAATAGCGTCCGCAAGACTACTAGTTCTATGAAGGATAGAACTACCCATAGAGGGCAAAGCACCGGCACAAGTAAAGAAATCTTGAATAACTCCTTTTCCAATAATATTACCACTACCAACACGGAATCTTTTTATATGTGAGATAGTGGGTTCTTTAGTAGGAGCATCAAAATTATTATCGACAATAGTATCCCCAATTTCAGACATAGAGGCAGAAGGTAAAGAACTAGCCATAACGACAAGTAAGCAAACTAACACACATGCAAGCAAAAAGCAAGCGGACAAAAGAGGCAAAAAGAGAAGGAGAGGGAGGATAGAGAGAGAGAGGGCAAATAAAACGGCAAGGGTGAAGTGGGGGAAGAGGAAAACGAGAGGCAAATGGCAAATAATATAATGCGGGAGATAAGGGTATGTTATGGGTACTTGGTATGTTGACTTTTGCGTAGACCTCCCCGGCAACGGCGCCAGAAATCCTTCTTGCTACCTCTTTTAGCATTGCGTTGGTTTTTCCCGAAGAGGAAGGGATGATGCAGCAAAGTAGCGTAAGTATTTCCCTCAGTTTTTGAGAACCAAGGTATCAATCCAGTAGGACGCTACGCGCGAGTCCCTCGTACCTGCACAAAACAAATAAATCCTCGCAACCAACGCAAATAGGGGTTGTCAATCCCTATAAGGCCACTTACGAGAGTGAGATCTGATAGATATGATAAGATAATATTTTTGGTATTTTTATGATAAAGATGCAAAGTAAATAAAGGCAAGGTAAATAGCAAAGTAAATAACTAAGTAGTAGGAGATTGATATGATAAAGATAGACCCGCGGGCCATAGGTTTCACTAGTGGCTTCTCTCGAGAGCATAAGTATTCTACGGTGGGTGAACAAATTACTGTTGAGCAATTGACAGAATTGAGCATAGTTATGAGAATATCTAGGTATGATCATGTATATAGGCATCACGTCCGAGACAAGTAGACCGACTCCTGCCTGCATCTACTACTATTATCCCACTCATCGACCGCTATCCAGCATGCATCTAGAGTATTAAGTTAAAAAACAGAGTAACACCTTAAGCAAGATGACATGATGTAGAGGGATAGACTCATGCAATATGAAGAAAACCCCATCTTGTTATCCTCGATGGCAACAATACAATACGTGCCTTGCTTCCCTTACTGTCACCGGGAAAGGACACAGTAAGATTGAACCCAAAGCTAAGCACTTCTCCCATTGCAAGAAAGATCAATCTAGTAGGCCAAACCAAACTAATAATTCGAAGAGACTTGCAAAGATAACCAATCATACATAAAAGAATTCAGAGAAGATTCAAATATTATTCATAGATAGACTTGATCATAAACCCACAATTCATCGGTCTCAACAAACACACCGCAAAAAGAAGATTACATCGAATAGATCTCCACAAGAGAGGGGAAGAACATTGTATTGAGATCCAAAAAGAGAGAAGAAGCCATCTAGCTACTAACTATGGACCCGTAGGTCTGAAGTAAACTAGTCACACTTCATCGGAGAGGCTATGGTGTTGATGTAGAAGCCCTCCGTGATCGATGCCCCCTCCGGCGGAGCTCCGGAACAGGCCCCAAGATGGGATCTCGTGGATACAGAAAGTTACGGCGGTGGAATTAGGGTTTTGGCTTCGTATCTGATCGTTTGGGGGTACGTGGGTATATATAGGAGGAAGAAGTACGTTGGTGGAGCAACAGGGGGCCCACGAGGGTGGAGGGCGCGCCTGGGGGGGAGGGTAGGCGCGCCCCCTACCCCGTGGCCTCCTGTTGCGTGGCTTGACATAGGGTCCAAGTCTCCTAAGTTGTATTCGGTGAGAAAATCACGTTCCCAAAGGTTTCATTCCGTTTGGACTCTATTTGATAGTCCTTTTCTTCGAAACCCTAAAACAGGCAAAAAAAACAATTATGGGCTGGGCCTCCGGTTAATAGGTTAGTCCCAAAAATAATATAAAAGTGGATAATAAAGCCCAATAATGTCCAAAATAGTAGATAATATAGCATGGAGCAATAAAAAATTATAGATACATTGGAGACATATCAGCCATCTCTGCATGACACTTCTTCAACTGGGAAACGTGAAATACATCATGAACTCCTGACAGTCCTTTGGGTAACTCCAACTTGTAGGCAACCTCTCCCATGCATTCCAAGACTTGGTGTGGTCCTACAAATCTCGGGGCTAACTTTCGCTTAACTCCAAAACGCTTAACTCCTCGCAGATATGCTCTATCTCCAATTTCATAGACTAGCTCCTTGCGTTTTGAATTTGCATAACTCTTCTGTCTGGACTGAGCTACCTTCAGTCTATCCCGAATCAGCTTAACCTTCACTTCTGACTCTTTAATCAAATCCGGTCCGAACAACTGACGGTCTCCAACTTCATCCCACATCATACAGGGCTTCGAACGATGCCATCTTCAAACTGGCCTAATAGCTGTTGTTGTATGAGAACTCCGCGTAGGGAAAGTTGTCATCCCAACTAGATCCATAATCTAGCGCACAAGCTCTCAACATGTCCTCCAGAATCTGATTTACTCTCTTGGTCTGTCCATCTGTCTGCGGGTGAAAAGTTGTACTGAATTCTAATCTGGTTCCCAAAGTCTGGTGCAACTGATGCCAAAACTTTGAAGTAAACTATGTTCCTCTATCTGATATGATGGTCCTCGGAACTCCGTGCAGACATACGATCATGGTCATGTATATCTTGTCCAACTTCGCACTTGTATAGGTGGTTTTCACTGGGATAAAGTGAGCTACTTTGGTCAAGCGATCCACTACTACTCAGATAGAATCATATCCCGATCGGGTCCTGGGTAATTCGGTGATGAAATCCATGCCAAGCTTATCCCACTTCCATTCGGGTATCGGCATAGGCTGCAGTAATCCTGCTCGCTTCTGATGTTCTGCCTTCACTCTCTGACATACATCACATACAGCTACATACTCGGCAATATCCTTCTTCATTCCAGTCCACCAGAAACGCTCCTTCAAATCCAAATACATCTTGGTGTTTCCGGGGTGTATCGAGTATGGCGAGTCATGAGCTTCCTGAAGTATCAACCTCCTGATCTCGGCATTGTTGGGCACAAATATACGGTTCTCAAACCACAAGGTGTCGTGCTCATCTTCACAAAAACCTTTGGCTTTGCCTTTAGCCATCTTCTCCATTATCTCAGCAATTTCCTTGTCGTCTTTCTGAGCTTCTCGAATCTTTCCCAATAATGTCGACTGAACTTCCAATGTTGTAAAAAAAAACCTCTAGGAACAATCTCCAAACGGAGTTCCATGAGATCTTCTGCTAACTCCTTTGGCAATCCTTTACTTAAGAAGGTATTGGCATAACTTTTCCGGTGCAAAGCGTCTGCTACGACATTGGCCTTGCCTGGGTGGTAATGCAGCTTCATGTCATAATCCTTTATGAGCTCCAACCATCTCCTTTGCCTGAGATTCAACTCCTCGTGAGTAAAAATGTACTTCAAACTCTTGTGATCCATGTACACATCACATCGGTTTCCAATAAGAAAGTGTCTCAAGGTTTTGAGTGCATGCACTACAGCTGCTAACTCCAAATCACGCGTGGCATAATTCAACTCATGCGATCGAAGTTGTCGTGAGGCATACGAAACAACTCTTCCGTCTTGCATAAGTACACTTCCAAGTCCTAAGCGAGAGGCGTCGTAATACACTTGGAAATCCTTACGTATATCTGGCAGAATCAGCATTGGGGCCATAGTCAGACGTTTCTTAAACTCCTAGAAACTTGCTTCACATTCTTCAGTCCAATGGAACTTGGTGTCCTTCTTCAACAATGTCGTCATATAGGCTTCGCAATCTTAGAAAAATTCTCAATGAATCTCCGATAGTATCCCGCGAGTCCAAGAAAACTGCGGATCTCTCCAACTGAGGTGGGTGCCAACCACTCAGTGACTGATTGAACCTTGGTAGGATCTATTGCTATACCTTCTCCTGATATAACATGTCCAAGAAATCCAACTTCCTTCAACCAAAACTCACATTTGCTGAACTTGGCATACAACTGATGCTCCCTGAGCTTCTCGAGAACTAAACGCAAATGCTCCTTGTGTTCCTCTTCATCCTTTGAGTATACCAAGATATCATCAATGAAAACCACAACAAACTTGTCCAGGAACTCCATAAACACCTTATTCATCATGCTCATGAAATAGGCAGGGGCATTAGTCAATCCAAATGACATAACCGTGTACTCATATAGCCCGTACCCTGTGGTAAAAACTGTTTTAGGTATATCCTTCTCTCGAATCTTCAGCTGGTGGTATCCTGATCGTAGACCGATCTTCGAAAACACTTTAGCTCCTTGCAGCTGGTCAAATAAATCATTAATCATCGGCAGCGGGTACTTGTTCTTGATCGTCACTTCATTCAACACACGATAATCAGCAACTATCCTCAATGATCCATTCTTATTTTCAACCAAGAGCACTGGGGCCCCCCCAAGGTGATGAACTCCGTTGAATGTAACATTTCTCCAATAACTCCTTAATATATTTCTTGATCTCCTCCAGATCATTCGCGGGCATCCGGTATGGTCTCTTCGATATAGTCCCGGTGCCTGGCAACAGCTCTATCGAAAACTCGTTGTCTCGATCTGGCGGCATGCCTGGTAGCTCCTCTAGAAATACATCCGGATAATCCTTCACTACAGGCACTTCCTCCTGAACAACTCCTGAGAGGGAATTTACTTGGGCTCTCCTTGGTGCATGCCTGGATACATACTTGATCCTTTTTCCCTCCGGGGTGGTAAGTAGAATTGACTTACTAGCGCAATCGATGTTTCCCCCATACATCGATAGCCAATCCATGCCTAGAATCACATCCAAACCTTGCGACTCCATAATTATCAAGTCGGATGGGAAAACATGATTACCTATGGTTAATGGCATCTGAAAACATCCACTGCTTGCCATATACTCAGCTCCGGGTGAGGTTACTAACATAGGTGTCCTAAGAACTTTAGTGGGAAACTTATACTTATCCACAAATCCCCTTGATATGTATGAATGCGATGCGCCAGTATAAAAAAGAACGATTACAGTAAATGACTTAACTAAAAACTTACCGGTAACTGCATCTGGCTGCTCTTCAACCTCCTCCACGTTCACGTGATTCACTTGTCCTTTGTTAAATGGATTGGGCTTCTTCCCAGAGTTCCCATTACCATTTCCGTTCTTCGCTTCAGGACACTCAGTGGCATAGTGTCCAGTCTTCCCGCACTTGAAACAAGTAATGTGGCTTAGGTCCCTCTTGGCGGGTGTGGCTGGATTGGAACGGTTCTGACTGGTGCTTGCTTCATTCCCATTCCCATTCTTTGGGCCATTATTATTATGAGAACCTCCTCCATTGTGAGTGTGGCCTCCATGGTTATGTGTAAGTCCTCCCGAGTTCGGGGTAAAACGAGGCTTCTGCTGAGCTCCTGAATTATACTTCCCTTGTCCATACTTCCTCTTGCGGCTCTCTATCTGCTGCTGCTTCCCTTCGATCATGAGAGCTTTATCTACCAACTCATGGTACTTGTTAAATATTGCCACCATTAACTGCATACTCATCTCATCATTCAGCCCTTCCATAAACTTCTCCTGCTTCGCGGCATCTGTGTCCACATCATTTGGGGCATAGCGAGATAACTTACTAAACTCATCCACGTACTGCCCCACAATACGGTTCCCCTGTCTTAAGTTGTGAAACTCACGCTTCTTCATGCACATAGCTCCAGTTGAGACATGGGCGGTGCGGAATGCTTGCTGAAACTGCTCCCAAGTGACATTGGCTATAGGAAAAGTGGCTGTTTAATTCTCCCACCATGAGGCTACTGGTCCATCCAATTGGTGTGCGGCAAAACGCACCTTCTCAGCATCTGTGCAACCTGCGGTGGTCAACTCTCTTCCAATATTGTGCAGCCAATCATCAGCAACTATTGGCTCGGTGCTACTGGAAAACACCGGCGGCTGCAACCTCAGAAAACGGGCTAAGTTGTCAACTAGAGGTGGTGGCGGTGGGTTGTTGTTGTTGTTGTTGTTGTTGTTGTTGTTGCCTTGGTTCTGAACTAACAACTGCATCAAGGCATTCTGCTGATGGATCAACTGAGTGAGCTCCGATGGGAAGACAAATCCGGTATCACATCTCAGAGGCATCTGATGGGTTTAGAGGGAAGATATTAGAATAGAATTAGGTCTAGTGAGAAAGCACTACCCATATGCACATGAGACAATCACAATCATGTCATATCACTCAATCAATCAAACAAGGGCATACAATCAATCTAACTATTGTTACAGTGCTCAGCCTATACTATATACATTGGGGAAAATACTACTTGTTCATATGGTGGTCTACTAGAAATTTTGATCGGTGGAAGACTCCATGATATCTGCTCCAGCTTCGTCTTCATAATCATCACCACTACCATCGGGGTCGGAGTCGGTGTCGTCGATGATGATGTAGTCTTCAGAACGAATCTCCTTAGGTTCGTCGTCTTCTCCTCCTGGCACGGGGTCTCCCATGAAAACTCCCAGCTTCCTTGTCAGGTTGTCATTCATCTCCACTAGTATCGTAATTTCCTCCTCATATCCATCGTGTGTAGACTTAAGCTCCTCTTCTAGCTCTGTGATCCTGGTCATCGCCTTCTTCAAATCTATCATGCTTGTGCACATCTGGTTCTCCTGGCGATGTATGTGATGGTTTAACTCCTGGATGAATGCTGCAATAGACCTGTCTTTCCTAGTACTGATCATCTCCCATTGCTCATCTCGGCGCCCACATATCTGGTAGATAGTGTCCTTCAGCTCCTGTTTGTAGACTTCTCCAATACGTCCTATAGCAATGTGGGCTGGCATACTCTTGCCTAGACTCCAGGTTGGTGCATCAAAGGAAAACTCTGTGGATTTAGTGACTGGCGCAAATGTCCTTCCTGGAATTTGAACTCGAATCATCCAGCGCTCCTCTTCTAGCAGTACTCGAAGGATTTATAACAGAGTAGCAATCACACACTTATTACATCGATAGTCTCCAAAGAGAACTTATTACAATAAATATGGCTTAAGGCCATCTGAATAAGATAACAGCGGAAGGCTTGGAAGAGAAAGTGAGTCCATCAACTCCAACGGCATAGCTGAGTGCATGAAAAACGACCTACAACATCTTACTCGTCGTATGAAAACTCTGCAACATGATACGTTGCAACCCAAAAACGGGTCAGCACATGGAATATGCTGGCAATGTAACATAGTAGAGTAATGAACAGATAAATGCTATCACTATATGCATATATGGCTGGTGGAGGCTCTATCGTTAATATGCTTTTGCAAAAAGCCAATTTTTTCCTACAACAAAGGAATATATTTTATTTAACTATCATGGTAGTTGAAACAACATTGAGAAGGTTCCTCCAACACAATCCCAATTAAAGTAGTTATCAACCCAACAAATTAGTCTTATAGTGATGAGATTAAATCAATAATTCAAGTACCAGATACTCAAGATGTCCATAACCGGGGACACGGCTAACCATGATTAGTTTATACACTCTGCAGAGGTTTGCACACTTTCCCCACAAGACTCGATCTCCTCTGTTGGATTTCTCGCACTACGGGGTGTTTGAGAAACGGATGACCGAGACACAGTCTTTCAGAAGCATTACTCTTTACTCTGGATGGACCGTTACACCTACTTTTCCCTACATCTGCTAGCCCACCACTGAAAGAGGTCACACAACATACTCAACTATGCCAGAGCCCATAATGGCTTGTGGCTGCACACAGAAGTTTCTATCATGAATAATCTTATGATCCCTTTGAGCCTGGGTGGCGGACCGTAGGATGATCACATGGGTACTCCGGGATATCCTAGGACAACACTGGATTCTCCAGGTGCCCACAAGCAATCCACCCAGATGTGTATTGAAGTTGCCACCTTAAGTTGAACCATTAATTAACACCTCACGTCTGTCATGGATACACTCAAACCCAATCCACGTCTACGAGCATCGCATAGCAATATAAGCATAACGTAGAAGTAACTCCCAAGGGTTTGATAATAAAACAGGTAATAGGTTCTACCTCATTTTTTGACCAAAGAATAGTAGGGCAAAAACCCTACTGTGTGGCATTTTTCATTAATAAAGGAGTAGCAAAATAAATAGTCTTACAATGGTTGTTGGGGAAACAACCAGAGATAGAAGAATTACAAATAATGGGAAATGAGAAGAAAAGGTAATCTAAGTTATTGAAATTAAATGTCGTCAATCCAGGATGACATGCCATCTTTCAGAGATGGTTTAGCTCTCATCATGGTAATCTTGAAAGATCTGATAAAATCATACTTGCATTCATTGATTGAGCAAGGTATCCCATCAAATATCATCCTATATCTTTGATTTCAAATGCTCCAGCACCCCACTATCATAATTTCCATGAAATGTTTGATTTTGTATCTGTGATTGGCATCCACGATAATATTGTGAATATCCAAGTCAGAATTCCATTCAAAAACAATATTCCACCAAAAACCTTGACTGAATGGGCAAGTGAAAAGTAGGTGAGTTTTGTCTTCCATATCTTCTGCATTACATAACACACATGTAGTGGAATCAAGTTTCATGCTCTTTCGAGTTAAGGGATCACATGTGTTTATTCTATCATTAAGCATTAGCCAGTAGAAAAATTTATGCTTTGGTAGGCAACATGATTTCCATATCCACTTGAAAGTGTCAGCAGCATCTTCACCCTTCATAATAAATTGATAAATCTTCTTGGTCATGTTTTTGTTACTGCTCCAGTTGAAATTCCAATTATCATGATCATAGTTGTGCCTGATGGTATTTAATTCACCAGAAAGTTGATGTAATTGCTGATGTGCTTGAATAGATAGGGGTAGTTGAAATAAACTATATAAATTATCCAAATCCTTGGCAGCCTTGATAGTTATATTTTCCTTATAAGTGAAAGAGTGCAGTTCAGGAAACTTTAGCTTCATAATGTCACCTTTCCATTTGTCCTCCCAAAGCATATTGGTTTCACCAGATTTAATATCACAAGTTGTCATATCTCTGAAGTAATCATACATTTTCATGCAATCTCTCCACGAAAAAGAGCCTTTGTTCCTGTTAGAATGAGGGGCTTCATTATTATGATAATGGGCTTCCCAAATTAATTTAACCCAAGGCACATCAATCTTGTTGTAAAATTTGTAAAGGTGCTTGATAAGAAGGGCTTTGTTTTGTTCTCTCAAATTTAGAACTCCGAGTCCCCCTTGATTTTTTGGCTTGCATATCATCTGCCAGCTTGCCAAACATTTGCCTCCTTTATTAATATCATTTCCATACCATAGGAAATTTCTGCTTGATTTATCAACATGATCTAGGATGGTGATATGAACTTTGAGGGAGCACATAGCAAATATTGGCATTGAGGCAACAACTGAATTTATATAAGTAAGTCTGCCAGAGTAGTTCATGAATCTAGCAACCCCAGATAATCTTTTATCAATTCTAGATATGACAGGAATGAGATCCTGTATTGAAGGTTTTGTGGTGCCCATGGGTAATCCTAGATAAGTGAATGGAAGGCTTTCGACCTTGCATCCAAATAATGTGGCAAGCCTGGTGACCTCTTGATGATTAACATTGATGGGAATCATAGAGGATTTGCTGAAGTTAACAAAAAGACCCGTGGACAGACTGAAAAGGTTTAGAAGGTATTTGAGGTGGTTAAGCTGATCTTCATTAGCAGTCATAATCAACAAAGTGTCATCAGCATATTGTATGATTGGATAATCTTGACCATATGCATGATTTATAGGTAGAGATAGTTCTCCATTTGACCAGGAAACATTAATAACTGTTTGAAGAAGATCTACAGTAATAACATATAATAATGGGGAATTAGGATCCCCTTGTCTGACCCCTCTCTTACAGATGATTTTTTTCCTAGCCACTCCATTGAGTAGGACAAAAGTAGATGCAGTTTGGAGAATGTTGTTTACCCATTTGATCCATCTAGGTCCAAAACCTTTGGCTCTGAGCATAGCAATAATGGTTTTGTATTCCACCTTATCAAATGCCTTTTCAAAATCTAATTTGAGTATGATGATAGGCTCTTTTGACTGATGGCATAAGTGGAGATATTCAAAGGCATATCCCAAACAATCCGGTATGTTTCTACCTTTGATAAATCCATATTGATTCTGATGGATAACTGAAGTAATAATTTTCTGAGCTTTGTTAGCCATAAGCTTAGTAATAATTTTTAGGGGAAGACTGGCCAGGGAAACAGGCCTAAAATCATTCATATTGAGAGGATTTGCAATCTTTGGAATAAGAGTAATGAAAGCAGTGTTGATACTCTGAATGTCACTATTCCTTTCAAAAAAATCCCAAATCATAGTGTAAATGTCCTGTTTAATAATATCCCAGCATTTTTTCAGGAAAGAACCATTGAACCCATCTGGTCCTTGGGCTCTTTCAGCTGGAATATCTTTAATCACCTGATCAATCTCATCCATAGTGAATGGGGCTTCAAGTTGAGATAGGTCAGAGGGCTGAATAAGTTCCTCAAGGTTAAATAACATAGCTGGGTCAATTGACTTGCCCAATCTGTCTTGGAAAGATTTCCAAATGATTGCAGCCTTATGATCATGGTTTTGGACATGATTTCCATCTTCATCATTGATAGAAGTAATGAAGTTTTTTCTGTAACTCTGGGTAGCCATGGCATGAAAGAAATCAGTATTTTCATCATCCAGTTTCACACACCTCATTTTAAATCTTGATTTCCAATAAATTCTTTTCACTTCCAATAATTTGGTTATGTGTCTCTTCAAAATAGTTCTGAAATTGGCTTCCATAGTGCTGAGGATTCTTTGATCTTCAATGCCATCCAGCATAGACAATACATAATTACATGCAGAAATGTTAGTATTGAGCTTGGACAAGTTCTTACTCCATTTCTTGAGTCCCATTCTAAGACACTTGAATCTGGCAGCAACATCTTGAGCAGAGTTTGCCATCTGTTGGTTCTTATTCTAGCATTGTATAACAGTTTCATAAAAAAACCATCAAATTCAAACCAGTAGTTTTCAAACCTGAAGATGGAGGATTTAGGAATGTCACTGCCAATCTGAATGTGTATAGGGACATGATCAGATGTTACTCTGGTAAGTGGATGAGCCAGTGTGTTTGGGAAAGATAGGGTCCAGTTAGCAGAGGTAAATATCCAATCCAGTTTTATCAATAATGGGAAGTCTTACATATTACTCCATGTGAAATTTCTACCTTTGAGAGGGATCTCCACAAGGTCCAATTGTTGGAGAAGGCTGTTAAACATAATCATATTGTTTGTATCCCCTCCAGGTCTATTTCTGTCATGAGGGCTCCTTATTAAGTTAAAATCACCAACCAACATCCAGTGGTCCATCTGTGATGCATCAATATTGTTCAACCAATCAAAAAATCCACTCTATCTTCATTCTGACAGGGCCCATATATGTTACTGATATAAAAGATATGACCAGATTAATTACATGATAACTTGACAGTGAGTTGGTAGGAGGATTGACTGATGACAGAGCCACTAAATAGACTGCCATTCCATATAGTAATAAGTCCACCTGACAAACCAACTGAAGGATTATATGCAAACTGGTTGAATCTTCTAGGTGAAAAAATTCTGAGATAAGCCTGGTCAAATGAATCTCTTTTTGTTTCTTGAATGCAAATAACACCACAATTACTTTCCTCAATTCTAGCTCTCAAATCATCCCATCTGGTTTGAGAGTTTATTCCTCTGACATTCCAGTTTAAGATATTCCAGTTCCTATTCATTAAAATGTATTGATAGAAATATGCCATAGGGACATGAGTTAATCATATCCTCAAGATTATAGCAACTTACGCTTTTAAGCAAGCAAAAATGTAACCAGTATTTTTGAAAAGTGCACCTGCCAATGATTGACTGCTCATAATATAACTGACCATTGAGCCAACTCAAAATGTGAAATACTAAAAACATGATGTTCCATCCATAAAACTGACAACAAGTTTGCCCATAACAGAACTGACCATTCAGACAACTAAACATGTAACATAAATAAGCCTTGATGTTCCACCAACATAAGAAAATATTGGATTTAACTCCTTACGAACCAGGTTCATAAATAAAGCAAAAGTAGCATTCCAGGACCAAGGGAAATAAAAGAAAGGCCTAAGGCCAGATAGGGTCTTTTTACGGCAAGACCAACTGAGATAAGAACTAGAATTATTCATAGTCCACTGAGGCCTTCAGTTTCTCTCCAGAGACATCCTCAGGAGGTATCTGACACTGCTTGGTGGCGATAGCTTGGATGGTGTCGAGTGGCAGCTCAGGCGGTGGTTTGGCAGTGGGGTCAAGAATCTCATATTCAAATTCTGCATTCAGGCTCTTCTGGCATTTGTTAATGTTCTTGGCCTTGATTGCACCAGCTTCATTCTTAAATCCCACGCTCAGTCCAGCAAGACGACGGCTGCGTCGGAGATCATTAACATCCAATGGGGCGTTGTTTTTCTTCCTCTTATTGACAGCAGAAGAGTTTGCAGCAGCAGGCAGTGGATCTGCCAGCTCAAGTGGAGGCCCATTCACATGATAATTTTGGTTGCTAGCTATGAAGTCCAGCATAGCTGGGGATGGAACTTTGATGTCTACTACACAACCGTCTTCTTGTAGATGTTCTTGGGCCTCCAAGTGCAGAGGTTTGTAGGACAGTAGCAAATTTCCCTCAAGTGGATGACCTAAGGCTTATCAATCCGTAGGAGGCGTAGGATGAAGATGGTCTCTCTCAAGCAACCATGCAACCAAATAACAAAGAGTCTCTTGTGTCCCCAACACACCCAATACAATGGTAAATTGTATAGGTGCACTAGTTCAGCGAAGAGATGGTGATACAAGTGGTATATGGATGGTAGATAAAGGTATTTGTAATATGAAAATATAAAAACAGCAAGGTAACTAATGGTAAAAGTGAGCGTAAACGGTATTGCAATGATAGTAAACAAGGCCTAGGGTTCATACTTTTGCTAGTGCAAGTTCCCTCAACAATACTAACATAATTGGATCACAAAGCTATCCATCAACATGCAACAAAGAGTCACTCCAAAGTCACTAATAGCGGAGAACAAACGAAGAGATTATGGTAGGGTACGAAACCACCTCAAAGTTATTCTTTCCAATCAATCCGTTGGGCTATTCCTATAAGTGTCACAAACAGCCCTAGAGTTCGTACTAGAATAACACCTTAAGACACAAATCAACCAAAACCCTAATGTCACCTAGATACTCCAATGTCACCTCAAGTATCCGTGGGTATGATTATACGATATGCATCACACAATCTCAGATTCATCTATTCAACTAACACAAAGGACCTCAAAGAGTGCCCCAAAGTTTCTACCGGAGAATCACGACGAAAACGTGTGCCAACCCCTATGCATAGGTTTCCAATGTCATGAAACCCGCAAGTTGGTCACCAAAACATACATCAAGTGGCACGTGGTATGCCATTGTCACCACAGATATCCAAGGCAAGACATACATCAAGTGTTCTCAAATCTTTAAAGACTCAATCCGATAAGATTACTTCAAGGGGAAAACTCAATTCATTACAAGAGAGAAGAGGGGGAGGAGAAACATAGGATCCAACTATAATAGCAAAGCTCGTGATACATCAAGATCGTGCCAAATCAAGAACACGAGAGAGAGAGAGAGAGAGAGAGAGATCAAACACATAGCTACTGGTACATACCCTCAGCCCCGAGGGAGAACTACTCCCTCCTCGTCATGGAGAGCACCGGGATGATGAAGATGGCCATCGGAGAGGGATTGCCCCCTCCGGCAGGGTGCCAGAATGGGTCTAGATTGGTTTCGGTGGCTACGGAGGCTTCTGGCGGCGGAACTCCCGATCTATCTTATTCTCTCGAAGTTTTAGGGTATATGGAGTTATATAGGCAGAAGAAGCACGTCAGGGGAGCCACGAGGGCCCCACGAGGCAGGGGGCGCGCCCCAGGGGGGTGGGCGCGCCCCCTTGTTGGGGAACGTTGCAGAAAACAAAATTTTCCTACAGTTTCACCAAGATCCATCTATGAGTTCATCTAGCAACGAGTGATCGGATGCATCTGCATACCTTTGTAGATCGCGAGCGGAAGCATTCAAAGAACGGGGATGAGGTTGTCGTACACGACGTGATCCAAATCACCGGAGATCCTAGCGCCGAACGGACGGCACCTCCGCGTTCAACACACGTACGGTCAGCATAACGTCTCCTTCTTCTTGATCCAGCAAGAGGGAAGAAGAGGTTGAGGAAGATGGCTCCAGCAGCAGCACGACGGCGTGGTGATGGTGGAGCTGCAGTACTCCGTCAGGGCTTCGGCGAGCACTATGGAGGAGGAGGATGTGTTGGAGAGGGAGAAGGAGGCAACCAAAGGCGTGTATCAAAAGGCCCTCCTTCCCCCACTATATATAGGAGGGCCTAGGGGGGGGGGGCGGCCCTAGGAGATCCAATCTCCTAGGGGGCGGCGGCCAAGGGAGGTTTCCCTCCCCCCCAAGGCACCTAGGGGTGCCTTCCACTTGTGGGACTCTTCCCCCTTGGAAACCCTAGGCGCATGGGCCCCTTGGGGCTGGTGCCCTTGGCCCATGTAGGCCAAGGCGCACCCCCTACAGCCCATGTGCCCCCCGGGGCAGGTGGGCCCACCCGGTGGACCCCCGGGACCCTTCCGGTGGTCCTGGTACAATACCGATAACCCCGAAACTTGTCCCGATGGCCGAAACAGCACTTCCTATATATAATTCTTTACCTCCGGACCATTCTGGAACTCCTCGTGACGTCCGGGATCTCATCCGGGACTCCGAACAACATTCGGGTTACTGCATATACATATCCCTACAACCCTAGCGTCACTGAACCTTAAGTGTGTAGACCCTACGGGTTCGGGAGACATGTAGACATGACCGAGACGACTCTCCGGTCAATAACCAACAGCGGGATCTGGATACCCATGTTGGCTCCCACATACTCCATGACGATCTCATCGGATGAACCACGATGTCGAGGATTCAAGCAACCCCGTATACAATTCCCTTTGCCAATCGGTATGTTACTTGCCCGAGATTCGATCGTCGGTATCCCAATACCTCGTTCAATCTCCTTACCGGCAAGTCACTTTACTCGTACCGTAATTCATGATCCCGTGACCAAACACTTGGTCACCTTGAGCTCATTATGATGATGCATTACCGAGTGGGCCCAATGATACCTCTCCGTCATACGGAGTGAAAAATCCCAGTCTTGATCCGTGTCAACCCAACAGACACTTTCGGAGATACCCGTAGTCTACCTTTATAGTCACCCAGTTACTTTGTGACGTTTGGTACACCCAAAGCACTCTTACGGTATCCAGGAGTTACACGATCTCATGGTCTAAGGAAAGGATACTTGACATTGGAAAAACTCTAGCAAATGAACTATACGATCTTTATGCTATGTTTAGGATTGGGTCTTGTCCATCACATCATTCTCCTAATGATGTGATCTCGTTATCAATGACATCCAATTTCCATAGTCAGGAAACCATGACTATCTGTTGATCAACGAGCTAGTCAACTAGAGGCTTACTAGGGACATGTTGGTGTCTGTTATTCACACATGTATTACGATTTCCGGATAACACAATTATAGCATGAATAAAGACAATTATCATGAACAAGGAAATATAATAATAATGCTTTTATTATTGCCTCTAGGGCATATTTCCAACAGTCTCCCACTTGCACTAGAGTCAATAATCTAGTTACATTGTGATGAATCAAACACCCATGGAATTCTGGTGCTGATCATATTTTGCCCTAGGGAGAGGTTTAGTCAACGGATCTGCTACATTCAGGTCCGTATGTACTTTACAAATATCTATGTCTCCATCTTGAACATTTTCATGAATGGAGTTGAAGCGACGCTTGATGTGCCTTGTCTTCTTGTGAAACCCGGGCTCCTTGGCAAGTGCAATAGCTCCAGTGTTGTCACAGAAAAGCTTGATCGGCCCCGACGCATTGGGTATGGCTCCTAGGTCGGTGATGAACTCCTTCACCCATATTGCTTCATGTGCTGCCTCCGAGGCTGCCATGTACTCCGCTTCACATGTAGATCCCGCCACGATGCTCTGTTTGCAACTGCACCAGCTTACTGCCCCACCATTCAAAATATACACGTATCCGGTTTGTGACTTAGAGTCATCCAAATCTGTGTCGAAGCTAGCGTCGACGTAACCCTTTACGACGAGCTCTTCGTCACCTCCATAAACGAGAAACATTTCCTTAGTCCTTTTCAGGTACTTCAGGATATTCTTGACCGTTGTCCAGTGTTCCTTGCCGGGATTACTTTGGTACCTTCCTACCAAACTTACAGCAAGGTTTACATCAGGTCTGGTACACAACATGGCATACATAATAGAACCTATGGCTGAGGCATAGGGGATGACACTCATCTCTTCTATCTCTTCTGCCGTGGTCAGACATTGAGCTGAGCTCAATTTCACACCTTGTAACACAGGTAAGAACCCCTTCTTAGACTGATCCATATTGAACTTCTTCAATATCTTATCAAGGTATGTGCTTTGTGAAAGACCTATGAGGCGTCTTGATCTATCTCTATAGATCTTGATGCCTAATATATAAGCAGCTTCTCCAAGGTCCTTCATTGAAAAACTTTTATTCAAGTAGGCCTTAATGCTGTCCAAGAGTTCTATATCATTTCCCATCAAAAGTATGTCATCTACATATAATATGAGAAATGCTACAGAGCTCCCACTCACTTTCTTGTAAACGCAGGCTTCTCCATAAGTCTGCGTAAACCCAAACGCTTTGATCATCTCATCAAAGCGAATGTTCCAACTCCGAGATGCTTGCACCAGCCCATAAATCGAGCGTTGGAGCTTGCACACCTTGTCAGCATTCTTAAGATCGACAAAACCTTCCGGCTGCATCATATACAACTCTTCCTTAAGGAAACCATTAAGGAAAGCCGTTTTGACGTCCATTTGCCATATCTCATAATCATAGTATGCGGCAATCGCTAACATAATTCGGACGGACTTCAGCTTCGCTACTGGTGAGAAAGTCTCATCATAGTCAACCCCTTGAACTTGTCGATAACCCTTAGCGACAAGCCGAGCATTATAGATGGTCACATTACCATCCGCGTCTGTCTTCTTCTTAAAGATCCATTTATTTTCTATGGCTCGCCGTTCAACGGGCAAGTCAGTCAAAGTCCATACTTCGTTTTCATACATGGATCCTATCTCGGATTTCATGGCTTCTAGCCATTTGTCGGAATCCGGGCCCGCCATCGCTTCTTCATAGTTCGAAGGTTCACCGTTGTCTAACAACATGATTTCCAAGACAGGGTTGCCGTACCACTCTGGTGCGGAACGTGTCCTTGTGGACCTTCGAAGTTCAGTAGCAACTTGATCCGAAGTTTCAGGATCATCATCATTAACTTCCTCTCTAGTCGGTGCAGGCACCTCAGGAACATTTTCTTGAGTTGCGCCATTTTCCGGTTCAAGAGGTAACACTTCATCAAGTTCTACTTTCCTCCCACTTACTTCTTTCGAGAGAAACTCCTTCTCTAGAAAGGATCCATTCCTGGCAACAAAGATCTTGCCTTTGGATCTGAGGTAGAAGGTATACCCAACAGTTTCTTTAGGGTATCCTATGAAGACGCATTTTTCCGACTTGGGTTCGAGCTTTTCAGGTTGAAGTTTCTTGACATAAGCATCGCATCCCCAAACTTTTAGAAACAACAGCTTAGGTTTCTTCCCAAACCATAATTCAAACGGTGTCGTCTCAACGGACTTCGACGGAGCCCTATTTAAAGTGAATGCGGCAGTCTCTAAAGCATAGCCCCAAAAAGATAGCGGTAAATCGGTAAGAGACATCATAGATCATACCATATCTAATAGAGTGCGATTACGACGTTCGAACACACCATTACGCTGAGGTGTTCCAGGCGGCGTGAGTTGTGAAACTATTCCACATTTTCTTAAGTGTGTGCCAAATTCGTGACTCAAGTATTCTCCTCCACGATCTGATCGTAGAAACTTGATTTTCCTATCACGTTGATTCTCAACCTCACTCTGAAATTCCTTGAACTTTTCAAAGGTTTCAGACTTGTGTTTCATTAAGTAGACATACCCATATCTACTCAAGTCATCAGTGAGGGTGAGAACATAACGATAGCCACCGCGAGCCTCAACACTCATTGGACCGCACACATCAGTATGTATGATTTCCAATAAGTTGGTTGCTCGCTCCATTGTTCCTGAGAACGGAGTCTTGGTCATTTTTCCCATGAGGCATGGTTCGCACATGTCAAATGATTCGTAATCAAGAGACTCTAAAAGTCCATCTGCATGGAGCTTCTTCATGCGTTTGACACCTATGTGACCAAGGCGGCAGTGCCACAAGTATGTGGGACTATCATTTTCAACCTTACATCTTTTGGTACTCATACTATGAATATGTGTAGCATTACGCTCGAGATTCATTAAGAATAAACCATTCACCATAGGAGCATGACCATAAAACATATCTCTCATATAAGTAGAACAACCATTATTCTCGGATTTAAATGAGTAGCCATCTCGAATTAAACGAGATCCCGATACAATGTTCATGCTCAAAGCTGGCACTAAATAACAATTATTGAGGTTTAAAACTAATCCCGCAGGTAAATGAAGAGGTAGCGTGCCGACGGCGATCACATCGACCTTGGAACCATTCCCGACGCGCATCGTCACCTCGTCCTTTGCCAGTTTCCGCTTATTCCGCAGCTCCTGCTTCGAGTTACAAATGTGAGCAACTGCACCGGTATCAAATACCCAAGAGCTACTGCGAGTACTGGTAAGGTACACATCAATTACATGTATATCACATATACCTTTCGTTTTGCCGGCCTTCTTGTCCGCTAAGTATTTGGGGCAGTTCCGCTTCCAGTGACCGCTTCCCTTGCAATAAAAGCACTCAGCCTCGGGCTTGGGTCCGTTCTTTGGCTTCTTCCCGGCAGCTTGCTTGCCAGGCGCCGCAACTCCCTTGCCGTCCTTCTTGAAGTTCTTTTTACCCTTGCCCTTCTTGAACTTAGTGGTTTTATTGACCATCAACACTTGATGTTCCTTCTTGACTTCTACCTCTGCTGATTTCAGCATTGCAAATACCTCAGGAATGGTCTTTTGCATCCCCTGCATATTGAAGTTCATCACAAAGCTCTTGTAGCTTGGTGGAAGCGACTGGAGGATTCTGTCAATGACCGCGTCATCTGGGAGATTAACTCCCAGTTGAGTCAAGCGGTTATGGAACCCAGACATAGTGAGTATGTGCTCGCTGACAGAACTATTTTCCTCCATCTTACAGCTGAAGAATTTGTCGGAGACCTCATATCTCTCGATCCGGGCATGAGCTTGAAAAACCATTTTCAGCTCTTCGAACATCTCATATGCTCCATGTCTCTCAAAACGCTTTTGGAGCCCCGGCTCCAAGCTGTAAAGCATGCCACACTGAACGAGGGAGTAGTCATCAACACGTGTCTGCCAAGCGTTCATAACGTCTTGGTTCTGTGGGATGGGAGCTTGACCTAGCGGTGCTTGTAGGACATAATCTTTGTTGGCAGCTATGAGGATGATCCTCAGGTTCCGGACCCAGTCCATATAGTTGCTGCCATCATCTTTCAGCTTGGTTTTCTCTAGGAACGCGTTGAAGTTGAGGACTACGTTGGCCATTTGATCTACAAGACATATTGTAAATATTTTAGACTAAGTTCATGATAATTAAGTTCATCTAATCAAATTATTCAATGAACTCCCACTTAGATAGACATCCCTCTTCTAGTCATCTAAGTATAACATGATCCGAGTCAACTAGGCCGTGTCCGATCATCACGTGAGACGAACTAGTCAACATCGGTGAACATCTTCATGTTGATCGTATCTTCTATACGACTCATGCTCGACCTTTCGGTCTTCTGTGTTCCGAGGCCATGTCTATACACATGCTAGGCTCGTCAAGTCAACCTAAGTGTTTGCATGTGTAAATCTGTCTTACACCCATTGTATGTGAATGTTAGAATCTATCACACCCGATCATCACGTGGTGCTTCGAAACAACGAACTGTCGCAACGGTGCACAGTTAGGGGGAACACTTTCTTGAAATTATTATGAGGGATCATCTTATTTACTACCGTCGTTTCTAAGTAAACAAGATGCAAAACATGATAAACATCACATGCAATCAAATAATAATAGTGACATGATATGGCCAATATCACATAGCTTTTTTGATCTCCATCTTGGGGCTCCATGATCATCTTGTCACCGGCTTGACACCATGATCTCCATCATTGTGTCTCCATGAAGTTGCTCGCCAACTATTACTTCTACTACTATGGCTAATGCGTTTAGCAATAAATTAAAGTAATTTACATGGCGTTTCTCAATGACACGCAGGTCATATAAAAATAAAGACAACTCCTATGGCTCCTGCCGGTTGTCATACTCATCGACATGCAAGTCGTGATTCCTATTACAATAGCATGAACATCTCATAAATCACATATAGATCATTCATCATTCATCACAACTTTGGCCATATCATATCACAAAGCACTTGCTGCAAAAACAAGTTAGACGTCCTCTAATTGTTGTTGCAAGTTTTACGTGGCTGAAAAAGGGTTCTAGCAAGAAAGTTTTCTTACCTACGTGAAAGCCACAACGTGATTTGTCAACTTCTATTTACCCTTCATAAGAACCCTTATCATCGAATCCGCTCCAACTAAAGTGGGAGAGACGGACACCCGCCAGCCACCTTATGCAACTAGTGCATGTTAGTCGGTGGAACCGGTCTCACGTAAGCATACGTGTAAGGTTGGTCCGGGCCGCTTCATCCCACAATACCGCTGAAGCAAGATAAGACTAGTAGCGGCAAGAAAGTTGACAACATCTACGCCCACAACAAATTGTGTTCTACTCGCGCAAGAAGAACTACGCATAGACCTAGCTCATGATGCCACTGTTGGGGAACGTTGCAGAAAACAAAATTTTCCTACGGTTTAACCAAGATCCATCTATGAGTTCATCTAGCAACGAGTGATCGGATGCATCTGCATACCTTTGTAGATCGCGAGTGGAAGCGTTCAAAGAACGGGGATGAGGTAGTCGTACACGACGTGATCCAAATCACCGGAGATCCTAGCGCCGAACGGACGGCACCTCCGCGTTCAACACACGTACGGTCAGCGTAACGTCTCCTTCTTCTTGATCCAGCAAGAGGGAAGAAGAGGTTGAGGAAGATGGATCCAGCAGCAGCACGACAGCGTGGTGATGGTGGAGCTGCAGTACTCCGTCAGGGCTTCGCCAAGCACTATGGAGGAGGAGGATGTGTTGGAGAGGGAGAAGGAGGCAACCAAAGGCATGGATCAAAAGGCCCTCCTTCCCCCACTATATATAGGAGGGCCTAGGGGGGGTGCCGGCCCTAGGAGATCCAATCCCCTAGGGGGCGGCGGCCAAGGGAGGTTTCCCTCCCCCCAAGGCACCTAGGGGTGCCTTCCACTTGTGGGACTCTTCCCCCTTGGAAACCCTAGGCGCATGGGCCCCTTGGGGCTGGCGCCCTTGGCCCATGTAGGCCAAGGCGCACCCCCTACAGCCCATGTGCCCCCCGGGGCAGGTGGGCCCACCCGGTGGACCCCCGGGACCCTTCCGGTGGTCTCGGTACAATACCGATAACCCCGAAACTTGTCCCGATGGCCGAAACAGCACTTCCTATATATAATTCTTTACCTCCGGACCATTCCAGAACTCCTCGTGAAGTCCGGGATCTCATCCGGGACTCCGAGAAACATTCGGGTTACTGCATATACATATCCCTACAACCCTAGCGTCACCGAACCTTAAGTGTGTAGACCCTACGGGTTCGGGAGACATGTAGACATGACCGAGACGACTCTCCCATCAATAACCAACAGCGGGATCTGGATACCCATGTTGGCTCCCACATACTCCACGACGAGATCATCGGATGAACCACGATGTTGAGGATTCAAGCAACCCCGTATACAATTCCCTTTGCCAATCGGTATGTTACTTGCCCGAGATTCGATCGTCGGTATCCCAATACCTCGTTCAACCTCGTTACCGGCAAGTCACTTTACTCGTATCGTAATGCATGATCCCGTGACCAGACACTTGGTCACCTTGAGCTCATTATGATGATGCATTACCGAGTGGGCCCAGTGATACCTCTCCGTCATACGGAGTGACAAATCCCAGTCTTGATCCATGTCAACCCAACAGACACTTTCGGAGATACCCATAGTCTACCTTTATAGTCACCCAGTTACATTGTGACGTTTGGTACACCCAAAGCACTCTTACGGTATCCGGGAGTTACACGATCTCATGGTCTAAGGAAAGGATACTTGACATTGGAAAAACTCTAGCAAATGAACTATACGATCTTTATGCTATGTTTAGGATTGGGTCTTGTCCATCACATCATTCTCCTAATGATGTGATCTCGTTATCAATGACATCCAATGTCCATAGTTAGGAAACCATGACTATCTGTTGATCAACGAGCTAGTCAACTAGAGGCTTACTAGGGACATGTTGGTGTCTGTTATTCACACATGTATTACGATTTCCAGATAACACAATTATAGCATGAATAAAGACAATTATCATGAACAAGGAAATATAATAATAATGCTTTTATTATTGCCTCTAGGGCATATTTCCAACACCCCTACCCTCGTGAGCTCCTCCTTCCTTCCTTGACGTGGGGTCCAAGTCCATCGGGTGGCTTTTGTTCAAAAAATAACTTCTCTAGTTGATTTCGTTCCGTTTCGACTCCGTCTGATATTCCTTTTCTTCAAAACACTGAAATAGGCATAAAACAACAAATCTGGGCTGGGCCTCCGGTTAATAGGTTAGTCCCGAAAGTAATATAAAGTAGATAATAAAGCCCAATATTGCCCAAAATAGTAGATAATATAGCATGGAGCAATCAAAAATTACAGATACGTTGGAGACGTATCAAGCATCCCCAAGCTTAATTCCTGCTTGTCCTCGAGTAGGTAAATGATAAAAAAGATAATTTTTGATGTGGAATGCTAGTTGGCATAATTTCAATGTAATTCTTCTTACTTGTGATATGAATATTCAGATCTATAAGATTCAAGGCAAAAGTTCATATTGACATAAAAATGATAATACTTCAAGCATACTAACTAAGCAATTATGTCTTCTCAAAATAACATGGCCAAAGAAAGCTATCCCTACAAAATCATATAGTCTGGCTATGCTCCATCTTCCCCACAAAAAATATTTAAATCATGCACAACCCCGATGACAAGCCAAGCAATTGTTTCATACTTTTGATGTTCTCAAACTTTTTCAATCTTCACGCAATACATGAGCATGAGCCATGGACATAGCACTATAGGTGGAATAGAATGGTGGTTGTGGAGAAGACAAAAAGGAGAAGATAGTCTCACATCAACTAGGCGTATCAACAGGCTATGGAGATGCCCATCAATAGATATCAATGTGAGTGAGTAGGGATTGCCATGCAACGGATGCACTAGAGCTATAAGTGTATGAAAGCTCAACAAAAGAAACTAGTGGGTGTGCATCCAACTCGCTTGCTCACAAAGACCTAGGGCATTTTGAGGAAGCCCATCATTGGAATATACAAGCCAAGTTCTATAATGAAAGATTCCCACTAGTATATGAAAGTGACAACATAGGAGACTCTCTATCATGAAGATCATGGTGCTACTTTGAAGCACAAGTGTGGAAAAAAGGAACAGTAGCATTGCCCCTTTTGTTTTTTTATTTGGCCTTTCTTTTTTTATTTGGCCTCCCTTTTTTGGGACAATGCTCTATTGAATGATGATCATCACACTTCTATTTATTTACAACTCAATGATACAACTCCATACTAGAACAAAGTATGACTCTATATGAATGCCTCCGGTGGTGTACCGGGATATGCAATGAATCAAGAGTGACAAGTATGAAAGAATCATGAACAGTGGCTTTGCCACAAATACTATGTCAACTACATGATCATGCTAAGCAATATGACAATGATGAATGTGTCATGATGAACGGAATGGTGGAAAGTTGCATGGCAATATATCTCGGAATGGCTATGGAAATGCCATAATAGGTAGGTATGGTGGCTGTTTTGAGGAAGGTATATGGTGGGTGTATGGTACCGGCGAAAGTTGCGCGGTACTAGGGAGGTTAGAAATGGTGGAAGGGTTAGAGTGCGTATATCCATGGACTCAACATTAGTCATAAAGAACTCACATACTTATTGCAAAAATCTACAAGTTATCAAAGCAAAGTATTACGCGCATGCTCCTAGGGGGATAGATTGGTAGGAAAAGACCATCGCTCGTCCCCGACCGCCACTCTTAAGGAAGACAATCAATAAATAAATCATGCTCTGACTTCATCACATAACGGTTCACCATACGTGCATGCTACGGGAATCACAAACTTCAACACAGGTATTTCTCAAATTCACAACTACTCAACTAGAATGACTCTAATATTACCATCCTCATATCTCAAAACAATCATCAAGTATCAAACTTCTCTTAGTATTCAACACACTCATAAGAGAATTTTATTATTCTTGAATACCTAGCATATTAAGATTTTAAGAAAATTACCATGCTATTTAAGACTCTCAAAATAATCTAAGTGAAGCATGAGAGTTCATCTATTTCTTCAAAATAAAACTACCACCATGCTCTAAAAGATATAAGTGAAGCACTAGAGCAAATGACAAACTACTCCGAAAGATATAAGTGAAGATCAATGAGTAGTCGAATAATTGTGCAACTATGTGAAGACTCTCCCATTCAATAATTTCAGACCTTGATACTTTATTCAAACAGCAAGAAAAACTAAATAAAATGACATCTAAGAATAGCATACATCATGTGAAGAAGCAAAAACTTAGGATCAACCGATACTAACCGATAGTTTGTTGAAGAAGAAAGGTAGCATGCCAACCGGGGCATCCCCAAGCTTAGACGCTTGATACTTCTTGAAATATTATCTTGGGGTGCCTTGGCCATCCCCAAACTTGAGATTTTGTGTCTCCTTAATTCCTCTCATATCACGGTCTCCCTAAATATCAAAAGCTTCATCCACACAAAACTCAACAAGGACTCGTGAGATAAGTTAGTATAAACCATTGCCGAAACCTTATCATACTCTACTGTCGCAAATCACTAAAATTATTATTCAACATTGCATACTAAATGCCTCTGCATATTTAATAGTCCTATCCTCAAATAGAATCATTAAAGAAGCAAACATATGCAAACAATGCAAACATAACAGCAATCTGCCTAAACAGGATAGTCTGTAAAGAATGCAGCAACATCCATACTTACCTAGCTCCAAAAATTATAAAAGAAAATTCCCCCTGTAGTAAATTTATCAGAGCTTAATATGCAAAAGGTTTCAACATTTTATCATATTCTGACTTTTCTAGGGAATTATTGCAACAGCGGTAAACTTTCTGTTTTCAAACAGCAACATGGGGACTTGTAAAATAGGCATAGTAAAGGCTATCAATGCCACTTTTATTGAAATAAAATATGCAAAACATTGTTCTAAATAACATCAAGCAAATGCAAACAAAATAAATTGACGCTCCAAGCAAAACACATATCATGTGGTGAATAAAAATATAGCTCCAAGAAAAGTTACCGACGGAAGTGGACGAAAGAGGGGATGCCTTCCGGGGCATCCCCAAGCTTAGGCTCTTGGCTATCCTTGAATATTACCTTGGGGTGCCTTGGGCATCCCCAAGCTTAGGCTCTTACCACTCGTTGTTCCATAGTCCACTACAGGAATCCAGTATTTTGCCGTCTGCCACGGTGGACGGCAAAGGCACGGACGGCGGACGGCAAAGAGCTTTGCCGTCAGCGGTGGACAGCAAACAGTGACGGCAAAGACAGGGTCGGCAAACAGGTCCTTTGCCGTCTGCTTTTTATGGCGAACGACAAAGAGCCCTTTGCCTACAGCGGCGGACGGCAAAGAGGAGGGACGGCAAAAAACTGGACGTCCGCCAGCGTTAGTCCGTTAGGCGGCTAACGGCGGCCTTTGCCGTCCGCCAGCGGACGACAAATTTGAGCATCTCTTTGCCGTCTGCCAGTTGACGTCAGCAATGCGTCACCGCCCGCTGTGTTTTACCGTCTGCCACGATGGACGGCAAAGGCAAAGTCTTTGCCATCAGCTTAGCTTTGCCGTCCGCCACGGTAGGCAAATTTGCCAAATGGCCCATCCCTCAGGAAGCACAGGTGGGCGCTACGTGCCCCCTTTGTCGTCTGCCACCGACGGCAAAGGCGTCTTTGCCGTCTGCCGCGAACGGCAAAGAGCCTGCACTGCCTCTTTTTTATTCTGTTTTTCTTATATCCAACAATTATCACAGCAAATACATCACAACACATATATATCCATCACATAAATATCCAGCACATATATATCCAACATAATAAATATCCAGCACATATATATCCATCCATACATACATAGTAGGTTGCACATAGTTCCATCGATCCGTACATATTACAATATGCAAAGTTTCATCATAGCAAGCGAGCAGAATACAAGAAGTGCATCAAAGGAAAAAACAAGCAATCCATCATAGGAAGCTGGCTTCCGTGAAGTGAATGAAACCTGCAAAATGAAAAATAAGAAAGTTAGAAAAAGAAGACTAGAAGAAGAATTAGACTAGAAGAAAAAGAATAGAAGAAGAAGAAGAATACTAGAAGAAGAAGTATATGCCATTTATTAGCTAACTTAGGTGAACTGGATCATTTATGAGCTAAATTAGTTGAAATGGATCATTTATGAGCTAACTTAGGTGAAATGGATCGTTTATTAGCTAACCTAGGTGAAATGGATCGTTTATGAGCTACCTTAGGTGAAATGGGTCGTTTATGAGCTAACCTAGGTGAAATGGGTCGTTTATGAGCTAACCTAGGTGAAATTGATCATTTTGGAGCTAACTTAGTTGAAATGGGTCGTTTATGAGCTAACTAAGGTGAAATGCCACATTTTTGAGCTAACTAAGGTGAAATGGATCGTTTTTTAGCTAACTTAGGTGAAATGGGTCATTTTGGAGCTAACCTAGGTGCAATGGGTCATTTTGGAGCTAACCTAGGTGAAATGGCTCATTTTAAAGCTAACGTAGGTAAAATGGATCATTTTGGAGCTAATCTACGTAAAATGGGTCATTTTAGAGCTAACTTGGATAAATTGGATCAACTAAGGTAAAATGAGTCATTTTAGAGCTAACTTAGGTAAAATGGATCGTTTATGAGCTAACCAAGTTAATTATGCAATTTTTGACATAAGTAAGCTAAGTACATATCGTTTTAGAGCTAACTTAGGTAAATGGATGGTTTATGAGGTCAGTAAGCTTATTAAGTCATTTTGGAGGAAAAGAAGCTAACTCTAGGTCATTATGGTAAGCATATTGGAGGAAATAAAGCTAAGTCTAGGTCTTTATGCATTTGTTAAGCAAAACACTAGAGAAACTTACCGTGATCAGGGAGGTGTAGGAGCGGGCTGGCTCGCGCCGGTAGCTGGAGAAGGATCGTGCGATGCGTTTCTGGAGTTAAGCTGCACCAAAGATCATTTCCAATGTCTCGTTAGCATTATGACATTCAAATGTTAAGACTAGCAAGTAATGTCCATTCAAAATAAACTCACTATGCTCCCAGGAGCAATCACTGGCATCGGCGGAGCGGTCTAACCGGACTTCTCGCACACAGACTGCACATTTGGTTTTCACAACAGAGTCATACTAGTTAGTAATGAGACTCAAATGTTAAGACTAGCAAGTAATCTGCAGAAGAAACTTACCGCAAGGAGCTCGTACATGGCCCTTGCCTTCATGTCATTCCGTGCCCTCTCCTCCTCCAACATCTTTGTCGTCCTCTCCTCCAACTCCCGCTGCCTCTCCGCCGCCTTCGCCAGAAGTTTCTCCATTCTATCTCTCTCACTCTGTATAGCATCCTACAACACCACTCACATGACCATTTGTAAAGCGCACACGATGTAATCGAGAAAGATAGCTGAGTACGTATAACTAACCTTGAAGGCGAGTTGGACTGGCCGTTCACGAGGCCTTATCTCAGGAGCGGAGCTCGACTGGCGCGCCTTGATCTCCGGGAGAGTGCTAGGACAATGGATAAGTCCATCTCCCATGGCTATGGAGCCATGGGACCTCCCGCCACCAGATATCATCAGCAGCTCTGTATCAATGGGACCCTGGCTCGGGTTAAAGTCCTCCCCTTTCCTCGCCTTCCCCTGATCTCTATATTGCACGAGCTTGTCGTGGACGGAGATGTTGGTGAAATTCTTTGGATCATCGAAGTCAGACGCAGAGAATGCCTTGACTTTCTTGTAAGGGCCAGTGTGGGCCATGGCATACAAGTCGTACACCTCTGGCACCTTATCCGCCTTATTGTAGCATGCCTGAAAGAGAGAAACAAAGTAAATTAGTAATTAAAGGGCTAAAGCTAGCATGATGAATGAATTGAATGAATCATGAAGCAAACCACATACCCAGTTCCTCCCGTACTGAAATAAGTTGGAGATGCCTTGGTGGTGTGGCACACCTTCCATTTGGGCACGTTTGTCCTTGGCCTCTTTGTGGGTGGCCCGCCATTCTTTTGAGCACCACACATTGACCAACACCTCCCAACAATCCATCCGATCCGCACACCATCTCGGAGGGGCCTAAGTTAGCAAATAGAAACTTGAGCGCTACGGCTATGAATTACTAAATGAAGGAAGTAAGTACAAGGCCTTAAGAATTACCTTCATGTACTACTCCTTATTCAAGAACTTATCGCAGCACTCCTGCTTGGGCTTCTTGATACCACGCCCGGCGTAGTAGTCTCGAACAGCCTGCACCCGAATGTCATGCCGTAAGTTCTGAAGTAGGCGCTTGCACTCCTTGTGGATAACATCTGCCGCCTCCTCCTCGTATCCCTCCTCACACCTGTAGAATGTCTGCAATCAAATGAGACAATATTGATTAGTACAATTAATAACTAGCTAGTTGAAGATTTTTAATTGTGTAAAGGAGAAATTACCCAGAACTTTCTGATCACCACGTCTGCCGTCGTCTTGCACAAGACACCGTCGATAATCTCACCCGGCGGGGCCGGGGCAGCCAAGTAGTGCTCCCAACTCAATCCAACCTCTGGAAGCCGACCCTCACCAGGAAACGTGACAAACCCCAGGAAGTTTTGCCGAATCAGAACTCCAAGGAAGGAGTTGGGCCGCGGACACTTTCATGGTGGTCCCAACCCCTGCAGCATGACAAGGCCAACCCATCAGTTATTTGAAGAAACGTGAATGTAGAAGGTACAAAAAGATTAAATGCACTTAAATCTCGAATCTCGAGCATCATCATAGTCTTGCACCATGTTTTCCATCCCGGTACCATGCTCGTCGGTGCGACGACGATCCACCTCGGCTCGGTCACGTTGGGCAGATTCACCATGAAATGTCCACACCGTATAATCGGGCGTAAAACCACTCTTCTGCAGGTGTTTGCCCATTTCAGCCTCTGTCCTCTTTTCCCAATTGCCGCATCGGAAACAGGGGCACCAGGTTTTCTTTTGGCCATTTGCAAATGCGGCTTGCACAAACCCCTTGGTTTTTGTGAACCATTCAACGCTCCATTTGTTCTGACCAGTGTGACCGGTATACATCCACGCACGATCACTCATCTTGACTTTCAGAGCTACTGGACACACAACACTTATATATGTAATTCACCATGTATATATTCATCAGTTGATCTACTTTGTCAATTTTATTACGTCCATGCAACCTACACTCTAATAGGTAATGATAGGTCCTAATCCCACCCGTGTATGTGTAGATTGGGTTCATTTTCCCATGCTATGCTCCGGATCCGACGCAAAATTTCAGCAGCACCTCCCCGCTGTTCTCCTGATACACGTCTCTGCAATAAACAGAGAGGATGTGTACCCGGAGAACAACAGGGGAGGCACTGACGAAATTTATGCGTCGGATCCGGAGCAAAGCATATGGGAAAACGAACCCAATCTACACATACTCGGGCTGTCCATGGATAGCGTTGGACAATTCAAAAGAATCAAGGTTATAAATATGCAAATGCATGCATATTTATAACTATGACGCTTTCGAACGGGAGACACATATTGGTTACGCATACTGATGATTCAAGACACATATATAGCTAGCTATCAAGTTTCATCGGAATAGATCAAATAATTAATGGGGGAGGAGGACATGTCATTTGTGCTAACCCATGAACGAAGGGGCAGAGCTCGTCAAACGCACGGCGAGGTCGTCGAACACCAAACCTCGTAGCGATGAAACAACTGCACATTTAAAACTACCCGATCAACACAATTATATATATGATGTTTTTCATAACAAAATCGAAAAATATATGACCTAACTAATAATTCACAAATATATGACCCCATCGGCCTCTGGAAGGCCAAAGAGCACCTTTTCAGGAGGTGTCGGGTCGGGGTGTCGTGTCGGTGTCGGGGTGCCGTGTCGGGGTCG
>LT934121.1:599373375-599390237 GCA_900231445.1 Triticum turgidum subsp. durum
GTGGCAATGGGGTGGGGGGCCGGTGGGGCGGCGGGGTGGTGTGGCGACGGGGCGGCGGCGAGTGGTGGGGGCGGCGGCGCGCGTGTGAAGAGCAGGGAGAGAAACAGAGAGAGAGGGGCGGGGTGGGGCGCGGCCGTTAACGTTAGATATGTTAAATTTTTGCCATCCGCCCCCCTTTGTCGTCCGCTAGCAGACGACAAAGAGGGGGGCCGTTAAGTTTTTTTAAGCAGCTTGTCAGTGGGGCCCCCTCCCTCTTTGCCGTCTGCTAGCGGACGGCAAAGAACTGGTTGATGGCAAAGAAGGTCTTTGCCATCAGCTAGTTCTTTGCCGTCTGCTTTTGGGTAGCTGATGGCAAAGAGCTTCTTTGCCGTCTACTAGCAGACGGCAAAGAGCTGGCAGATGGCAAAGTAGCTGATTCCAGTAGTGGTCCATCGAATCCTTATCCAAAACTTGAAAACTTCACAACACAAAACTTAACAGAAAACTCGTAAGCTCCGTTAGTATAAGAAAATAAATCACCACTTAGGTACTGTTGTGAACTCATTATTTATTTATACTGGTGTAATATCTACTGTATTCTAACTTCTATATGGTTTATAAACTCTTTTACTAGCCATAGATTCATCAAAATAAGTAAAGAACACATGAAAAACAGAATCTGTCAAAAACAGAACAGTCTGTAGTAATCTGGATCAAACGTATACTTCTGGAACTCATAAAATTCTCAACTAAATTTCTGGACCTGAGGAATTTATCTATTGATCATCTTCAAAAAGAATTAACTAAATAGCACTCTCCAAATAAAAATGGCAGCAATTCTCATGAGCGCTAAAGTTTCTGTTTTTGACAGCATGATCAACAAGACTTTCCCCAAGTCTTCCCAAAGGTTCTACTTGGCACATACACTAATTAAACACATAAAACCACATATAAACAGAGTCTAGATGAATTATTTATTACTAAACAGGAACAAAAAGCAAGGAACAAAAATAAAATTTGGTTGCCTCCCAACAAGCGCTATTGTTTAACGCCCCTAGCTAGGCATGATGATGTCAATGATGCTCACATAAAAGATAAGAATTGAAACATAAAGAGAGCATCATGAAGAATATGACTAGCACATTTAAGTCTAACATACTTCCTATGCATAGGGATTTTTTGAGCAAACAACTTGTGGGAACAAGAATCAACTTGCATAGGAAGGTAAAACAAGCATAACTTCAAAATTTTAAGCACATAGAGAGGAAACTTGATATTATTGCAATTCCTACAAGCATATATTCCTCCCTCATAATTATTTTTAGTAGCATCATGAATGAATTCAACAATATAACCAGCACCTAAAGCATTCTTTTCATGATCTACAAGCATAGAAAATTTACTACTCTCCACACAAGCAAAATTCTTCTCATGAATAATAGTGGGAGCGAACTCAACAAAATAACTATCATGTGATTGAAAATTAAGATCAAGATGACAAGTTTCATGGATATCATTATTCTTTATAGCATACAAGTCATCACAATAATCATCATAGATAGCAACTTTGGTCTCATAATCAATTGGAACCTCTTCCGGAATAGTGGAATCATTACTAAATAAAGTCATGACCTCTCCAAATCCACTTTCATCAATATAATCATCATAAATAGGAGGCATTCTTTCATCATAATAAATTTGCTCAACAAAACTGGGGGGACAAAAAATATCATCTTCATCAAACATAGCTTCCCCAAGCTTGTGGCTTTGCATATCATTAGCATCATGGATATTCAAGGAATTCATACTAAAAACATTGCAATCATGTTCATCATTCAAATATTTAGTTCCAAACATTTTATAGATTTCTTCTTCTAGCATTTCAGCACAATTATCCTTTCCATCATACTCACGAAAGATATTAAAAAGGTGAAGCGTACGAGGCAAACTCAATTCCATTTTTTAGTTTTCTTTTATAAACTAAACTAGTGATAAAACAAGAAACTAAAAGACTCGATTGCAAGATCTAAAGATATACCTTCAAGCGCTAACCTCCCCGGCAATGGCGCCAGAAAAGAGCTTGATGTCTACTACACAACCTTCTTCTTGTAGACATTGTTGGGCCTCCAAGTGCAGAGGTTTGTAGGGCAGTAGCAAATTTCCCTCAAGTGGATGACCTAAGGTTTATCAATCCGTAGGAGGCGTAGGATGAAGATGGTCTCTCTCTCAAGCAACCTTGCAACCAAATAACAAAGAGTCTCTTGTGTCCCCAACACACCCAATACAATGGTAAATTATATAGGTGCACTAGTTCGGTTAAGAGATGGTGATACAAGTGGTATATGGACGGTAGATAAAGGTATTTGTAATCTGAAAATATAAAAACAGCAAGGTAACTAATGGTAAAAGTGAGCGTAAACGGTATTGCAATGATAGTAAACAAGGCCTAGGGTTCATACTTTCGCTAGTGCAAGTTCCCTCAACAATACTAACATAATTGGATCACATAACTATCCCTCAACATGCAACAAAGAGTCACTCCAAAGTCACTAATAGCAGAGAACAAACGAAGAGATTATGGTAGGGTACGAAACCACCTCAAAGTTATTCTTTCCAAACAATCCGTTGGGCTATTCCTATAAGTGTCACAAACAGCCCTAGAGTTCGTACTAGAATAACACCTTAAGACACAAATCAACCAAAACCCTAATGTCACCTAGATACTCCAATGTCACCTCAAGTATCCGTGGGTATGATTATACGATATGCATCACACAACCTCAGATTCATCTATTCAACCAACACAAAGGACCTCAAAGAGTGCCCCAAAGTTTCTACCGGAGAATCACGATGAAAACGTGTGCCAACCCCTATGCATAGGTTTCCAATGTCATGAAACCCGCAAGTTGGTCACCAAAACATACATCAAGTGGCACGTGGTATGCCATTGTCACCACAGATATCCAAGGCAAGACATACATCAAGTGTTCTCAAATCTTTAAAGACTCAATCCGATAAGATTACTTCAAGGGGAAAACTCAATTCATTACAAGAGAGAAGAGGGGGAGGAGAAACATAGGATCCAACTATAATAGCAAAGCTCGTGATACATCAAGATCGTGCCAAATCAAGAACACGAGAGAGAGAGAGAGAGATCAAACACATAGCTACTGGTACATACCCTCAGCCCCGAGGGAGAACTACTCCCTCCTCATCATGGAGAGCACCGGGATGATGAAGATGGCCACCGGAGAGGGATTGCCCCCTCCGGCAGGGTGCCGGAACGGGTCTAGATTGGTTTTCAGTGGCTACGGAGGCTTCTGGCGGCGGAACTCCCGATCTATCTTATTCTCTCGAAGTTTTAGGGTATATGGAGTTATATAGGCAGAAGAAGCACGTCAGGGGAGCCACGAGGGCCCCACGAGGCAGGGGGCGCGCCCCCTACCCTCGTGAGCTCCTCCTTCCTTCCTTGACGTGGGGTCCAAGTCCATCGGGTAGCTTTCGTTCCAAAAATAACTTCTCTAGTTGATTTCGTTCTGTTTCGACTCCGTCTGATATTCCTTTTCTTCAAAACACTGAAATAGGCATAAAACAGCAAATCTGGGCTGGGCCTCCGGTTAATAGGTTAGTCCCGAAAGTAATATAAAAGTGGATAATAAAGCCCAATATTTCCCAAAACAGTAGATAATATAGCATGGAGCAATCACAAATTATAGATACATTGGAGACGTATCAAACTTGCTCAGGGTTTAACATGCTATAAGATTCAGAACTTTCAGATAGTTCAGTTATCACCACTGAAGATATATTAGGCTCCTAAGGAATAACAGTAGTGACAGTCATCAGGCACTTCTTGACAGGTCCATGCTCCTCATCCACACATAATATCTGGCATCTGGTACTAACAACATCATATCCTAAGAGCTGATCAATAATGTCAGGAGCAGTAGCCATAATTTTGGACATCATGTCGTGCATTGCAATGAAAGCCTCAGTGGCTTCTACTGCAGGCTGGTTGGGTTGATTCTGCTCAGGGCTTAGTGGGGGAGTGTGAACCATAGGAACATCCTCATTGTTTTCATCAGGGGCATGATGGGCAGCTGACGTAGCCTGATGATTATCCTGGTCTTGGAAGTCCGCATCATGCCAAATTCCTCCAAACGGGGCAAGGGGCATATGATGCATCACACCATCAGGAGGTATCGGATCCTCATCTCCTCCCATAGCTCCAAGAAGATCAGATTGCAGTATGTAAACATCACTAGTCCAGGATTGCCCATGGCCAAAGTCATCTAGACTCTCACGGATAACATGACTGACAGGAATATCTAACAGATCAGGAACTCTAACTTTGACCAAAATACGAGCTCTATTAGACATGTCTCTGTTCCAAACTAAGAACTTAGCAAAACCACTGACAGATTCCCTAACTTTATCCGGTCTCCAAGCCCCCAGAGGGTAATTCACCATCATAATCCAAGCATCATGTGAGAAGGTGCAGTCTCTATGATTACTACCTCTATCATGACAAATAACTCTCGGGATCGAGTCTCCAATGAAGTAGGGACTGTTGGCGATGGCGGTGTCGATGTCGCGAGCGTGTTGAAACCTGACGAAAGAAGCCCCCATCCCGCACCTAGAGATCTCAGCAATACAAAAACCACGCTCGTGGTCAAGAAAATGACGTATGAGCATGGCATCCATATCGAACTGGAGAGGATCAGGTGGTGGAGCAAGGGAGATGATGGCCCAGTCCCCGGATTGGACTAGATGCTCACCGCCAAGGAAGTGGTAGGTACGTCATCGTCGATTGCCGTCAGCTTCCATGATGGCAGTACCAGGAGGGAGGAGAGGGATCGGGTCGCATGGGTAGGTGGCCATGGCGCTGGAGGAAGTTGAGGAGGCGGTGGGGAACAATGGTGGGGCAGAGCAGGGATGAGCTAGCGAATAGGGGGTTTGGCAGGTTGGGCGGTCGAATAGAGGAGGGGGGGGTGGGGTTTTGGTTGAGCTAGCGAGTCGTCAAGCGGGTTATTGGTATCTGGTAATGCGTTGGTAGGTAGGTGGGATTTTACCCGATATACGGGAGGATTGCGTCAACAGTAACCAAACCAACTACATCTATAAATTCAGAAAAATGCAAGAGTTTCAGAGTAGGACAGAGCAAACTGGTAAGGAAGTTGAATTTCACAAATTAAAATTAATGCAAACTAACCTGACATAATTAAGCACAATTGATCAAATATGTTTTTCAAGCTTGGAAAGCAGAAGCACATTAGAAGCAAATCATAGGAAAGCCCGATGGCCGAGGATTTATAAGAATCACGTTGGTTCTGCCGACAAAAGGTTATACAATGTGATATGCTGCTTTGTACTTTTCTTTTGCCTGTATTATCAAATGTCGTTCAATCCTGTACACCGCCCCCCACCCCTCGGGATTCTGTCTCTGAACTTGCTCATCTTGTATTTTCGTATTAGGCCCTCTGCTCTTTCTCCCTAAGAAAGAAAATCAATGGCATTATCTGTCATTTTTAACTAAGGTACTAAGCAACACAAATCTAATTACAAAAAATAGCTGCTCTAACCTTTCGGTCAACCATAACAAAGTTTAGACTGTACAATATGGAGGGATTAGTGCTCCAATGCTCCCATATTATTCTGATTGGAACGATAAACATTAAGCCGTACATATTTCTTGCTAAATCTTTTTAGCAGAGCACCTTCCATCACAACACTATGAGGGTATCTAGGATGCATTACAACAATTGTTAGTATCAATATGGAACTAGACGAAAGCTTCTATAATAGATTGAGCTCATGATAAAATCTTTCCTGCAAAAAAAGAAATCATGATAAAATCGTAAAATGGCAAAGATAAAAGAGTGGAATAGAAATAAAAAATTATGGGCTAAATTCATCATAATTAGAAACAACAACGAAGGAAAAGAAGAAAATAAAAAGGATTAAGCGTGTGGAATAGATTGGTAGAAAAAGACCATCGCTCGTCCCCGACCGCCACTCATAAGGAAGACAATCAATAAATAAATCATGCTCCGACTTCATCACATAACGGTTCACCATACGTGCATGCTACGGGAATCACAAGCTTCAACACAAGTATTTCTCAAATTCACAACTACTCAACTAGCATGACTTTAATATCAACATCTCCATATCTCAAAACAATTATCAAGTATCAAACTTATCATAATATTCAACACACTCATAAGAAAGTTTTATTATTAATCTTGCATACCAAGTATATTAGGCTTTTAAGCAAATTACTATGCTATTAAGACTCTCAAAATAATCTAAGTGAAACATAAGAGATCAATAGTTTCTATAAAACAAATCCACCACCGTGCTCTAAAAGATATAAGTGAAGCACTAGAGCAAAATTATATAACTCAAAAGATATAAGCGAAGCAAATAGAGTATTCTAACAAATTCTAAATCCCTTTACAGAACTGTACATGAGATTTTCACCTCATACGGCTCCTCGGTCAATTCTTTCGAAGGGATCCTTTTCCTCGTTCGAGAGTCTCCGCCCTTCTTCCACTCCGTCCCGAAGACTAACTAAGACCAATTGAGTCACGTTTTCATGTATGGCTCTCTCAAAAGGTGTGTACAGCAAGGATGATTGTGGTAAACTAACAAGCAAATACTCAAATCATACAAGACACTCCAAGCAAAACACATATCATGTGGTAAATAAAAATATAGCTCCAAGTAAAGATACCGATAGAAGTAGACGAAAGAGGGGATGCCTTCCGGGGCATCCCCAAGCTTTGGCTTTTAGGTGTCCTTAGATTATCTTGGGGGTGCCATGGTAATCCACAAGCTTAGGCTCTTGCCACTCCTTGTTCCATAATTCATCAAATCTTTACCCAACACTTGAAAACTTCACAACACAAAACTTAAAGTAGAAAATCTCGTGAGCTCCGTTAGCGAAAGAAAACAAAAGACCACTTCAAGATACTGTAATGAACTCATTCTTTATTTATATAGGTGTTATACCTAGTGTATTCTAACTTCTCTATGGTTTATAAACTATTTTACTAGCCATAGATTCATCAAAATAAGCAAACAACACACGAAAAAGAGAATCTGTCAAAAACAGAACAGTCTGTAGTAATCTGTAGCTAGCGCAAGATCTGGAACCCCAAAAAATTTAAAATAAATTGCTGGACGTGAGGAATTTATCTATTAATCATCTGCAAAAATAATTAACTAAATAGCACTTTCCAAATAAAAATGACAGCAGTTCTCGTGAGCGCTAAAGCTTCTGTTTTTTACAGCAAGTTCAACAAGACTTTCCCCAAGTCTTCCCAATGGTTCTACTTGGCACAAACACTAATTAAACACAAAAAACACAACCAAAACAGAGGTTAGATAATTTATTTATTACTAAACAGGAGCAAAAAGCAAGGAATAAAAAATAAAATTGGGTTGACTCCCAACAAGCGCTATCATTTAACGCCCTTAGCTAGGCATAACAAGCAAGAATAGATCTATGTATTGCCATAATAGTAAGATAGATTATTAAAACTCATTTCATATTCTCTATGTTCAACAGCAAGTTTTCTTTGAGGCAAGCAAAAGTAATCAAAAGGGCTAAATTTATTGGGACAAAAGTCTCCAAGATCAACCTTGGGAGGTATAGGTTCCTCCTTCGGTCCCTCATATTGCACAACCAATTCATCATTATAAGCATTCTTTTGACAGAACTTTGTGAGCCTATATTCAAGAGAATATCCCAATTCATTATTTCGAATAGCCAAATCATCATTAAGTTCAGAAATTCTATCAATTAAAACATTGGTAGGCACCCTTTTTCTAAGATTTTCATTGAAAGCAACATAGTCTAGAGATTGAAAACACATTATTTCTTATTGATCAAAGAGGATGGCCTCTATGGGAGGACGGCAAGCGTCCACCCTATAATGCGCAAAGATTTCTTTGGCCTCTTTTATTATGAATCGAAACTCATGAGCCAAAAAGATAGTAACGGCACGCTTAACAGAAGAATGCTTAATATTAGAAAATTCTAGGAAAATCCTTTGTATGGAAGGATGCATGTGCATGAATTACCTTTCAAGTTCGACTATAAGCATGGCAATAGCGTCCGCAAGACTACTAGTTCTATGAAGGATAGAACTACCCATAGAGGGCAAAGCACCGGCACAAGTAAAGAAATCTTGAATAACTCCTTTTCCAATAATATTACCACTACCAACACGGAATCTTTTTATATGTGAGATAGTGGGTTCTTTAGTAGGAGCATCAAAATTATTATCGACAATAGTATCCCCAATTTCAGACATAGAGGCAGAAGGTAAAGAACTAGCCATAACGACAAGTAAGCAAACTAACACACATGCAAGCAAAAAGCAAGCGGACAAAAGAGGCAAAAAGAGAAGGAGAGGGAGGATAGAGAGAGAGAGGGCAAATAAAACGGCAAGGGTGAAGTGGGGGAAGAGGAAAACGAGAGGCAAATGGCAAATAATATAATGCGGGAGATAAGGGTATGTTATGGGTACTTGGTATGTTGACTTTTGCGTAGACCTCCCCGGCAACGGCGCCAGAAATCCTTCTTGCTACCTCTTTTAGCATTGCGTTGGTTTTTCCCGAAGAGGAAGGGATGATGCAGCAAAGTAGCGTAAGTATTTCCCTCAGTTTTTGAGAACCAAGGTATCAATCCAGTAGGACGCTACGCGCGAGTCCCTCGTACCTGCACAAAACAAATAAATCCTCGCAACCAACGCAAATAGGGGTTGTCAATCCCTATAAGGCCACTTACGAGAGTGAGATCTGATAGATATGATAAGATAATATTTTTGGTATTTTTATGATAAAGATGCAAAGTAAATAAAGGCAAGGTAAATAGCAAAGTAAATAACTAAGTAGTAGGAGATTGATATGATAAAGATAGACCCGCGGGCCATAGGTTTCACTAGTGGCTTCTCTCGAGAGCATAAGTATTCTACGGTGGGTGAACAAATTACTGTTGAGCAATTGACAGAATTGAGCATAGTTATGAGAATATCTAGGTATGATCATGTATATAGGCATCACGTCCGAGACAAGTAGACCGACTCCTGCCTGCATCTACTACTATTATCCCACTCATCGACCGCTATCCAGCATGCATCTAGAGTATTAAGTTAAAAAACAGAGTAACACCTTAAGCAAGATGACATGATGTAGAGGGATAGACTCATGCAATATGAAGAAAACCCCATCTTGTTATCCTCGATGGCAACAATACAATACGTGCCTTGCTTCCCTTACTGTCACCGGGAAAGGACACAGTAAGATTGAACCCAAAGCTAAGCACTTCTCCCATTGCAAGAAAGATCAATCTAGTAGGCCAAACCAAACTAATAATTCGAAGAGACTTGCAAAGATAACCAATCATACATAAAAGAATTCAGAGAAGATTCAAATATTATTCATAGATAGACTTGATCATAAACCCACAATTCATCGGTCTCAACAAACACACCGCAAAAAGAAGATTACATCGAATAGATCTCCACAAGAGAGGGGAAGAACATTGTATTGAGATCCAAAAAGAGAGAAGAAGCCATCTAGCTACTAACTATGGACCCGTAGGTCTGAAGTAAACTAGTCACACTTCATCGGAGAGGCTATGGTGTTGATGTAGAAGCCCTCCGTGATCGATGCCCCCTCCGGCGGAGCTCCGGAACAGGCCCCAAGATGGGATCTCGTGGATACAGAAAGTTACGGCGGTGGAATTAGGGTTTTGGCTTCGTATCTGATCGTTTGGGGGTACGTGGGTATATATAGGAGGAAGAAGTACGTTGGTGGAGCAACAGGGGGCCCACGAGGGTGGAGGGCGCGCCTGGGGGGGAGGGTAGGCGCGCCCCCTACCCCGTGGCCTCCTGTTGCGTGGCTTGACATAGGGTCCAAGTCTCCTAAGTTGTATTCGGTGAGAAAATCACGTTCCCAAAGGTTTCATTCCGTTTGGACTCTATTTGATAGTCCTTTTCTTCGAAACCCTAAAACAGGCAAAAAAAACAATTATGGGCTGGGCCTCCGGTTAATAGGTTAGTCCCAAAAATAATATAAAAGTGGATAATAAAGCCCAATAATGTCCAAAATAGTAGATAATATAGCATGGAGCAATAAAAAATTATAGATACATTGGAGACATATCAGCCATCTCTGCATGACACTTCTTCAACTGGGAAACGTGAAATACATCATGAACTCCTGACAGTCCTTCGGGTAACTCCAACTTGTAGGCAACCTCTCCCATGCATTCCAAGACTTGGTGTGGTCCTACAAATCTCGGGGCTAACTTTCGCTTAACTCCAAAACGCTTAACTCCTCGCAGATATGCTCTATCTCCAATTTCATAGACTAGCTCCTTGCGTTTTGAATCTGCATAACTCTTCTGTCTGGACTGAGCTACCTTCAGTCTATCCCGAATCAGCTTAACCTTCACTTCTGACTCTTTAATCAAATCCGGTCCGAACAACTGACGGTCTCCAACTTCATCCCACATCATACAGGGCTTCGAACGATGCCATCTTCAAACTGGCCTAATAGCTGTTGTTGTATGAGAACTCCGCGTAGGGAAAGTTGTCATCCCAACTAGATCCATAATCTAGCGCACAAGCTCTCAACATGTCCTCCAGAATCTGATTTACTCTCTTGGTCTGTCCATCTGTCTGCGGGTGAAAAGTTGTACTGAATTCTAATCTGGTTCCCAAAGTCTGGTGCAACTGATGCCAAAACTTTGAAGTAAACTATGTTCCTCTATCTGATATGATGGTCCTCGGAACTCCGTGCAGACATACGATCATGGTCATGTATATCTTGTCCAACTTCGCACTTGTATAGGTGGTTTTCACTGGGATAAAGTGAGCTACTTTGGTCAAGCGATCCACTACTACTCAGATAGAATCATATCCCGATCGGGTCCTGGGTAATTCGGTGATGAAATCCATGCCAAGCTTATCCCACTTCCATTCGGGTATCGGCATAGGCTGCAGTAATCCTGCTCGCTTCTGATGTTCTGCCTTCACTCTCTGACATACATCACATACAGCTACATACTCGGCAATATCCTTCTTCATTCCAGTCCACCAGAAACGCTCCTTCAAATCCAAATACATCTTGGTGTTTCCGGGGTGTATCGAGTATGGCGAGTCATGAGCTTCCTGAAGTATCAACCTCCTGATCTCGGCATTGTTGGGCACAAATATACGGTTCTCAAACCACAAGGTGTCGTGCTCATCTTCACAAAAACCTTTGGCTTTGCCTTTAGCCATCTTCTCCATTATCTCAGCAATTTCCTTGTCGTCTTTCTGAGCTTCTCGAATCTTTCCCAATAATGTCGACTGAACTTCCAATGTTGTAAAAAAAAACCTCTAGGAACAATCTCCAAACGGAGTTCCATGAGATCTTCTGCTAACTCCTTTGGCAATCCTTTACTTAAGAAGGTATTGGCATAACTTTTCCGGTGCAAAGCGTCTGCTACGACATTGGCCTTGCCTGGGTGGTAATGCAGCTTCATGTCATAATCCTTTATGAGCTCCAACCATCTCCTTTGCCTGAGATTCAACTCCTCGTGAGTAAAAATGTACTTCAAACTCTTGTGATCCATGTACACATCACATCGGTTTCCAATAAGAAAGTGTCTCAAGGTTTTGAGTGCATGCACTACAGCTGCTAACTCCAAATCATGCGTGGCATAATTCAACTCATGCGATCGAAGTTGTCGTGAGGCGTACGAAACAACTCTTCCGTCTTGCATAAGTACACTTCCAAGTCCTAAGCGAGAGGCGTCGTAATACACTTGGAAATCCTTACGTATATCTGGCAGAATCAGCATTGGGGCCATAGTCAGACGTTTCTTCAACTCCTAGAAACTTGCTTCACATTCTTCAGTCCAATGGAACTTGGTGTCCTTCTTCAACAATGTCGTCATATAGGCTTCGCAATCTTAGAAAAATTCTCAATGAATCTCCGATAGTATCCCGCGAGTCCAAGAAAACTGCGGATCTCTCCAACTGAGGTGGGTGCCAACCACTCAGTGACTGATTGAACCTTGGTAGGATCTATTGCTATACCTTCTCCTGATATAACATGTCCAAGAAATCTAACTTCCTTCAACCAAAACTCACATTTGCTGAACTTGGCATACAACTGATGCTCCCTGAGCTTCTCGAGAACTAAACGCAAATGCTCCTTGTGTTCATCTTCATCCTTTGAGTATACCAAGATATCATCAATGAAAACCACAACAAACTTGTCCAGGAACTCCATAAACACCTTATTCATCATGCTCATGAAATAGGCAGGGGCATTAGTCAATCCAAATGACATAACCGTGTACTCATATAGCCCGTACCCTCTGGTAAAAACTGTTTTAGGTATATCATTCTCTCGAATCTTCAGCTGGTGGTATCCTGATCGTAGACCGATCTTCGAAAACACTTTAGCTCCTCGCAGCTGGTCAAATAAATCATTAATCATCGGCAGCGGGTACTTGTTCTTGATCGTCACTTCATTCAACACACGATAATCAGCAACTATCCTCAATGATCCATTCTTATTTTCAACCAAGAGCACTGGGGCCCCCCCAAGGTGATGAACTCCGTTGAATGTAACATTTCTCCAATAACTCCTTAATATATTTCTTGATCTCCTCCAGATCATTCGCGGGCATCCGGTATGGTCTCTTCGATATAGTCCCGGTGCCTGGTAACAGCTCTATCGAAAACTCGTTGTCTCGATCTGGCGGCATGCCTGGTAGCTCCTCTAGAAATACATCCGGATAATCCTTCACTACAGGCACTTCCTCCTGAACAAATCCTGAGAGGGAATTTACTTGGGCTCTCCTTGGTGCATGCCTGGATACATACTTGATCCTTTTTCCCTCCGGGGTGGTAAGTAGAATTGACTTACTAGCGCAATCGATGTTTCCCCCATACATCGATAGCCAATCCATGCCTAGAATCACATCCAAACCTTGTGACTCCATAATTATCAAGTCGGATGGGAAAACATGATTACCTATGGTTAATGGCATCTGAAAACATCCACTGCTTGCCATATACTCAGCTCCGGGTGAGGTTACTAACATAGGTGTCCTAAGAACTTTAGTGGGAAACTTATACTTATCCACAAATCCCCTTGATATGTATGAATGCGATGCGCCAGTATAAAAAAGAACGATTACAGTAAATGACTTAACTAAAAACTTACCGGTAACTGCATCTGGCTGCTCTTCAACCTCCTCCACGTTCACGTGATTCACTTGTCCTTTGTTAAATGGATTGGGCTTCTTCCCAGAGTTCCCATTACCATTTCCGTTCTTCGCTTCAGGACACTCAGTGGCATAGTGTCCAGTCTTCCCGCACTTGAAACAAGTAATGTGGCTTAGGTCCCTCTTGGCGGGTGTGGCTGGATTGGAACGGTTCTGACTGGTGCTTGCTTCATTCCCATTCCCATTCTTTGGGCCATTATTATTATGAGAACCTCCTCCATTGTGAGTGTGGCCTCCATGGTTATGTGTAAGTCCTCCCGAGTTCGGGGTAAAACGAGGCTTCTGCTGAGCTCCTGAATTATACTTCCCTTGTCCATACTTCCTCTTGCGGCTCTCTATCTGCTGCTGCTTCCCTTCGATCATGAGAGCTTTATCTACCAACTCATGGTACTTGTTAAATATTGCCACCATTAACTGCATACTCATCTCATCATTCAGCCCTTCCATAAACTTCTCCTGCTTCGCGGCATCTGTGTCCACATCATTTGGGGCATAGCGAGATAACTTACTAAACTCATCCACGTACTGCCCCACAATACGGTTCCCCTGTCTTAAGTTGTGAAACTCACGCTTCTTCATGCACATAGCTCCAGTTGAGACATGGGCGGTGCGGAATGCTTGCTGAAACTGCTCCCAAGTGACATTGGCTATAGGAAAAGTGGCTGTTTAATTCTCCCACCATGAGGCTACTGGTCCATCCAATTGGTGTGCGGCAAAACGCACCTTCTCAGCATCTGTGCAACCTGCGGTGGTCAACTCTCTTCCAATATTGTGCAGCCAATCATCAGCAACTATTGGCTCGGTGCTACTGGAAAACACCGGCGGCTGCAACCTCAGAAAACGGGCTAAGTTGTCAACTAGAGGTGGTGGCGGTGGGTTGTTGTTGTTGTTGTTGTTGTTGTTGTTGCCTTGGTTCTGAACTAACAACTGCATCAAGGCATTCTGCTGATGGATCAACTGAGTGAGCTCCGATGGGAAGACAAATCAGGTATCACATCTCAGAGGCATCTGATGGGTTTAGAGGGAAGATATTAGAATAGAATTAGGTCTAGTGAGAAAGCACTACCCATATGCACATGAGACAATCACAATCATGTCATATCACTCAATCAATCAAACAAGGGCATACAATCAATCTAACTATTGTTACAGTGCTCAGCCTATACTATATACATGGGGGAAAATACTACTTGTTCATATGGTGGTCTACTAGAAATTTTGATCGGTGGAAGACTCCATGATATCTGCTCCAGCTTCGTCTTCATAATCATCACCACTACCATCGGGGTCGGAGTCGGTGTCGTCGATGATGATGTAGTCTTCAGAACGAATCTCCTTAGGTTCGTCGTCTTCTCCTCCTGGCACGGGGTCTCCCATGAAAACTCCCAGCTTCCTTGTCAGGTTGTCATTCATCTCCACTAGTATCGTAATTTCCTCCTCATATCCATCGTGTGTAGACTTAAGCTCCTCTTCTAGCTCTGTGATCCTGGTCATCGCCTTCTTCAAATCTATCATGCTTGTGCACATCTGGTTCTCCTGGCGATGTATGTGATGGTTTAACTCCTGGATGAATGCTGCAATAGACCTGTCTTTCCTAGTACTGATCATCTCCCATTGCTCATCTCGGCGCCCACATATCTGGTAGATAGTGTCCTTCAGCTCCTGTTTGTAGACTTCTCCAATACGTCCTATAGCAATGTGGGCTGGCATACTCTTGCCTAGACTCCAGGTTGGTGCATCAAAGGAAAACTCTGTGGATTTAGTGACTGGCGCAAATGTCCTTCCTGGAATTTGAACTCGAATCATCCAGCGCTCCTCTTCTAGCAGTACTCGAAGGATTTATAACAGAGTAGCAATCACACACTTATTACATCGATAGTCTCCAAAGAGAACTTATTACAATAAATATGGCTTAAGGCCATCTGAATAAGATAACAGCGGAAGGCTTGGAAGAGAAAGTGAGTCCATCAACTCCAACGGCATAGCTGAGTGCATGAAAAACGACCTACAACATCTTACTCGTCGTATGAAAACTCTGCAACATGATACGTTGCAACCCAAAAACGGGTCAGCACATGGAATATGCTGGCAATGTAACATAGTAGAGTAATGAACAGATAAATGCTATCACTATATGCATATATGGCTGGTGGAGGCTCTATCGTTAATATGCTTTTGCAAAAAGCCAATTTTTTCCTACAACAAAGGAATATATTTTATTTAACTATCATGGTAGTTGAAACAACATTGAGAAGGTTCCTCCAACACAATCCCAATTAAAGTAGTTATCAACCCAACAAATTAGTCTTATAGTGATGAGATTAAATCAATAATTCAAGTACCAGATACTCAAGATGTCCATAACCGGGGACACGGCTAACCATGATTAGTTTATACACTCTGCAGAGGTTTGCACACTTTCCCCACAAGACTCGATCTCCTCTGTTGGATTTCTCGCACTACGGGGTGTTTGAGAAACGGATGACCGAGACACAGTCTTTCAGAAGCATTACTCTTTACTCTGGATGGACCGTTACACCTACTTTTCCCTACATCTGCTAGCCCACCACTGAAAGAGGTCACACAACATACTCAACTATGCCAGAGCCCATAATGGCTTGTGGCTGCACACAGAAGTTTCTATCATGAATAATCTTATGATCCCTTTGAGCCTGGGTGGCGGACCGTAGGATGATCACATGGGTACTCCGGGATATCCTAGGACAACACTGGATTCTCCAGGTGCCCACAAGCAATCCACCCAGATGTGTATTGAAGTTGCCACCTTAAGTTGAACCATTAATTAACACCTCACGTCTGTCATGGATACACTCAAACCCAATCCACGTCTACGAGCATCGCATAGCAATATAAGCATAACGTAGAAGTAACTCCCAAGGGTTTGATAATAAAACAGGTAATAGGTTCTACCTCATTTTTTGACCAAAGAATAGTAGGGCAAAAACCCTACTGTGTGGCATTTTTCATTAATAAAGGAGTAGCAAAATAAATAGTCTTACAATGGTTGTTGGGGAAACAACCAGAGATAGAAGAATTACAAATAATGGGAAATGAGAAGAAAAGGTAATCTAAGTTATTGAAATTAAATGTCGTCAATCCAGGATGACATGCCATCTTTCAGAGATGGTTTAGCTCTCATCATGGTAATCTTGAAAGATCTGATAAAATCATACTTGCATTCATTGATTGAGCAAGGTATCCCATCAAATATCATCCTATATCTTTGATTTCAAATGCTCCAGCACCCCACTATCATAATTTCCATGAAATGTTTGATTTTGTATCTGTGATTGGCATCCACGATAATATTGTGAATATCCAAGTCAGAATTCCATTCAAAAACAATATTCCACCAAAAACCTTGACTGAATGGGCAAGTGAAAAGTAGGTGAGTTTTGTCTTCCATATCTTCTGCATTACATAACACACATGTAGTGGAATCAAGTTTCATGCTCTTTCGAGTTAAGGGATCACATGTGTTTATTCTATCATTAAGCATTAGCCAGTAGAAAAATTTATGCTTTGGTAGGCAACATGATTTCCATATCCACTTGAAAGTGTCAGC
>LT934121.1:599397139-599437819 GCA_900231445.1 Triticum turgidum subsp. durum
GGCAGGTTGGGCGGTCGAATAGAGGAGGGGGGGGGTGGGGTTTTGGTTGAGCTAGCGAGTCGTCAAGCGGGTTATTGGTATCTGGTAATGCGTTGGTAGGTAGGTGGGATTTTACCCGATATACGGGAGGATTGCGTTTGGAGTTATAACAAAAACGAGATATATGGCGATATCGATAACAACTATGGCAACGGAATTGATTTTTGCAATCAGCACGTAGATGCTCATGAGATAAACATTTGCCACAAAAGATTAAATGCTGAGAAAATTGAAGATGAGGATTGGTGGTGGTGGTGGGGGGGTGGGCTATGTGGTTGGGTTGTCCATGGGCTGAAAGTGGCTGTTGGGCCATGATCTGCAAAGGGATGTCGCTGTTGTGGGCTAGGTTGTTAGGTTGATGGGCCAGGTTAGGAGAGCTAGAATTTTGAATCGTAACCATCGCGCCCGAATTTGGCTTGTGATCCGAGATGGGAGCGGGATTGTTGGCGAAGGTTGGGGTATGGCACGTCGGTGGCGTAGAATTTGGACGGCGGCCAATTTGAACAGAGTTTGCACCGGTGAGCATGCGTCGAGGAGATCTGGTGATTGTAGTCCATTCGTGATCAAGTTCGTATAGCCATGAATTGAATTCTCTGACCCAAGCAGGACCACCGAAACCCCATAGGTGGAAATAACAAGATAAACTAGGACACTTAAAAGATCTAAGTTGGTAGATCATAAATCCAACCGCCTTAGAGATCACAGAAAATTTATAAACTTGCCCACGTAGATGGTAGACATGACGATCAGATGGGGATCCACCAACGCATGCCTCAAGCGCAAGGCTAACATGCTCAACATTGAGGGGAAAGGTGGATTGGCCAAAGGAGACAACAAGATGAAATGCATCACTAGGATCGAGGCAATGAACAGGAGTAGAGAACCTTGCTCTAACCTTGTTGGCGAGTCCCACACCCGGGGAGAGATCCAGGAGGGGAGGAACCATCTTGGCCAGAGAAGATCACGAGGAGGGAGAGCCATGGATCACCGGAGGAGTCACCCTTGGAGTCGCCAGGGAGGGGCGGGGAGGTGAGAGACACATCTCTCAAGTGTGGGAGATACAGCGCTGGGACTTTGTAGCTAGTCCAAGAACACCAGATAAACACAAACCAGCAGGAGTAGGGTATTACGCACGATTTGCGGCCCGAACCTGGATGAGGTTCTACCTCATCATCTACTTCCCAGACCCACATGTTAAGAGATCCTACTCATGCAATGTGTGAGGGTTGAAACTAATGCATAAAAACTGGGTGATAAAGGGGTATGATCAAAGTGTTACTTGCCTTGCTGACGATCTGCAAATCATAAAGACTCATAGTAGCATGCTTTGCACTCCGGGTGTTCTATCGCAAACAAACAATAGCATGCATAAGAAATCAAGAAATAATGCACGGATAAAACTCAAATAAGAAGATCTAACCAGAAAGTTCAACTCAAGAACTCTGGCTTGCAAAAAGAATCAAATCAAACAGAGCAACGAAACTCAAACTACAAAAGAAACGAGATCCGATTACTAATCTGGACTAAAGTCAAATTTTGTAGTATCAAAATCTTGTTCAAGTTGGTTAAACAAAAAGAGGGCTTCGAGACGAAGATCTAGGCGCTTGTTTCACCTGATTTGGATAAACGAGCGAAAAGATAAACTAAAACGAAAAACAGGGCAGAAATTGCGGTCAAAAATAATCGTGAAAAACCCTGGAAAAAGGAAAACTGACGAACAGGCTAACGAACGAATGTTCGCTGTCTGCGGCTAACGGATGAGCAGCGTTCGTTAAAACGAATGTATGGACGAACGTCCACTATTTAGCTGAACCGAGGAAAAACAAAACAAAACCGATTCATGGTCAAAAAAAAACAAAACCGATTCTAAAAAAATGAGATCTAGATTTATGAAATAAAACCGCTCGTTTTTTTTTAAATCGGTGGCTGCCTCGTGGAACGGGATAGCGGCGGCGGTGTACTCCGGCGGCAGGGCGGCGGAACGGGGCGGCGGCGACGCGGCACAACGGCGGCTGGCGTGGGCGGTGGCGGCTTAGGGTTAGGGTTTGGGGCGCGGGGCGGCGGCTGGGCTCGGGTGGGCTGCGGGGTCGTGTGGCACGACTTATAAAGAGGCTGGCTTGGGGAGTCTTGGCCGGTTACGGCCCGGAGTCGGTTAGAACTTTTTTTTAAAATATTCCGACACGCAGAAAAACAATTAAAAGAAATACTAATCGGACTCCAAAAATCGTGAGATAAATTTTCCCCGTCCTCTAAAAATATAGCGGACAAAGTGAACATTTATTTGTGCCTCTAATGCAAATTTTGAAAAACAAGCATTTTTTCTAATTCGAATAAAATTGCAATAAAATCCAAATAAAAAATATAAATTGATTTTAATATTTTTCCTTCAATATTTCATTTATTTTGGAGAAGTCATATTATCTCCTCTCATATAATTTTAATATGAAATATTTTCGGAGAGAAAAATTATTAAAACCACAGTGATCCTTGTTTCGATATTTGAGAAAATTCAAATATGAAAACAGTGAAATCCCCAACTCTCTCCGTGGGTCCTTGAGTTGCTTAGAATTTCAAGGATCGCAACACGAAAATGCAATAAAGTATGATATGCATGAATGACCTATGTATAACATTCCAAATTGAAAATTTGGGATGTTACACATAGCTTTGTAAGAGGAAGTGTTTCCTTTTGAGCGGACTTCTAGTGTTGGTTCTGTCATGCAATATCAGCCAGAAATTTTTTTTATGCCCGATTCTACTTGCTGCTTTCCATAAATCTCTAAATAGGTGATGCACATCTGAGGACCCCATCATCTTCTTATACATTTTACTGATAGAGAGCAGACCAGATTTCCACACATAGTGCCAAACATCAACAGTATTACCAATCTGCTGGACAATTGGTGCTAATTCATTAAGTTGTTGGAAAGCAATGGCTGAAAGAGGTGTGAGAAAGTGTTCCAAAATATCAGCTGAATTTTTCAGATGTGCCACTGAACACTTGTTCATTATTAATTGCAAAGGAATGGAGCTCAGGGTATTCCTCAACTAGAGGCTTTTGAAGCCATTTGTCTATCCAAAACAACGTTGTATCTCCAGTCCCAGTTGTACAAATAGCAACCTCCTTAAATGTGGGTATCAGTTTGAGATGTGCTTTCCACCAGAAAGAGCCCTCAAGTCCGTCCTTAGGTGGTGTGTCTGAATAGTAAGTTTCCCATAACAGTTTCACCCAAGGAAAGTTCTGTTTGTTAAAAAACTTGTGAAGGTATTTGATTAGCAGGGCTTTATTGTGCACCTGAATATCAAGAACTCCTAGCCCTCCATGAGATTTGGGCTTGCAGACAGTTTCGCATGAGATCATAGCTTTTCCAACTTCCTCGGTTCCATATTTCCTCCAAAAACAATGCCTGAGATATTTTTGATTTGATCAATTACTCCCACTGGAAGGGAAAGACAACTCATGAAGAAAGTTGGCAGGGAAGAGAAGACTAATTTGATGAGTTGTAGTCTTCCATCATAAGAAATTAGAGTGGAACATCCAGATATTCTTCTTTCAATTCTTTGCAGCAAGGGACTGAAATCTTCTATCTTGAGCTTGTTGATACTGAGAGGAAGCCCTAAATAAGGAAAAGGAAAGGTTCCTTCCTTACATTGTAGGATATTTATGATGTTATGCATGTTGTGAGATGCCACATTGATTGGAATTACAATTGATTTGTTGTAGTTGACTTTAAGCACATTCTGTGCTTCAAAGTGTGCTAACAGATTTTTTATATGCGTCAGTTGTCTGTGATCAGCAGGTAGAACCACAATAGTATCATCAGCATATTGAATCACTGGAAAGTAAGGGCAACTGTTGACTTGCAGTGGGGCGGATAGAATCCTATTTCTCATGGCCTCATTAATAATTGATTGAAGTAAATCTGCAGCCAGCACAAAACGAAGTGGAGAGAGGGGGTCACCTTGTCTCACTCCTCTTTTGTAGTGAAAAACTTTCCTAGGAATGCCATTCAACAGAACTATAGAGGTGGCAGATTTGAAAATCATATCAATCCAATTTATCCATTTTTCTCCAAACCCCTTGCCTTTGAGGATATCCAAAATAGTCTGATGCTCTATCAAATCAAAAGCCTTTTCAAAGTCCAGTTTTAGAATAATAATTTCCTCCTTTCATTGATGGCATTGGTGAAGATATTCAAATGCCCAGGCCAAACAGTCTTGGATTGTTCTTGATTTGATGAAACCATATTGATTGATGTGTACTAACTAAAGGATAACATTCTGCAGCCTGTTAGCAAGAAGTTTGGTGATGATTTTGATGAAGCAGTTCAGAAGTGATATTGGCCTGAAGTCACCAGGCAGCATGGGGTTATCCTTTTTGGGAATGAGAGTAATGTATGAAGAGTTAATGCTCTGCAAATTAATTTTACCATTATAGAAATCCTAGATCACGTCATAGATATCCCCAGAAATGATGTGCCAACAAGATTTTATGAAGGCTCCATTAAATCCATCATGTCCAGGAGCTTTATCAAGTGGCAATTGTGCCACCACACCATCTATTTCTTCTTTGGAAAAAAGGCTTCTCTAAATCCTTTAGATTTCCATGTTTCTAAAGAAGAATGTTTAAAGGAAAGGCTTCATGAGTGGGAGTTGTTGTGCTTAATCTTTCTTTGAAAGCTCTCCATGAAACAACAGCCTTTGCCTAGTGCTCTGTTGCCTCTTGACCAGCCTCATCTTGTAGTGTGCTAATGTGATTTTTCCTATACTTAATTGTGGCCTTGGCTTGAAAGAACTTGGTATTTTCATCTCCCAATTTAACCCATCGAATTTTTGCTCTCTACCTCCAGTATGTTCTCTTAAATGACAAAATCTTCAGATTGTGTTCACTTATAATGCATCTTCCATTCCATTCTTCATTACTTAGAGGTCTAAAATCTTCAATTATGTCAAGCAGCAGGATGCAATCATTGCATGCTTTGATGATGGCAGAGAGATTGGAGAGCTTTTTGGACCAGATTTTGAGCCCTTTCCTTAACCTCTTGATTTTTTTTGTAATTCTCTTCGCACTATCATGTTCCTGCACATCTTGTTCCCATTTGTTTTGTACAATCTCTTTAAATTCACTGTGCTCCAACCAGAAGTTTTCAAATCTAAACAGGTTTGATCTTGGAATGTTTGTACCAATCTTGATCACACAGGGAGAATGGTCAGAGATAGGTTTTGAGAGAGCAACAACTTGAGTGTTGGGGTATGAAAGTGTCCATGCTTCTGAAGAGAAGATCCAATCAATTTTTTCAAGCAAGGGAGTCTCTTGCATATTACTCCAAGTATAACTTCTACCTTTCATTGGGATCTCCACTAACCCAAGGTTACTGATTGCTTCATTGAACTACAGCATCTCAAGAAAGTTTCCTCCCTCTTTATTCCTATCCTGAGGATATCTAATATAATTAAAGTCTCCCAAAATTAGCCAATTGACATCATCAGGGGTCTGGATGTTATTAAACCACTCCAAGAATTCCAGTTTTTCTGCTGGCAAGCAAGGTCCATAGATATTGATCAAGTACCAGGTTTCTCCAGAGTGTACTGAGGTAAACTGAATTGAGAGAGAAAATCTATTTTCAAAAACTTTTCCCCCTCGAAGTAATTATCATTCCAAGCCACTAAACAGACCACCAGAAGCTCCCACAGATGGGGTGAACTCAAACTTATTAATCCTATTTGGGCAGAAGTTCTTCATGTAGGAAGAATCATAATTCTCCCTCTTAGTTTCTTGCAGACACAGAATAGAACAACCAGACTCTTCAATTTTATTGGAGATAGCAGTCCATTTGTCTTTGGAGTTAATCCCTCTAATGTTCCAATTTAAGATATTCCAATTTTTGTTCATTATCAAAGATGTAAATCTTAGGGAACTTCTGGTTTAAGAGCACACGAGGCCATAAGCATAATGACAAGAAACTCCCAGGACCAACAAACAAGGCAGATACTGTTAGTTCCAAATAGATCTCCAACAAAAGCCAACACATGCCATAAATCCTGGAGTACTTAGAGAAGCATATTACAAATTTTATCAAAAGGCAAAAAGTTATGTTCCAAAATGTTACAATCATTCCAGACATCATGTAAGTTCTGATCAGCACTTATATCCTAGATCTTCAAGGCTTAAAGATGGCCATGGTGTTTGGTGCCTCCTTGTGCCCTTCCTTGCTGACTTACACTTTTGTGCCTCTCTTCTTTTTCTGCTTGTTGAGGATTTCTTCAGTCACCTCCTTGGCATCAACTAAATGATGTAGATAGATTTTTAACAATTTTGCCATCAATAGGAGGTGGATCAGAGTGACATGCCATACAGTTCTTATTGACACAAGTTTTTTCTTAAATCCTTTACTTAATTCTTGCAGTCTAGTGCGTCTCCTTACCTCAGTGTCAACTAGAGGTGCCCTGTCCTTCCTTTTCTTTATGCTGTGGAGAGCATTGGTTGTGGAAGCATGTTCTTCCAGGGGAGGGGCGTGAGAGGAAGAATTCTTGGATTGTGGAGTAGAAAAGGTGGGCTCCACAGTAGTTCTCTCCTCAGAAGTGACCTGCATGTCACAAGGAGGCACTGAAGCTGAGATACAAGTCTCAGGAATCACAAAGATGTAAGAGTGGCTACTTTTTGATCCTTGAACAATGATGTTCCACATGTCAGATGTCAGGAAACCTTTGGCCCAATCGAATCTATCTGGGGAGATTAAAGCAGAAATAATAAAGTTTGTCCATTCTGCTAGTACCTAGATCACCTTCTCGGATTCATTCTTGGGTGCAAAATGTGCAGCCCAGAGTCTAGCACTCTCTCCTCCCAAACTATGAAGATCTTATTGAGGAAATTTTATTACTGTGCTGCTTGCAGCCTTCAATTCAAAACCTGGAGGTGGACCCATGGAAGTAGAGTTATCTGTAGAGGAATTATGCTCTGCATTTTCCATAATGGTACCCAAAACTTCTTTCTGCTGAATATGGTCCTTTTTGGGGCATGTGAGCAGATCCTTCTCAGAGACAACAGCCTCATTTATTTGTTCTGGTTCAACCACAAAAAAGAACTCCTGCTCCACACTATTCCTATGGATAACATTCTCATTCCTTAAGTTAGATCCACCTGGGAGTAAAGCAAATTCATCAAACAAATATTTTGCAAGGAGTTGTTTGTCTAATTCCTGATTATGATATGAGAGGTCCTCGGGTTCTAAAATGCTGGCTCTGCAGCCAAAACTTCAACATGTTGCATTTGCATCTCTGGAACTCCAACATATTGGTCTGCCAAAAGAGGAACAACATTCTCAAGGAAATATGCCCTAGAGGCAATAATAAAGTTATTATTTATTTCCTCATATCATGATAAATGTTTATTATTCATGCTATAATTGTATTAACCAGAAACATAATACATGTGTGAATACATATACAAACATAGTGTCACTAGTATGCCTCTACTTGACTAGCTCATTGATCAAAGATGGTTGAGTTTCCTAGCCATAGACATGAGTTGTCATTTGATCAACGGGATCACATCACTAGTAGAATTATGTGATTGACATGACCCATTCCATTAGCTTAGCACTTGATCGTTGAGTTTACTACTATTGCTTTCTTCGTGACTTATACATGTTCCTATGACTATGAGATTATGCAACTCCCGATTACCGGAAAAACACTTTGTGTGCTACCAAACGTCACAAGGTAACTGGTGTTAGGGAACGTAGTAATTTCAAAAAATTTCCTACGCACACACAAGATCATCATGATGCATAGCAACGAGAGAGGAGAGTGTTTTCTATGTACCCTTGTAGACCAAAAGCGGAAGCGTTAGCACAACGCGGTTGATGTAGTCGCACATCTTCACAGCCCGACCGATCAAGCACCGAAACTACGGCACCTCCGAGTTCTAGCACACATTCAGCTCGATGACGATCCCCGGACTCCGATCCAGCAAAATGTCGGGGAAGAGTTCTGTTAGCACGATGGCGTGGTGACGATCTTGATGTTCTACCGTCGCAGGGCTTTGCCTAAGCACCGCTACAATATTATCGAGGATTATGGTGGAGGGGGGCACCGCACACGGCTAAGAGATCAATGATCAATTGTTGTGTCTATGGGGTGCCCCCTGCCCCCGTATATAAAGGAGCAAGGGGGAGGAGGTGCGGCCAGGCAAGGGGCGCGCCAGGAGGAGTCCTACTCCCACCGGGAGTAGGACTCCCCCCTTTCCATGTTGGACTAGGACTTGGGGGGGAAGGAGAGAAAGAGGGGAAAGGAAAGGGGGGCGCCGCCCCCCTCCTTGTCCAATTCGGACTTGGGGGGGGAGGGGCACGCGGCTGCCCCCTTGGCCTCCTCTCTACTTCCTCCACTAGGCCCATTAAGGCCCATTAGGTTACCGGGGGGTTCCGGTAACCTCCCGGTACTCCGGTAAAATGCCGATTTCACCCGGAACACTTCCGATGTCCAAACATAGGCTTCCAATATATCAATCTTTATGTATCGACCATTTCGAGACTCCTTGTCATGTCCGTGATCACATCCGGGACTCCGAACAACCTTTGATACATCAAAACATATAAACTCATAATGAAACTATCATTGTAACGTTAAGCGTGCGGACCCTACGGGTTCGAGAAAAATGTAGACATGACCAAGACACGTCTCCGGTCAATAACCAATAGCGGAACCTGGATGCTCATATTGGCTCCTACATATTCTACGAAGATCTTTATCGGTCAGACCGCATAACAACATACGTTGTTCCCTTTGTGATTGGTATGTTACTTGCCCGAGATTCGATCGTCGGTATCTTAATACCTAGTTCAATCTCGTTACCGGCAAGTCTCTTTACTCGTTCTGTAATACATCATCCCGCAACTAACTCATTAGCTGCAATGCTTGCAAGGCTTTAAGTGATGTGCATTACCGAGAGGGCCCAGAGATACCTCTCCGACAATCGGAGTGACAAATCCTAATCTCGAAATACGCCAACCCAACAAGTACCTTCGGAGACACCTGTAGAGCACCTTTATAATCACCCAGTTACGTTGTGACGTTTGGTAGCACACAAAGTGTTCCTTCGGTAAACGGGAGTTGCATAATCACATAGTCATAGGAACATGTATAAGTCATGAAGAAAGCAATAGCAACAAACTAAACGATCAAGTGCTATGCTAACGGAATGGGTCAAGTCAATCACATCATTCTCCTAATGATGTGATCCCATTAATCAAATGACAACTCATGTCTATGGTTAGGGAACATAACCATCTTTGATCAACGAGCTAGTCAAGTAGAGGCATACTAGTGACACTCTGTTTGTCTATGTATTCACACATGTATTATGTTTCCAGTTAATACAATTCTAGCATGAATAATAAACATTTATCATGATACAAGGAAATAAATAATAACTTTATTATTGCCTCTAGGGCATATTTCCTTCAGTCTCCCACCTGCACTAGAGTCAATAATCTAGATTACACACTAATGATTCTAACACCCATGGAGCCTTGGTGCTGATCATGTTTTGCTCGTGGAAGAGGCTTAGTCAGCGGGTCTGCAACATTCAGATCCGTATGTATCTTGCAAATTTCTATGTCTCCCACTTGGACTAAATCCTGAATGGAATTGAAGCGTCTCTTGATGTGCTTGGTTCTCTTGTTAAATCGGGATTCCTTTGCCAAGGCAATTGCACCAGTATTGTCACAAAAGATTTTCATTGGACCCGGTGCACTAGGTATGACACCTAGATCGGATATGAACTCCTTCACCCAGACTCCTTCATTTGCTGCTTCCGAAGCAGCTATGTACTCCGCTTCACATGTAGATCCCGCCACGACGCTTTGTTTAGAACTGCGCCAACTGACAGCTCCACCGTTTAATGTAAATACGTATCTGGTTTGTGATTTAGAATCGTCCGGATTAGTGTCAAAGCTTGCATCAACGTAACCATTTATGATGAGCTCTTTGTCACCTCCATATACGAGAAACATATCCTTAGTTCTTTTTAGGCACTTCAGGATGTTCTTGACCGTTGTCCAGTGATCCATTCCTGGATTACTTTGGTACCTCCCTGCTAGACTTATAGCAAGGCACACATTAGGTCTGGTACACAGCATTGCATACATGATAGAGCCGATGGCTGAGGCATAGGGAACATCTTTCATTTTCTCTCTATCTTCTGCAGTGGTCGGACATTAAGTCTTACTCAACTTCACACCTTGTAATACAGGCAAGAACCCTTTCTTTGATTGATCCATTCTGAACTTCTTCAAAATTTGTCAAGGTATGTGCTTTGTGAAAGTCCAATTAAGCGTCTTGATCTATGTCTATAGATCTTAATGCCCAATATGTAAGCAGCTTCACCGAGGTCTTTCATTGAAAAACTCGTATTCAAGTACCCCTTTATGCTATCCAGAAATTCTATATTATTTCCAATCAATAATATGTCATCCACATATAATGTCAGAAATGCTACAGAGCTCCCACTCACTTTCTTGTAAATACAGGCTTCTCCAAAAGTCTGTGTAAAACCAAATGCTTTGATCACACTATCAAAGCATTTATTCCAACTCCGAGAGGCATGCACCAGTCCATAAATGGATCGCTGGAGCTTGCACACTTTGTTAACTCCCTTTGGATCGACAAAACCTTCTGGTTGCATCATATACAACTCTTATTCCAGAAATCCATTCAGGAATGTAGTTTTGACATCCATTTGCCAAATTTCATAATCATAAAATGCGGGATTTGCTAACATGATTCGGACAGACTTAAGCATCGCTACGGGTGAGAAGGTCTCATCGTAGTCAATCCCTTGAACTTGTCGAAAACCTTTCACAACAAGTCGAGCTTTATAGACAGTAACATTACTGTCAGCGTCAGTGAGGGACTCCTGGATTAGGGGGTGTCCGGATGGCCGGAATATACCTTCAGCCGGACTCCTGGACTATGAAGATACAAGATTGAAGACTTCGTCCCGTGTCCGGAAGGGACTTTCCTTGGCGTGGAAGGCAAGCTTGGCGATACGGATATGTAGATCTCCTACCATTGTAACCGACTTTGTGTAACCCTAACCCTCTCCGGTGTCTATATAAACCGGAGGGTTTTAGTCCGTAGGACAACATACAGAACAACAATCATACCATAGGCTAGCTTCTAGGGTTTAGCCTCTCCGATCTCGTGGTAGATCTACTCTTGTACTACCCATATCATCAATATTAATCAAGCAGGACGTAGGGTTTTACCTCCATCGAGAGGGCCCGAACGTGGGTAAAACTTCGTGTCCCTTGCCTCCTATTACCATCCGGCCTAGACGCATAGTTCGGGCCCCCTACTCGAGATCCACCGGTTTTGACACCGACATTGGTGCTTTCATTGAGAGTTCCTCTGTGTCGTCGCTATTAGGAAGGATGCCTCACCCCGTCTTTAAAGACGGCACCGTTGCTAAGGGAGCTTTGGCTGTTGGCCAAACCCTTCGGCTAGGTGGTTTTCTTATGACCACCTGTTCGGCTTCTGCGCCGACGATGACCTCTCGAGCCATCGAAAACAATCTTCATGTTAGCTCGGAACTCGCCGGGCAGTTAGATCCAATGGAGCTCTCCTCCATAAACAAGCTCTTGGATCGCATCGCCGCCCTGGGAGTCGCTACGGATTATGACCAGATTGGGCCTAAACCCGATCTGAGAGAGATTAACTCTCCCCAAGTCACCCATCACGTTGCCGTGGTAGAGGGACAGTGCGACGACCTTTCATCTATCTTAAGGACTAGTTACATACGGATTCCCGATCCCTCCAAGCCGGATACCCGCGGAGGGGAGGATATCACTCAAGACCTAAACTTAGAGTCAGGCGACGGGCTGGATTCATTGGACAACATACAGGAATCCAAATTTTCGAGTTCAGAAATTCCTCGGCCTCTGAGCCTCAGATTGGGTGAAGCTTCGGATTTAATTCCACCCACCCACCCAAACATACGCGATCTATCCCAATCAGGCAAGAGCCCGAAGAAACAGTACATCATTACTGGGCCAGATTCCTCCTGGTTAGGAACAGGATAAGGGACTGCCGCGAGGAAGACGCAATATCAATCTTCTGTAATAATTGCACGGACAAGGGAATCCTGAACGCCATAAGTCGCCGTGATATTACACGCTTCGCTGACTTGGCGTCCATTGTACGAAAATACTGTGCGATGGAAAGCGCCTGGAAAACCGAAATAAAATTTCGGGACGATCCGGCCCTGAATACAAACCCAGTCCGAAATAAAAGGGTGCATCATCGCCAGACGCCCGGGTCAACCACCAAAACGCAAAAACCCTCTACAGGGCATGGAACCGTACTGGAAGGATGGATTAATGGACCCTGTAAAATTCATAGTATAGAGGACGCCACACCAACTCACAGCCTTAGAGCATGTTGGATACTCCGGCAGGTGGCCAAAATTGGCGAAGATCTCCTAATTCCGGAGGCCACAGAAAGCCACCCTAGAGACACCAATACGGTATTAACAGTCTTCGAGACTTTCGCATCAAACAATATGCGAAAAATGACACTCCACAGCCTTGCCGAAGTCTACCAAGTAGCAACAATAAACCCATGGAGTGACACGGCTATTACCTTTAACGCCAGCGATGAACCTAAATTCCGAACAGCCCGAGCACCAGCCGCATTGGTCCTCAGTCCAATAGTGGACGGCTTTCGTCTTACCAAGGTAATCATGGATGGCGGCAGCGGATTAAACCTCATTTATGAGGAAACCCTTCAAAAAATGGAAATAGACTGGAACCACATTGAGCGGAGCAGCACAACCTTTAGAGGAATAATCCCCAGTCGGGAAGCGTGCTGTACAGGAAAAATCACACTAGATGTGGTGTTCGGCACGCCGGATAATTACAGGTCCGAAGAGGCCACGTTCCATGTGGCTCCGTTCAGCAGCGGTTATCACGCTCTGCTAGGGCGGGAAGCGTTTACAATCTTCCAAGCAATACCCCATTACGGGTACATGAAGCTCAAGATGCCCGGGCCTAACGGGATCATGACTCTCGCTAGTGATCCGGACATAGCACTCTGCGCCGAAAAGAAGACAGTCGCACTGGCCCTTGAGGCACTATCCGAAGCCTTAGCGGCTGAGGAACTGACTGCGCTGCGCTCCACGGTGAATAGGGACGATGTGGTACTCGACAAAAGATCCAAGTCCACCTCCTTTAAACCGGCCGACGAAATAGTCAAATTCCAGGTCCATCCAACGGACCCCAATAAAACAGCTTCCATCGGGGCACAGTTAAACCCTGATGTAGACGCCGCACTGCGAGAGTTCCTACGAGAGAACTGGGACATTTTCGCCTGGCACCCTTCAGACATGCCAGGAATCCCACGCAGGCTGGCCGAGCACAGCTTAAATATCCTAAAAGGATTCAAACCTATCAAACAAGCTCTTCGGCGTTTTTCCGAACCTAAGAGACAGGCCATGGGAGAGGAGCTAGCAAAGCTATTGGAGGCCGGATTCATCAGAGATATAAAACATCTGTACTGGCTAGCAAACCTGGTGATGGTACAAAGAAGGACAAAACCTGGCACCTGTGCATTGATTTTAAAGACCTTAACAAGGCTTGCCCAAAGGATGCCTTCCCCCCTCCCCCGCATCGATCAGATTATCGACGCTACCGCAGGACACGATTTGTTGTGTTTCCTCGACGCATATTCCGGCTACCATCAAATTAAGATGGCAGAATCAGACCAAGCCGCAACGGCATTTATCACACCATACGGCCCATTCTGCTTCAACACAATGCCTTCGGGCTCAAAAACGCCGGCGCAACATATCAGCACATGATTCAGACATGTCTGGCAAACCAGATCGGCAAAACAGTGGAGGCATATGTAGATGATGTGGTCATCAAAACTAGACATGTCGAATCTCTAGTAGATGACTTGAGGCTCACATTTGATAACCTCCGAACATACGACATCAAGCTCAACCCGGAAAAATGCGTTTTCGGCGTTCCAGCCAGAAAGCTCTTGGGCTTCATTGTATCCGGTAGAGGAATCGAAGCAAATCCAGCCAAGATCCGAGCTCTGTCACAATTGGATATCCCAAAGGACCTCAAACAAATACAAAAGTTAAACGGATGTGTGGCGGCTCTAAGCCGCTTTATCTCCCGCTTGGGAGAAAAGGCCCTACCCCTCTACCGCCTCCTTCGGTGCACCGAACACTTTGAATGGACGGATGCAGCCACGGCCGGACTCAACGAAATAAAAGCCATATTGGCAACAAACCCAGTCCTGGCCGCGCCAAACATTGGCGAACCAATGCTATTGTACATTGCAACAACACATCAGGTTGTAAGCGCAGTGCTCGTTGTCGAACGAGAAACGGACGGACACAAATTCCCCCTTCAAAAGCCGGTCTATTATGTGTCCACTGTCCTCACTCCATGCAAATCACGGTACTCGCATTATCAAAAGATTGCATACGCGGTATTCATGGCATCCCGGAAGCTACGACACTACTTTCAAGAGTGTTCAATAACAGTAGCCTCGGAAGTACCACTTAACGATATTATAAACAACATTGACGCAACGGGCCGAATTGCAAAATGGGCCATTGAGCTCCTCTCGTTCGACATAACTTACAAGCCACGGCGAGCCATCAAGGCGCAAGTTTTGGCCGACTTCGTCGCAGAATGGACGGAGGCCGAACTCCCTAAAGAGTACGGCACATATTCAAATTGGATCATGCATTTCGACGGCTCCAAGATATTGGCCGGACTAGGGGCTGGCATCGTTTTGACATCCCCCACAGGAGACACAGTTCAATACGTACTCCAGATTATGTACACAGACTCCAACAATGCAGCCGAATATGAGGCCCTTTTACATGGTCTCCGGATGGCAGTATCCATGGGCATTCAGCGCCTAGAGGTGCGCAGGGACTCGAACCTCGCAATATCCCAAATAAATGGAGACTTCAATGCCAAGGATCCAAAAATGGCAGCTTACCGCAACACCGTCCTAAAAATGTCAGCTCGGTTCGAAGGGCTTGAATTTCACCATATAGCCCGGGAAAATAATCAGGCGGCAGATGTCCTGGCACGCATCGGTGCAAAACGCGATGTAGTCCCCCCGAACATCTTCTTGGAAAGGCTTTTCAAGCCATCCGTAGTATGGGAAGGGGAGCCGAACAATAACAGCCCGGACCCAACCGCACTGCCCGGTACCGAACATTCTGACACAATCGGAGGCTCTGCCAATGAAATAACACCTTCAGCCCACGTAATAATGGCCGTCATCGCCCCGTGGACAGAACCATTCCTTGCCTACCTTACTAGGCAGGAGCTCCCCGAGGACCAAAATGAGGCACGCTGCATAGTACAGCGATCCAAAGCCTACAAAGTCCATGAGGGAGAGCTTTATAAGAAAAGCACTACCGGAGTCCTTCAAAGGTGCATCTCCGAAGAGGAAGGGCGGAACCTCCTGGCTGAAATTCATGCCGGACTCGGCGGTCATCACGCTGCAGCTCGGTCCCTTGTAAGCAAGGCCTTCCGTACAGGCTTCTACTGGCCGACGGCCCGGGCAGACGCCCAGGACTTAGTCCAATGATGCGTCGGTTGCCAGCTCTTTGCAAACCAAAGCCATATGCCACCCACCGCCCTCCGAACTATCCCCATCACTTGGCCCTTCGCGGTCTGGGGGCTTGACATGGTTGGAACCCTTAAAGGCGGAACCCACAAGCAAAAATACTTACTGGTCATGGTGGATAAATTCACCAAATGGATAGAAGCCAAGCCTGTTAAGACGGCCGAATTCGGACCGGTGATAGACTTTATATCCGGGGTTGTACACCATTACGGCGTCCCCCACAGCATCATCACTGATAACGACACGAACTTCACGGCCGACGAGGTAAAACTCTGGTGCAAAAACATGGGCGTCAAGCTCGATGATGCTTCCGTCTATCACCCACAAACTAACGGCCAGGTCGAACATGCAAATGGTCTTATCATGAGCGGCATCAAACCCAGATTAGTGTGGTCCCTCAAGGAATCTAACACGCACTGGGTAGAGGAGCTCGACTCCGTACTCTGGGGGCTGCGGACCATGCCGAATCGCACCACCGGATACACACCATTCTCTATGGTGTACGGCGCAGAGGCAGTTTTGCCTTGCGACATAATTCATGACTCACCTCGAGTGTGCATGTACGAAGAAAGTGAAGCCGAGCTCGATCGACAGGACAGTTTGGACGCATTGGAGGAGGAGCGTGACGTGGCAAAAGCCCGTTCCGCATTCTATCAACAGCAGACTCGAAGATACCAAAGCAGAGAAGAACGGGCCAAAAATTACAACGTTGGCGAATTAGTTCTACGCCTGTCGGACAAGAAAAAGGACAAACTCAAGCCCAAGTGGGAAGGTCCCTTCATAATTGACCAAGTCTTGACTGGTGGAGCGCACCTCCTGCGAGATGCATCGGATAACCGACTCGAGCCGAACCCATGGAACGCAGCCCGTCTCCGAAGATTCTATGCCTAGCGCCGGACTCTGTGTTCGTCTCCTTCCTCTGTCCATTTTTTATATACTGTCTGTCTTACATTTCTCTCCTTCTCCCCTTCCTTTCTCTTATAGCCCTTAAAGGCTCATCACATGATGTGCTATTCGCACTCATTAAACCTGGGGGCTTCTTTTAACATAAGCTTATTTATTCGGGCTTCATGCCCAACACATGTGTTACGCTTCCGCATGTACCTTTTATTTCACCATTATATGCATCGATATGACTTAAGTTTTGGCCAAGATGGGTTGCCTGGCTCCTGTGCTTACCCCTACGTTCCCGATTATTCGGCTAGGCGGTAAAGGGAGCACCTCTGTGATTGTTACTGCCGGATCAGTCGGATGTGTACCTTAGACTGGGTGAAGCCGAAAGCTAGTGTTCTTAAGGGAATATTTGGTCGGTGACCTAAAAGATGATCTTTTCACTTATTTATTTATGCGCCCCTAGATGCTTTTTCCTGCTTCTTTTTTCGCAGAATGGGCATGCACTTTAGGGCATGCCTCCCAGGGACAGGAACCCCTAATGGAACTATTCTCCCTGGAAGATGTTTCTTACTAACCATGTAATATAACATAACTAGCCGGGCACTTGTCTGTTCACGCACTAATGACCCCTACGCCTGGTCTCCATGCATCCCCCGGTTCTTATATAACCGCATGGGAATTCGGACACACTCCGGACCGTCAGGTCCCGAGGCTGAAGCGAAAAGGTCGGCCATGAAAAACGATCTACAATCTGACTAGAGGGCATTATAAATGTCAATTAAATTACATAGTCATTCTGACTGATTGTATTCCTCTTCAATACCATCTAGCAGGCTGTCTAATTTACAGTCCTGCTGGGAATACTTTGCAGCCAATTCTACTTGGCCGAATACTAAGCTTACAGGGATCTCCTTCCCATCAGGCCCCACAGGACCGACCTCGGCCATGTGGTTGGGGTCAGCCTTTGTGTACCGCGTCTTCACCATGGCCCAGGCCTTCCTAGCGCCTTGACGGCAGGCTGATATCTTCCACAATCGGAAGCGCCTCCATGCTCCCTCTAGCTTCTCCGCAAGCTCTCCAAGACCTTCGGGCATGGAGATGGATGGCCACAAGGCCAGGGCGACGCCTTGCATCGCCTGCCGAACTCGCTCGAGCAGTTGCGAGAGCTCGGGAAGAAGGTCACCCGTAGAACCGGGCATCTCCTCTGCAGGACGACCTTTTAGCACACCTACAGACATTACTTTGTTAGTCGACTTCCCCGCCAAACTTTTTTTCAAAGGTTCGTTCAAGCACTTACTATATATGCCGTGTCGAAGCCGCTGATTCTCCTTAACGGAGTTTGACAGCTGGGCATGAACATCTTTCAGGTCGATGCCCAGCTTGGTGTTGGCATCTTGGAGATCGTTCTTCTCCCGCCTCACCTTTGTCAGCACCTTCTCACCAGCCTTCAGCTGTCGTAGGAGGTGTTGCCTTTCCGGATTCAAACCAGTGCCATCTGCAATTTCATTTGTCAGATTCGCATCCATGCCATGCTTCGCAAAATACTTATCTTTCGAAGTGTATATTACCAGAGGGGGTCTCCTTGGGCTCCCCTGCCGCGGCTAGTGCGGCCTCAAGTTGGGCTTTGCACTCTTCCAGCTCCTGGGACAGTAGGGAATTCTTTTCTTTAAGAACCTGCATAACAAATGATCCTTAAATCAGTTATTCTAACTGTTTCAAGTCTCGGGGGCTACTGGTATATATATATAATTACCAAAATTTTCTTACCCGTATGTCTTTTACATATTGCTCAGTGGCTCTGGCTAGACCATTTTGAGCAGCCCGGAGGTACGCATCTCCCGAATTGAAGGCATCTAATGCCTCTTGGGAGAAACAAGAGTCGCGAAGAATTGTCCGGTGACGCCTGTGGTTCATGGCACTCTCCACCTTAGAATGGGTGGCAGACAACCTATCCACATCCTCCGTCGGAGGAGCGTCAGGTATGCGCCTTGTGTTCGCCTCCGCCTCCGGACCAGGCTTTGGAGCCTGGCTGGTGGAAGCACGATTGGCAGCCTCTCCGAATATAGTCCGGCGAGGTCTCTTTGTCCTGAAGAGAGCACGAGTGTTAACATGCCTCGAAGGTATAACACCTGGGATAAGGGGACGCGCCATACCTTTGCGTTGACGTCTCGGTCCGGACTACACCTCTTTTCTGCCCACGGGGCCCTATGGCCCCTCGCTGGCTTGTCGCCGCAGGTTCGGACTCCCGTCTCAAAAACCTCCCCTGCAAAGCTCGGTTGTAATCAGGAAACTAAAAACACGAGAGGGCAGACCCCTATTCAGGGTACTGGGACTTCGATCTCAGTTACCTGGGAGGCCGGGATTATTCCTGGGTAATCGGCCGTAATGGCCACCAAGGCGTTGTCCTTGCTCAACTGATGGAACACTCCATCAATCAGCTCCACGGATAAGTCCGGATCCTCTTGAGAGGCCAGGTCGAGGGACCGTCCTGGGTCCTCGGGTTGTGGAGGAGGGTTGTTTATTTCTTTAACAGCCTAGCGCAGTTCCTACGTTGAAGTCGTTGGACTGAATATTTAACAATGGGAATATAAAACGGATGGGCAAGTAGATGTGACCACTTACCCAGCTTGGGGGATTGTATATAGAGAATCCACCCTGTGGGTCGACGCGGAGAAATTCCTCCTCTTCTCCCTTGTACAAAGCGGACAAGGTCTTTGTTAGAGCCGCGGCTGAATCCGGTCCCTTACGGACGTAGCGGGTGGCGTCATCCTCCCCGTTGAAATCCCACATGGGGTGGCCTCTGTACTGTAGCGGCTGCACCCCTCGCATGATGCATGCGGCCATGACTCCGATCATGGTCAGTCCGGAATGAGCTAACAACATTATCTGACTCATCAGGTAACAGACGTCCTTGTCACTTTCCTTCTGAGGGCTCCGTGGATGCCAACTTAGGCGCTTCTTTAGTGGAGCACTGTCGAACTCAGGGAGGCCGATCCGGACAGGATCTGGCAGCGGGACGTTGTCTAAGTAAAACCATTCTGAAGGCCAGTCCTCGGACGCCTTCTTTGGGGTTCCGGATAGATATCTGGTCCCGGCGATGCGCCACACTTCGGCTCCGCCCACTTGATATATTGACCCCTTCTGAGAACGGGGCACAAGGCAAAATAGCTCTTTCCATAGCCCGAAATGAGCCTCAACACCCCAAAACAGCTCGCAGAGGGCTACGAAGCCCGCGATATGCAATATGGAGGCAGGCGTAAGATTGTGTAGCTGGAGGCCATAGAACTCCAGGAGCCCCCGGAGAAACAGATGAATTGGAAATTCGAGCCCTCTTATTAAATAAGGGACAAGGCATACCCGCTCTCCTTTGGAGGGATTAGGGGCACTCTGCGCTTGCTCTCCGCCATTATAGATGGCAAGGCCGGCTCGAACCGGGACCATATAGGCCAGGGGGAGAAATCCCTTGGTCTGGAGCGTCACTAGCTCGCTATGTGGGATGGAGCATCTCTCCCAATATCCAGGCTGAGGGCTGGAAGGGCGAAAGGAGGAGTTGCGACGGCTGGCCATGGTGGAATGGACCTTTGTCGGATGTGCTCTGATGAACACTCGCGGAGGGGAGAAGGTGTGGTTTGGATCTAAATCCTCGTCCCCTTTAAATGGGCGGCTCATTTACGCGACTAGGGGTGTGGATGTAAAAACACTCAGACTTTTCATATTCGTTTGACACATGGGAGACGGCCATTGTTGGGCGTAGAAGCCAAGGAGCGCAACATTTACAAGAAACCGTACTTTATTCAACAGGTACACGGAATTTGGAGAAGAACCCGCCTTGCAATGCCGAAGACAATCTGCGCGTCGGACTCATCGTCATTGAAGCCTGGTTCGGGGGCTACTGAGGGAGTCCTGGATTAGGGGGTGTCCGGATGGCCGGACTATACCTTCAGCCGGACTCCTGGACTATGAAGATACAAGATTGAAGACTTCGTCCCGTGTCCGGAAGGGACTTTCCTTGGCGTGGAAGGCAAGCTTGGCGATACGGATATGTAGATCTCCTACCATTGTAACCGACTTTGTGTAACCCTAACCCTCTCCGGTGTCTATATAAACCGGAGGGTTTTAGTCCGTAGGACAACATACAGAACAACAATCATACCATAGGCTAGCTTCTAGGTTTTAGCCTCTCCGATCTCGTGGTAGATCTACTCTTGTACTACCCATGTCATCAATATTAATCAAGCAGGACGTAGGGTTTTACCTCCATCGAGAGGGCCCGAACCTGGGTAAAACTTCGTGTCCCTTGCCTCCTGTTACCATCCGACCTAGACGCACAGTTCGGGACCCCTACCCGAGATCCACCGGTTTTGACATCGACATTGGTGCTTTCATTGAGAGTTCCTCTGTGTCATCGCTATTAGGAAGGATGCCTCACCCCGTCTTTAAAGATGGCACCGTTGCTAAGGGAGCTTTGGCTGTCGGCCAAACCCTCCGGCTAGGTGGTTTTCTTATGACCGCCTGTTCGGCTTCTGCGCCGACGATGACCTCTCGAGCCATCGAAAGCAATCTTCATGTTAGCTCGGAACTCGCCGAACAGTTAGATCCAATGGAGCTCTCCTCCATAAACGAGCTCTTGGATCGCATCGCCGCCCTGGGACTCGCTACGGATTACGACCAGATTGGGCCTAAACCCAATCTGAGAGAGATTAACTCTCCCCAAGTCACCCATCACGTTGCCGTGGTAGAGGGACAGTGCGGCGACCTTTCATCTATCTTACGGACTAGCTACGTCCGGATTCCCGATCCCTCCAAGCCGGATACCCGCGGAGGGGAGGATATCCCTCAAGACCGGAACTTAGAGTCAGGCGACGGGCTGGATTCATTGGACAACATCCAGGAATCCAAATTTTCGAGTTCAGAAATTCCTTGGCCTCTGAGCCTCAGATTGGGTGAGGCTTCGTATTTAATTCCACCCACCCACCCGAACATAAGCGATCTATCCCAAATCAGGCAAGAGCCCGAAGAAACAGTATATCATTACTAGGCCAGATTCCTCCTGGTTAGGAACATGATAAGGGACTGCCGCGAGGAAGACGCAATCTCAATCTTCTGCAATAATTGCACGAACAAGGGAATCCTCAACGCCATAAGTCGCCGTGATATTACATGCTTCGCTGACTTGGTGTCCATTGTATGAAAATACTGTGCGATGGAAAGCACCTGGAAAACCGAAATAAAATTTTGGGAAGATCCGGCCCTGAATACAAACCCAGTCCGAAATAAAAGGGTGCATCATCGCCAGACACCCGGGTCAAACACCAAAAAGCAAAAACCCTCTACAGGGCATGGAACCATACTGGAAGGATGGCTTAATGGACCCTGTAAAATTCACAGTACAGAGGACGCCACACCAACTCACAGCCTTAGAGCATGTTGGATACTCCGGCAGGTGGCCAAAATTGGCGAAGATCTCCTAATTCCAGAGGCCACAAAAAGCCACCCCAGAGACACCAATACGGTATTAACAGTCTTCGAGACTTTCGCATCAAATAATATGCGAAAAAGGACACTCCGCAGCCTTGCCGAAGTCTACCAAGTAGCAACAATAAACCCATGGAGTGACATGGCTATTACCTTTAACGCCAGCGATGAACCTAAATTCCGAACAGCCCGAGCACCAACCGCATTGGTCCTCAGTCCAATAGTGGACGGCTTTCGTCTTACCAAGGTACTCATGGACGGCGGCAGCAGATTAAACCTCATTTATGAGGAAACCCTTCAAAAAATGGAAATAGACTGGAACCGCATTGAGCGGAGTAGCACAACCTTTAGACGAATAATCCCCAGTCGGGAAGCACGCTGTACAGGAAAAATCACACTAGATGTGATGTTCGGCACGCCGGATAATTACAGGCCCGAAGAGGTCACGTTCCATGTGGCTCCGTTCAGCAACGGTTATCACGCTCTGCTAGGGCGGGAAGCATTTACAATCTTCCAAGCAATACCCCATTATGGGTACATGAAGCTCAAGATGCCCGGGCCTAACGGGATCATCACTCTCGCTAGTGATCCGGACATAGCACTCCGCACCGAAAACAAGACAGCCGCACTGGCCCTCGAGGCACTATCCGAAGCCCTAGCGGCTGAGGAACTGACTGCGTTGCGCTCCACGGTGAATAGGGACGATGTGGTACTCGACAAAAGATACAAGTCCACCTCCTTTAAACCGGCCGACGAAATAGTCAAATTCCAAGTCCATCCAACGGACCCCAATAAAACAGCTTCCATCGGGGCACAGTTAAATCCTGATGTAGACGCCGCACTGCGAGAGTTCCTACGAGAGAACTGGAACATTTTCGCCTGGCACCCATCTGACATGCCAGGAATCCCACGCAGGCTGGCCGAGCATAGCTTAAATATCCTAAAAGGATTCAAACCTATCAAACAAGCTCTTCGGCGTTTTTCCGAACCTAAGAGACAGGCCATGGGAGAGGAGCTAGCAAAGCTATTGGAGGCCGGATTCATCAGAGATATAAAACATCCGGACTGGCTAGCAAACCTGGTGATGGTACCAAAGAAGGACAAAACCTGGCGCCTGTACGTTGATTTTAAAGACCTTAACAAGGCTTGCCCAAAGGATCCCTTCCTCCTCCCCCGCATTGATCAGATTATCGACGCTACCGCAGGACACATTCATTGTGTTTCCTCGATGCATATTCCAGCTACCATCAAATCAAGATGGCAGAATCAGACCAAGCCACAATGGTATTTATCACACCATACGGCCCATTCATTGGACCACATACATCTGCTTAAGTCATCTGTGAAGGTGAGAAAATAACGATATCCGCCATGAGCCTCAACATTCATTGGACCACATACATCTGTATGTATGATTTCCAACAAATCTGTTGCTCTCTCCATAGTACCGGAGAACGGCGTTTTAGTCATCTTACCCATGAGGCACGGTTCACAAGTACCAAGTGATTCATAATCAAGTGGTTCCAAAAGTCCATCAATATGGAGTTTCTTCATGCGCTTTACATCGATATGACTTAAACGGCAGTGCCACAAATAAGTTGCACTATCATTATCAACTCTGCATCTTTTGATTTCAATATTATGAATATGTGTATCACTACTATCGAGATTCATCAAAAATAGACCACTCTTCAAGGGTGCATGACCATAAAAGATATTACTCATATAAATAGAACAACCATTATTCTCTGATTTAAATGAATAACCGTCTCGCATCAAACAAGATCCAGATATAATGTTCATGTGCTGGCACCAAATAACAATTATTTAGGTCTAATACTAATCCCGAAGGTAGATGTAGAGGTAGTGTGCCGACCGCGATCACATCGACTTTGGAACCATTTCCCACGCGCATCGTCACCTCGTCCTTAGCCAATCTTCGCTTAATCCGTAGCCCTTGTTTCGAGTTGCAAATGTTAGCAACAGAACTAGTATCAAATACCCAGGTGCTACTGCCATCCTTCTTATCTGCCAAATACTTGGGGCAGTTCCGCTTCTAGTGACCAGTCTGCTTGCAGTAGAAGCACTCAGTCTCAGGCTTAGGTCCAGACTTGGGTTTCTTCTCCTGAGCAGCAACTTGTTTGCTGTTCTTCTTGAAGTTCCCTTTCTTCTTCCCTTTTCCCTTTTTCTTGAAACTGGTGGTCTTATTGACCATCAACACTTGATGCTCCTTCTTGATTTCTACCTCCGCGGCTTTTAGCATCGCGAAGAGCTCAGGAATAGTCTTATTCATCCCTTGCATATCATAGTTCATCACGAAGCTTTTGTAGCTTGGTGACAGTGATTGAAGAACTCCGTCAATGACACTATCAACAGGAAGATTAACCCCCAGTTGAGTCAAGTGATTATGATACCCAGACATTTTGAGTATATGTTCACTGTCAGAACTATTCTCCTCCATCTTGCAGCTATAGAACTTATTGGAGACTTCATATCTCTCAATCCGGGCATTTGCTTGAAATATTAACTTCAACTCCTGGAACATCTCATATGCTCCATGACGTTCAAAATGTCGTTGAAGACCCGGTTCTAAGACGTAAATCATGGCACACTGAACTATCGAGTAGTCATCAGCTTTGCTCTGCCAGACGTTCATAACATCTGGTGTTGCTCCTGCAGCAGGCTTGGCACTTAGTGGTGCTTCCAGGACGTAATTCTTCTGTGCAGCAATGAGGATAATCCTCAAGTTACGGACCCAGTCCGTGTAATTGCTACCATCATCTTTCAACTTTGCTTTCTCAAGGAACGCATTAAAATTCAATGGAACAACAGCATGAGCCACCTATTACAATCAAACATAGACAAGCAAGATACTATCAGGTACTAAGTTCATGATAAATTTAAGTTCAATTAATCATATTACTTAAGAATTCCCACTTAGAAAGATATCCCTCTAATCCTCTAAGTGATCACGTGATCCAGATCAACTTAAACCATGTCCGATCATCACGTGAGATGAAGTAGTATCAATGGTGAACATCATTATGTTGATCATATCTACTATATGATTCATGCTCGACCTTTCGGTCTCCGTGTTCCGAAGCCATATCTGTTATATGCTAGGCTCGTCAAGTTTAACCTGAGTATTCCGCGTGTGCAACTATTTTGCACCTGTTGTATTTGAACGTAGAGCCTATCACACCCGATCATCACGTGGTGTCTCAGCATGAAGAACTTTCGCAACGGTGCATACTCAGGGAGAACACTTATACTTTGATAATTTAGTGAGGGATCATCTTATAATGCTATCGTCAATCAAAGCAAGATAAGATGCATAAACGATAAACATCACATGCAATCAATATAAGTGATATGATATGGCCATCATCATCTTGTACTTGTGATCTCCATCTTCGAAGTACCGTCATGATCACCATCGTCACCGGCGCGACACCTTGATCTCCATTGTAGCATCATTGTCGTCTCGCCAATCTTATGCTTCCACGACTATCGCTACCGCTTAGTGATAAAGTAAAGCATTACAGCGCGATTGCATTGCATAAAATAAAGCGACAACCATATGGCTCCTGCCAGTTGCCGATAACTCGGTTACAAAACATGATCATCTCATACAATAAAATTTAGCATCATGTCATGACCATATCACATCACAACATGCCCTGCAAAAACAAGTTAGACGTCCTCTACTTTGTTGTTGCAAGTTTTACGTGGTTGCTATGGGCTTAGCAAGAACCGTTCTTACCTATGCATCAAAACCACAACGATAGTTTGTCAAGTTGGTGCTGTTTTAACCTTCGCAAGGACCGGACGTAGCCACACTTGGTTCAACTAAAGTTGGAGAAACTGACACCCGCCAGCCACCTGTGTGCAAAGCACGTCGGTAGAACCAGTCTCGCGTAAGCGTACGCGTAATGTTGGTCCAGGACGCTTCATCCAACAATACCGCCGAACCAAAGTATGACATGCTGGTAAGCAGTATGACTTATATCACCCACAACTCACTTGTGTTCTACTCGTGCACAACATCAACGCATAAAACCTAGGCTCGGATGCCACTATTAGGGAATGTAGTAATTTCAAAAAATTTCCTACGCACACGCAAGATCATGGTGATGCATAGCAACGAGAGAGGAGAGTGTTGTCTGCGTACCCTTGTAGACCGAAAGCGGAAGCGTTAGCACAACGCGGTTGATGTAGTCGTACGTCTTTACAGCCCAACCGATCAAGCACCGAAACTGCAGCACCTCCGAGTTCTAGCACACGTTCAGCTCGATGACAATCCCCGGACTACGATCCAACAGAATGTCGGGGAAGAGTTCCGTCAGCACGACGGCGTGGTGACGATCTTGATGTTCTACCGTCGCAGGGCTTCGCCTAAGCACCGCTACAATATTATCGAGGATTATGGTGGAGGGGGCCACCGCACATGGCTAAGAGATCAATGATCAATTGTTGTGTCTATGGGGTGCCCCCTGCCCCCGTATATAAAGGAGAAAGGGGGAGGAGGTGCGGCCAGGCAAGGGGCGCGCCAGGAGGAGTCCTACTCCCACCGGGAGTAGGACTCCCCCCCTTTCCATGTTGGAGTAGGAGAGGAGAGGGAAGGAGAAAGGGGGAGAACTTGGGGGGAGGGGCGCACAGCTGCCCCCTTGGCCTCCTCTCTAATTCCTCCACTAGGCCCATTAAGGCCCATTAGGTTGCCGGGGGGTTCCGGTAGTCTCCCGGTACTCCGGTAAAATGCTGATTTCACTCGGAACACTTCCGATGTCCAAACATAGGCTTCCAATATATCAATCTTTATGTCTCGACCATTTCGAGACTCCTCATCATGTCCGTGATCACATCCGGGATTCCGAACAACCTTCGGTACATCAAAACATATAAACTCATAATGAAACTGTCATCGTAATGTTAAGCGTGCGGACCCTACGGGTTTGAGAACAATGTAGACATGACCGAGACACGTCTCCGGTCAATAACCAATAGCGGAACCTGGATGCTCATATTGGCTCCTACATATTCTACGAAGATCTTTATCGGTCAGACCGCATAACAACATACGTTGTTCCCTTTGTCATCGGTATGTTACTTGCCCGAGATTTGATCGTCGGTATCTTAATACCTAGTTCAATCTCGTTACTGGCAAGTCTCTTTACTCGTTCTGTAATACATCATCCCGCAACTAACTCATTGGCTGCAATGCTTGCAAGGCTTTAAGTGATGTGCATTACCGAGAGGGCCTAGAGATACCTCTCCGATAATCGGAGTGACAAATCCTAATCTCGAAATACGCCAACCCAACAAGTCCCTTCGGAGACACCTGTAGAGCACACTTATAATCACCCAGTTACGTTGTGATGTTTGGTAGCACACAAAGTGTTCCTCCGATAAACGGGAGTTGCATAATCTCATAGTCATAGGAACATGTATAAGTCATGAAGAAAGCAATAGCAACAAACTAAACGATCAAGTGCTATGCTAACGGAATGGGTCAAGTCAATCACATCATTCTCCTAATGATGTGATCCCATTAATCAAATGACAACTCATGTCTATGGTTAGGAAACATAACCATCTTTGATCAACGAGCTAGTCAAGTAGAGGCATACTAGTGACACTCTGTTTGTCTATGTATTCACACATGTATTATGTTTCCGGTTAATACAATTCTAGCATGAATAATAAACATTTATCATGATGCAAGGAAATAAATAATAACTTTATTATTGCCTCTAGGGCATATTTCCTTCAACTGGGTGATTATAAAGGTGCTCTACAGGTGTTTCCGATGGTGATCGTTGAGCTGGCATAGATCGAGAATAGGATTCGTCACTCCGATTGTCGAAGAGGTATCTCTAGGCCCTCTCGGTAATGCACATCACTATAAGCCTTGGAAGCAATGTGACTAATGAGTTAGTTACGAGATGATGCATTACGGGACGAGTAAAGAGACTTGCCGATAACGAGATTGAACTAGGTATTGAGATACCGACGATCGAATCTCGGGCAAGTAACATACCGATGACAAAGGGAACAATGTATGTTGTTATGCGGTTTGACCGATAAAAATCTTCATAGAATATGTAGGAACCAATATGAGCATCCAGGTTTCGCTATTTGTTATTGACCAAAGACATGTCTCGGTCATGTCTACGTAGTTCTCGAACCCGTAGGGTCCGCACGCTTAAAGTTCGTTGACAGTTATATTATGAGTTTATGTGTTTTGACGTACCGAAGGTAGTTCGGAGTCCCGGATGTGATCACGGACATGACGACGAGTCTCGAAATGGTCGAGACATGAAGATTGATATATTGGACGACTATATTCGGACACCGGAATGGTTCCGGGGGTTGTCGGATATATACCGGAGTACCGGGGGGTTACCGGAACCCCCCCGGAGGTTAATGGGCCTCATGGGCCCAATTGGTGGAAGAGGAGAGGCGGCCAAGGGGCAGCCGCGCGCCCCTCCCCTCCCCAGTCCGAATTGGACTAGGAAGGGGGCGGCGCCCCCCTTTCCGTTCTCCCCCTTTCTCCTCCCCTCTCCTCTCCTACTCCAACATGGAAAGGGGGGAGTCCTACTCCTGGTGGGAGTAGGACTCCTCATGGGGCGCGCCAAGGGTGGCCGGCCCCCTCCCACTCCTCTACTCCTTTACATACGGGGAGGGAGGCACCCCCTAGAGACACAACAATTGATCTCTTAGATCTTTTAGCCGTGTGCGGTGCCCCCCTCCACCATAATCCACCTCGATCATATCGTAGCAGTGCTTAGGCGATGCCCTACGTCGGTAGAACATCATCATCGTCACCACGCTGTCGTGCTGACGGAACTCTCCCTCAAAGCTCGGCTGGATCGGAGTTCAAGGGACGCCATCGAGTTGAACGTGCGTAGAACTCGGAGGTGCCGTGCGTTCGGTGCTTGATCGGTCGGATCGTGAAGACGTACGACTACATCAACCGCGTTGTGCTAACGCTTCTACTTTCGGTCTACGAGGGTACGTGGACACACTCTTCCCTCTCGTTGCTATGCATCACCATGATCTTGCGTGTGCGTAGGAAATTTTTGAAATTACTACGTTCCCCAACAGATACATGGAGGGAGGTGACCGGGAGGAAGGAGGGAGGAGGAGGGAGGTTTAGGGAGGAGGAGGACGAACAAGGCAAGGAGGGAGGAGGCAGGAGGAAGGGATTGGAGGGAAGGAGAGGTAGGAGGAGGACGAACGAGGCAGGCCAGAAAGGGAGGAGGTAGGAGGGAGGATGGGAGGGAGAGGGAGGTGGAAGGAGAAGGAGGGAGAGAGGTGGGAGGGAGGAGATACCTCGGTGGAAGAGGAGCAGGAGCACGGGTGATCTCTTCCGGTGGCGGCGGGTGACGAGGTCGTGGCGTGGGGAGAGAGTGGAGAGGGAGATGGAGAGAGTGGAGAGGGAGGGTCGGCCGCGCAGAGGAAGACGATAAGTTTGGTTTAGTAGTAGCGCGGCTTAGGGACAAGCGCAACTACTACTGGCCGTAGCAGCAGCGCCTGCTATTAATTCACGCTGCTACTATGTTGGGCCTGCTATGTGGCCAAGTTCAAACTTAGTAGTAGTGCCTTAACCTAAAAACATGCTACTACTACTTTGTTAGCTATAGCGTGGTTTGCCGAAGGGCGCTACTACTATATCTAGCCTACCGGCAACGGTGTGGCAATTATAGTAGTAGCGCTTTTTCACCTGGCCATGCTGCTACTATCCAAATAGCAGTAGCGCTCTTTGCGAGAACGTGCTATTGCTAATTAGCAGTAGCGGGTCCTTTTAGACAATGCTACTGATAAAATTTTATGTATAAGGTTTTTCCTAGTAGTGTAATCTTCTTTTGTGGTGTGTTTGTTAGGATCCGATGAATTGTGGGTTTATGATTTGAATATTTATGAGAAGTAATTGAGTCTTTTCTAAACTTTATTATGCATGATTGTTATAAGTTTGCATTACTCTCTGATCTATCCGTTTGGTTTGACCAACTATATTGATTTATCTTCAGTGGGAGAGGTGCTTTGTAATGGGTTCAATCTTGATGTGCTCTATATCCCAGTGACTGAAGGGGACAAGACACGTATTTGTATTCATGCCATTAAGGGTAAAACAATGGGGTTTATTCATATTGATTGAGTTTACTTTGTCTACATCATGTCATCTTGCTTAAGGCGTTACTCCGTTTTTATGAACTTAATAGTATATATGCATGCTAGATAGTGGTCGATTGGTGGAGTAATAGTAGTAGATGCAGACATGAATTGGTCTACTTGTCTCAGATATGATGCCTATATACATGATCATTGCTTTGGATATCATCATAAATATGTGCTTTTCTATCAATTGCCCAACAGTAATTTGTTCACCCATTGTATGCTATGTGTTCAAGAGAAGCCTCTAGTGAAAACTATGCCCCCTGGTCTACCTTTATCACAATATAAAAACAAAATTATTGTTGCTGCATTTTTATTTCTTTTATTTTGTTTTGCAATTTATCTATCTACCACTACAAAATTTGATCCTTGCAAGTAACGAATTCAAGGGGATTGACAATCCTCTTGCCCGCGTTGGGTGCAAACATTTCTTTTTGTGTGTGCAGGTGATGCTCATGAGTCTTTGCATGATTCTCCTATTGGTTCGATAAACCTTGGTTCTCGCTGAGGGAAATACTTATCTTTATTGTACTACATCTCCCCTCCTCTTTGGGGGAAAATCCCAACATAGCTCACAAGTAGCAGTCACTAACAAATGAGGCCTGCACATCGATTGATGTAAATTACACGGGAGGAATTATTTTTTGAGAATATATGCGGAGCGCCCGGGCTGAGGTCGCGGCAAATCAAGCGCAAACAGACATGGCACGTGGCATCTATTTGCCGTGTTTAGCTCTTGGCGTGTGTTGTTTTTCTTGAGTATGCTTCCTTCGTTGTGTTCTTTGTTACTTCAACTCAGCAACAACATCTCATTCCCGTGTGCTTAACTTATCCGAGTATGACTCGGAGTATATCTCTTAGCCGAGAGCCCATGGTTTGACTCTAGGCATACAAACAAACACTCGACATACAATGAAATTTGAATAGTTTTATAAGACAAGTTTCTATTTTTTTTTCATAGTGCACTTAAGAATGTGTAAAGTCAACACAGATCAAATATGTTGATTATAATGAAACTATATTATGAAAAATAAAATCTACTTTGTTATTGTTAGCTTAATATAATTTGGTATCTATTAGGATGGAAAACCCACCAGCAAAGAAAGCACATCCATGCATTGAGTGACTTTTTTTTGCACATGGTACTATTCATCCTCAAAGTCCATGATTTTTTTGTACATTCAAGGTATTTCCTCCTGAATTTTCACACACATATAAATTTCAGCTTTGCATCCTTGCATATATTTTTAGTTGTTTTTCAATCATGAATTTTGACTTTTGATTTTTTTTTTCAAAAATTCCGGTCTCCATGGAGCCCGGTCACCAAAATGCCCTTCTCAAGGAACTCAAAAAACACAATTGTTGTCCTTAAAACGGGGACAAGACAAGTGCAATGATAAAATGGTAGCCCCACATAGTTGGATGATTGGACTAGAATTAGGAGTCATCAGGAAGAAAACAATTGGCTCTCCATAACAGCTTCCAGCTAGCTCTAGCCATCAATCGTCAAAACAACAAGAAGATTTGAATAATTATTGGCCTGCTCGAACTAGTTTGGAGCTTGTTTGCACGGTTGGTAGCTGTAAAAGCACTCGCATGGAAGTTGTCTTCATACCTCACTTTGATTTAATCTCGACCATGAGTCATTCACCTTCTCCTTTTATGTAGAATTATACATGTTAGAGAACCATGTAAGTGACAACCAATTCTTTACACAGACCTGATCACCGAAGGGACCTGCTTCCTGATAATCCGCGGATAATGAAAACCAACCTCCATGTGAGTAATAAAATAGCCACCGTGTAAACTATCTATGATGAGCGCCATGTGATTGTCGAGTAATAATAACATGCTCATCATAAGAAGGCGGCATGCACTACTTATGCTGACGTTAAATTAAATCAAGGACCTAACATGGTAGTGACATGAGACCTCCAATTTGGTGAAGGTTATGGCAATAAATCAAGTGAAACGTATATGTGGTTCATCTGTCTTCTCACATTGAGAGGTGTTGAGGGAATTAAAATGCATTAAAAGTTTGTGAAGGTTATAGCAATAAATCAAGAATGCACTGAAATGGAACAGATCCATCAAATCTTGAATTAGTAGGTGCACTAAATGTTTGTGTAAGTTAACTATATCGGTGAGAAGAACTACATGTAGAAGGAATGACTCCACGTATGATCACACATACACATCTAGTATCAAGGATTAGTAAATCTGGTACTCCAGAACTAGGAAAAGGCAATCAAGTGCACATATTAAAGTAAACTTGACACCAAATTCAATACAAGCCGAGTACTACTTTTATCTCCAAAAATAAATAAACATCCAAAAGGAAATAAAATGCGAAGAACTGCACAGATTAAAGCAAACTAGACACAGATTCATGTTCTTCACATTCAGAAATGGTAGCGACGACATAAAAGTTGGCAAAAGACAAGACAACGGTTCATCGGACTCATAAATGGTTGCCACATAGCAACAGTCAACTAGGTAATGGGTCGATTACAATAGAGAATTGTGATGCAACATTTTTGCATCTAAGCTTGGACATAAGCATATGCTAGCCAGAGGGGACAATAGGGTGCTTTCCAATCTTCATAGCCTTATTCCTGAAACACAAAACAAAAAGTTCAGAGCAATGAAAAGATTATCATCTCGGACTGAACATCCAAAATTGAAGGCTTACCCTTTGTCCCGATATACAAGGTTTGCTTCCCACAGAAAAATTGGCCACGGATGGGCATGGCATCGAAGCTCCAAAGGTCCTGTTGCTAATGACATCCCGAGGCACATCAAAATTAAGTAGGCTATCAATCATCTCATCCATGCTATCATCCATAAGATATCTCATCCAAGGTTCGAAATTGACAACATTATTCTCCATAATAGGAGGCGCCGATGAGTTGTAGGTGTTATTCTTGACAAGCGCAGGTTCTGCTCCTTCAGCGATGGTAGAAATGGGAGCAATGGATGATATATCAGGAGTCTTGGTGTGATACTTCCAACCCAACTTAGAGAAGCCAAAGGAGTTACTTCCCTGGTCAGAGTACATATTCATAACAGGAGCTTCAACAGGGGCAATAGTGCTCATTGGAGGAACAAATGGCACATTCTCAGGCTGAACAAGCGGCTGCTTTGATGCAAAGTGAGCAGATGGGTAGACAAAAGCATTTTGGTTGACAAGGTTGTTGAATGCTGGTATGAAACTATGTTCCTGTGCTGCACTTGGCTTGTGTACTTTGGGAGAAGCAGGGGGAGCACGACTCTTCTGAGGAAGTTTTGGTTCCTCTGGAAAGTTAATCTTGGCCTTCTTGCCATGGATCCTGCGTGCTTCAACATCATAAGCTCTTGCAGCTTCTTCCGCACTGTTGAAAGTACCAAGCCAGAGACGGACACCCTTGATAGGATCTCTAATTTCCGCACCCCACCTAGCCCGGGAGCGCTGCCGGATACCCATGAATTGGTTCTTACTCTTCCTCTTTGCTGACCTTTGTGCAGAACCATCAACATCATTTGTAGTCATGGTGCTTAAGTCATCTGCAATGGAAGATCGATGTCATTGCTAAGAGAGAGGAAGAAAGACAAGCTTGTCTCACAAAAAGTAATTAATTTCATCATGGACATGAATTCATATGTATGATATCACAATTATTATGAACATTGAACCATCATTGGTGCAGTCCTCTTTAGGTTTGGGTAAGAGCATTAGTCACCCACAAAAAAAGTAAATCACAACTTATAGAAATCCTGTTTTTGATAAACAAACACATGATATATACCTTTGCCATCATTCTATAATAATTAATCTACAAATCCCAATATCGACCACCTGACAAAAATCTCATTATCGACGATGCAAAATCAAGGATTGTTTTCTAGTAGGACTCAATAATTACCAGAATAATCCTTCAGACTGAGAACTGAACCAAGTATAGAAAAATCCCCATGCAAATCTACAACCATCTAAAACAAGGCAACAACCCAAAAGGCCAAGACCTCCATACAAAACGGAGAAATTCAACCCCTTCTCTGTAGATTTTCAATCCCTTTTGGCTATAAATAGTAAACATAAGAATCACAGTCAAATCTCACGAAAAAATATAAATAACAAGATCGACAACCTAGCAACCAAAATTGATTCTCTGAAGGAATAGTGCCGAAACTAGCCTACCAGCCTAATCAGGCAAACCTGGCTGAGAAACAAAAATGGTCTAGCCCTTAACCTAATTCCTTGAAATTGGCCTTGAAGCCCACGTCGTCGTTGTCGAAGCCGAGCTCGACCCCAAGCCCGCCTAGCCCCATGAAGCATCGACTTCCGCCACCACGCCACCAGGGCTCCTTCTTATCAGGCCATAACACCGCCTCCACCACCCTCCGCATCACCGTCGGCGGCTTGAGGGTCGTGAGGATAGTACTACACACTTGTGACATTTAACCAATACCTTCTCATAGTCATCGCCCCTCCCCATGGACGTTTAACTAATATATTCTCATAAATGTTTGCATGTAATTTTAAGATCCTTACAAATAACTCATAATTAGTTACTTCATTTATTAGCTCAATACTGAACTACGCACTTACAGTATGACTGTACTACTACTGTCGTACACTATCCGCCTGTGTAGGTTGGACGGGTTCATCCAACCTACGTTTAACCAAAAATCTTCTCATAAATGATGGTGTGTAATGCTAAAAAAATCTTCTCATAAATGATTGTGTGTAATGCTAAGGTATTTGCAAATCACTCATAGCTACTTACTCCACTTATTAATTAGCTCAAGTTTATATAACACACCTCTAGCATGAGTGTACTACTACGGTCATACTCCGCCCGTCCGAGTTTATTGGACGGGTTCATCCAACCAAATGTTTAACCAAAATCTTGTCATAAATGATTTTATGTAATTTTAAGATACTTGCAAATAATTCATAGCTAGTTATTTCATTTATTAGCTCAAGATTGTAGTACACACCTATAGTATGGCTTTATTACTACTTTCATATTCCCTCCGTCTGGGTTTGTTGGATGAGTTCATCCAACCAAAAGTTGAACCAATATCTTCTTGTAAATGATTGTTTATAACTTTAGAATTTTTGTACATCACCTATAGCTAGTCACTCCATTATTCTCAAAGAAACAAAAAGTTACTCCATTGAGTTACTTGCATGTACTTCATGTGCAATTGACAGCATTATCATATGGTAGTTATATAAATTGTAAGTTAGCATTGCAAATTTCTCATAGCATCCTTGAACTAACCATGTGTATGGAGATCTAACATTTTGCAAACCATAAATACAAAATTTTATGAATATCCAAGATTTAACAATACACATGGCTTATAAACCTTTGTCCTACCTAACAATGGGGCCGCAAGTCTTTCTCGGCTGATTGATGCATATATTGCATTGTTACCATGGGATCAATACATAAATTTTTGTCGGCACTCAATTTACAGAGAGAAAAGGAGTGTAAATAGTGTGAAATTAAAAAGCATACAAGCTTAAACCACACAAAACCAGGAAACATAAGTGTAAACCACATGATAATAGAAAATGTCTATTGTGGCCAGGCTTATATGCGGTTTCAAACCTTTGTGTCCTACCTAAGAAGAAGAAATTGTTGTAGTACAATATGTTCTACAGCAAACAGGATGAAAACTAACCCTAATACACGGATTAAAAGCAGTTATCACGACATGGGACCGATACCTTTGGACAGGGACATCCTGACGGTAGCTAACGGCTTAATCTCCACAACCTTGTGGTTGTTATCCTTATCAGCCACCCCATCATGCCTGAGCTCCAAGTCGGAGTCCCCGGATTCAACCTCGAACTCCTCGTAGTGGTTCTCCATCCTGAGCCTGCTCCCAAACTTACTGAGCCCAAGGATGTGTCGTCTGTCGGGGCTTCTTCTTCTCAAGCCACCGTGCTGCCTCCGTCACCCTCCACGTTACCGCGAGCGTCTTGAGGCTTGCGAGGATCACACCGCCGCATATGGCCGCTAGTACCTCATCGTAATCATTGGGGGAATGGAGCCTCGCCGAAATTGGCAGAGTTTTTATTGAAGTGGGGGAAGTGGGTGTGTAGGTTGGTAGATGGGGTTGAGGACAATCCTCTATATACGTGGAGGCACATGACAACTTCACCCTTGCGAGGGCTTCCATGGTGGGGCCCACACATTGGTGAGGGGACATGGAGCGGGTGAAAGGCATGATGTAGGATCTGGAAGTGAGCATTTCCATATGGGGGAATCTTTTGGGCCGGCCCCTTGAGAGAAGTGGTATTTCCAGTAATGCCCCTAGGAAATGAATGGGTGGATAATTGATTATTTATCTTTAGTAGCACGCCATTTAATTGCTCAAGATTGTACGACACCCCTCCCATGAGAAAAAGTTTGTACGACACTCATGTACTACTATATTATACTCGTATTGTACCCACTAGCATTTTCCAATAAAGATATTAAGGGAAGATCTCTAATTCATCCTTGCAAATCACTCATGGCCACTAGTCCACTAAGTTATTTCTGGAAACACTACTTCATTGAGTTCTTAGCATGTGTGTGAAATCATTAGCGTCATCATTATACACGTAAGTTATATGAATGGGTTTGTCTACAGCAAGTCTAGATGTGTGAATGAGTTATGTCACAACCAAAATGACATCATTTGTTTGTTGGGCCGAGCCTTTGGTGGGTTAGATTGTTGTGGCTTATTGGTTTGTTAGGAACTTTTAAGCTAGGATTTTCTTCTTTGCATGTTGCATTATTTTATCACTCCTTTAAAGTATAACAGAATACCCACCTCCTAGGGGGCTTTGCGGGCAAGAGTGCCGCCCTTCATGCCGTCCGTTTTCAGGTTGCGTGTCGCGTGGGTCTTTCGAGGGTTCTCTGTGCCGTCCGATCTGCCTCGACGATGAGCAACCGGACGACCGACCTTGGTGGTCCATGACGGGTGGGACGCGGGCGCGCTCGGGACCATCAGCACGGGGCAGCTTCCGGCGCGCCAGTGAGAGCCCTTTCGTTTGCTGCCCTGCGCACAACAATTCAGTCAGACCCGCCTATCGGCGCCTTTGCCTTGCGTCGGGATGGTTCGGCCCCGCCAGGCGGGGGCGCGTGGCGGTAGTAGCGCTGAGTCGCGCGCGGGGCCTTTTTCCGGCTGTTTCATTGGTCCCCATGTGGTACGCATGTGTGGCACGCGTGGTGCAACGGATGGCTCCGGAGGAGGAGTTGTGGGTGGTTTCTCCTGCAATGGTAGCAGAATTCACCGTAATTATTTTGTTGTTAATGTGCACTGGGCGTAGCTATGGAGCTACACGCTCAGAACACGTATTCACGCCTCGCTTTGCTACCATCTCGAGCCTGAGCCATGGGCTCCTCTTTTTAGTAAAAGTAGAAGTAGGTGCTTGAGAAGAGCATGGAAGTGTCAACTAGTTCTTGAGTGAAACCTGATTACAGTAGGGACACACTTCCTCATAAATTGTGGACAAGAATAACTAAACCTCCACGTAAATAAAAAAATTGCCTTCGTGGAAACTACCTGGGTAAATACCGCCACGTGATTGGTGAGTAACAATAGCATGCTCATCTTAAGACGGCGATGTCCACTACATATCTGATTGTCAAATCAAGGATATAACATGACATTGACATGAGACCACCAATTAGGCGAAGGTTCTAGTAACACCAACCAAATGAAGTAAAATGTATACTTTGTTCACGTGGCTGCTCACATATAGAGAAGGTAATTATTTAAGAATGCACTGAAATGGAATAGATCCTCAAAGCATGAAATAGTTGCACCAGTATTTATACAAGATAAAATACATCTGTATGAAATTAAGAGCTACACATAGAAAAAGCATCCCTAAAAACACATAAAAGCAACTCCAAATGGTCATGCAGCTACTATGAAAAAAAATTCAAATTTGGTACAGGTTGCCATAAGCTCGAAGTGAATAGATAGAATCAGTGTTGTCCCATAGAATATCAAAAAGGTTTTTCTTACCTCACCTTTACGGTAGAAATTGTGCAAGCAAACAGGCAATTTTAAATCTAACAGATAAACTTATGTATAGTCCTATCGCATGATGACACCGATGCGGCTCCTCTCATCCACGTGATGGAGTTGCCCATCCAGTGCCAACCAAGAGGGCCACATTCAGTGTTTTGACCCCTTTTCGAAACTTCACCATGATCTGACCCCACTTTATAAAAATTTCATATCTGACCCTTTTTTCTTCTGCTACTGTCCTTGACGACAGGCTAGCACATCCTATCACCGAGGCCACTGTGGTAGGACTACCTACACCGTCACGCCCGTTCGATGCGGAAAACACCCTACCTCCAAGGTCCTTGGTGGTAGGGACATGCATGCAATTTTTATATGATCATGCATGCAATACACAACGGTGAATATCCTACCACCAAGGACCATGGCGATAGCGTCCTTTTCACATTAAACGGGTGTGATGGCGCATGTAAGTCCTACTGCCAGAGACCTTGGCGGTAGGCTGTGATATGCTACCGCCAAAGTCAATGGTTGTAGGAAAAGGATCGGATCCTGTTTTTTTTTTTTTTGAAAATGGGGTCAGATCGTAGTGAAGTTTCGAAAAAAGGGTCAAAACAATGAATTTGGCCGCCCAGGAGCAGCATGCTCCTTCTGCTGCCTCGATCCCGAGACAAGGAGAGATGGTAGAGCTGTAGATTGCCCTGCCAATGATAGGCACACTACTCGATGCTCTTAGATCCATGGATCACCATCTGCACCTTGCTCCTACTGGTCCTGCCTTGTCAACAGACGTGGAGCCAAAGCCCTTGCATGCCATCTACATGTGTTCGCCATAACCAGTCTGGTAAACCGTAGCCCTGAAGGCCCACTACTGACCACCGGCGAGACGCTGGGTCACCTTCTACCTCTCAGGGGGGCTGGCCAAATTGATGGGCTGAGAGACGTTCCGGCCCAGCTGGGCTCTCCTGAGTCCTGACAGGCCCGAAGTTTTGCTTTGGGCCTGTAAAGCACTATGATGCCGACCGGGACGCACGGGCGCCCCTATATCTTGCCTTCAGCGAGAGGGTAGGAACCCTCACTGAAGAAGAGACCGAGATGAGCCTGCCCAGGAGCGTGGGAGGCCACAGCCTCCTTTTTTACGTTTTCTATTTCTTTTTTTGCTTCTTTTTATTTTTTTATACTTTAAAATATTCTAAACATATATATTACAAAAAAACACTCTATAAAATAACATTAGAAATATGTTGACCAAGCATCTGAAAAATGTTAAATGTGTATAGTAAAAACGTTTATCACGAATACGAAAAATGTATAAAAAATTTGTATAATAAATTGGATCATGTATTTAAAAAATGCTAATCTAGCATTTGAATTTTTTGAACAAGTATTTGAAAAACGTTGATCAAGCATTGAAAAAATGCTACATGTGCATAGACAAAATGTTGACCATGTATTAAAAAATGATGATTTTTTGTTATCATGTAGTTAAAAATGTTAATCAAGTATTTGACAAAAAATGTTGATTAAGTAATTCAAAAATGGTGATCAAGCATATGAAAAATGTTAACTATGTATAGAAACAATCTTGACCATGTATTAAAAAAGGTGAAATTATTTGATCATATATATATATATATATATATATATATATATATGTTAATCATGCATTTGAAAAAAATGTTGAACAACTGTTTGTAAAATGTTGATCAACCAGTGTATAGAAAAAATGTTGACCATGCATTAAAAAAGATGATTCTATTTTATCATGTATATAAAAATATTAATCAAGCATTTGAAACAATGTTGAACAAGTATTTCAAAAATGTTAATCAAGCATTTGGAAAATGTAAATGTTTACACAAAAAAGGTTGACCATGTGTTAAAAAATGTTAATATTGCATTTAAAAAAATGTTAATCAACCATTTTAAAATTGTATAAAATGTGTATAAAAATGTTGACCATGTATTAAAAGAGTGTTAAATTTGTATTGGAAAAATGTTAAACGTATATTAGAAATTTTTTGTTGATATATACAAAAAAATGTAGAAATGAAAAAAAAGAAAAAAAAAGAAAAAAAGGAAAATAAAAATACAAAGAAACAAATGAAAAAAATAGAGAATAAAAAGAAAAAAGAAAACAAAAAGAAACAAAAGAAAACGAAAAAGGAAAACAAGTAGGTTGAGCCCCCGCTACATAACACAAACAGTTGGCGGGTGCAATGGCTAGCAACGCTTGCTGTCTTCCGGGAGCTCCACGGTTGATCCCTCGTTCTCCCTTTTTTCTTCTCGTTTTCTTAACTGTGCGCGAAATGGGCCACCCCGACTACTGTAGTCGCTTCAGCGAGACAACCTAGGGTCTCACTAATGGCTAGGTATAGTCATCGAGGGCACGCGCAACTCACCTATGACACATTATCG
>LT934121.1:599438198-599473691 GCA_900231445.1 Triticum turgidum subsp. durum
TGATACCCATGGTATCACAAAACCACACCGCAAATCATGATCTCAGACAACATAATGTAAATAAGAAAGGTAATAAATAACAAACTTATTAATTTTTTAACATCATAGAATACAATAATTCTCGCATGCAACAAATATAAATATCCGAATAACAAATGGTCCGGAATTAAAAGAGCTAGCTGTTAACCCGTGCATTTGCACGGGATAGTGCATACAATGTTTTAGAGACATTGATTTATTAAGAAAAATAGAATGTCGAGTATTATGCCTTAAATGTAAAGTACATTGCTCAAATTAACTAAACAAATTGTCTTCTTTTGTTGGCTTTGACTGCACATACTCTCGGTGTTTACACAATTGACTTTGAAATATTACATGTCGTACAATAAATCTAATTAGAATCTCAGTAACATAGTAGTATATTTTCTGAGGTCACTACATAATAGACATGATAAGGTATTTATTTTAGTTCTCAAACCTTATCATAATACTATTGAAACAACACTTACAAATGGGAGGAAACATTACGATGAAATGACAATATGATTTACGATTTATCAAACAAATCTGATTTAGTATGACTCATGAATAGCTATATTTGTGTGGTGACCTTTTGAGGTTACAATGAACCAAATATGCAACACCTAGTCCACACTTGTCGATATGAGAATCCAACAATATTAATTTTTATGACATGCATTAACATTTTACTAGTTAATTATCTAGTTAAACTTTGACCCAAAATACGATGAAGACTAATAAACTAAGATGAAGGTAATACACAGTGAATCGCTAAAGGTAATGCTACGTAGATTACAAACTAGTCCGAGTGACCCGGGGTCGATACCTTGAGAGAGGGACTTCTTGACAGCCGCAAAGGGCTTGATCTCGATGACCTCATCGTCCTCATTCTTCTCAGTCACCCTACCGTGCCTGGGCTCCACGTCATAGCCCACGGAGTCGGCCTCAAACTTCTTGAAGTCCTCCGCATCGTTGTCCAGCCCGAGTCCTCTGTGCCCGCCTTGCCCCGTGAAGCGCCAACCTTCGCCGCCGCCCCGCCGAGGCTTCTTCTTCTCGGACCAAACATTGACCTCCATCACCTTCTGAGTCACCGTGGGAACCTCGACGTCCGCGACTGCCGCTCCGCCGTACAAGATGGCCACTAGTACCTCGTCACAGTCATCGCCAGGGGGAGGGGCCCGCCGGAATTGGTAAATGGGTAGAGGTTTTTATGAAGCATGGCAATAGGTGTGGGTTTGCAGGTGGGGGTGAGGCCAGTCCCCTATATACACGGTGGTCGTGTGGCCGTGCGAGAGAGCATGTTGTGGGGCCCACACATAAGCAAGGGGCCGTGGGACAGGCGAAAGGCACAAGGCAGGTTCCGAAAGCGAGGTTTTCTGCTCAGGGGAATCTTGCGTGTTGGTCCCTTGGCAGAAGTGGTATTTCTTGTATTGTCCCTGGCGAGTGAATGGATGGATATAAGTTTGAATTTATTTCTTTCGAGGAAAGCCAATATTTATTAACTCAAGATTTTTGTACTACACACCAGAAGTACGACAGTACTACTACTGCCATAGACTCTCCATCCGTTCTTTTTTTGAAAATACTCTTCGTCCGGTTTTATTGGACGTGTTCATCCAATTGAACGTTTAACCAAAAATCTTGTTATAAATGATTGTGTAATGCAAAGATCTTTGCAAATCACTCATGGCTAGTTATGTCATTTATTAGCTCAAGATTGTAGTACACACCTATAGTATGACTGTACTATATTGTTCCTCTCCCCTTTCGGATTTCTTGGATGGGTTCATTCAACCGAACGTTTAACGAATTTTTTTCTCATAAATGATTGTGTGTAATGCTAAGATCTTTGCAAATCACTCATTGATATGCCATTAATGAGCTCGAGATTGTACTACAGACCTGTAGTATGACTCTACTCAGAGGCGGACCACGAAAAAAATTTAAGGTCGGGCGAAGTCTCACTAAGAATTTTTTTTATGCGAATCAAAGGAGTCAATACACATTAACAATGCACACTACAAATGAATAACAAAATACAATGAAAATGTAGACATGTTTCAATAGGAAAACAACCTAAAATGTACCGATAATGAAGCTTATAATGGCGTCCAGAAGACCCAGGCAATGGCAATGCCCTACCCTCCTTCTAAAAATCTTCCTTAATTTTAGCAAGAGAAATACTTTTGAAGATCTATCACTCAATATAACACATCTTCCTTAATTTACCCAAGCGGACATGATAAATATACCTCTTCCTCCTCTTTCCTTTGCATTTGCTGGTCCTTTCCCCTTCTTTTCCATCTTATGGACAGAAGTCATAGAACTATGCCGGTTGGGCATCTTATTAGCTTGGACGTACCCCTTCAAAGTTTGCAGGAATCTTGAAGTAACTTAAAAAGGATTGTCACCATATTAGCCTCCAGATCAAATGTATTGAGTATATTGATTTGGATATAAAACATAATATTATCCTGTTTTATTGAAGGCCTAAGGGCATCACCAAGATGGACCCGTAAACCTCCCGCAACCGTCTGTATCATGTTGCCCGGACCGCCGAAGCCATTCAACGCGGTTATGTATCGGTCTGTGGGGCTGTACGGACGCGATTTCTCCCGCAAAACGGAGACAAAAAGTGGGGGAGGTTTGTGGGATCCGAACGCGCGAAACGTACGAATCCGACACCCAAGGCCCACCCAAAACCCTTCCCCGACCCTACGACTCCATCCTCCCCATTTTCTCTCCTTCCTTCTTTCTCTCTTGCCGTCGCCGCCACTTCACCACCCCGGCAACCATGCCACACCCCTGTCAGAAACCTGCGTCTCCGTCACCTCCGGCGATCTAGCAGGGCTCCCCACCACTTCTTGTCTGTCTCCGTTCAACCCCCTGTCCTCCGACCGCCCCATTAGGTACCATCCTCTACCATTCTCGACAACTGTTTGATGAATTGCCGGAGCTGAAAACAGTTGTCCCTTATTCTTTGTAGCAATGGATTCTGATTTAGAGTACATATATGAGCAGTATGTTGAGTCGTCTGACAGCTCGTTGGACGGGGAGTACTTCGATGAGACTGCGATGATGTAGGCGGTCCTTCAAGACGTGGAGTATGCGTAGAAGCATGTTGTCAATTTCAAGGGCTTGATCAAGGGTCATCGAGTGCTCAACAGGAACAGAGCATGCGGGCATTTGACACTATTGGCCGACTACTTTGCCCCTGATGCACTATTTGCTGACCATTTTGGCCGGCGTTTTCGGATGCGCAAAACTGTCTTCGGTCGTTTGTACCATGGCATCTGGTCCTACGATGACTACTTCATCTTGAAGAAGGACGACGTGGGAACAATTGACTTCTCTGGTTACCAGAAGTGCACGGCTGCACTCCGGATGCTTGCATATGGCACGGCCGCTGATTTGTGGGACGAGTACCTACGGATGTCTGAGAGCACATGTGGAGATGCCATGGTCAGGTTTGGAACTGCCGTGGTTGAGGTGTTCGGACAACAGTACCTGAGAGAACCAACTGTGGCAAACACGGAGAGGCTCCTGGCAATCTCAGAAGAAAGTGGGTGGCCAGTTTTGCTTGGATCTCTTGACTGCATGCATTGAAAATGGAAGAACTGCCCAAAGGCTTTACAAGGGCAATATCATGGTCATGTTAAGAAGTCCACCATCATTCTTGAAGCAGTTGCATCACAGAATCTTTGTATTTGGCACGATTTCTTTGGCATGCCCGGGTTTCACAATGACATGAATGTGCTGCAACGATCGTCATTGTTTGTGAGGCTGACTGAAGGAAAAGCTCGTCCTTGCCACTATACCGTCAATGGACATGAACAACATGGGCTACTATCCGGTTGATGGTACCTATCCTCCATGAGCTACCTTTGTCAGCACCATCTCAAACCCAGTTGGCCAGAAAAAGACTCACTTTGCGTAAATACATTATTTCCTATCCTATTCTTTCCGCGCCGGCGACCTCTATCTCCTTCCCTCTCCTCCTCCTTTCCCCTCCGGCGACGTCCTTCGGGAGAAGAGAACCTCACCTGCGGCATGCAGCCCGACCATCTCTTCCTCCTCTTCTCCATCTCCTCCATCGCCCGCCTCCCGTCTTCCTCAGTTCCTCGCCGCCGTCGCCCATGGACTCACGAGATCCATCCTCCTTTAATTTCGCTCTTTTGCGTGCGGCGTCCTCGCTACTGTAGGTCGCCGGCGTCCTCCTCTCCTTCCTCTGTTGGTTTGGTGCTGGGCAGCCCGCCGCCGGCACACCTACGCCCCGCCCCGCCCCGCCTTGGGGTTCGATCGTGCGCATGGCATGGATCAGGTCAAGTGCATGGAGATTGGAGAACCGGCCGGCCGGCGCTCGTGGCGTCTTGTTTCCCCCGCTCCGTGCGCGCACATGCACAATTGGAGATCTCTCTCCTTCTCTTAGTTCTCAACAGAAATGAAGAAAATAATTGTTTTTGGAAAACGAAAACGAATCGATGATATACCAGTCACGTCCACGATGCATGCATGCAAGCGGAGGAGCCTCGCCGGCGCCCGTATTCGGGGGCACCTCAACTGCGGCATGCACCCTGACGGGCCTGCTCACCACCGGACACTGAAAGACACTCCTCCCCGCTCACCGTCGGGGCAGCCGGAGATGTCCTGCGACCTGCCTAGCCGCCAAGGTCTCCCATCTCTTCCTCCATGTCCGTCCGGGAGTCTTGTCGGCGACAGTCGCACCGGCACGCGTCTTGGGGTTGTACGGATCAAGTCAGTGGATGCATGAAGAGAAGGATCCTTTCGGTCGTCGCCGCCGACGAACCTCTTTTGTGTGCGGCGTCCGCCCGCGCTCCTGGGTACTGCAGCTCGCCGGCGTGCGGCCGCGCATCCACGGAGGCAACGCACGTACGGGAGACAGACATAACCTCCTGCTCCCAACTGCACGCCACCCAACATGCATGCGTTCGGCGTTCCACCGGAGGCTCCGCAACTCTTATCCTTCCCCGGCGACCAAGTCAAGCCAGCCGAGGAATCGCCGGTGTTGCTACTGTCTTGTCTTCCCCACCTACGACCAACATGCATGCAAAGCAGCGGCCTTTCTCCGATGGATTACTCGCACAAATACAATCCCCTGAGAATCCGCGCCCCTGAGCTCGCACGCATGCTCTGCTCTCTCTCTCTCTCTCTCTCTCTCTCTCTCTCTCTCTCTCTCTCTCTCTCTCTCAGCGCCAAGATCTCCATGTCTCTTCCTCCATGTCCGGCCGGGGGTCGTTGTCGGCGACCGTCACGCCGGCACACGTCTGTCTTGGATTGGAGTCGTACGATGGATCCTAGCTAGCTCCCGGGTGGGTTCAACCTCCCTCATCCATGAGATGAGATGGGATGAGATGAGATGAGGACGTCCTGTTTTTGTTTCCTCCACTCCGGCCGGCCGTGTGCGCCCACAAACACGTTGTTCTCTCTCCTTCCTTCCTTCTTCTTGTTCTCTAAAGAAATGAAGAAACTTTTGTTTTTGACCCCGCAAAAAAAGAAATGAAGAAACTTTTGTTTTTGGAAAATGAAAAAGAATCGATATACCACGTCCACGATGCAAGCGGACGAGCCTCGCCGGCGACGGACGACCGTATTCAAGGGCACCTCAACTGCGGCATACAGCCTGACCCTGACGGGTTGCCATCTCTCGTCTTCTCTTACTCTTGTTCTCCTCCATCGGCTGCCTGCCTGGTCGCCGGCGCCGGCCATGGTGAAGAGCTCCTGTCCTATGGCTATGGGTAGCCGCCGAAACAAGGCCCGCGGCCCTCAAGCTCACACTCTTTTTGTGGCGTTGGTCGCTTCCCTTCTCTCGCTCCTGGTTGCCGCATGCAGATCGCCAGCGCACGTGTGTGTGTGGGGGCACGAAAGAAAATCTTATCGTGTTCTTCAATCAAAACAAAAGAAGAAAAATGAAGATTCGCCAAAACTCGCCACGCGTCTCCAAGAAGGAGCTGCTGTCAGAGAGAGATAGCCACCGACAATGCGTCGCCACGGGCTGGCATGCTCACCACCAGACACTCAAAGACACTCCTTCCCGCTCACCGTCAGCGCAGCCGGACATGTCCTGGCCTCCTGGGTCGCCGCCAACGTCTCCAATCTCTTCCTCAATGTCGTGGAGTCGTTGTCGGCGGATCAAGTCAGTGGATGCATGGAGAGCCGGCGCTTCTGCGTGGGTTCAACCTCCCTCATCTATGACATGAGATGAGGACGTCTCTATGTTGTTTTCCGTCATAAACACTTTTGTCGTAGAATTGTCATGGAAGATGTCCTAGTAAAAGGACTTAGTCGTGGAGCCATCATAACTAGAAAGATTAAAGGGGTTAATCGGAACAAAGGACACGAGAGGTTTATACTGATTCGGCCCCTTGCAGTGAGGTAAAGCCTACTCCAGTTGTTGTGGTATTGCTAGGTTTCGATGATCAAGGAGTGAAATACGCTAACTTGGCTCTCGATCTGATGTCTCTTGCCCTAAGCCGCCGCCGGGTCGTCCCCTTATATACACGGGTTGACGCCCTGCGGCCTACAGAGTCCCGGCTGGCTCATACAACGTGTCCGGCTCGGTGACGTCTTTTACATGCCTTACTTTACAAGTCTTATCATACATGGCGGTTTATACTCATGAGCCTTAAGCTGCCTTTGGGCTTCGGCCTACTACAAACCTTATCATAAATCGTCACCTTGTGTACTCTTCGGGCTTCCTTTAATTAACCCGCCATTGCTATTGACCCGACCCCTTCTGGGCGGGTCATTCCTGGTAGTCATATCCCCAACATTAGGCCCCAGGTTGATTTGAACTTTGTTCTTGTCAATCTTCAACACTTAGACGAAATCCATCTTCTGTTGTTTTACAAAAGCTCTGGAACCCGCCACGACGTCATCTGTAACGGATCCTTATCTTAAATGGTTTCCGAGAATCGAGGCGTCCATTTAGCTGGATAATCATTACTTTTAGCCTTTTTCGATTTTCACGCCTGCCTGTTCACCTATCTCCTTATAAATAGGCACGGCCGGTCCTTCCTCTTTCTTCTTCTTCCTTCTCTCGCCACCTCTCTGTCGTTCGAGCTCCGCCGCCGCCGCAGCGCTCACCGTCATCCTCAACTTTGGCTGCCGCATCATCCTGAGCTCGTCCAGAGAACGACGGTGATCCTCCGCAGTAGATCTGCATCTGTAAGATCTAGCTGTCTCACACCTTAGATCTACATTAGGGTTCGCGAGTTTCTTTCTTGTGTTCTTCGTTGTTCATCGCAGATTCCTTGCAGTTTCTCCACCGCATCCTCGTTCGATCCAAAAGAAATATGGAACTCCTGCGGTAGTTGTTTTGCATCCATTTCGGATACTAGTAGATCTTCTTCTCTTGCACAAGGGCCTCCCCAGACTCATGAACTCCTTTGCACTAGTTTTTTAGGTCTAGATTTATTTTTCTTTTTCGAACCATCTTGATCCAAAATAATAGCAACATCTTACGAAACCTGTTTATCCTACTACTTAGTCAATTCTGTCCCTGGCAACTCTCGAATATCTTTAACCATGGCGGCTTATCATGCCGGCTCATTTTTTATTTCATATATAATTAGCCCTTACTTAAGCCGCCATTATTCAGCTGTACTATAATCATTAACTTGTAACTCCACCAATTAATTTGAACCGGCAAATTGCTTTCTTTTCAGCTTGTCCTTTTTCATCATGCCCTCGAAAGCGCCAACAGTCTGCAACTGGGTCCCTTCCATAGTTACTGATGATACTTTGAAAGATTTTGTCACCATCGATATTTGCCGGAGAAGAATATTATGTCCTATCGTGCTCCTGACCCGGCTGAAGAACGGCCTCAGCCCAAAGACGGTGAAGTCATCATTTTTACTGATCACATGAATCGGGATTTTTCACCACCCGGCTGAAAGTTCTTCAGAGACGTTCTGCATTTTTTCAAGCTTCATCCACAAGATCTTGGACCCAACTCCATATCCAACATTTGCAATTTTCAAGTTCTCTGTGAGGTTTATCTTCAAGAAGAACCGACCGTTGAACTCTTCAGAGAGTATTTCTATATGAACCGCCAGAATGAATGCACCAACGGCCCTAGCTTGGAACTTGGTGGAATTTCGATTCAGCGTCGACAGGGCGTTGTCTTTCCCTTAGTAGTCTTACCAAGCCATCCCAAGGACTGGAACCAAACTTGGTTTTACTGCAAAGACACGTCGCCAGCTGACGAAAGACCAGTGCCAGGTTATCGCGTGGAGCGTCTTGACTCTAAGTTTGTGCTCCCTGACAAGCTGACTGCTGCTGAGCGTAAGAAGCTTATCCCCTCCATCAAAAGAATTCAAGCCTTATTGGGAAATGGCCTAACCGGAGTTTATCTGATTTGGATCGCATGGCGGGTCATTCCTCTGAGCCGCTGGTCCAACTTGATGTATAAATATGGCGGAGGCCCAGATGACCCTCTGCGTCATAGCTCTGTACAACTGACTGAAGAGGCCATTGTTGAAATGTCAACAACCCTCGTAAACAGTAAATACGAGGACTGCAGTAAAGTTGGATTGAATCCTTTCTGCAAGCTTAACCCTGCACCAGAGGTAAGTCCCCTTGACTCCCTTTTTTTCTTCAGTAATTAAGTACTTGCTTGACCTTTAACCCGTTATTTTCCTACAGGCCAAGTCTGACTTTTGGAAGGCAAAATACGATCATGAAGCTGCCAAGAAGGCTAGAGCCGCCGCCATAGCCGCCAAGAAGACGACCCAAAAGTCCAAGAAGAAAAGAACCGCCTCTGATATGTTCAAGTTGGATGATGTTTCTGAGTCAGAGGTTAGCCCTTGACTCTCTGGGCCTGCTTTTTAACAATCTTATTGACACTGACTATTGCCAGGATGACACGCGGGCCAGCCAGGCAGTAGAAAAAGAGATAACTATTTCCTCCGACTCAGCCCCTTTGCCAAGACAGAAACCTCGACTGGTAAGCCGGAAAGTAATGTTGAACCGTTCAGAGTTGAATTTAAGGTATACAAGTAATATAGGAAGAAAGTTGTGGTGACCATCAATGATATTCTAGGCAACATATCACCGTTAATTTGAATCCCTCATACTGGGTCAAGTTGTCAATCTGATATATGTACTCCTTTCAAGTAGCCTGCTCATTTTAGTAATTAATTATGCAATTTAATTTGTCCGAATTAGTGCCTTCGATCTATCTATGTGTGCTTCCTTGGCACTGAACTTATTGTCGTACTCCATTGCCTGTTGTTCTCTTATTAGCTTTTATAATCTCATGATGGCCGTCTTGAATGTTTCTTCTTTCTCTCATACCAGAAAACAATTGTCATGTTGAATACATGTGGTAAACTTACCTTTTTACTAACGCATCATGCCATTTGATCTCTCGACTGTACTGAACTTGCTTGCTTTTGTGACAGATTATATTTTATAATCTCATGACCATGCTGAACTTGATGCTGTCTTGCTTGTGGTGCAGAGTGAATGATGATCTTTTTTATCTTGAACCAAAAAATCAGTTCTTATGTTGAATAAATGTGCTAAAGTTGCCTTCTCACTAATGCTTGATCTTTAATCGCTTGACCACGTGTTGGGACGGGTACCCCGCGCCAAGGCGCGTTGCCGATCTAGTAGGAGCAAATAGTGGAGGCGCCGATGGACTCCCATGATAAGCTTTAAAATCTTTCTTGGCTCACACTATATTTTGTGAAACATAAGGATATATTTGATCCCATTTGACATTGAACTTTGTATACTTGCAGGGCTCTTCAAAATGCATGCCAGAGGATTTAACATCTTGGAGATATTCAAAACGAGAAGAAAGAAATGGCTCATGTCGACCATGCATGTAGTCTCCGGTACATGTTGACGACTCATAAAGTTCCAATAGCACCCTTTGTTCCTGGACATAAACTTATTAGAATATTTAGCATTATTAGATATACTCGGTGTTTGTATTCACAAACTTTCAGTCATTTGTGGTGTTTATTAATTAAGTGAGTGATGTTTACTTTTGAAGCAAAAATGGTGCTACCGTTTGGTTGCATGTAGCCTGAACCAGAGCAAAAGTAGTCCTGCAGTCTACATATTGGATACACTCACTGTACACATGCATGTTGTCACTGTATACATCTACATGTTGGCTATCACCCACCAAACGGTAGCTTGGCCACTGTCTGACCGCTAGGCCCCACTCGGCATCTCATCTCCGTGTTCATCTGGCCCCCGCTGTTCGTTTTCGCCGCAGGTGGCAAATCTGCAACTTTTTTCTCCCTAGAGAATCACCTGTAATTTTAATCATTTAAAAAATCAGATATATTGTAAATTTGACCCGAAGTACAAGGCATCTCAATCAAACATAATGAACATTACGTCGAGATTTCAAGACCATCGAATGACAACTATTGCCGCCGCCGCACCACTGTCGCCGCTCCTCTATTGGAGCTAGCTTGGCCTTGTCGATGCCAGCCGGGAAGACTTCGTGCACGTGTCCCTAAAGACCAACGCACTGGAGCCGTAGTCGTGGCCGTTGAACCCTTGCATAGATCTGAAGTACCTAACATCAAATCTCGTCACATAATGAGAAATCCTAACCTCATCGCCCCAAGGAGACAAGAGGAATCTACGCCGAAGCTCCGTCGACAACGCCCTGATGGACAAACTCAAGGAGGTTCGGAGCCCGGAAAAAAAAAACTCAAAGAAGAAACGTCGTCCGCCCAAGAGCTGCATCTGCGAGGACTAAAATCCCTAACCTAAACTAACCAGCGCGGAGGCACCGAGATTCCCCTCCCCACCGCCATCCGCTGGAGCGGCAGGTAGAGGGGAGGCGAATCCATGGCGTGCTAGTAAAGTTTGCAGGGAGAATTTACTTAGCCGCCTAGGGTTAGGGAACAAAAATGAGAGGAAACATGTATCACATCATGCTAATTAATTTTATTCATACTCGAGAAAGCGCAGAGCTGGAGAACCGTGACGACATCAAAACAACACATGTGGCAAAGAGCGAAGCTTTCGCTCCGTACCTCACCCATGTCACGACAAGGTAACAAGGACGTTCGAGACAAGTTCATACCACCAGATCTTGATCTGGACGCCACCACAACCGCTGCAAGACAACAAGCTCGGGCCACATGCCACTACACCTCTTGTCACCTACACGACCAAGGGACACAAACCACCACTGCTGACATGATGCTCGCCGGACAACCAATCATGCAGACCACCACCTAGGGTTGTTGGCCCAATGCCTAGGAACCCAACACACCCGCCCTCCCTCGCACACCGACACCAACAACCAAACCATGCTTACACCACCCACCTGTGCGGCACAGAAAGGCACCTCCTCTCAAGCCATGGGCGAAGATTCAACCGTCAACTGCACCACCACCTGTGGCAGTGCTGACAACAAAATCGGTTTCCGCCTACTGCGGAGGCAATATCTGGATGGGGAGGGGCCACTCCCTTTGACCCAACTCTACACCGATCGTGCAAGGGCCGCCGCTCCGGCGACAATGACCACCGGCCGAGGAGGAGGAGGCATTCGCGCCCCCCTAGCCGTGACTTCAAGTGCTTTTGTTGTTGTAAGAAACTTTAGAGAAGAAATATCGAAAATGTGTACGAGGGTAAAAAAGATTGTGTTGTGAGCAAATAGAACATGCTAAGGGCATCTCCAAAGCACACCCTCAGACCATTTGCATCTGTCCGGATAGAGTGGTCCAGACTCATTTTGCACGCGGCCATAAAGGATATCGAGTTACTCGCGATTCAAGGTGGCTAGGAGGCATGGCCGGCAGTGGAGAGGCACTTCACTACAACATCGATGCTCCTCATGCGTTGACGCCCGTTGTTGCGGCTATGTACGGTGCCTAAGATCGAGGCCGTCCTATTGCCAGGGAAGGGATGTGGGCAACACTGGATGCTGGGCCGGTAGGCCGCTGACTCGAAGACGATGGGGAAGGCGGTGTGTAGAGGACACCAGCCTGCCGGAAAAGGATAGAGGAGAGGGAGGCATTGCTAGTGAGGGAGAGATGGGAGATATGGACGGATTTTCTAGAAGAAGAAGAGTAGTCACAAGACGTGGAGGGAGGAGAAAAGCTAGTTTCAGACAGAGTCGTTTTAAGCGGCGGTGTAAATCCCTAATAGGCTGTAAATCTTAGTGGGCTGTAAAAAAAATTGAATGCAAACACATGTCAACCATAGAAGTTTTTTTAGAGATGCCAACGATATAAGTAAAATATATGGCCCAAGTACTCCAATTGCACGACATCAAGGCTAGCTTAGCCACTTTATTTGAGCAGATCAAAACACATCCATCGCACCGCTTACCAACTCTCCGCCGAGACGTGCGCCGGACGTGGAGCGGTGGCAGCGCCCGGCCGGCCGGCCGGCCTGCTGTCGCCGTAGCCGTACTTACCACCGTCCCGACCATAAATAGCCGGTGAAACGGCTTCGATCTGACCCGTCGAACTCACCAACTTAATTCGCTACTCCTACCTTCGTTTCACCTGCAGGCTAGCTAGCCAGCGCTCAGTCTGAACCAGGAACACGCATGGTAGTTGAGTAACCTCGGAGTGCATATTTTTTTGCAGTAGAAACGGCATGAAATTAAAAAGCCACGAGAGTTGGTGCGAGGCGTGGAAGAGCATGAGAGCATGAGGCGCGGTTGGTGTGTGAATGACCAACATAACTACGTACGGCTAGATTCTCGGATACAGGGGCCACATACGTGCAGCCCGTGGATCTCACTGCTACTGCCATCACTACCACATACGTACTACGCACGTACGCATATAGGCTGGTCATTTCAGTCGTTCACGTACATACCGAGCGGATGTGGACAAATTAAAAGTTGGCGTGCAATTAGTTAAGATCCCAATATTTCGGCACGCCAGAAGAAAAAGAGGAGGTAATAGCACCCAGGTACCCTAACTTGCATGGAATGTGATGATTCAGTCTCAAACTTGCAAAACTTGACTCCATCGTACCTCAACTTGCATCTCATGTGATGATTAGTCCAGACCAATCACAGCTCGACAATTGGCAGCCAGGTGGCTGGACCAATCAGCGCATGCACTTTTGTAGAACCCCCTGCCTTTTTCCCTATTCAACCCGCACTCTCTATTAATTCAGGTGGGGTATGGTGAAGAGAGTGCTTTTGCAAAAGGCAGGGGGTTTCTGCAAAAGTGCATGCGCTGACCAGTCCAGCCACCTGGCTGCCAATTGTCGAGCTGTGATTGGCCTGCGACTAAATCATCACATGAGGTGCAAGTTGGGGCATGGTGAAGTCAAGTTTTGCAAGTATGAGACTGAATCATCACATTCTGTATAAGTTAGGGTACCTGGAGTGCTATTATCTCGAAAAAGAGCTAGACAGACCATCACGTACGTAACATCAGTGACCAATATTAGCATGTGTTCTAGTTCTATATATGAACTTCTAAGTACGTAGGTGCGTGCCACGGCTAACATCACTCTCGTCGGCGCATGATGCTCCGTTAGTTAGACAGTGACGCCCTATCAACCTCATCATCGTCCACCGCTCGACGACAGCTGCTCGTCGTCGTCGGTATATGCATGTTGCGGCAACGTCGTATGCACCAAAAGGGTACAAGGATTGATTGATGGCGCCAATTTGATACTAGCTGCATACGTAATTGGCATTAAGGCCCGAGACCTCATAAACCGTCGTTTTCGTTGTAGGTAGGCAGGAGTAGTCAGCTACCTCCGCCCATGCAGCGACGTCGACGTGCTACCCCGAGCCTACCTGGGAATGTTCAGAGAAATGTGCCAACGCGCGCCTCATTTCTGAAACTTGGAAACAAATGTTCACATACTCAAGCTCGAACTCAGACGGAGGAGCCGACAGTTCAGGAGCACAAGCGTACGTGCACCGTGCAGCCGCACGTACGTACGTACTGTATTATAATACTAGTACTCACTAGGAGCATACAGCCGTAAGGCAGATGCAGGTTTCAATGAGCTGCAGGTACACAAAAACATCTCGCCGGCAGTGGGTAACTCCCCGTGGTAATTAACCAGCATACAGTGACCCCTGTACTTGGCCGATCGAGTAACTTGCCGGAGCCGGCAGGAGGAAGCTAGCCAAGTCGAAATCCATGTACTTGACCCTGCTGCTTCGGCTCCGATCCATCTCATCTTATCTCATCTCATCTCAGAGTTAACTCTGTGTTTCATCCTCCATCGTGTCTCTCTGGGGAGGGAACACAGGAATTCAATGGCCTCCATAAGAAGGTGAGTGAACCAACCATTGATCCACCCATCCATCCAGCGGCAGCTTATTAACTTCACCTGCCAGGTCACCCGCCCGTAATGGTAGAGTACTCCTCTGTCGAGTGTCGACTGAGCCCCGCCGGCCCACCCTGTAAAACCCAGGGCATGTGCACCTGCTAGCTCGAAGGTTCATCTGTCTACTCTAAACTGTCTGTAGCTTGGCAGATTTTCATTTCACCCCCATGCCTGCCTGCCTGCCTAGATTTATCTGCTGCTCAGAGACACACGTACCTGAATTCATCTATGGACACTATAAATAATAAACTCTTTGTAGCTTGGCAAATGATTTCACCAATGCTTGGCTGCATGCCTAGATTTAACTGCTGCTCAGAGACACGCGTACCTGAATTCTTGAGTAAATGCCGCGCGGCTGAGGGTTGGGGATGGATTGGGCCCCTGCCTACGGCATTGTACTACTGCTACAATGCAGTACTGCTTGGGCACAGATCCATCTAATTTTACATATATATGGATGGGGTTCCACTTCCACAAACCATAATCCATTGCTAGCTAGAGTCCTAGAGCCTGGAGGAGAGGAGACAGGCAATTATATGACGAGGCGGTGGAATGGTGCTTGTCGACTCATCGATTGATCGATCAAGGTGGTACCTAACCGTTGGTTGATCTCCATATTGATGGTGCTTGTTCTGCCGGTTTGGTTTAGCACCGGAGTAGCAATCTTGAGATGGATACTGTGGAGTGTGGACTGTGGAGTATAACTGTAACTGACAGGCTCATAGTGGCTGATTTGAGCATTGTTAGGTTGGATTGTTAGTGCAAACCACACTCTGGTGATGGAAGTGCATGTGGGCTGTTGTAATTAAGATCTGCTTCTCATTGGGAAGGTTATAGCAGCTGCTACTGCTACTGCTACTGCATACAGCTCACCTGAATCTAGGCGTCATTGCGTAGATGTTAGATAGAGATAGATCCAACTGCCCTCTTGAATGAATAACAAGTTGCCTTAGGTCACTGTGAATAAACAACCGTACGAAATGGATAGACCATCATCTCTTCACTCACTTCTCCAGAGTATGCCATTTCGATTTTCGAAAAATAAAACTTCTCCAGAGTACAGTACTCTGTGAAATTCATAAGCACTTTGTTCTTTCATAACTGAAACGCAGGGACATTTCATGTTTTATTGCAGCTCGACTTGATGACGAGTACTGGTTGCACTAAGATTCATCTGGTGTGCAGATATTCGGATAGATCGGAATTCATTCACCCCTACGGTACTCGAAATCGTCCTGCCACACGCAATTGAACCGAGTTGCGTGCGCGCTTGCATACCAGTGGTACTGAACAATGAAATATCTCCCTAATCAACCAACTGTTATTCGGAGGGCAAGCAGAAGTGCTCTCACAAAGGTGATTAATTGCAGCACACACTAACAAGAAATCTGTTTCTGGCTCAGTCAGAGGCAGCTCATCATTCATGTGAAGCAGCCTGCAAAGATCCAATGCACATCTGAAAATGCCCACACCAACCAAACCCCAAAACCGGCAAGGAATTGACAGTAAACCGCGGGACATAATTACCGGAGAATTAAAGGTCCACAGCACAGCAGTGCACCAACCACACGTCGTACCGGGCCACGCGGAGTAAATTGCGGCGACGACGACATGATCCAAGCAAGAGGCCACTCACGCACTCACTAGATGGATGCACAAGTGCCTACCTAGACGGATAGATGCTCTATAAATGGCGACTGCACGCAACGTTTCAGTGCATCCACCAAGTGTACACGCATACACTAGCTACTACATCTCACTTTCAGTCGCAACTGGCAAGTGAGTGTGGAGCGCTAGCAGCAATGGCGGCCTCCTCATGGCAAGTGGCCCTTCTCGCCGTCGCGCTCTGCGTGCTCCCCGCACTGCCGGCGGCGGGCGCGGCCCGGGCCTTCTTCATCTTCGGCGACTCGCTGGTGGACAACGGCAACAACAACTACCTCATGACGTCGGCGCGCGCCGACTCGTGGCCCTACGGTATCGACACCCCGGACCACCGCGCCACGGGGAGGTTCTCCAACGGCAAGAACGTCGTCGACCTCATCAGTTGAGTAGCAAGCTCGTGCATTCATGGATGCTCTTCACCAGCCGTCGGTGGTATTTAGAGGGCTTGGCTAACTAATGATTGATTAACAATGTTGCACGCAGGCGAGCAGATAGGATCCGTGCCGGTGCTGCCGTATCTTAGCCCCGAGCTGGACGGCGAGAACCTGCTCGTCGGCGCCAACTTCGCCTCCGCCGGCATCGGAATCCTCAACGACACCGGCATCCAGTTCGTACGTGCTTCCTTCACCGATCCATCCATCGTTTAATGCACACTTCATTCAACAATTAACCTACTGTACACACTCTCTAATGCATGCATCGTGCAGGCCAACATCATCCGGATCTCGAAGCAGCTGACCTACTTCGAGCAGTACAAGCACCGGCTGGCCAAGCTCTACGGCCCGGAGCGGGCGGCGCGGGTGGTCGGCGGCGCGCTGACGCTCATCACGCTCGGCGGCAACGACTTCGTCAACAACTACTACCTGGTGCCCTACTCGGCCCGCTCCCGGGAGTTCTCCCTCCCCGACTACATCAAGTACATTTTGTCCGAGTACAAGCAGGTGCTCCGCCGCATCCACGGCCTCGGCGCGCGCCGCATCCTCGTCACCGGCGTCGGCCCCATCGGCTGCGTGCCCGCCGAGCTCGCCATGCACAGCCTCGACGGCAGCTGCGACCCCGAGCTGCAGCGCGCGTCCGAGGCCTACAACCCGCAGATGGAGGCCATGCTCCGCGACCTCAACGCCGAGGTCGGCAGCGGGAACGGCAACGGCGCGGTGTTCGTGGCAGTGAACACGCGCCGCGCGCACGACGACTTCATCGCCGACCCCAAGGCGTACGGCTTCGTCACCGCCACCGAGGCCTGCTGCGGCCAGGGGCGGTTCAACGGCATCGGCATCTGCACCATGGTGTCCAGCCTCTGCGCCAACCGCGACGAGTACGTGTTCTGGGACGCCTTCCACCCCACGGAGCGCGCCAACCGCCTCATCGCGCAGAACTACCTCACCGGCTCCACCGACTACATCTCCCCCATGAACCTCTCCACCATCCTCCATCTCGACCGCCACCTCCACGACTAGAAGATCGATGGTTCAGCCTCGATCATTTGCAGTTCGATTGCTTATGCTTTTTCGCACATGGCCTTCTTGATTTTGTCAAACAAAACGTTAATAATATAGTATTCAGTAAGTACGTGTACGTTATTTCAGCTAGTGTGTCAGGTTGAGGTTCTAGCTAGTTTTGTGATACGTGCTCAGCTAGCTAGCCAGCAGATAAATCCATGGTTACGATCGAGGTACTTGTGGTGTCATATCCGTGTACGTGTCGTGTATCTACTATCTAGTACAGCCGGGTGGGTGATAATTGAATCATGGATATGATCAAGATTCTCGATTGTTCAGTTTTGCTAGTTTCGTTGTCTGAATCGATTTTTGGCCCCGCTTGCATATCTGGCCCATGTTTTACACCTTGTTTGGTTGCCCACAAAACACAGGATGCATTACGGCAGCAAACTAACCTCAAGCGTTTGGTTGCTGCCCGCGTTTTATAATTTTCGACTCAGCTTATGCGCTATGCTTTGTTTGGTTGCACACCTTGTGTCTGATGTGATTATCTTGCACCCCGATGTGGTGAGCTTACCAGCTACCACTCAAATCAGTGCTTTTACTGCATGTTACAACACAATAAAACTACAATAAATTGGACGAAAATTATGAAGTTCTTCAGCTCACTTAACCCGATCTGACATGCACCCTTGCCTTTCATGATTGTTCTTCTCTTAGAGCACAAACTTGTACTACTAATCCTCTCCCTCCTCTCTAGTCACAAATCCTCTATAGGAACTATTCTTGTAACCGTTCACCTCTTCATGGCATGTCTAAGTACTCCCTTCGGTCCTTTTTACTCTGCACATTGGATTTGCCGAAAGCCAAACTTTGCTAAGTTTGACCAAGTTTATATTAGAAATTATTAGCATCTATAGTATGTAATAAATATAATATGAAAATATATTCCAAGATGAATCTAATGATATTGGTGTTGTTATGTGAATGTCTATAATTTTTTGTACAAATTTGGTCAAAGTTGGATGAGATTGATTTCGGTCAAACCTAATATGAAGAGTAAAAATGACCGGAGGGAGTACATGACATCCACTTCATCTACCAAGACCGAAGAGCAAGATTTCAACAAGCAATATTAGCAACACATAACACAACATATGGAATAGAAGCAACATAAGGATGCATCACTACCAGGGGAAACCCTATAGATAGACGCTTAACAACAACGCTGGGGAGGGAGCCCGCACTATTGTTACTTAGTAGCAACGTGGGGATTAATACCGCGCTACAAATAACCAGTAGTAGCAACGCAGGCTTGCCAATCCCGCTCTACTACTAAGAGGGTCCAACGGTACCCCCGGGACAGGACATATAGTAGAAGCGTGCTCTCTAGGACCCGCGCCGCAACTATTAAAGCAGCAAAAGTGTGGGTCGTGTAACCCGTGCTGTTGCTATTTATACACCGGGCCAGGTGGTGGGCCCCACATAGAAATAGTGCCGGCCACCAGACAGGCGCTATAGGTAGCTGCCTTAGCAGTATCGCGGTCCTACACCCCGCGCTACTGCTAAACTCCGCTTATCCTTTCTCGGTCATCCCTTTCCTCCTCACTCTCACTTCTTCGCTCTGCCGTTGCTTCATCTCATGGCTGTCGTTGTTGCCCTCCGTTGCCCTCGCCCACCGCCGCTGTAGTCACCCCCGAGGTATCTCTCTCCATCTTCCTCCTGCAGCCCTCCTCCCTCCTCCTCCTATCTCCGGCCGCCATCCATCCTCCTCCTCCTGTCTCCTCCCTCCCTCTTCCTCCCGCCAGCCTCCTATGGGCGCCTTCTTCCCTCCTCCTCCTGTCTCCTACCAAGTAATAGAATAGAAAATTTAGAAATATAGTAGAAAATATAAAAACTAGTAATAGACTAAAAGTATAAAACTAGTAATATAATAGAAAAATTTCTGTAAAAAAATTAGTAATAGAATAGTAATTTTCAGTAAACAAATATAGTAACAGAATAGAAAATTTTAGGTGTCGAATAGTTTTTTTTGAATACAGAGATGTTTTAGGTTTTGAAACAAATATGAAAAAATTACGTATTTACATTAACCAAATACCTATAAATATTTTAGGTATCGAATAAAATATAAAAATGTTGTTACCAATTATATTGCGAACTATCTTTATGTCTTTTTTTGACTGGAAACTGTGAGGCAACAACGCCACAGTACTTTATTCATAATCAAAACCCCACAAATACAAATGTTTATCAGTACTTAAAAGTAAAACAACTAATACTACTTACCTATGTAAACCCATACATACCTATAATACCTAAATAGTTGATCCCCACTACACCTAATTCTCTTAACATGCAGCTCTCCACGTCACCATTGTTCCATGTCAGCATTTCCACTAGCCTATTTTTCAATTTTTCACTAGAGAAAACTATTCAGTCCTGGCCCTTTTCCGGACGAGGCCCTTAGCCGGGACACATCTCCAGCCCTCCATCGCCTCCCCTCCCCTCTACGGACCAGCTTATCTCTGAGAGCGTCAAGACCAAAATTCTGCTAGAGGCTTCCGTGCAATAATTTTGAAAATAGAAGTAGGTGACAAGGATCCGCGGTCCAGTTTTTTCTTAGATCGTAGATTGGATGTCAGATTTGACAACTCCACCGCAGCAACACAGAGTTTAGGTCTGACTTCAATGCCCAGAAACCATATTGTTTCTCTATGGACCGGTATGATTTTTGCTATAAAAATTTGCTGGGATTTTCTTAAACATGGCCTGCAGTTGGTTCTCTATATTTTACTCTGGGGCAGCAGCATGTTGTTCATCTGACTTTGCATTAGTCAAGATTGCATCAGTCCTTTCATGGATACGCTACATCTGTCAATCCCTTCACCCATGTCTTCGTTAATGAAGCCTTTTGTTGTACGCAGTGGTACACATGTGTATCTCTCCTCAAGTTGTCCATGGTGAGAACTATGAATCATGCTGATTAAATAATGGACGGAGATGGCTTATGAATAATGCCTTTCTTAGCATACACACTCATGAAATCAGTTTACTACCACAGGATTTACATTTCAGATGTCTCTGACAACAGTATAGTTAAGGAAGGTATGTCAAATTTATAATTTTCTTTTCATTTTCATATCTCATTTGCACTCTGGTGGTTTGAATTTCTTGCTATTCATTCTTTTAACAGTTTCTTGATACTGGCATCAACTTTAGACATATTTGGTTTGTCAATTTGTTTCATCACATTTGATATTGCTAATAGAAATGTGTGAGTGTATCTTCTGCCTTTCCAGGGCCACTAGCGTTGCTTATTTGTGTCCACATCAAGTGTTTGCCTCCAGGGCGGGATGTGTACTTTTGCAAGGCTGCATGTGTGTAGGTACTTGCCGCAGAATTGCACAAACACTTATTTGATTGCTTATGTCTATAAATGGAATTGCATTAGCCGGTTAAGATTTCAAACATGTTTTCTTTTTTCTCGCTACTCTGATGTATCATTTCATTTGAAGGCGTTTATAATGTTGGCCTAATCTCATTTTTGTGATTAGATAAGATATTAATCATATATGGACACCCATCTTCTTGGGGACAATCAAACATTCTTGTCCCATTTCTATTGTTTCTTTGGCTTGCTATGCAGGCTACACTGAAGGCATTGGCAAAGCCATTAATTGGTTATCGGATGTAAGAATCTTTACTCTTTCGAGAGACCTTCCTATTTGAATTGTTCCCATGGGTGGTCGGAAATCCAAATTGCCATGCTTTGAACGTGTGTTTTCTTAAAATCATAGGATTGATGGCCTATTTTAGGGCAGTCGTAGACTAAAGCTATGAATTATACTACTATGTTTGCTTCATGAAGGTATTTAGAAAGAAAAAGGAGCCGAAAGACTTCACCATACAAATGTGCAATGTATTGGATAACCATAAATATGACACTGAGGGTTTTTAATACACATTTGTTTTGAATAACCATACATTTTGATTAGTTCTAAGTTGATCTCATGCGTGTTTGCTACCCTTCATAGGACGAGAATGTGTTTGTGTTTGAGGGGAGTGTTATTCTCATATATTTCTAATTCCATTCCTGATAATTTATTACTATAAATTCCCGCAGCAACGCACAGGGTATCATCTAGTTTACTTAATTACAGAGTACAAGCCATCTAGGGCAAGGAGGCAATCCAATTCAGCAACAGAGAATTATCTTTATGTCATTATCACTTTGTCATCAAAGAATGTTACATGTGATTTGATGATCAATTTTTTTCACTCGGTGGAATATGCAGGCTTTCTCGTGTCGCGTCAACCTCTCCCGCTCGGCCCCGCCCCGCCCACCATGACCGCGTCCCTGTCCTCTCTGCGTAGTTTTAGGTTTAGTTTTTTTTAATATATCTGTAGATGGATGCATGTTTGTTAGATGGATGGATGCATGGATGCATTATTGATTGATGCACTTTTGTTTCCTTTTGGAAAAAAGCCAAAAAATGGATGCATGGATCCATTTTGTAGGGAACAAATCCGATTGGCCTATGTTTTGCCGGCATGTTGACTCATTTTCGTCCTGGCAATTTCAGGCGCTCGATATATCCTATTTTTAGCAAAGGTCATGCCAGAATTTTCTGTGAATTTGGCATGATTTGTGCTAGAAAGTAGGACATATCGAGCACTTGGGATTTGACGAAACAGGAATTAAACGGCATTCCAACAAAAAATAGACCATTTTTTATGTCATTACTCGATATATGTATTGCTAATTGACTGCTTCTTAGGGTTGACTTGGAGTATGCCGGGGCTCCTTGTGTGACTTTCAATCTGTTCTTGAAGGAAGGATCCCGACTGTTGTTGTGGGGTCATTTCCTCATCTTCTTCTCGTGATATACCTTGGTAATGCAGGAGAGTAGGGGGGAAGTGACCATCACTGGCGATCGAAACATCAGTGAGGGAGTGTCCACAATATATGGTCGAAATATCAGAGAAGAAGAATCCCGACTATTGTTGTGGGGGTCACTTCCTCCTCTTCCCCTCAGTGATAGACCTTGGTAATGCATGAGGGAAGGAGGGATGATTCATCACCGATGATCGAAATATCAATGAGGGAGTGTCCACCATGTACGGTCGATATATCAAAGAGGCGTTGGGAAACATGGTAGAAAAAAATTGCGCCTACGGTCACCCAAGATCAATATGAAGATGCATAACGGGTTGGGATCACGATCGTTACCATCACCGAGTTGCAGCGGAAGAAGAACGTGTCTGTGCAAGTCATGTTGGAAATATGCCCTAGAGGCAATAATAAAATGGTTATTATTGTATTTCCTTGTTCATGATAATTGTCTATTGTTCATGCTATAATTGTATTAACCGGAAACCGTAATACATATGTGAATACATAAACCACAACATGTCCCTAGTAAGCCTCTAGTTGACTAGCTCGTTGATCAATAGATGGTCATGGTTTCCTGACCATGGACATTGGATGTCATTGACCGCGTCTCCCTCTCCCGCTCGGCCCCGCCCCGCCCACCATGACCGCGTCCCTCTCCTCTCTGCTTAGTTTTAGGTTTAGTTGTTTTAATATATCTGTAGATGGATGCATGTTTGTTAGATGGATGGATGCATGGATGCATTATTGATTGATGCACTTTTGTTTCATTTTGGAAAAAAGCCAAAAAATGGATGCATGGATCCATTTTGTAGGGAACAAATCCGATTGGCCTATGTTTTGCTGGCATGTTGACTCATTTTCGTCCTGGCAATTTCAGCCGCTCGATATATCCTATTTTTAGCAAAGGTCATGCCAGAATTTTCTGTGAATTTGGAATGATTTGTGCCAGAAAGTAGGACATACCGAGCACTTGGGATTTGACGAAACAGGAATTAAACGGCATTCCAGCAAAAAATAGACCATTTTTTATGTCATTACTCGATATATGTATTGCTAATTGACTGCTTCTTAGGGTTGACTTGGAGTATGTCGGGGCTCCTTGTGTGACTTTCAATCTGTTCTTGAAGGAAGGATCCCGACTGTTGTTGTGGGGGTCATTTCCTCATCTTCTTCTCGTGATATACCTTGGTACTGCAGGAGAGTAGGGGGGCAGTGACCATCACCGGCGATCGAAACATCAGTGAGGGAGTGTCCACAATATATGGTCGAAATATCAGAGAAGAAGAATCCCGACTATTGTTGTGGGGGTCACTTCCTCCTCTTCCCCTCAGTGATAGACCTTGGTAATGCATGAGGGAAGGAGGGATGATTCATCACCAATGATCGAAATATCAATGAGGGAGTGTCCACCATGTACGGTCGATATATCAAAGAGGCGTTGGGAAACATGGTAGAAAAAAATTGCGCCTACGGTCACCCAAGATCAATATGAAGATGCATAACGGGTTGGGATCACGATCGTTACCATCACCGAGTTGCAGCGGAAGAAGAACGTGTCGGTGCAAGTCATGTTGGAAATATGCCCTAGAGGCAATAATAAAATGGTTATTATTGTATTTCCTTGTTCATGATAATTGTCTATTGTTCATGCTATAATTGTATTAACCGGAAACCGTAATACATATGTGAATACATAAACCACAACATGTCCCTAGTAAGCCTCTAGTTGACTAGCTCGTTGATCAATAGATGGTCATGGTTTCCTGACCATGGACATTGGATGTCATTGACCGCGTCTCCCTCTCCCGCTCGGCCCCGCCCCGCCCACCATGACCGCGTCCCTCTCCTCTCTGCTTAGTTTTAGGTTTAGTTGTTTTAATATATCTGTAGATGGATGCATGTTTGTTAGATGGATGGATGCATCATTGATTGATGCACTTTTGTTTAATTTTGGAAAAAAGCCAAAAAATGGATGCATGGATCCATTTTGTAGGGAACAAATCCGATTGGCCTATGTTTTGCCGGCATGTTGACTCATTTTCGTCCTGGCAATTTCAGGCGCTCGATATATCCTATTTTTAGCAAAGGTCATGCCAGAATTTTCTGTGAATTTGGCATGATTTGTGCTAGAAAGTAGGACATACCGAGCACTTGGGATTTGACGAAACAGGAATTAAACGGCATTCCAGCAAAAAATAGACCATTTTTTATGTCATTACTCGATATATGTATTGCTAATTGACTGCTTCTTAGGGTTGACTTGGAGTATGTCGGGGCTCCTTGTGTGACTTTCAATCTGTTCTTGAAGGAAGGATCCCGACTGTTGTTGTGGGGATCATTTCCTCATCTTCTTCTCGTGATATACCTTGGTAATGCAGGAGAGTAGGGGGGCAGTGACCATCACCGGTGATTGAAACATCAGTGAGGGAGTGTCCACAATATATGGTCGAAATATCAGAGAAGAAGAATCCCGACTATTGTTGTGGGGGTCACTTCCTCCTCTTCCCCTCAGTGATAGACCTTGGTAATGCATGAGGGAAGGAGGGATGATTCATCACCGATGATCGAAATATCAATGAGGGAGTGTCCACCATGTACGGTCGATATATCAAAGAGGCGTTGGGAAACATGGTAGAAAAAAATTGCGCCTACGGTCACCCAAGATCAATATGAAGATGCATAACGGGTTGGGATCACGATCGTTACCATCACCGAGTTGCAGCGGAAGAAGAACGTGTCGGTGCAAGTCATGTTGGAAATATGCCCTAGAGGCAATAATAAAATGGTTATTATTGTATTTCCTTGTTCATGATAATTGTCTATTGTTCATGCTATAATTGTATTAACCGGAAACCGTAATACATATGTGAATACGTAAACCACAACATGTCCCTAGTAAGCCTCTAGTTGACTAGCTCGTTGATCAATAGATGGTCATGGTTTCCTGACCATGGACATTGGATGTCATTGACCGCGTCTCCCTCTCCCGCTCGGCCCCGCCCCGCCCACCATGACCGCCCCTCTCCTCTCTGCTTAGTTTTAGGTTTAGTTTTTTTAATATATCTGTAGATGGATGCATGTTTGTTAGATGGATGGATGCATGGATGCATTATTGATTGATGCACTTTTGTTTCATTTTGGAAAAAAGCCAAAAAATGGATGCATGGATCCATTTTGTAGGGAACAAATCCGATTGGCCTATGTTTTGCCGGCATGTTGACTCATTTTCATCCTGGCAATTTCAGGCGCTCGATATATCCTATTTTTAGCAAAGGGCATGCCAGAATTTTCTGTGAATTTGGCATGATTTGTGCTAGAAAGTAGGACATACCGAGCACTTGGGATTTGACGAAACAGGAATTAAACGGCATTCCAGCAAAAAATAGACAATTTTTTATGTCATTACTCGATATATGTATTGCTAATTGACTACTTCTTAGGGTTGACTTGGAGTATGTCGGGGCTCCTTGTGTGACTTTCAATCTGTTCTTGAAGGAAGGATCCCGACTGTTGTTGTGGGGGTCATTTCCTCATCTTCTTCTCGTGATATACCTTGGTAATGCAGGAGAGTAGGGGGGAAGTGACCATCACCGGCGATCGAAACATCAGTGAGGGAGTGTCCACAATATATGGTCGAAATATCAGAGAAGAAGAATCCCGACTATTGTTGTGGGGGTCACTTCCTCCTCTTCCCCTCAGTGATAGACCTTGGTAATGCATGAGGGAAGGAGGGATGATTCATCACCGATGATCGAAATATCAATGAGGGAGTGTCCACCATGTACGGTTGATATATCAAAGAGGTGTTGGGAAGCATGGTAGAAAAAAATTGTGCCTACAGTCACCCAAGATCAATATGAAGATGCATAACGGGTTGGGATCACGATCGTTACCATCACCGAGTTGCAGCGGAAGAAGAACGTGTCAGTGCAGGTCATGTTGGAAATATGCCCTAGAGGTAATAATAAAATGGTTATTATTGTATTTCCTTGTTCATGATAATTGTCTATTGTTCATGCTATAATTGTATTAACCGGAAACCGTAATACATATGTGAATACATAAACCACAACATGTCCCTAGTAAGCCTCTAGTTGACTAGCTTGTTGATCAATAGATGGTCATGGTTTCCTGACCATGGACATTGGATGTCATTGATAACGGGATCACATCATTAGGAGAATGATGTGATGGACAAGACCCAATCCTAAGCCTAGCACAAGATCGTATAGTTCGTCTGCTAAAGCTTTTCTAATGTCAAGTATCATTTCCTTAGACCATGAGATTGTGCAACTCCCGGATACCGTAGGAATACTTCGGGTGTACCAAACGTCAGAACGTAACTGGGTGGCTATAAAGGTGCACTACGGGTATCTCCAAAAGTGTCTGTTGGGTTGGCACGAATCGAGACTGGGATTTGTCACTCCATGTAAAACGAAGAGGTATCTCTGGGCCCACTCGGTAGGACATCATCATAATGTGCACAATGTGACCAAGGAGTTGATCACGGGATGATGTGTTACAGAACGAGTAAAGAGACTTGCCGGTAACGAGATTGAACAAGGTATCAGGATACCGACGATCGAATCTCGGGCAAGTACTATACCTGTAGACAAAGGGAATTGTATACGGGATTGATTGAATCCTCGACATCGTGGTTCATCCGATGAGATCATCGTGGAGCATGTGGGAGCCAACATGGGTATCCAGATCCCGCTGTTGGTTATTGGCCGGAGAGTTGTCTCTGTCATGTCTACGTGTCTCCCGAACCCGTAGGGTCTACACACTTAAGGTTCGGTGACGCTAGAGTTATAGAGATATTAGTATGCGGTTAACCGAAAGTTGTTCGGAGTCCTGGATGAGATCCCGGACGTCACGAGGAGTTCCGGAATGGTCCCGAGGTAAAGATATATGATGATGTCCAGTTTCGGCCACCGGGAGAGTTTCGGGGTCACCGGTATTGTACGAGGCCACCGGAAGGGTCCCGGGGGTCCACCGGGTGGGGCCACCTGTGCCGGAGGGCCCCATGGGCTAAAGTGACGTGGGAACCAGCCCCTGGTAGGCCTGGTGCACCCCCCTTGGGCCTCACTTGCGCCTAGGGTTGGAAACCCTAAAGGGGTGGGGGCGCCTCCACCTGGCTTGGGGGCCAAGCCATCCCCTAGGCCGCCGCCCCTCCCATTAGATGGGATCTCTAGGGGCCGGCTATCGGTGTACTAGAGTAGGGGTACCCTAGTATCCCGAACTTGTGCACGGGCAGTCGCAGCATCCCGCGGCAAGGCTTGCCGGGTGACCGCCAAGGTCCTCCGTAGTTCCTTTGGAGCCATTCAAGAACAAAGTATCCAAGCCAAGGAGACAAGACCCCGGCAAGAGGAGCTTGCCGGGAAGGCCAACCAAGGCATCTCAAGGAACTTGCCGCGACGCGCCACGTGTCCCGGCAAGGCCCGGTGAGCGACAAGCTCCCGGATGCGATAAGACAACGACCGCGGCAAGGCGCTTGCCGCGGCAAGCCTACACTCTGTACCTACGCTCCAGTACATCCACCAACGTGTCGCTCTGGGACCTTTCCAGGCGTACGTGGCGGGAGGCTGTGCAGCCAGCGGTACACGGTGGCAAGCGGCGCTGACAAGATTGCCATCGTGGCGAGCGGTGGCATCCCTGACGGTCCCTTTTGCACTATTTGGGCGACGCAGACAGGCATTTAATGCCCTTGTTCCCTGCCGTCAGGGTTAGGTATGATACACTGTAGCAGGCGGCTGTACCAACCGCAACATCTTTCCATTTTTACCCTTGTCTACGTTGCCACCTGTCGGTGACCCCTTGAGCATATAAAAGGAGGCCCATGTGCAACGTAGGGAGGAGGTCGGTCAAAAAGAACACTCACGCTCGGTCTCGTTAGCTGCTGGTGTGTACTGTAGCACTCAGCGCTCCCGAGCAAGAACTCAATACAAACCACAAAGCAGGAGTAGGGTTTTACGCATCCGTGCAGCCCGAACCTGGGTAAACTACTCGTGTGCTTCGCCTCGATCTACTCTTCGTGCGATCTCCGCCCCCCTGCCGAACCGAAAGGGGCTCGGTCCGCCGGTCCCATAGGTGTTCGTGGATTAGTCCCCCGACATCTTTGGCGCGCCAGGTAGGGGGGCGGCGAGGTTGTGTGAACCTGATCCGGCGTTCGCATGAGCTAAATCTTCATCGTCTTCATCGACATGCCGCCGAAGAAGAAGGCTTCGGAGGCGGCTGCTCCGTCCGCGCCGAACCCACCATCGCCAGAGCAAACGGCTGGTGGGGTAGACGCCGGCGGAAGAACGGGCGTCGACGAGGGAGCTCACGGTGCTGCCAGGTCCAAGGACAAGGCCGCGCTACCCATCGGCGGCGCAGTCGGCTCCCACAACGACCGGGCGCACTCCAAGACCTCGGCGTCCGTACATGCACCGCGCCCATCCCAGGAGGTGCGGGACCGGCAGCGTCATGATACTCACGGTACCATACGTTTGCTGGACCAAGATCGAGCTGGTGGATCTCGGAGTGCTCAAGACCAGCATGCACGCCAACATGCTGGCGCGAGCGGGGCACGGTCGCCTGGACGAGATACTGCTCCTTCTAACTTGGTTAGAAGTCCGAGCATATCCCGCTCCTCACACCGTTCACCGTCGCCACCCGTCACTTCAGCAGAAGCTTTGGCGCGAGCTCAACTGCTCCTAGACTACCCGTCAGCGGCAGACAAGATCGACGACTGGAGGGCCACCATTCAGAGTCTCATCGGCTTCGCCAACGGCGACAATCCACGGCAGCCGAGTACTTCGCAGCCGCGGCAAGTCAGCCAGGCACGAGCCGGTGGCGACAAGACCGGTGGGGGTGCAACCACCGTGCACTCTCCGCCCCGAAGGCCAAGATCGCCGACTCGCCGGATCCACCACGACAGCGACTCCACCACGTCATCAGATCCTCGAGCTCGTCGCGATCAGCGCCAAGTTCTTCACGAACGACAACAAGAAGACGCTCGTACTCGCATCGAGCGCCGAAGAGAAGCGCGGCGTCAATCAAACCAGCGCGCTGGGCCCTCTGTCGACATGCATGCGCCAGGGGAACCAGGCGACTTGCCATACGCGGTAGGTTGCCCTGCGTTTACTCGTGAGCTGCGGCAAGTCCAGTGGCCCAGCAAGAAGAATTTCAAGCCAGACGTACCAGAGAAGTACGACGGCAAGTCGCATCCGTCGGAGTTCCTCAGCATCTACACCATCGCGATGCAAGCTGCCGGGGGGCGGGACGACAAGATCCTTGCCAACTACTTCCCGCTGGTGCTCAAGCCCAACGTCAGGTCCTGGCTCATGCATTTGCCGGAAAACTCCATATCCTCCTGGGCAGACCTATGCCATTAGTTCGTCGGCGCCTTTACAGGCGGCCACAAACCTCATGGCCAAGAGAGTGACCTTCACCTGCTCGCCCAGAAGGAAGGAGAGCCCCTGCACAAGTACATTCAGAGATTCGGCCGTGTACAGCACAACATCCCAGATGTCCACCCTGCCGCGGTCATCAGCGCATTCCATCAGAACGTGCGTAACCGCAGGATGCGGGAGGAGATGGCGATGTGCAAGATCAGAGACGTCAGTGAGCTGTATGCCCTGGCCGACAAGTGTGCACGTGCTGAGGAAGGGAGGAAACTCCCCGGAGAGAATACAGGAGCAGGAGGATCTGACAGCGAGGATGCTGCCCCGGCAAAGAAAAACCGGCGGCGGAACAACAGGAAGAAGAAAGGCAAAGATGTGCTAGTCATTGAGCAGTCCGGCAACGAAGGTGGCGCCAAGAAAGCCAAAGCTGGTAGCTCCGGCAAGGAGATTGCCGCATGCACCAACTGCCAGCCTATGGCGGTCGCCGACAAGCAGGACGGCACCGACAAGCAGTACTGCAAGATCCACCGCACCAAGGGCCATGACCTCCAGAGCTGCAAGAAAGTCGAACAACTTGTCCATTAGCAAAAGGCTGAATACGAGCGACGCGACAAGCAGAGGGCCCAAGGAGGCGCTGGAGAATCCGGCAAGAAGCGCGCCGCCCGGGGAGGACGCCGCGGCAAGGCCAAGCAGCGGCAAGGAGACAGACCTCCCCGCGGCCGCGACAAGGATGAAGATGACGACGACGACGAAGACATGGATGATGTCGAGACTAGTGAGCAGGAGTTCCAGAAAGCCACAAAGGTCTTGTGCGTTGACGGCGGTGCTTCTCTGCATACTTCGCACCGCCAACTCAAGCAGTGAGTGCGGGAAGTCAATGCGGCGGAACCACCTGTCGAGTCATGCAAGCTTCTGAAATGGTCCAGCACGCCTATCATCTTTGATATTGAGGACCACCCTGATCGCATAACTGCGGTCGGGTGCTTACCGATGTTGGTTTCACCAACTATCCGCAACCTCAAGGTCACTAAGATGCTAATTGACGGCGGGGCCGGCTTGAACCTGATCTCCTCCGCTGTACTCCAGAAACTCCAGATCCCTGACAGCGAGCTTGAAGAGACCAGCACATTCCAAGGAATCAACCCGGGAAGGAGCAAGCCGAAGGGGAAGGTCACGTTGCCAGTAACATTTGGCAGTGAGTTGAACTTCAGGACTGAGAGGGTCACTTTTGACGTTGCCGAGTTTCCTTTGCCTTACAATGGGATACTCGGCCGTCCAGCACTCACCAAGTTCATGGAAGCCTCTCACTACGCATACAACATGCTGAAGATGCCAGGCCCGATAAGCGTCATCTCTGTCCCTGGCGACAAGAAGGATGCTCTTATCTGCGCCGACAAGATCTACCGGGAAGCGGTAGCCGCAACAGATCGCAAGTCACCTGCCGTTGAAGCTCCCGGGGGGAAAGAAGAAGACCAAGTCCGGCAAGAGTTCTGATGCCCACTCCGACAAGCGCACCTCTTCGGAGTGCTGCGCTACCGTCAAGGACGCACCATCGAGCTCCACCGGCAAGTGTAAGAAGACAATGGCAGCTCCGCCAGAGACCAAGAAGGTGTCCGCCAAGGAGGACGACACTGGTGGTACCTTCACCATCAGTGCCACTCTTGACCCTAAATAGGAAAGCGCGCTCATTGCTTTCCTGCGGGCGAATGTCGACGTGTTTGCGTGGCAACCGTCTGACATCCCCGGTGTTCCCAGGAAAGTAATTGAGCACCATCTTGCCGTTTGTCCTCATGCGCGGCCCGTCAAGCAGAAGGTCAGGAAGCAAGTAGTGGAGCGCCAAGAATTCATCGCAGAAGAGATCAAGAAATTGGAAGCAGCAGGCCTTGTCAGAAGAGTGCTCCATCCTACGTGGTTGGCCAATCCTGTAGTCGTGCGCAAGGCAAACGGGAAATGGAGGCTTTGCATCGACTTTACCGATGTTAATAAAGCTTGTCCCAAAGACCCATTTCCCTTGCCGCGCATTGACCAGATCGTTGACTCCACGGCCGGATGTGACTTGCTTTCATTTCTTGACGCATACTCAGGATACCATCAAATCTTCATGGCAAAAGAAGATGAGGAGAAGACCGCATTCATCACTCCATGTGGCATGTACTGTTTCATACGGATGCCTTTTGGTTTAAAGAATGCTGGTTCAACATTTGCAAGGGTAGTCCATGTCGCTCTTGAGCCACAAATACACAGAAATGTGGAAGCCTACATGGATGACATAGTGGTCAAGAGCAAGGACAAGGCAACCCTGATTCAAGATTTAGACAAAACCTTTGCAAATCTACGCAAGATCAACCTCAAGCTCAACCCCGAGAAGTGTGTGTTCGGAGTCCACTCCGGCAAGCTTCTCGGGTTCTTTGTGTCTCAGCGAGGAATTGAAGCCAATCCCGAGAAGATCAAGGCCATTGAGCAGATTGAAGCACCAAAGCGCGTCAAGGATGTACGAAGGCTTGCCGGTTGCGTGGCTGCTCTCAGCAGGTTTATCTCTAGGTCTGCTGACCGTGCCCTGCCGTTTTTCAAAATATTGAAAAAGGCAGGTCCAATGAAATGGACTCCGGAAGCGGAGGCTGCGCTGCAGGACTTGAAGACATACCTGTCCTCCACTCCAACACTTGTCGCACCTAAGCCACAAGAGAAGTTGCTGCTGTATATAGCGGCAACTAATCAAGTGGTTAGTGCTGCGTTAGTAGCAGAGAGGGAGGCAGATGACGAGCCAGCAACCACGGCAGGCGCATCCAGCGACAAGCATGGGGCTTCCCCGACAAGTTCTGGTCCCGACAAAGATGGATCTGCGCAGGTGCGCGAGGAGATACAGAAGAGAATGGTGCAGCGCCCAGTTTACTTTGTCAGTTCCCTTCTGCAGGGGGCTAGGTCAAGGTACTCTGGTGTGCAGAAATTGCTTTTCGGCCTTCTCATGGCCTCGAGAAAGCTGCGCCATTATTTCCAAGCACATCAGATCACAGTTGTCACTCGTTTTTCGCTGAAGAGGATACTACAGAATCCAGAAGCAACAGGCAGCATTGTTGAGTGGGCACTGGAACTGTCAAGCTTTGGCCTCAAGTTTGAGAGTACTTCAACTATCCAAAGCAGAGCATTGGCAGAATTCACAGCAGAGTGGACGCCAACACCAGATGAAGAAATTCCAGAAACGAGCATCCCCATCAAGGAAGCAAGCAAAGACTGGCTGATGTACTTTGATGGTGCTGTGACGCCCCCGATTTGACCGTACACTAATCATGCACGCAAATGTGTACGATCAAGATCAAGGACTCACGGGTAGATATCACAACACAACTCTACAAATAAAATAAGTCATACAAGCATCATATTACAAGCCAGGGGCCTCGAGGGCTCGAATACAAGAGCTCGATCATAGACGAGTCAGCGGAAGCAACAATATCTGAGTACAGACATAAGTTAAACAAGTTTGCCTTAAGAAGGCTAGCACAAACAGGGATACAGATCGAAAGGGGTGCAGGCCTCCTGCCTGGGATCCTCCTAAACTACTCCCGGTCATCGTCAGCGGACATCACGTAGTAGTAGGCACCTCCGATGTAGTAGGAGTCGTCGTCGAGGGTGGCGTCTGGATCCTGGGCTCCAACATCTGGTTGCGACAACCAGGTAGAAGGGGTAGGGGGAAAAGAGGGAGAAAGCAACCGTGAGTACTCATCCAAAGTACTCGCAAGCAAGGAGCTACACTACATATGCATGGGTATCAAATGGAATAAGGGTATCATATGTGGACTGAACTGCAGAATGCCAGAATAAGAGGGGAATAACTAATCCTGTCGAAGACTACGCTTCTGGCAGCCTCCGTCTTGCGGCATGTAGAAGAGAGTAGACCGAAGTCCTCCAAGTAGCATCGCATAGCATAATCCTAACCGATGATCCTCTCCTCGTCGCCCTGTGAGAGAGCGATCACCGGTTGTATCTGGCACTTGGAAGGGTGTGTTTTATTAAGTATCCAGTTCTAGTTGTCATAAGGTCAAGGTACAACTCTGGGTCGTCCTTTTACCGAGGGACACGGCTATTCGAATAGATTAACTTCCCTGCAGGGGTGCACCACATACCCCAACACGCTCGATCCCATTTGGCCGGACACACTTTTCTGGGTCATGCCCGGCCTCGGAAGATCAACACGTCGCAGCCCTACCTAGGCACAACAGAGAGGTCAGCACGCCGGTCTAAATCCTATGGCGCAGGGGTCTGGGCCCATCGCCCTTTGCAAACCTGCACGTTGCGTACACGGCCGGAAGCAGACCTAGCCTAGTGGCTTTCCAGTCCAATCCGGCGCGCGCCACTCAGTCGCTGACGTCATGAAGGCTTCGGCTGATACCACGACGCCGGGATACCCATAACTACTCCCGCGTAGATGGTTAGTGCGTATAGACCAAATGGCCAGACTCAGATCAAATACCCAGATCTCGTTAAGCGTGTTAAGTATCCGCGAACGCCGACCAGGGCCATGCCCACCTCTCTCCTAGGTGGTCGGAACCTGCCCTGTCGCTCTGCCTCAAAGATCCACTCGCGGGTGCTCCTACGAGCCGACCCATCTTTAATCACCACATGTATCATGTATAGAGTATATAGTAAATACCCGTGATCACCTCCCGAGTGATCACGGCCCGATAGTATAGCATGGCAGACGGACAAGAATGTAGGGCCACTGATGATAAACTAGCATCCTATACTAAGCATTAGGATTGCAGGTAAAGGTAACAACGGTAGTAGCAAGGACAGGCTATGCATCAGTATAGGATTAACGGGAAGCAGTAACATGCTACACTACTCTAATGCAAGCAGTATAGAGAAGAGTAGGCGATATCTGGTGATCAAAGGGGGGGCTTGCCTGGTTGCTCTGGCAAGAGAGAGGGGTCGTCAACTCCGTAGTCATACTGGGTAGCAGCGGCGTCGGTCTCGGTGTCTAGCGGAAGAAGAGGGGGGAGAAACAATAAATACAATGCAAACAAATGCATAACAATGCATGACAAAGCAAAGCGTGATGCTAGGCGTGCCCTAACGCGGTATGAGGTGATACCGGTGAAGGAGGGAAACATCCGGGAAAGTATCCCCGGCATTTCGCGTTTTCGGGCAGAGGAGCCGGAGGGGGAAAGTTGCAAGTTGGATATGTTAGGGATGCGTGGCGGACGAACGGGCTACGTATCCGGGTTCGTCTCGTCGTTCTGAGCAACTTTCATGTACAAAGTTTTTCCATCCGAGCTACGGTTTATTTTATATGATTTTCTAAAGTTTTAAATCATTTTTAGAATTTATTTAATTAATTTAATACAACATTATCTAGAACAGTGTTTGCTGACGTCATCATGACGTCAGCACAACGTCAGCAGTCAACAGAGGTGTTGATTGGGTCGCTGACGTGTGGGTCCCACTGGTCATTGACTGTTTAGCCTAATTAATGTTTAACTAATCTAATTACCGTTTAATTAAACTAATTAGTTAATTAGGTTAATCTAATTAAGATCAATTAACTTAATTAATTAATTAATTAATTATTATTTATTTTTTTAATCCTTTTTTTTCGTTCTGGGGGGCGTGGGCCCCGTTTGGCAGTGGCCCAGAGGGGCCATAGCAGGTCGGGCGCTACTGGTAACGGGCGTAGGGGCGCTCGACAGGGGCCAACCCGGGCGCTGGCCTCGGGTGAGACCAGCGGCGCGGCGGGGCCAGTCCGGTCACCGGCGGGGAAGCCGCAGCATCGCCGGCGAGGCGGGGC
>LT934121.1:599474246-599545861 GCA_900231445.1 Triticum turgidum subsp. durum
CAGTCCAGCGTGCGGCGAGGTGGGGCGTCGGGGTGGCACCGGGGACGGGCGCCGGCGTCAGGCGCGAGATCGGGCTCCTCCCCGATCCAATCCAGCGAGAGAGAGGGGAGGGAAACGAGAGAGAGAGTGGGGGTCGTGGGGGAAGTGGGGAGAGGTGGGGACCGAGCGAGGGGATCGGCTAGGGTTAGAGGGATTGGGTGGGCTAGCCGGTTGGGGCCAGTTGGGCCCGGCGTGCTGGGCCGAAGCCCAGTGGGGGGGTGACTGCTTTTCTTCTTTTCTTTTTGTTAGTTTGTTTTCTGTTTTTTGTATTTTCTTTCTTTTATTTATTTTCTATTCTGTATATTTAGTTTAAAGCACTTAAGGACTTTGTAAAATTATGTTTTCTTCACTAAAATTACCATAGCAATATTTGACACACACCAAACATTTTTGTTTAAATGTTTTGAAAACTTTGACTGTTTGCTAAATTTAAATTTGAATTTAGAGTGTTTTGATCTAACACGCGAATACCAACAGTAAACGAGATGACGTGGCATCATTAGAGAAGTTTTACTATAGCTTAATTATCCGGGCGTCACAATTCTCCTCCACTACAAGAAATCTCGTCCCGAGATTTAAGAGGGGAGTAAGGGGGGAGTTCTGGTTACGAAATTCTAACGATTCTTCTCGATTATAGTTGCTCTTCTCGAAGAGGTCGATCCATTACATTGATGTCTTCATTTCTCTGTTTCAGGTCATCATGATGAAGTTGTCGTCCTTCCTTCGGGAACTCCACCGCACTTATGTAAAAGGATAAGGGGTAACTCGGAAGAACGGAACTCTGCACTGTTGCTTATCTGGTAGATAACATTAGGGAAGGTGGTGAAAAGTAACTCTCGAATTGAAACTTAAGAAATTATCGAGAGCAAAGTAAGAAGGTACCATAATATGTTTGAAACGGATAGACAATCGTCGTTGCCTGAAACAAGGCAACGGGCATAGATATTGTGATTAATATCAGAATTGATGATCCCATGGAAGGTGGCTCGTGAATTACATACGAAGCCAAGCGTGAGGAATAACTTTAGAAACATGGTTTACAGGAGAGTCAGGTTCCGATCCTGTGACCTGTGGGTTATGGGCCCACCATGTGGGTTAAAATTAGGAAGGGGGCTGACATCTTGCACGGTCACGATAGTAAGGCATGTCAGAGGGTAGCCTGTTAGTTATGTCAGCAACAACATCGATACCAAGGGCGAGGGACAAAGAGAACCATTTTCCTGCTCGCTGAACGAGGCGGACCAATAGGCAAAGTTCTCATCCATCGGTGGTTACTGGAATGTCATCAACAATAGTAACAAGGTCTTACTGACAGAGTTGTACACCGAGGTGTTTGCACAAGCAGTTAATTATTACTGCTTACATCATATAGATCATAGAAAAGGTTTAAACCAACCAATGGAAAGGAAAAAAAATTTATCAGATTTAATCAGAACAATGGAAAGAAAAATGTGTTTAAACACATAATTCAGGGGTATATCCTTCCCAAGGACAAGCAGAGAATGATATCCATGACAGGATATAACGTAGAAAACCCTTTAGGAAGGGGAGAGAAATTTCATGACATTACCCATATAGCGGTGTTTGGGTAATTTAGCAGGAAACATTTAGCATTGGCTTCAAATGTCCTTGTTGAAAATCGGAGTACCACAAACATGCTTCGAGATAGCATTGCATGGTCTTCAAGCAAGTTCAGACTTTGGAAACAAAAAGGGATCCATCAGGAAGAACTTATAGAATAAGTCTTATAATTTCCTCAGGGAAGAATGGTTAACCTTGCTAATAAGGAAACTATAACAGCAGGTCATCCGGCCAGGTGTGTTGGACATGCCATCACCTTACCGGGTCATAAAAGACCAGTGTTTATAACTCTTGAAAATATGTTCTCACCATCATATCTGACCGAGGTGCTGATCTAATTGGTGTCATGATACCTCAGACTCAGGATGCCTGAGAAGAAAGGTGCAACACAAATTGTCGAGATGACATCGAAGATTCTCGGGAGATGAACTATGGAAGCGAGTTTTGAACAAGGGTTCATCATTAATCCAAGGAGAGGTGAGGAGGTGACTGATTGACTCAGCGACAATCCATTGAGATTTCCAAAATATGGATTTCCACAACTATGTGAACAAGGAGATAACAATAGCTAGATCAAATGACTTAATGATGTATGCTCGAGGAAAACATGCACAGTTAAACATTGGTTGAAATGTGCACCTGAAATAGGAGCTAAGTAGCACGATCAACTTTCGAATGATGATTCAATAAGCCATAGACGTAGAATGAAACTATAGACCAATAACTTCAAAGCAATAGGGTTGCTAGAAGTTTAGAATTTACACATCATAGACCATTTGTCGGTATTTCGGTTAGAAACAACACGGGGACCAAGAAATGAATGCAAAAGGCGAGAGATATTACTATATCAAGAATTCTCAAGAGGTGGTAAAATTACCATGAAATTCTTGACATAAAAGGTGGTAACATTCCAAGGTAAAGAAGAACAAATGCTGGATAGCAAGGATCTCAAGGTATAACACAAAACACGAATAAGTTTGTGTTGAACGGAAGGCAATAAAGTAGTCGGTGATAACACAAACCATTGAGGGGCGAGGATGGTATTTCTCATCAAGAATTCGATATATACCTTGGAAAAGCTCAGGATGTTGCTGATGACCACGACACATTTGTCGAGAAATTTCATGAAGATGTAATGGGTTGGCGATGACATCAAGTCAAATAATACCTGAAGAAGAACTCATAAGAAGTTATGCAGTTCCGTGATAATCTCGAGATACCAGAGGGGGGTAATACTCGATGACAGGTCAAAGTAGAGGTTGGCCTGGGGTATTGCTCTACAAAAGACAAGCGCTTAAACTTGCACGTGAAATGGTATTTAAAGGAGAACATGGTCGGAACCACGATTGCAAAAGGTCAGATCCCAGATATAAGATGAACTTATACCAAAGGAATAATTTAATTTAAGAGAAGCTTTAACGATAAGATCTACATCGTGTCCATGGGCATGAACACAAGTTCAAAGTCGACTCCCACTTCTCCAATGCATAACCTTTCATTCACTTCTCACTTTCGAAGAAGTTGTAGTGTTGAAATTTTATTTGGCAAAATACCAGAAGTGTATGGCTCGTGAAAACTTTCGAGTTCACACAGTTTAGAGAAGGCATAGGTTCAACCCATCAGGGCATCTTAGGAGTATATACCACAAATTTCAAGAATAAATCACACAAGCTCGATAGTAGAGCATGTTTGAGAAAGCCGAGGATACAATTTACCAAAGGTATTATGTATCCGAGGAAAGGCTCACAGACTTATTGAATATGAAGGACGCTGTCGGATAAAATCCAGCAAATGATCTGGTGGTCCTCAAGGGATCTGGTGCGAGCATCGGTACTCAACCAGAGGGAGAAACAATGCAAGGAGATCAGACTTTAGAAACAACTGACTAATTCAAGGCTCAAATGCAAAGGAATTATCAATTCCAAGACAAGGGATCAGAAGCAATGCTCTGATCAGGGATGGATAAGTTGAATAGCCTTAAGGGTACAATCGACAGCAATTTGATTGGTCGAGATCCAGCTCATGTTTTTAAAATAACGTCTGAGCCGGAAAGATAATTTAAAAGGATCAACTGATGATTGCGTGCATTCGCACTCATGTTGAATCAATAGGGTCAAAAAGACGATGCCTAAGGATACTAACGAATATTGCCAGACATATGGAAAGCATCCATAATGCAAGCAGGCAAGTATTGCAGAGCGATAAGCTACTAAGGATTTTTGGAGGATCGATTAGTATTTCGAAGACCATTGTGAAACACATGAACAACTGGGGATGAGTGGATACTCGATAAGTGCGAGGATTTAATTGAAGGGGTATTCATGTCGCAAGGAACTGCTAGGCAGTAGGCACAAAGTATTCTCGGAAAAATAGAGAAGACTTTGGGGTATCTTGTAATAACAAGATCAATGGGGGATGATCGTATGAATGGCAAGTGTAAGTAGTTATCCATAAGGATTTATCGGTGGTCGGGAATAGCAAAAGTGATGGGCACAAAGTCTCGAGAGGAATAGCAAAGAGTATCTTCGGAATCTTCTGGTGAAGCAGGCCATCATCTGGAATGAAGGGGCTCTCCGGGAGAAAGTATTTACGCGAACCTAGAGTTAGAGTTAGCAAAACCATTTAACCCGAAAAGAAGAGAGATCAGGGCCCTAGAGTAAAGGCGAGGAATAAAATATCCTAATACCACCCAAATGGCGACGTGGGCCCGTAAGCCGCACAGCCATGTTAGTAAAAGTTTTGTAATGTCTAGACTCGACTTCGGCCAAGGAGTGTGGAAGGGGGATTCCTACAGGCAGTCGGCTCTGATACCAACTTGTGACGCCCCTGATTTGACCGTACACTAATCATGCACGCAAATGTGTACGATCAAGATCAAGGACTCACGGGTAGATATCACAACACAACTCTACAAATGAAATAAGTCATACAAGCATCATATTACAAGCCAGGGGCTTCGAGGGCTCGAATACAAGAGCTCGATCATAGACGAGTCAGCGGAAGCAACAATATCTGAGTACAGGCATAAGTTAAACAAGTTTGCCTTAAGAAGGCTAGCACAAACAGGGATACAGATCGAAAGGGGCGCAGGCCTCCTGCCTGGGATCCTCCTAAACTACTCCTGGTCGTCGTCAGCGGACAGCACGTAGTAGTAGGCACCTCCGATGTAGTAGGAGTCGTCGTCGAGGGTGGCGTCTGGATCCTGGGCTCCAACATCTGGTTGCGACAACCAGGTAGAAGGGGTAGGGGGAAAAGAGGGAAAAAGCAACCATGAGTACTCATCCAAAGTACTCGCAAGCAAGGAGCTACACTACATATGCATGGGTATCAAATGGAATAAGGGTATCATATGTGGACTGAACTGCAGAATGCCAGAATAAGAGGGGAATAACTAATCCTGTCGAAGACTACGCTTCTGGCAGCCTCCGTCTTGCGGCATGTAGAAGAGAGTAGACTGAAGTCCTCCAAGTAGCATCGCATAGCATAATCCTAATCGATGATCCTCTCCTCGTCGCCCTGTGAGAGAGCGATCACCGGTTGTATCTGGCACTTGGAAGGGTGTGTTTTATTAAGTATCCGGTTCTAGTTGTCATAAGGTCAAGGTACAACTCCGGGTCGTCCTTTTACCGAGGGACACGGCTATTCGAATAGATTAACTTCCCTGCAGGGGTGCACCACATACCCCAACATGCTCGATCCCATTTGGCCGGACACACTTTTCTGGGTCATGCCCGGCCTCGGAAGATCAACATGTCGCAGCCCTACCTAGGCACAACAGAGAGGTCAGCACGCCGGTCTAAATCCTATGGCGTAGGGGTCTGGGCACATCGCCCTTTGCACACCTGCACGTTGCGTACGCGGCCGGAAGCAGACCTAGCCTAGTGGCTTTCCAGTCCAATCCGGCGCGCGCCACTCAGTCGCTGACGTCACGAAGGCTTCGGCTGATACCACGACGCCGGGATGAAGGAAATATGCCCTAGAGGCAATAATAAAGTTATTATTTATTTCCTCATATCATGATAAATGTTTATTATTCATGCTAGAATTGTATTAACCGGAAACATAATACATGTGTGAATACATAGACCAACAGAGTGTCACTAGTATGCCTCTACTTGACTAGCTCGTTAATCAAAGATGGTTATGTTTCCTAACCATGAACAAGGAGTTGTTATTTGATTAACGAGGTCACATCATTAGTAGAATGATCTGATTGACATGACCCATTCCATTAGCTTAGCACCCGATCGTTTAGTATGTTGCTATTGCTTTCTTCATGACTTATACATGTTCCTATAACTATGAGATTATGCAACTCCCGTTTACCGGAGGAACACTTTGGGTACTACCAAACGTCACAACGTAACTGGGTGATTATAAAGGAGTACTACAGGTGTCTCCAATGGTAGATGTTGGGTTGGCGTATTTCGAGATTAGGGTTTGTCACTCCGATTGGCGGAGAGGTATCTCTGGGCCCTCTCGGTAATGCACATCACATAAGCCTTGCAAGCACTGCAACTAATAAGTTAGTTGTGAGATGATGTATTACGGAACGAGTAAAGAGACTTGCCGGTAACGAGATTGAACTAGGTATTGGATACCGACGATCGAATCTCGGGCAAGTAACATACCGATGACAAAGGGAACAACGTATGTTGTTATGCGGTCTGACCGATAAAGATCTTCGTAGAATATGTAGGAGCCAATATGGGCATCCAGGTCCCGCTATTGGTTATTGACCGGAGACGTGTCTCGGTCATGTCTACATTGTTCTCGAACCGTAGGGTCCGCACGCTTAACGTTACGATGACAGTTATTATGAGTTTATGCATTTTGATGTACCGAAGGTTGTTCGGAGTCCCGGATGAGATCACGGACATGACGAGGAGTCTCGAAATGGTCGAGACGTAAAGATTGATATATTGGAAGCCTATGTTTGGGCACCGGAAGTGTTCCGGGTGAAATCGGGATTTTACCGGATTACCGGGAGGGTTACCGGAACCCCCCGGGAGGCAAATGGGCCTATTGGGCCTTAGTGGAAAAGAGAGAAGGGGCAGCCCACAGGCTAGCCGGCCGAACCCCCCTTCCCTAGTCCTATTAGGACTAGGAGAAGGGGCCGGCCCCCCTCTCTTCTCTTTCTCCCGAAGAGTCCTACTAGGAATAGGATTTGGGGGAAGGAGTCCTACTCCCGGTAGGAGTGGGACTCCTCCCTGCGCCTCCCTCCTAGCCGGCCGACCCCCTTGCCCCTGGCCTTTATATACGGGGGCAGGGGGCACCCCATAGAAAAACAACTTGATCCTTGAGATCGTTCCTTAGCCGTGTGCGGTGCCCCCTGCCACCAAATTCCACCTCGATCGTACCGTTGTAGTGCTTAGGCGAAGCCCTGCGTCGGTAGTACATCAAGATCGTCATCACGCCGTCGTGCTGACGAAACTCTTCCCCGAAGCTTTGCTGGATCGGAGCCCGAGGAACGTCATCGAGCTGAACGTGTGCTAAGAACTCGGAGGTGCCGGAGTAACGGTGCTTGGATCGGTCGGATCGGGAAGAAGACGTACGACTACTTCCTCTATGTTGTGTGATCGCTTCCGCAGTCGGTCTGCGTTGGTACGTAGACAACACTCTCCCCTCTCGTTGCCGTGCATCACCATGATCTTGCGTGTGCGTAGGGAAATTTTGAAATTACTGCGTTCCCCAACAGTGGCATCCGAGCCTAGGTTTTATGGTTTGATCTTATATGCACGAGTAGAACACAAGTGAGTTGTGGGCGATACAAGTCATACTGCCTACCAGCATGTCATACTTTAGTTCGGCGGTATTGTTGGTTGAGACGATCCGGACCAACCTTACGCGTACTCTTACGCGAGACCGGTTCCCTCGACGTGCTTTGCATATAGATGGCTTGCGGAAGACTGTCTCTCCAACTTTAGTTGAACCAAGTGTGACTACGCCCGGTCCTTGAGAAGGTTAAAACGGAGTCTATTTGACGAACTATCGTTGTGGTTTTGATGCGTAGGTGAGATGAGTTCTTACTTAAGCCCGTAGCAGCCACGTAAAACTTGCAACAACAAAGTAGAGGACGTCTAACTTGTTTTTGCAGGGTATGTTGTGATGTGATATGGTCAAGGCATGATGCTGATTTTATTGTATGAGATGATCATGTTTTGTAACCAAGTTATCGGCAACTGGCAGGAGCCATATGGTTGTCGCTTTATTGTATGCAATGCAATCGCGATGTAATGCTTTACTTTATCACTAAGCGGTAGCGATAGTCGTGGAAGCATAAGATTGGCGAGACGACAACGATGCTACGATGGAGATCAAGGTGTCGCGCCGGTGACGATGGTGATCATGACGGTGCTTCGGAGATGGAGATCACAAGCACAAGATGATGATGGCCATATCATATCACTTATATTGATTGCATGTGATGTTTATCCTTTTATGCATCTTATCTTGCTTTGATTGACGGTAGCATTATAAGATGATCTCTCACTAAATTATCAAGAAGTGTTCTCCCTGAGTATGCACCGTTGCCAAAGTTCGTCGTGCCCAGACACCACGTGATGATCGGGTGTGATAAGCTCTACGTCCATCTACAACGGGTGCAAGCCAGTTTTGCACACGCAAAATACTCAGGTTATACTTGACGAGCCTAGCATATGTAGATATGGCCTCGGAACACAGAGACCGAAAGGTCGAGCGTGAATCATATAGTAGATATGATCAACATGACGATGTTCACCATTGAAAACTACTCCATCTCACGTGATGATCGGTTATGGTTTAGTTGATTTGGATCACGTGATCACTTAGAGGATTAGAGGGATGTCTATCTAAGTGGGAGTTCCTAAGTAATTTGATTAACTGAACTTAAACTTATCATGAACTTAGTACCTGATAGTATCTTGCTTGTAGATAGATGGCTCGTGCTATTGTTCCGTTGAATTTTAATGCGTTCCTTGAGAAAGCAAAGTTGAAAAATGATGGTAGCAATTACACGGACTGGGTCCGTAACCTGAGGATTATCCTCATTGCTGCACAGAAGAATTACATCCTGGAAGCACCGCTGGGTGACAGGCCTGCTGCTGGAGCAACGCCAGATGTTATGAACGTCTGGCAGAGCAAAGCTGATGACTACTCGATAGTTCAGTGTGCCATGCTTTACAGCTTAGAATCGGGACTTCAACGACGTTTTGAACGTCATGGAGCATATGAGATGTTCCAGGAGTTGAAGTTAATATTTCAAGCAAATGCCCGAATTGAGAGATATGAAGTCTCCAATAAGTTCTATAGCTGTAAGATGGAGGAGAACAGTTCTGTCAGTGAGCATATACTCAAGATGTCTGGGTATAATAATCACTTGATTCAGATGGGAGTTAATCTTCCAGATGATTGCGTCATTGACAGAATTCTCCAATCACTGCCACCAAGCTACAAGAGCTTCGTGATGAACTATAATATGCAAGGGATGAACAAGACTATTCCCGAGCTCTTCGCAATGCTGAAAGCTGCGGAGGTAGAAATCAAGAAGGAGCATCAAGTGTTGATGGTTAACAAAACCACTAGTTTCAAGAAAAAGGGCAAAGGGAAGAAGAAGGGAAACTTCAAGAAGAACAGCAAGCAAGTTGCTGCTCAGGAGAAGAAACCCAAGTCTGGACCTAAGCCTGAAACTGAGTGCTTCTACTGCAAGCAGACTGGTCACTGGAAGCGGAACTGCCCCAAGTATTTGGCGGATAAGAAGGATGGCAAAGTGAGCAAAGGTATATGTGATATACATGTTATTGATGTGTACCTTACTAGAGCTCGCAGTAGCACCTGGGTATTTGATACTGGTTCTGTTGCTAATATTTGCAACTCGAAACAGGGACTACGGAATAAGCGGACACTAGCAAAGGACGAGGTGACGATGCGCGTGGGAAACGGTTCCAAAGTCGATGTGATCGCGGTCGGCACGCTACCTCTACATCTACCTTCGGGATTAATATTAGACCTAAATAATTGTTATTTGGTGCCAGCGTTGAGCATGAACATTATATCTGGATCTTGTTTAATGCGAGACGGTTATTCATTTAAATCAGAGAATAATGGTTGTTCTATTTATATGAATAATATCCTTTATGGTCATGCACCTTTGAAGAGTGGTCTATTCTTGTTGAATCTCGAAGATAGTGATACACATATTCATAATGTAGAAGCCAAAAGATGCAAAGTTAATAATGATAGTGCAACTTATTTGTGGCACTGCCGTTTAGGTCATATCGGTGTAAAGCGCATGAAGAAACTCCATACTGATGGGCTTTTGGAATCACTTGATTATGAATCACTTGGTACTTGCGAACCATGCCTCATAGGCAAGATGACTAAAACACCGTTCTCCGGTACTATGGAGAGAGCAACAGATTTGTTGGAAATCATACATACCGATGTATGTGGTCCGATGAATATTGAGGCTCGTGGCGGATATCGTTATTTTCTCACCTTCACAGATGATTTAAGCAGATATGGGTATATCTACTTAATGAAACATAAGTCTGAAACATTTGAAAGGTTCAAAGAATTTCAGAGTGAAGTTGAAAATCATCGTAACAAGAAAATAAAGTTTCTACGATCGGATCGTGGAGGAGAATATTTGAGTTACGAGTTTGGTGTACATTTGAAAAATTGTGGAATAGTTTCGCAACTCACGCCACCCGGAACACCACAGCGTAATGGTGTGTCCGAACGTCGTAATCGTACTTTACTAGATATGGTACGATCTATGATGTCTCTTACTGATTTACCGCTATCGTTTTGGGGTTATGCTTTAGAGACGGCCGCATTCACGTTAAATAGGGCACCATCAAAATCCGTTGAGACGACGCCTTATGAACTATGGTTTGGCAAGAAACCAAAGTTGTCGTTTCTTAAAGTTTGGGGCTGCGATGCTTATGTGAAAAAGCTTCAACCTGATAAGCTCGAACCCAAAGCGGAGAAATGTGTCTTCATAGGATACCCAAAGGAAACCGTTGGGTATACCTTCTATCACAGATCCGAAGGCAAGACATTCGTTGCTAAGAACTGATCATTTCTAGAGAAGGAGTTTCTCTCAAAAGAAGTGAGTGGGAGGAAAGTAGAACTTGACGAGGTAACTGTACCTGCTCCCTTATTGGAAAATAGTACATCACAGAAAACTGTTTCTGCGACACCTATGCCAATCAGTGAGGAAGCTAATGATGATGATCATGAAGCTTCAGATCAAGATTCTACTGAACCACGTAGATCAACCAGAGTGAGATCCGCACCAGAGTGGTACGGTAATCCAGTTCTGGAAGTCATGATGCTAGATCATGATGAACCTACGAACTATGAAGAAGCGATGGTGAGCCCAGATTCCGCAAAGTGGCTTGAGGCCATGAAATCTGAGATGGGATCCATGTATGAGAACAAAGTATGGACTTTGGTTGACTTGCCCGATGATCGGCAAGCAATTGAGAATAAATGGATCTTCAAGAAAAAGACTGACGCTGACGGTAATGTTACTGTCTATAAAGCTCGACTTGTCGCAAAAGGTTTTCGACAAGTTCAAGGGGTTGACTACGATGAGACCTTCTCACCCGTAGCGATGCTTAAGTCCGTCAGAATTATGTTAGCAATTGCCGCATTTTATGATTATGAAATATGGCAGATGGATGTCAAAACTGCATTCCTGAATGGATTTCTGGAAGAAGAGTTGTATATGGTACAACCAGAAGGTTTTGTCGATCCAAAAGGAGCTAACAAAGTATGCAAACTCCAGCGATCCATTTATGGACTGGTGCAAGCATCTCGGAGTTGGAATAAACGCTTTGATAGTGTGATCAAAGCATTTGGCTTTATACAGACTTTTGGAGAAGCCTATATTTACAAGAAAGTGAGTGGGAGCTCTGTAGCATTTCTGATATTATATGTGGATGACATATTGCTAATTGGAAATGATATAGAATTTCTGGATAGCATAAAGGGATACTTGAATAAAAGTTTTTCGATGAAAGACCTCGGGGAAGCTGCATTCATATTAGGCATAAAGATCTACAGAGATAGATCAAAACGCTTAATTGGACTTTCACAATGCACATACCTTGACAAAATTTTGAAGAAGTTCAAGATGGATCAAGCAAAGAAAGGGTTCTTGCCTGTGCTACAAGGTGTGAAGTTGAGTAAGACTCAATGCCCGACCACTGCAGAAGATAGAGAGAAAATGAAAGATGTTCCCTATGCTTCAGCCATAGGCTCTATCATGTATGCAATGCTGTGTACCAGACCTGATGTGTGCCTTGCTATAAGTTTAGCAGGGAGGTACCAAAGTAATCCTGGAATGGATCACTGGACAACGGTCAAGAACATCCTGAAATACCTAAAAAGGACTAAGGATATGTTTCTCGTATATGGAGGTGACAAAGAGCTCACCGTAAGAGGTTATGTTGATGCAAGCTTTGACACTGATCCGGACGATTCTAAATCGCAAACCGGATACGTGTTTACTTTAAACGGTGGAGCTGTCAGTTGGTGCAGTTCTAAACAAAGCGTTGTAGCGGGATCTACATGTGAAGCGGAGTACATAGCTGCTTCGGAAGCAGCGAACGAAGGAGTCTGGATGAAGGAGTTCATATCCGATCTAGGTGTCATACCTGGTGCATCGGGTCCAATGAAAATCTTCTGTGACAATACTGGTGCAATTGCCTTGGCAAAGGAATCCAGATTTCACAAGAGGACCAAACACATCAAGAGACGCTTCAACTCCATCCGGGATTTAGTCCAGGTGGGAGACATAGAGATTTGCAAGATACATACGGATCTGAATGTTGCAGACCCGTTAACTAAGCCTCTTCCACGAGCAAAACATGATCAGCACCAAGGCTCCATGGGTGTTAGAATCATTACTGTGTAATCTAGATTATTGACTCTAGTGCAAGTGGGAGACTGAAGGAAATATGCCCTAGAGGCAATAATAAAGTTATTATTTATTTCCTCATATCATGATAAATGTTTATTATTCATGCTAGAATTGTATTAACCGGAAACATAATACATGTGCGAATACATAGACCAACAGAGTGTCACTAGTATGCCTCTACTTGACTAGCTCGTTAATCAAAGATGGTTATGTTTCCTAACCATGAACAAGGAGTTGTTATTTGATTAACGAGGTCACATCATTAGTAGAATGATCTGATTGACATGACCCATTCCATTAGCTTAGCACCCGATCGTTTAGTATGTTGCTATTGCTTTCTTCATGACTTATACATGTTCCTATAACTATGAGATTATGCAACTCCCGTTTACCGGAGGAACACTTTGGGTACTACCAAACGTCACAACGTAACTGGGTGATTATAAAGGAGTACTACAGGTGTCTCCAATGGTAGATGTTGGGTTAGCGTATTTCGAGATTAGGGTTTGTCACTCCGATTGTCAGAGAGGTATCTCTGGGCCCTCTCGGTAATGCACATCACATAAGCCTTGCAAGCACTGCAACTAATATGTTAGTTGTGAGATGATGTATTACGGAACGAGTAAAGAGACTTGCCGGTAACGAGATTGAACTAGGTATTGGATACCGACGATCGAATCTCGGGCAAGTAACATACCGATGACAAAGGGAACAACGTATGTTGTTATGCGGTCTGACCGATAAAGATCTTCGTAGAATATGTAGGAGCCAATATGGGCATCCAGGTCCCGCTATTGGTTATTGACCGGAGACGTGTCTCGGTCATGTCTACATTGTCCTCGAACCGTCGGGTCCGCACGCTTAACGTTACGATGACAGTTATTATGAGTTTATGCATTTTGATGTACCGAAGGTTGTTCGGAGTCCCGGATGAGATCACGGACATGACGAGGAGTCTCGAAATGGTCGAGACGTAAAGATTGATATATTGGAAGCCTATGTTTGGGCACCGGAAGTGTTCCGGGTGAAATCGGGATTTTACCGGATTACCGGGAGGGTTACCGGAACCCCCCGGGAGGCAAATGGGCCTATTGGGCCTTAGTGGAAAAGAGAGAAGGGGCAGCCCACAGGCTAGCCGGCCGAACCCCCCTTCCCTAGTCCTATTAGGACTAGGAGAAGGGGCCGGCCCCCCTCTCTTCTCTTTCTCCCGAAGAGTCCTACTAGGAATAGGATTTGGGGGAAGGAGTCCTACTCCCGGTAGGAGTGGGACTCCTCCCTGCGCCTCCCTCCTAGCCGGCCGACCCCCTTGCCCCTGGCCTTTATATACGGGGGCAGGGGGCACCCCATAGAAAAACAACTTGATCCTTGAGATCGTTCCTTAGCCGTGTGCGGTGCCCCCTGCCACCAAATTCCACCTCGATCGTACCGTTGTAGTGCTTAGGCGAAGCCCTGCGTCGGTAGTACATCAAGATCGTCATCACGCCGTCGTGCTGACGAAACTCTTCCCCAAAGCTTTGCTGGATCGGAGCCCGAGGAATGTCATCGAGCTGAACGTGTGCTAAGAACTCGGAGGTGCCGGAGTAACGGTGCTTGGATCGGTCGGATCGGGAAGAAGACGTACGACTACTTCCTCTACGTTGTGTGATCGCTTCCGCAGTCGGTCTGCGTTGGTACGTAGACAACACTCTCCCCTCTCGTTGCCGTGCATCACCATGATCTTGCGTGTGCGTAGGGAAATTTTGAAATTACTGCGTTCCCCAACACGGGATACCCATAACTAATCCCGCGTAGATGGTTAGTGCGTATAGACCAAATGGCCAGACTCAGATCAAATACCCAGATCTCGTTAAGCATGTTATGTATCCGCGAACGCCGACCAGGGCCAGGCCCACCTCTCTCCTAGGTGGTCGGAACCTACCCTGTCGCTCTGCCTCAAGGATCCACTCGCGGGTGCTCCTACGAGCCGACCCATCTTTAATCACCACATGTATCATGTATAAAGTATATAGTAAATACCCGTGATCACCTCCCGAGTGATCACGGCCCGATAGTATAGCATGGCAGACGGACAAGAATGTAGGGCCACTGATGATAAACTAGCATCCTATACTAAGCATTAGGATTGCAGGTAAAGGTAACAACAGTAGTAGCAAGGACAGGCTATGCATCAGTATATGATTAACGGGAAGCAGTAACATGCTACACTACTCCAATGCAAGCAGTATAGAGAAGAGTAGGCGATATCTGGTGATCAAAGGGGGGGCTTGCCTGGTTGCTCTGGCAAGAGAGAGGGGTCGTCAACTCCGTAGTCGTACTGGGTAGCAGCGGCGTCGGTCTCGGTGTCTAGCAGAAGAAGAGGGGGGGAGAAACAATAAATACAATGCAAACAGATGCATAACGATGCATGACAAAGCAAAGCGTGATGCTAGGCGTGCCCTAACCCGGTATGAGGTGATACCGGTGAAGGGGGGAAACATCCGGGAAAGTATCCCCGGCGTTTCGCGTTTTCGGGCAGAGGAGCCAGAGGGGGAAAGTTGCAAGTTGGATATGTTAGGGATGCGTGGCGGACGAACGGGCTGCGTACCCGGGTTCATCTCGTCGTTCTGAGCAACTTTCATGTACAAAGTTTTTCCATCCGAGCTACGGTTTATTTTATATGATTTTCTAAAGTTTTAAATCATTTTTAGAATTTATTTAATTAATTTAATACAACATTATCCAGAACAGTGTTTGCTGACATCATCATGATGTCAGCACGACGTCAGCAGTCAACAGAGGTGTTGACTGGGTCGCTGACGTGTGGGTCCCACTGGTCGTTGACTGCTTAGCCTAATTAATGTTTAACTAATCTAATTACCGTTTAATTAAACTAATTAGTTAATTAGGTTAATCTAATTAAGATCAATTAACTTAATTAATTAATTAATTTAATTATTATTTAATTATTTTTTTAATCCTTTTTTTCGTTCTGGGGGGCGTGGGCCCCGTTTGGCAGTGGCCCAGAGGGGCCATAGCGGGTCGGGCGCTACTGGTAACGGGCGTAGGGGCGCCCGACAGGGGCCAACCCGGGCGTTGGCCTCGGGTGAGACCAGTGGCGCGGCGGGGCCAGTCCGGTCGCCGGCGGGGAAGCCGCAGCAACGCCGGCGAGGCGGGGCAGCGTCCGCGGGGCGTATTCGGGGGGAAGGGGAGGCGCAAGCGCGCACAGGGGACGCGCGATGGCACGCCGGGCGAGGTGAGGCCATGGCGGCGCCAGCGGAGCCGGGGGAAGAAGGCTATGGTGTGGGCGCGTGCGCGCGAGGAAGAGAGGAGGAGGGGGAAGCTCACAGGGCGGCATAGGGTTCATGGCAGTGGGCTCGACGGAGGTCGAGGAAGACGTGCGGCGTGGCGGCGTGCAGTCGAAGACAACGGGGCAGTGGCGAGGACGGAGGAGCGCGGCGTCCGCGAGGTGGTGACTCAGGCGAGGGGGCTCCTGCGGTGGGGCCCCGGGCGGCGGGGTCGCGGCGAGGCGGCATCGGGCGGCGTCGGCGGTCCGGGCGACATGCGAGGGAGAAGGAGGGGCGAGGCAGTCCAGCGCGCGGCGAGGTGGTGCGTCGGGGTGGCACCGGGGACGGGCGCCGGCGTCAGGCGCGAGATCGGGCTCCTCCCCGATCCAATCCAGCAAGAGAGAGGGGAGGGAAACGAGAGAGAGAGTGGGGGTCATGGGGGAAGTGGGGAGAGGTGGGGACCGAGCGAGGGGATCGGCTAGGGTTAGAGGGATTGGGTGGGCTAGCCGGTTGGGGCCAGTTGGGCCCGGCGTGCTGGGCCGAAGCCCAGTGGGGGGGGTGACTGCTTTTCTTCTGTTCTTTTTGTTAGTTTGTTTTCTGTTTTTTGTATTTTCTTTCTTTTATTTATTTTCTATTCTGTTTATTTAGTTTAAAGCACTTAAGGACTTTGTAAAATTATGTTTTCTTCACTAAAATTACCATAGAAATATTTGACACACACCGAACATTTTTGTTTAAATGTTTTGAAAACTTTGACTGTTTGCTAAATTTAAATTTGAATTTAGAGTGTTTTGATCTAACACGCGAATACCAACAGTAAACGGGATGACGTGGCATCATTAGAGAATTTTTACTGTAGCTTAATTATCCGGGCGTCACAGGTGCCTTCTCGCTGCAAGGCGTCGGCGCTGGCGTGCCGCTTGTCGCACCCACCGGAGAGCACCTCAAGTACGTAGTCCAGATGCACTTTCCCAAGGAGCAAGCAACAAACAATACTGCAGAGTATGAAGGCTTGCTTGCCGGTCTCAGGATCGCGGCAGGCCTTGGGATCAAGAAGCTCATTGTCAGGGGTGACTCGCAGCTTGTCGTCCGCCAAGTGAACAAGAGTTATCAGAGTCCGTTGATGGAAGCCTACGTTGACGAAGTGAGAAAGCTAGAAGAGCACTTTGACGGCCTACAGATGGAGCATGTTCCAAGAGCTCAGAACGACATTGCCGATGGCCTGTCAAAGTGCGCCGCACTTAAGTTACCTGTGGAACCAGGGATCTTTGTGCTCAAGCTGACTCGACCGTCCGTAACGCCATCAACTGGAAAGAGCAAGAAGAGGAAGTTGATTTCTGGTGACTACTTTCCGGTAGAGCTTCCCGAAGCTGCCGCCAAGAAGGTCCCCAAGATCAACACCAAGAGTGCTGAGGAGCATTCTGCTCTGGCAAGCCCTAGGGTTTGTTCCGTTGAAGCAGAGGCTCCGGACAAGTTTTGCTCCGGCAAGCTTGCCGGGGAACATCAAGCTCCGGCTGAGCCGCAGGTTCTTGCCGTGGAAGCGGATGTTCCCGCAGCAGCAGATGTGCCTTTAGTCCTTGTTGTCGAGCCACAAGCTCCAGCATGGGCACAGCAGATTGTCCGTTTCCTTCAGACAGGAGAACTTCCCGAAGAGCAAGAAGAAGCGGAAAGAGTAGCCCGGTAGTCAAGTATGTAACAGTTTGTCGACAACACACTGTACAGAAGAAGACTCAACGGTGTGAAATTGAAGTGTATTCACCGGGAAGATGGACAAAAGCTGTTGGCAGAGATACATGGAGGCATATGTGGTCACCACATTGGCGCAAGAGCACTTGCCGGCAAAGCATTCAGGCAAGGTTTCTTTTGGCCGACAGCCCTCCAAGATGCAACTGCACAAGTAACCAAGTGTGAAGCGTGCCAGTTCCATTCCAAGCAGATACACCAGCCAGCTCAAGCTCTCCAGACGATCCCTTTATCCTGGCCATTTTCGGTCTGGGGGCTCGACATCCTCGGCCCCTTTCCCCGAGCAGTCGGTGGCTTTGAGTACTTGTACGTTGCAATCGACAAGTTCACAAAGTGGCCGGAAGTGGAAGCAGTGAGGAAGGTGACAACACAGTCAGCAGTCAAGTTCTTCAGGTCGATTGTTTGCCGCTTCGGGATCCCTAACAGGATAATCACCGACAATGGTACGCAATTCACGAGCCGCACCTTCATGCAGTATGTCCAAGATCTTGGCCCCAAGGTCTGCTTCGCTTCTGTTGCTCACCCGAGAAGCAACGGTCAAGCGGAGAGGGAAAATGCTGAAGTGCTGCGTGGGCTCAAGACCAGGACTTTCGACGGGCTGCACAAGTGCGGAAGAAACTGGATTGAGGAGCTGCCGGTGGTTCTTTGGTCGATCAGGACGACGCCAAATCGAGCCAATGGCCAGACACCTTTCGCTCTAGTCTATGGAGCAGAGGCAGTTCTCCCCACGAAACTCGTATACGGGTCACCTCGAGTGCTCGCTTATGATGAGCTTGAGCAAGAGCAGCTGCGACAAGATAACGCGCTGCTCCTTGAGGAAGACCGTCTTCAGGCTGCTGTACGAGTTGCTCGCTACCAGCAAGCTTTGCGCCGCTACCATAGCCGCAAAGTTAACGCCAGAAGTCTCGAGGAACGCGACCTTGTTCTTCGGCGTGTTCAATCCGCCAAGAATTCCAACAAGTTGACGCCGAAGTGGGAAGGCCCTTACTGGGTGAAACGAGTCACTAGGCCTGGCGCTGTCCGCCTTGAGACCGAAGATGGCATTCCAGTGAGCAACTCCTGGAACATTGAGCATCTTCGTAAGTTTTACCCATAAGGAACCACCTTTTGTACAAGTCTTGCCGATGTTGCATGTAATCCTTTGTACAAAGCCGGGCGCAGATCCCGTGCATAAAGCTCATGTGCTCCGCACATCTGTCAATTTCATGCTTTTTATTTTATGCATGTGTTATCTGACACTTTGTGCAGCACCTACCCCCGGTAAGCAACAACGAGCCATAAGGCTCCCTATCCTTATTTTCTCCTCTTTCTTTTCTCAAGGAAAGGAAGGTTCCCTCGTACACAAGTTTGCCGGGGGGAAAGGAGAAGATATGGTATGGACCAGGCGTTGTTCAAGAAAGTTTCGCCTTGCCAGGAAGCTAACGATAGAAAAGCTAAGTTGCCAAAGTTTGAGCAATCGGATTTTTAAAATTTTTAAGTTATCTTCCTTGAACGACCGTGCTTTGTATGGAAAACCTGTGCGCGGAGGAACCAACTCGTAGCTAGTTGCGCCCTTACTTTGTTTCGAGTCCGCTCAACAACTTAAGTGAGCTGCGACTAGTTGCGACAAGGTTTCTTGTCGATAGCGGCACCGCCAGCAGGCTGCTGACGTCCTGCACTCAGCGCTCGCGGCTAAGGTGCCTGCGCCGGCAAGTTCCCTAAAAGCGTAGGGCAAAAACATACAAAGGAAGGAATCAAGTAAAGGAAATAACATTGCAATCATTACCCAGAATAGAGTTATATTACAAGGTAGCTTGTCGCGGCTCTAACAGATTGTTCTCATAACATGACCAGCAGCGACAAGAAAAGAAGAAAACGGGCGGCCTAGTCTACGCGATCGCCCTCAACCCTCTTGATCCCTCTCACCTTGTCCACAATGGGTGCGACAAGGGTCTTGAGCGCCTCCAGATCAGCATCCGGCGGCAGGGTCTTGAGGACGTTGGTGAGGTTGAGGCCCGGGTTGCAGAAGGCCACCTTCACCAGCACCTTTTGAAGAGCTCCCGCGCAGATCTTGCGTGACTCGTCGGCCAGCTGCTTTGGGATCCTCTCCCGGAGTCGCTGGAGAGCCGTCTGTTGGGGAACATAGTAATTTCAAAAATTTCCTACGCACACGCAAGATCATGGTGATGCATAGCAACGAGGGGGAGAGTCTGATCTACGTACCCTTGTAGATCGCAACAGAAGCGTTGACACAACGTAGAGGAAGTAGTCGTACGTCTTCTTCCCGATCCGACCGATCCAAGCACCGTTACTCCGGCACCTCCGAGTTCTTGGCACACGTACAGCTCGATGACGCTCCCCGGGCTCCGATCCAGCAAAGCGTCGAGGAAGAGTTCTGTCAGCACGATGGCGTGGTGACGATCTTGATGTACTACCGACGCAGGGCTTCGCCTAAGCACTACAACAGTATGATCGAGGTGGAATTTGGTGGCAGGGGGCACCGCACACGGCTAAGGAACGATCTCAAGGATCAACTTGTGTGTCTTGGGGTGTCCCCTGCCCCCGTATATAAAGGGGCAAAGGGGGAGAGGTGCGGCCGGCCCCTTGGTGCGCCAGGAGGAGTCCTACTCCTACCGGGAGTAGGACTCCCCCCCTCCAATCCTATTCCAACTAGGATTCTCCAAAGAGAAGAGAGAAAGAGGGGGGCCGGCCCCTTCTCCTAGTCCTAATAGGACTAGGGAAGGGGGGGAGGTGCGCAGCCCTTGTGGGCAGCCCTCTCACCTTTCCACTAAGGCCCATGTAGGCCCATTTGGCTCCCGGGGGGTTCCGGTAACCCTCCCGGTAATCCGGTAAAATCCCGATTTCACCCGGAACACTTCCGATGTCCAAACATAGGCTTCCAATATATCAATCTTTATGTCTCGACCATTTCGAGACTCCTCGTCATGTCCGTGATCACATCCGGGACTCCGAACAACCTTCGGTACATCAAAATGCATAAACTCATAATAACTGTCATCGTAAAGTTAAGCGTGCGGACCCTACGGTTCGAGAACAATGTAGACATGACCGAGACATGTCTCCGGTCAATAACCAATAGCGGGACCTGGATGCCCATATTGGCTCCTACATATTCTACGAAGATCTTTATCGGTCAGACCGCATAACAACATACGTTGTTCCCTTTGTCATCGGTATGTTACTTGCCCGAGATTCGATCGTCGGTATCCAATACCTAGTTCAATCTCGTTACTAGCAAGTCTCTTTACTCATTCCGTAATACATCATCTCATAACTAACGTCTTTAGTTATTATGCTTGCAAGGCTTATGTGATGTGTATTACCGAGAGGGCCCAGAGATACCTCTCCGACAATCGGAGTGACAAACCCTAATCTCGAAATACGCCAACCCAACATCTACCATTGGAGACACCTGTAGTACTCCTTTATAATCACCTAGTTACGTTGTGCCGTTTGGTAGTACCCAAAGTGTTCCTCCGGTAAACGGGAGTTGCATAATCTCATAGTTATAGGAACATGTATAAGTCATGAAGAAAGCAATAGCAACATACTAAACGATCGGGTGCTAAGCTAATGGAATGGGTCATGTCAATCAGATCATTCAACTAATGATGTGACCTCGTTAATCAAATAACAACTCTTTGTTCATGGTTAGGAAACATAACCATCTTTGATTAACGAGCTAGTCAAGTAGAGGCATACTAGTGACACTCTGTTGGTCTATATATTCACACATGTATTATGTTTCCGGTTAATACAATTCTAGCATGAATAATAAACATTTATCATGATATAAGCAAATAAATAATAACTTTATTATTGCCTCTAGGGCATATTTCCTTCAGTCTCCCACTTGCACTAGAGTCAATAATCTAGATCACATCACCATGTGATTAACATCGATAGTTCACATCATCATGTGATTGACACCCATAGTTCACATCGCCATGTGACCAATACCCAAAGGGTTTACTAGATTCAGTAATCTAGTTCACATCGCTATGTGATTAACACCCAAAGAGTACTAAGGTGTGATCATGTTTTGCTTGTGAGAGAATCTTAGTGAACGGGTCTGCCACATTCAGATCCACATGTATTTTGCAAATTTCTATGTCAACAATGCTCTACACAGAGCTACTCTAGCTAATTGCTCCCACTTTCAATATGTATCTAGATCGAGACTTAGAGTTATCCAGATCAGTGTCAAAAACTTGCATCGACGTAACCCTTTACGACGAACCTTTTTGTCACGTCCATAATCGAGAAACATATCCTTATTTCACTAAGGATAATTCTGACCGCTGTCCAGTGATCTACGCCTAGATCACTATTGTACTCCCTTGCCAAATTTGTGCAGGTTATACAATAGATCTGGTATACAGCATGACATACTTTATAGAATCTATGGCCAAGGCATAGGGAATGACTTTCATTCTCTTTCTATCTTCTGTCGTGGTCGGGCTTTGAGTCTTACTGAACTTCACGCCTTGTAATACAGGCAAGAACTCTTTCTTTGACTGCTCCATTTTGAACTACTTCAAAATCTTGTCAAGGTATGTACTCATTGAAAAAACTTTATCAAGCGTCTTGATCTATCTCTATAGATCTTGGAGCTCAATATGTAAGCAGCTTCACCGAAGTCTTTCTTTGAAAAACTCCTTTCAAACACTCCTTTATGCTTTACAGAATAATTCTACATTATTTCCGATCAACAATATGTCATTCACATATACTTATCAGAAATGCTGTAGTGCTCCCACTCACTTTCTTGTAAATACAGGCTTCACCGCAAGTCTGTATAAAACTATATGCTTTGAACAACTCATCAAAGCGTACATTCCAACTCCGAGATGCTTGCACCAGTTCACAGATGGATCGCTGGAGCTTGCACATTTTTGTTAGCATCTTTCGGATTGACAAAACCTTCTGGTTGCATCATATACAACTCTTCTTTAATAAATCCATTAAGGAATGCAGTTTTGTTTATCCATTTGCCAGATTTCATAAAATGCGGCAATTACTAACATGATTCGGATAGACTTAAGCATAGATACGGGTGAGAAACTCTCATCGTAGTCAACACTTTGAAGTTGTCAAAAACCTTTTGCGACAATTCTAGCTTTGTAGATAGTAACACTACTATCAACGTCCGTCTTCCTCTTGAAGATCCATTTATTTTCTATGGCTTGCCGATCATTGGGCAAATCCATCAAAGTCCATACTTTGTTCTCATACATGGATCTCATCTCAGATTTCATGGCCTCAAACCATTTCGCGGAATCTGGGCTCATCATCGCTTCTTCATCGTTCATAGGTTCATCATGGTCAAGTAACATGACTTCCAGAACAGGATTACCGTACCACTCTGGTGCGGATCTCACTCTGGTTTACCTACGAGATTCGGTAGTAACTTGATCTGAAGTTACATGATCATCATCATTAGCTTCCTCACTAATTGGTGTAGGAGTCACAAGAACATATTTCTGTGATGAACTACTTTCCAATAAAGGAGAAGGTACAATTACCTTATCAAGTTCTACTTTCCTCCCACTCACTTCTTTCGAGAGAAACTCCTTCTCTAGAAAGGATCCATTCTTAGCAATGAATGTCTTGCCTTCGGATCTGTGATAGAAGGTGTACCCAACTGTCTCCTTTGGGTATCCTACGAAGACATATTTCTCCGATTTGAGTTTGAGCTTATCGAGATGAAACTTTTTCACATAAGCATCGCAACTCCAAACTTTAAGAAACGACAGCTTAGGTTTCTTGCCAAACCATAGTTCACACAGTGTCGTCTCAACGGATTTAGATGGTGCCCTATTTAACGTGAATGCAGCTGTCTCTAATGCATAACCCCAAAACGATAGTGGTAGATTGGTAAGATACATCATAGATTGCACTATATCCAATAAAGTACGGTTATGACGTTCGGACACACCATTATGCTGTGGTGTTCCAGGTGGCACGAATTTGTGAAACTATTCCACATTGTTTTAATTGAAGACCAAACTCGTAACTCAAATATTTGTCTCCTGCGATCAGATCGTAGAAGCCTTATTTTCTTGTTATGATGATTCTCCACTTCACTCTGAAATTCTTTGAACTTTTCAAATGTTTCAGACTTATGTTTCATCAAGTAGATATCCCCATATCTGCTCAAATCATCTGTGAAGGTCAGAAAATAATGATACTTGCTGCAAGCCTTAATATTCATCGGACCATATACATCAGTATGTATGATTTCGAACATGTCTGTTGCTTGCTTCATTGTTCCAAAGAACGGTGTTTTAGTCATCTTGCCCATAAGGCATGGTTCGCAAGTATCAAGTGATCCTAAAATCCCATCAGCATGGAGTTTCTTCATGCGCTTTACACCAATATGACCTAAACGGCAGTGCCACAAATAAGTTGCACTATCATTATTAACTTCGCATCTTTTGGTTTCAATATTATGAATATGTGTATCATTGGGTGTGTAACCATATAAGGTTTTATTCATGTAAACAGAACAACAATTTATTCTTTTACTTAAATGAATAACCGTATTACAATAAACATGATCAAATCATATTCATGCTCAACGCAAACACCAAATAACACTTATTTAGGTTCAACACTAATCCCGAAAGTATAGGGAGTTTGCGATGATGATCATATCAAGCTTGGAACCACTTCCAAAACACATCGTCACTTCACCCTTAACTAGTCTTTGTTCATTCTGCAACTCCCGTTTCGAGTTACTACTCTTAGCAACTGAACTAGCATCAAATACTGAGGGGTTGCTATAAATACTAGTAAAGTACACATCAATAACATGTATATCAAATATACTTATGTTCACTTTGCCATCCTTCTTATCCGCCAATCACTTGGGGTAGTTCCGCTTTCAGTGACCAGTCCCTTTGCAGTAGAAGCACTTAGTCTCAGGCTTAGGATCAGACTTGGGCTTCTTCACTTGAGCAGCAACTTGCTGGCCATTCTTCTTGAAGTTCCCCTTCTTCCCTTTGCCCTTTTCTTGAAACTAGTGGTCTTGTCAACCATCAACACTTGATGTTTTTCTTGATTTCTACCTTCGTTGATTTCAGCATCACGAAGAGCTTGGGAGTTGTTTTCGTTTTCCCTTGCATATTATAGTTCATCACGAAGTTCTACTAACTTGGTGATGGTGACTAGAGAATTCTGTCAATCACTATCTTATCTGGAAGATTAACTCCCACTTGATTCAAGCGATTGTAGTACCCAGACAATCTGAGCACATGCTCACTAGTTGAGCGATTCTCCTCCATCTTTTAGCTATAGAAATTGTTGGATACCTCATATCTCTCAACTCGGGTATTTGCTTGAAATATTAACTTCAACTCCTGGAACATCTCATATGGTCCATGACGTTCAAAACGTCTTTGAAGTCCCGATTCTAAGCCATTAAGCATGGTGCACTAAACTATCAAGTAGTCATCATATTGAGCTAGCCAAACGTTCATAACGTCTGCATCTGCTCCTGCAATAGGTCTGTCACCTAGCGGTGCATCAAGGACATAATTCTTCTATGCAGCAATGAGGATAAACCTCAGATCACGGATCCAATCCGCATCATTGCTACTAACATCTTTCAACACAATTTTCTCTAGGAACATATCAAAAATAAACACAGGGAAGCAACAACGCGAGCTATTGATCTACAACATAATTTGCAAAATACTACCAGGACTAAGTTCATGATAAATTTAAGTTCAATTTAATCATATTACTTAAGAACTCCCACTTAGATAGACATCCCTCTAATCCTCTAAGTGATTACGTGATCCAAATCAACTAAACCATAACCGATCATCACGTGAGATGGAGTAGTTTTCAATGGTGGACATCGTTATGTTGATCATATCTACTATATGATTCACGCTCGACCTTTCGGTCTCCGTGTTCCGAGGCCATATCTTCATATGCTAGGCTCTTCAAGTTTAACCTGAGTATTCTGCGTGTGCAAAAACTGGCTTGCACCCGTTGTAGATGGACGTAGAGCTTATCACACCCGATCATCACGTGGTGTCTGGGCACGACGAACTTTGGCAACGGTGCATACTCAGGGAGAACACTTCTTGATAATTTAGTGAGAGATCATCTTATAATGCTACCGTCAATCAAAGCAAGATAAGATGCATAAAAGATAAACATCACATGCAATCAATATAAGTGATATGATATGGCCATCATCATCTTGTGCTTGTGATCTCCATCTCCGAAGCACTGTCATGATCACCATCGTCACCGGCGCGACACCTTGATCTCCATCGTAGCATCGTTGTCGTCTCGCCAATCTTATGCTTCCACGACTATTGCTACCGCTTAGTGATAAAGTAAAGCATTACATCGCGATTGCATTGCATACAATAAAGCGACAACCATATGGCTCCTGCCAGTTGCCGATAACTTGGTTACAAAACATGATCATCTCATACAATAAAATTTAGCATCATGTCTTGACCATATCACATCACAACATGCCCTGCAAAAACAAGTTAGACGTCCTCTACTTTATTGTTGCAAGTTTTACATGGCTGCTACGGGCTTAAGCAAGAACTCATCTCACCTACGCATCAAAACCACAACGATAGTTTCTCAAATAGACTCCGTTTTAACCTTCTCAAGGACCGGGCGTAGCCATACTCGGTTCAACTAAAGTTGGAGAGACAGTCGCCCGCAAGCCATCTATGTGCAGCACGTCGAAGGAACCGGTCTCGCATAAGTGTACGCGTAAGGTTGGTCCGGGTCATCTCGTCCAACAATACCGCCGAACCAAAGTATGACATGCTGGTAGGTAGTATGACTTGTATCGCCCACAACTCACTTGTGTTCGAGTCATGCAAATAACATCAAACCATAAAACCTAGGCTCGGATGCCACTGTTGGGGAACGTAGTAATTTCAAAAATTTCCTACGCACACGCAAGATCATGGTGATGCATAGCAACGAGGGGGAGAGTCTGATCTACGTACCCTTGTAGATCGCAACGGAAGCGTTGACACAACATAGAGGAAGTAGTCGTACGTCCTCTTCCCGATCCGACCGATCCAAGCACCGTTACTCCGGCACCTCCGAGTTCTTGGCACACGTACAGCTCGATGACGCTCCCCGGGCTCCGATCCAGCAAAGCTTCGAGGAAGAGTTCTGTCAGCACGACGGCGTGGTGACGATCTTGATGTACTACCGACGCAGGGCTTCGCCTAAGCACTACAACGGTATGATCGAGGTGGAATTTGGTGGCAGGGGGCACCGCACACGGCTAAGGAACGATCTCAAGGATCAACTTGTGTGTCTTGGGGTGTCCCCTGCCCCCGTATATAAAGGGGCAAAGGGGGAGAGGTGCGGCCGGCCCCTTCGTGCGCCAGGAGGAGTCCTACTCCTTCCGGGAGTAGGACTCCCCCCCTCCAATCCTATTCCAACTAGGATTCTCCAAAGAGAAGAGAGAAAGAGGGGGGCCGGCCCCTTCTCCTAGTCCTAATAGGACTAGGGAAGGGGGGAGGTGCGCAGCCCTTGTGGGCAGCCCTCTCACCTTTCCACTAAGGCCCATGTAGGCCCATTTGGCTCCCGGGGGGTTCCGGTAACCCTCCCGGTAATCCGGTAAAATCCTGATTTCACCCGGAACACTTCCGATGTCCAAACATAGGCTTCCAATATATCAATCATTATGTCTCGACCATTTCGAGACTCCTCGTCATGTCCGTGATGACATCTGGGACTCCGAACAACCTTCGGTACATCAAAATGCATAAACTCATAATAACTGTCATCGTAACGTTAAGCGTGCGGACCCTACGGTTCGAGAACAATGTAGACATGACCGAGACATGTCTCCGGTCAATAACCAATAGCGGGACCTGGATGCCCATATTGGCTCCTACATATTCTACGAAGATCTTTATCGGTCGGACCGCATAACAACATACGTTGTTCCCTTTGTCATCGGTATGTTACTTGCCCGAGATTCGATCGTCGGTATCCAATACCTAGTTCAATCTCGTTACTGGCAAGTCTCTTTACTCGTTCCGTAATACATCATCTCATAACTAACGTCTTTAGTTATTATGCTTGCAAGGCTTATGTGATGTGTATTACCGAGAGGGCCCAGAGATACCTCTCCGACAATCGGAGTGACAAACCCTAATCTCGAAATACGCCAACCCAACATCTACCATTGGAGACACCTGTAGTACTCCTTTATAATCACCCAGTTACGTTGTGACGTTTGGTAGTACCCAAAGTGTTCCTCCGGTAAACGGGAGTTGCATAATCTCATAGTTATAGGAACATGTATAAGTCATGAAGAAAGCAATAGCAACATACTAAACGATCGGGTGCTAAGCTAATGGAATGGGTCATGTCAATCAGATCATTCAACTAATGATGTGACCTCGTTAATCAAATAACAACTCTTTGTTCATGGTTAGGAAACATAACCATCTTTGATTAACGAGCTAGTCAAGTAGAGGCATACTAGTGACACTCTGTTGGTCTATGTATTCACACATGTATTATGTTTCCGGTTAATACAATTCTAGCATGAATAATAAACATTTATCATGATATAAGGAAATAAATAATAACTTTATTATTGCCTCTAGGGCATATTTCCCTCACTGTCGCCACGCCTTTGAAGAACAAAGTGAGCTTGGCGCTGGGATGGAGGTTCTCGTCGGAGGGATACCCGAGATCCTCCATCCCTAGCTGCGCCAGCTCCGTGTCAATGTCTGCGGCAACATTCAAGAGACCCTCCGTCTAGTGCGCCACATTCTCCCTAAAAGTGTTCTGGGCGGCAGCAGCACTCGCCAGTAGCGCCTTGTCGGCCTTGATCTCCTCCTTCAAGGCCGCCTCCTGCTCCCTGGCGCCGTCCAGCGTCTTGGTCAAAGTGGCCAGCTTCAACTCAAGATCTGCATTGGAGTCCTTGGCGGCACTAAGCTCCTTGCCCTTCTCGGGGAGACGAGCCTGCAGCTCTGAGTGGCTGTGGGCGTCCTTCTCCCGCTCACGCTTGAGCGCGGCAAGCCCTTCATCGCTCGCCTTGAGATCGGCCTCTAGCTGCGCCACCTTCGTCTCCAACTCCTTCTTGGCGGCCTCGGCAGCTGCGGCAGCATCCTCTGCTTGCTTGAGGGCTCCGCCGAATGTTCGCTCGCGCGCGGCAAGCTCCTCCTCGTGGCTGTCAAGGTTGACCTTCCGCTGCACCAGCTCGCCCTCCTGCGCAGACAGCTTTTCAGTGGCAAGCCGCTGTTGCTCCTCGACTTCGGCCCTCTCGAGGAGGAAGGCCTTCTGCTCCTCGACGAGTTGCGCCCGCTCCTCTGCCAAGGACCGGAGAGCTTCCTGGTTGAGACCCCGGAGCTCTTCCGCACGCTTTTCAATGGCCGCTCCCGCCTTCGCGACAAGCGCCTCGCGGGATTCCAGCTTGGCTTGCCGGGCGCGGTAGAGCGACACCAGCTTCCGCAGCAGCCGCTCCTCCTCAGGCTCGCTGTTGCTGCTGCTCAGAGCGTCAACCAGCGCCAGCCCAGCGGAGGCGAGCACCTCTCCGTCGAAGCTCTCTCCTTCGACCGGCGCCCTGGAGTTTGATGCCCAGGGGAGGTTGATGAAGACGCCATCGCCGGCCTTCAAGTAGACGCCTGGCTGGGGGCCTTCGGAGCCTGACGCTGCGGCAGCGGCGGAGGGATCGGCGGTCGGCGTAGCGCCTGGCGCTCCTGCGGCCTCAGGGCCGTCAGTGCGATCGCCAAACCCCCCGCCTGCCTCTGCGGCGGCTTTGGCGGCCTCTGCGCCGGCGGGATCGTCAGCGTCGGCTGCTTCTTCGGTGGCAGCGGCGTCATCGGCGGCAACCTCGGTCTCCATCGGCTCCGCAGCAGATGGGTATGACGGCCGGAAAAGGGAGAAGAGTCAAGCAAATATCCAAAAAAAAGAAGATCAAAAGAAGAAGAACCCAAGGGAAGTTTTGAAGCAAGAGGGTTACCTGTACCGGGTTCTGCAGTCGTGGTCTCCGCCGCCGGGGGGCCGCTAGTACTCTCCCTTGCCGGAGACCTCTCCCTTGCCGGAGAACTCTCCCTTGCCGGAGACTTCTCCCTTGCCGGGGGACTCTCCCTTGCTGGAGAACTCTCCCTTGCCGGAGGACTATCCCTTGGCGTTTCGGGGGCGGCCTCCGGGCGCTCCTCGTGGGACTGCTCTGCTCCTACACAAACCAATAGTCAGATGTCAGCAAAGCAAGAGTATCCATGCGCGCACAACAACGGAAAGCGAACTATATACTTACGCTAGGGGCTGCTCTGGAGAACAGTTGCCGGGTCCGGCAAGGTTGTCTCGGACGCACCCCCTGCTGTCGCGGTGGGTTCGTCCTCGATGATAATCACCGGGACCTTGGCTCTCTTCGCTGCTCTCTGGGCCAGAGTCCTAAGAAGGAATAAGTTCAAAGTAAAGCAAATGAGATACAAGACAAAACAGCAAGAATTGAAGAACTACAAGTACAACAAGAGAATCTTACTCTTCTTCTTCCTCGTCGGAGCTGAACGCGGAGAAGTCGAAGTCCGGCTCAGGTCCGGCGCGAGGAGGCGGAGAAGTAGATTCCCTTGGCCGCTTGGCGGGAACAGTGGCGGGGGTCTGAGACGACCCCGCTCCGGCTGCCGCCGTGGCGTGAGAAGCGGCAGGAGCAGAGGCGGTGGTCCGGGTGGACCCCGCTCTAGTTGCCGCAGCAGCATGAGGTGCTCCCGCGGCAACAGTGCTTGCCGCGGTGGAGCGTGGCACGCGGCGCGGCGACTGTCGACTCGCCCGCCGCCCCGCTACGTCCCCGGCCTTGCGGAGACGCCTTCTTGGTGGAGCTGGGGGCTCTGCTTGCGGCGAGCTGTCTGAGGATGAAGAGGAAGAGGAGTTGATCTCCAACGAGCCGCTCGTATCCTCGGCGGGCTCGCTCGACTCGATGTCACGCCCGGCAAGCTCTTTCTTGCCGGCAAGCTCCTCTCGCTCGGCACGGCTTGCCGCCTCTGCTGCCTCTGCCTCCTCCACGGTGAATCCAAACTTGCCCGCAGCTGCGGCTGCCACCGCCTCTTCCAGCCTGGTGGCGATGCGTTTCATCTCCGCATCGGTGGTGTCGCGAGTGAGGCCTTTCTTTTCATCGGAGCGGACCGGCACTTCTACCAAGCCGTCAAAGAACTCCTGCACGACGTCGTCTGCAGGCTCTTGCCAAGTTCGGACAATTCCATGCGAATCGCACAGCGGCATCATTGCACGGATGCGGTCGTGCGCGGAGTTGTTGCACAGCGGAACGACACCCTTCGGCAACCTGAACACTTCGGGATGCTCAGGGACGTACTTGAACAGCTCCTGGAGCATCGCGTTAAGCTCCAGAACAGTGAAGTTGTAGTTGAGGCCTGGACGCAGCCTCATGATATCCGCCACGTTCTTGAATTCCCAGGCGGGTCTCCTCCGTTCCTGCAGGGGGGCGATGCGGCGGTGAAGAAAATCTGCGCCAACAGCACCTACAGTAAGCCCGGCAAACCTGAGGCGTTGGATCCGGGTGACGGCAATCTTCAGCCTATCATCTTCCGGGGCCACGTTGCTCCAATCATTGCCGCGTGCTGCTGGGGCTTGGCGCCGGGCGGTAAACGGCTGCGGGTTCTCCTCGACAATCCAGCACCAGTCTGCTCTCCATTCCTCCCACTTGCCGCGGAACTCTCCCTCTAGATAAGCATCCTTCTTGCCGGCCCTCGAGATCCAGGCGATTCCTGTTGGGGAACGTAGTAATTCCAAAATTTTCCTACGCACACGCAAGATCATGGTGATGCATAGCAACGAGAGGGGAGAGTGTTGTCTACGTACCAACGCAGACCGACTGCGGAAGCGATCACACAACATAGAGGAAGTAGTCGTACGTTTTCTTCCCGATCCGACCGATCCAAGCACCGTTACTCCGGCACCTCCGAGTTCTTAGCACACGTTCAGCTCGATGATGATCCTCGGGCTCCGATCCAGCAAAGCGTCGAGGAAGAGTTCCGTCAGCACGACGGCGTGGTGACGATCATGATGTACTACCGACGCAGGGCTTCGCCAAAGCACTACAACGGTATGATCGAGGTGGAATTTGGTGGCAGGGGGCACCGCACACGGCTAAGGAACGATCTCAAGGATCAACTTGTGTGTCTATGGGGTGCCCCCTGCCCCTGTATATAAAGGATGGAGGAGGAGGAGGCCGGCCAAGGCAAAGGTGCGGCCAGGATAGGGAGTCCTACTAGGACTCCAAGTCCTAGTAGGAGTCCACCAAGAGGGGAGGAAGGGAGAAGGAATAGGAGGAGTAGGAAAGGTGGCCGGCCCCCTTTTCCCTAGTCCAATTCGGACCAAAGGGCAGGGGGGCGCAGCAGCCTTTTCCTCTTCCCACTAAAGCCCATCAAGGCCCATTACCTCTCCCGTAACTACCCGGTACTCCGAAAAATACCCGAATCACTCGGAACCTTTCCGATGTCCGAATATAGTCGTCCAATATATCGATCTTTACGTCTCGACCATTTCGAGACTCCTCGTCATGTCCCCGATCTCATCCGGGACTCCAAACTCCTTCGGTACATCAAAACTCATAAACTCATAATACAACTGTCATCGAAACCTTAAGCGTGCGGACCCTATGGTTCGAGAACAATGTAGACATGACCGAGACACGTCTCCGGTCAATAACCAATAGCGGGACCTGGATGCCCATATTGGCTCCTACATATTCTACGAATATCTTTTATCGGTCAGACCGCATAACAACATACGTTGTTCCCTTTGTCATCGGTATGTTACTTGCCCGAGATTCGATCGTCGGTATCCAATACCTAGTTCAATCTCGTAACCGGCAAGTCTCTTTACTCGTTCCGTAATACATCATCTCGCAACTAACTTCTTAGTTGCAATGCTTGCAAGGCTTATGTGATGTGCATTACCGAGAGGGCCCAGAGATACCTCTCTGACAATCGGAGTGACAAATCCTAATCTCGAAATACGCCAACCCAACATCTACCTTTGGAGACACCTGTAGTACTCCTTTATAATCACCCAGTTACGTTGTGACGTTTGGTAGTACCCAAAGTATTCCTCCAGTAAACGGGAGTTGCATAATCTCATAGTCATAGGAACATGTATAAGTCATGAAGAAAGCAATAGCAACATACTAAACGATCGGGTGCTAAGCGAATGGAATGGGTCATGTCAATCAGATCATTCATCTAATGATGTGATCCCATTAATCAAATAACAACTCTTTGTCCATGGTTAGGAAACATAACCATCTTTGATTAACGAGCTAGTCAAGTAGAGGCATACTAGTGACACTGTGTTTGTCTATGTATTCACACATGTATTATGTTTCCGGTTAATACAATTCTAGCATGAATAATAAATATTTATCATGATATAAGGAAATAAATAATAACTTTATTATTGCCTCTAGGGCATATTTCCTTCAGTCTCCCACTTGCACTAGAGTCAATAATCTAGATCACATCACCATGTGATTAACATCGATGGTTCACATCATCATGTGATTAACACCCATAGTTCACATCGCCATGTGACCAACACCCAAAGGGTTTACTAGATTCAGTAATCTAGTTCACATCGCTATGTGATTAACACCCAAAGAGTACTAAGGTGTGATCATGTTTTGCTTGTGAGAGAATCTTAGTCAACGGGTCTGCCACATTCAGATCCACATGTATTTTGCAAATTTCTATGTCAACAATGCTCTGCTTGGAGCTACTCTAGCTAATTGCTCCCACTTTCAATATGTATCTAGACCGAGACTTAGAGTCATCTAGATTAGTGTCAAAAACTTGCATCGGCGTAACCCTTTACGACGAACCTTTTTATCACGTCCATAATTGAGAAACATATCCTTATTTCACTAAGGATAATTCTGACCTGCTGTCTAGTGATCTACTCCTAGATCACTATTGTACTCCCTTGCCAAATCAGTGCAGGGTATACAATAGATCTGGTATACAGCATGACATACTTTATAGAACCTATGGCCAAAGCATAGGGAATGACTTTCATTCTCTTTCTATCTTCTGCCGTGGTCGGGCTTTGAGTCTTACTCAACTTTACACCTTATAATACAGGCAAGAACTCTTTCTTTGACTGCTCCATTTTGAACTACTTCAAAATCTTGTCAAGATATGTACTCATTGAAAAAACTTATCAAGCGTCTTGATCTATCTCTATAGATCTTGAAGCTCAATATGTAAGCAGCTTCACCGAAGTCTTTCTTTGAAAAACTCCTTTCAAACACTCCTTTATGCTTTACAGAATAATTCTACATTATTTCCGATCAACAATATGTCATTCACATATAATTATCAGAAATGTTGTAGTGCTCCCACTCACTTTCTTGTAAATACAGGCTTCACCGCAAGTCTGTATAAAACTATATGCTTTGATCAACTCATCAAAGCGTATATTCCAACTCCGAGATGCTTGCACCAGTCCACAGATGGATCGCTGGAGCTTGCACATTTTGTTAGCACCTTTCGGATTGACAAAACCTTCTGTTGCATCATATACAACTCTTCTTTAACAAATCCATTAAGGAATGCAGTTTTGTTTATCCATTTGCCAGATTTCATAAAATGCGGCAATTACTAACATGATTCGGACAGACTCAAGCATAGATACGAGTGAGAAGCTCTCATCGTAGTCAACACCTTGAACTTGTCGAAAACCTTTTGTGACAATTCTAGCTTTGTAGATAGTAACACTACTATCAGCATCCGTCTTCCTCTTGAAGATCCATTTATTCTCAATTGCTTGCCGATGGGCAAGTCAACCAAAGTCCAAACTTTGTTTTCATACATGGATCATATCTCAGATTTCATGGCCTCAAACCATTTCGCGGAATCTGGGCTCATCATCGCTTCCTCATAGTTCGTAGGTTCGTCATGGTCAAGTAACATGACCTCCAGAACAGGATTACCGTACCATTTTGGTGCGGATCTCACTCTGGTTTACCTACGAGATTCGGTAGTAACTTGATCTGAAGTTACATGATCATCATCATTAGCTTCCTCACTAATTGGTGTAGTAGTCACAAGAACAGATTTTTGTGATGAACTACTTTCCAATAAGGTAGAGGGTACAATTACCTTATCAAGTTTTCTACTTTCCTCCCACTCACTTCTTTCGAGAGAAACTCCTTCTCTAGAAAGTTTCCGAATTTAGCAACAAAAGTCTTGCCTATGGATCTGTGATAGAAGGTGTACCCAACATTTTTCTTTAGGGTATCCTATGAAGACACACTTTTCCGATTTGGGTTTGAGCTTATCAGGATGAAACTTTTTCACATAAGCATCACAACCCCAAACTTTAAGAAACGACAACTTTGGTTTCTTGCCAAACCATAGTTCATAAGGCGTCGTCTCGACGGATATAGATGGTGCCCCTTTTTTAGCGTGAATGCAGCTGTCTCTAATGCATGACCCCAAAACGATAGTGGTAAATCGGTAAGAAACATCATAGATTGCACTATATCCAATAAAGTACGGTTATGACGTTCGGACACACCATTACACTGTGGTGTTCCATGTGGCGTGAGTAGTGAAACTATTTCACATTGTTTTTAACTGAAGGCCAAACTCGTAACTCAAATACTCTTCTCTACGATCAGATCATAGAAACTTTATTTTCTTGTTACGATGATTTTTCACTTCACTCTGAAATTCTTTGAACTTTTCTAATGTTTCAGACTTATGTTTCATCAAGTAGATATACTCATATCTGCTCAAATCATCTGTGAAGATCAGAAAATAATGATACCTGTCGCGAGCCTCAATATTCATCGGACCACATACATCAGTATGTATGATTTCCAACAAATCTGTTGCTCGCTCTATTGTTCTGAAGAACAGAGTCTTAGTCATCTTGCCCATGAGGCATGGTTCGCAAGCATCAACTGATTCATAATCAAGTGATTCCAAAAGCCCATCAGCATGGAGTTTCTTCATGCGCTTTACACCAATATGACCTAAACGGCAGCGCTACAAATAAGTTGCACTATCATTATTAACTTTGCATCTTTTGGTTTCAATATTATGATTATGTGTATCACTACGATCGAGATCCAATGAACTATTTTCATTGGGTGTGTAACCATATAAGGTTTTATTCATGTAAACAGAACAACAATTTATTCTCTTACTTAAATGAATAACCGTATTACAATAAACATGATCAAATCATATTCATGCTCAACGCAAACACCAAATAACACTTATTTAGGTTCAACACTAATCCCGAAATTATAGGGAGTGTGCGATGATGATCATATCAATCTTGGAACCACTTCCAACACACATCGTCACCTCACCCTTAACTAGTCTCTGTTTATTCTGCAACTCCCGTTTTGAGTTACTAATCTTAGCAACTGAACTAGTATCAAATACTGAGGGTTTGCTATAAACACTAGTAAAGTACACATCAATAACATGTATATCAAATATACTTATGTTCACTTTGCTATCCTTCTTATCCGCCAATCACTTGGGGTAGTTCTGCTTCCAGTGACCAGTCCCTTAACAAGACCACTAGTTTGAAGAAAAGGGCAAAAGGGAAGAAGGGGAACTTCAAGAAGAACGGCAAGCAAGTTCCTTTGCAGTAACCAGTCCCTTTGCAGTAGAAGCACTTAGTCTCAGGCTTAGGACCAGACTTGGGCTTCTTCACTTGAGCAGCAACTTGCTTGCCGTTCTTCTTGAAGTTCCCCTTCTTCCCTTTTGCCCTTTTCTTCAAACTAGTGGTCTTGTTAACCATCAACACTTGATGTTTTTCTTGATTTCTACCTTCGTTGATTTCATCATCACGAAGAGCTTGGGAGTTGTATCCGTTATCCCTTGCATATTATAGTTCATCACGAAGTTCTACTAACTTAGTGATGGAGATTAGAGAATTCTGTCAATCACTATCTTATCTGGAAGATTAACTCCCACTTGATTCAAGCGATTGTAGTACCCAGACAATCTGAGCACATGCTCACTAGTTGAGCGATTCTCCTCCATCTTTCAGCTATAGAACTTGTTGGAGACTTCATATCTCTCAACTCGGGTATTTGCTTGAAATATTAACTTCAACTCCTGGAACATCTCATATGGTCCATGACGTTCAAAACGTCTTTGAAGTCCCGATTCTAAGCCATTAAGCATGGTGCACTAAACTATCAAGTAGTCATCATATTGAGCTAGCCAAACGTTCATAACGTCTGCATCTGCTCCTGCAATAGGTCTGTCACCTAGCGGTGCATCAAGGACATAATTTTTTTTCTGTGCAGCAATGAGGATAAACCTCAGATCACGGATCCAATCCGTATCATTGCTACTAACATCTTTCAACACAATTTTCTCTAGGAACATATCAAAATAAACATATGAAAGCAACAACGCGAGCTATTGATCTACAACATAGATATGCTAATACTACCAGGACTAAGTTCATGATAAATTAAAGTTCAATTAATCATATTACTTAAGAACTCCCACTTAGATAGACATCCCTCTAATCCTCTAAGTGATCACGTGATCCAAATCAACTAAACCATAACCGATCATCACGTGAGATGGAGTAGTTTTCAATGGTGAACATCGTTATGTTGATCATATCTACTATATGATTTACGCTCGACCTTTCGGTCTCCGTGTTCCGAGGCCATATCTGCATATGCTAGGCTCGTCAAGTTTAACCTGAGTATTCCGCGTGTGCAACTGTTTTGCAGCTGTTGTATTTGAACGTAGAGCTTATCACACCCGATCATCACGTGGTGTCTGGGCACGACGAACTTTGGCAACGGTGCATACTCAGGGAGAACACTTCTTGATAATTTAGTGAGAGATCATCCTATAATGCTACCGTCAATCAAAGCAAGATAAGATGCATAAAAGATAAACATCACATGCAATCAATATAAGTGATATGATATGGCCATCATCATCTTGTGCTTGTGATCTCCATCTCCGAAGCACCGTCATGATCACCATCGTCACCGGCGCGACACCTTGATCTCCATCGTAGCATCGTTGTCGTCTCGCCAATCTTATGCTTCCACGACTATCACTACCGCTTAGTAATAAAGTAAAGCATTTCATCGCGATTGCATTGCATACAATAAAGCGACAACCATATGGCTCCTGCCAGTTGCCGATAACTTGGTTACAAAACATGATCATCTCATACAATAAAATCAGCATCATGCCTTGACCATATCACATCACAACGTGCCCTGCAAAAACAAGTTAGACGTCCTCTACTTTGTTGTTGCAAGTTTTACGTGGCTGCTACGGGCTTAAGCAAGAACACATCTCACCTACGCATCAAAACCACAACGATAGTTTGTCAAATAGACTCCGTTTTAACCTTCTCAAGGACCGGGCGTAGCCACACTCGGTTCAACTAAAGTTGGAGAGACAGTCGCCCGCAAGCCATCTATGTGCAAAGCACGTCGAGGGAACCGGTCTCGCGTAAGCGTACGCGTAAGGTTGGTCCGGGTCGTCTCGTCCAACAATACCGCCGAACCAAAGTATGACATGCTGGTAGGCAGTATGACTTGTATCGCCCACAACTCACTTGTGTTCTACTCATGCAAATAACATCAAACCATAAAACCTAGGCTCGGATGCCACTGTTGGGGAACGTGGTAATTTCAAAATTTTCCTACGCACACGCAAGATCATGGTGATGCATAGCAACGAGAGGGGAGAGTGTTGTCTACGTACCAACGCAGACCGACTGCGGAAACGATCACACAACATAGAGGAAGTAGTCGTACGTTTTCTTCCCGATCCGACCGATCCAAGCACCGTTACTCCGGCACCTCCGAGTTCTTAGCACACGTTCAGCTCGATGATGATCCTCGGGCTCCGATCCAGCAAAGCGTCGAGGAAGAGTTCCGTCAGCACGACGGTGTGGTGACGATCTTGATGTACTATCGACGCAGGGCTTCGCCAAAGCACTACAACGGTATGATCGAGGTGGAATTTGGTGGCAGGGGGCACCGCACACGGCTAAGGAACGATCTCAAGGATCAACTTGTGTGTCTATGGGGTGCCCCCTGCCCCTGTATATAAAGGATGGAGGAGGAGGAGGCCGGCCAAGGCAAAGGTGCGGCCAGGATAGGGAGTCCTACTAGGACTCCAAGTCCTAGTAGGAGTCCACCAAGAGGGGAGGAAGGGAGAAGGAATAGGAGGAGTAGGAAAGGTGGCCGGCCCCCTTTTCCCTAGTCCAATTCGGACCAAAGGGCAGGGGGGCGCAGCAGCCTTTTCCTCTTCCCACTAAAGCCCATCAAGGCCCATTACCTCTCCCGTAACTACCCGGTACTCCGAAAAATACCCGAATCACTCGGAACCTTTCCGATGTCCGAATATAGTCGTCCAATATATCGATCTTTACGTCTCGACCATTTCGAGACTCCTCGTCATGTCCCCGATCTCATCCGGGACTCCAAACTCCTTCGGTACATCAAAACTCATAAACTCATAATACAACTGTCATCGAAACCTTAAGCGTGCGGACCCTATGGTTCGAGAACAATGTAGACATGACCGAGACACGTCTCCGGTCAATAACCAATAGCGGGACCTGGATGCCCATATTGGCTCCTACATATTCTACGAATATCTTTTATCGGTCAGACCGCATAACAACATACGTTGTTCCCTTTGTCATCGGTATGTTACTTGCCCGAGATTCGATCGTCGGTATCCAATACCTAGTTCAATCTCGTAACCGGCAAGTCTCTTTACTCGTTCCGTAATACATCATCTCGCAACTAACTTCTTAGTTGCAATGCTTGCAAGGCTTATGTGATGTGCATTACCGAGAGGGCCCAGAGATACCTCTCTGACAATCGGAGTGACAAATCCTAATCTCGAAATACGCCAACCCAACATCTACCTTTGGAGACACCTGTAGTACTCCTTTATAATCACCCAGTTACGTTGTGACGTTTGGTAGTACCCAAAGTATTCCTCCAGTAAACGGGAGTTGCATAATCTCATAGTCATAGGAACATGTATAAGTCATGAAGAAAGCAATAGCAACATACTAAACGATCGGGTGCTAAGCGAATGGAATGGGTCATGTCAATCAGATCATTCATCTAATGATGTGATCCCATTAATCAAATAACAACTCTTTGTCCATGGTTAGGAAACATAACCATCTTTGATTAACGAGCTAGTCAAGTAGAGGCATACTAGTGACACTGTGTTTGTCTATGTATTCACACATGTATTATGTTTCCGGTTAATACAATTCTAGCATGAATAATAAATATTTATCATGATATAAGGAAATAAATAATAACTTTATTATTGCCTCTAGGGCATATTTCCTTCAGTCTCCCACTTGCACTAGAGTCAATAATCTAGATCACATCACCATGTGATTAACATCGATGGTTCACATCATCATGTGATTAACACCCATAGTTCACATCGCCATGTGACCAACACCCAAAGGGTTTACTAGATTCAGTAATCTAGTTCACATCGCTATGTGATTAACACCCAAAGAGTACTAAGGTGTGATCATGTTTTGCTTGTGAGAGAATCTTAGTCAACGGGTCTGCCACATTCAGATCCACATGTATTTTGCAAATTTCTATGTCAACAATGCTCTGCTTGGAGCTACTCTAGCTAATTGCTCCCACTTTCAATATGTATCTAGACCGAGACTTAGAGTCATCTAGATTAGTGTCAAAAACTTGCATCGGCGTAACCCTTTACGACGAACCTTTTTATCACGTCCATAATTGAGAAACATATCCTTATTTCACTAAGGATAATTCTGACCTGCTGTCTAGTGATCTACTCCTAGATCACTATTGTACTCCCTTGCCAAATCAGTGCAGGGTATACAATAGATCTGGTATACAGCATGACATACTTTATAGAACCTATGGCCAAAGCATAGGGAATGACTTTCATTCTCTTTCTATCTTCTGCCGTGGTCGGGCTTTGAGTCTTACTCAACTTTACACCTTATAATACAGGCAAGAACTCTTTCTTTGACTGCTCCATTTTGAACTACTTCAAAATCTTGTCAAGATATGTACTCATTGAAAAAACTTATCAAGCGTCTTGATCTATCTCTATAGATCTTGAAGCTCAATATGTAAGCAGCTTCACCGAAGTCTTTCTTTGAAAAACTCCTTTCAAACACTCCTTTATGCTTTACAGAATAATTCTACATTATTTCCGATCAACAATATGTCATTCACATATAATTATCAGAAATGTTGTAGTGCTCCCACTCACTTTCTTGTAAATACAGGCTTCACCGCAAGTCTGTATAAAACTATATGCTTTGATCAACTCATCAAAGCGTATATTCCAACTCCGAGATGCTTGCACCAGTCCACAGATGGATCGCTGGAGCTTGCACATTTTGTTAGCACCTTTCGGATTGACAAAACCTTCTGTTGCATCATATACAACTCTTCTTTAACAAATCCATTAAGGAATGCAGTTTTGTTTATCCATTTGCCAGATTTCATAAAATGCGGCAATTACTAACATGATTCGGACAGACTCAAGCATAGATACGAGTGAGAAGCTCTCATCGTAGTCAACACCTTGAACTTGTCGAAAACCTTTTGTGACAATTCTAGCTTTGTAGATAGTAACACTACTATCAGCATCCGTCTTCCTCTTGAAGATCCATTTATTCTCAATTGCTTGCCGATGGGCAAGTCAACCAAAGTCCAAACTTTGTTTTCATACATGGATCATATCTCAGATTTCATGGCCTCAAACCATTTCGCGGAATCTGGGCTCATCATCGCTTCCTCATAGTTCGTAGGTTCGTCATGGTCAAGTAACATGACCTCCAGAACAGGATTACCGTACCATTTTGGTGCGGATCTCACTCTGGTTTACCTACGAGATTCGGTAGTAACTTGATCTGAAGTTACATGATCATCATCATTAGCTTCCTCACTAATTGGTGTAGTAGTCACAAGAACAGATTTTTGTGATGAACTACTTTCCAATAAGGTAGAGGGTACAATTACCTTATCAAGTTTTCTACTTTCCTCCCACTCACTTCTTTCGAGAGAAACTCCTTCTCTAGAAAGTTTCCGAATTTAGCAACAAAAGTCTTGCCTATGGATCTGTGATAGAAGGTGTACCCAACATTTTTCTTTAGGGTATCCTATGAAGACACACTTTTCCGATTTGGGTTTGAGCTTATCAGGATGAAACTTTTTCACATAAGCATCACAACCCCAAACTTTAAGAAACGACAACTTTGGTTTCTTGCCAAACCATAGTTCATAAGGCGTCGTCTCGACGGATATAGATGGTGCCCCTTTTTTAGCGTGAATGCAGCTGTCTCTAATGCATGACCCCAAAACGATAGTGGTAAATCGGTAAGAAACATCATAGATTGCACTATATCCAATAAAGTACGGTTATGACGTTCGGACACACCATTACACTGTGGTGTTCCATGTGGCGTGAGTAGTGAAACTATTTCACATTGTTTTTAACTGAAGGCCAAACTCGTAACTCAAATACTCTTCTCTACGATCAGATCATAGAAACTTTATTTTCTTGTTACGATGATTTTTCACTTCACTCTGAAATTCTTTGAACTTTTCTAATGTTTCAGACTTATGTTTCATCAAGTAGATATACTCATATCTGCTCAAATCATCTGTGAAGATCAGAAAATAATGATACCTGTCGCGAGCCTCAATATTCATCGGACCACATACATCAGTATGTATGATTTCCAACAAATCTGTTGCTCGCTCTATTGTTCTGAAGAACAGAGTCTTAGTCATCTTGCCCATGAGGCATGGTTCGCAAGCATCAACTGATTCATAATCAAGTGATTCCAAAAGCCCATCAGCATGGAGTTTCTTCATGCGCTTTACACCAATATGACCTAAACGGCAGCGCTACAAATAAGTTGCACTATCATTATTAACTTTGCATCTTTTGGTTTCAATATTATGATTATGTGTATCACTACGATCGAGATCCAATGAACTATTTTCATTGGGTGTGTAACCATATAAGGTTTTATTCATGTAAACAGAACAACAATTTATTCTCTTACTTAAATGAATAACCGTATTACAATAAACATGATCAAATCATATTCATGCTCAACGCAAACACCAAATAACACTTATTTAGGTTCAACACTAATCCCGAAATTATAGGGAGTGTGCGATGATGATCATATCAATCTTGGAACCACTTCCAACACACATCGTCACCTCACCCTTAACTAGTCTCTGTTTATTCTGCAACTCCCGTTTTGAGTTACTAATCTTAGCAACTGAACTAGTATCAAATACTGAGGGTTTGCTATAAACACTAGTAAAGTACACATCAATAACATGTATATCAAATATACTTATGTTCACTTTGCTATCCTTCTTATCCGCCAATCACTTGGGGTAGTTCTGCTTCCAGTGACCAGTCCCTTTGCAGTAGAAGCACTTAGTCTCAGGCTTAGGACCAGACTTGGGCTTCTTCACTTGAGCAGCAACTTGCTTGCCGTTCTTCTTGAAGTTCCCCTTCTTCCCTTTTGCCCTTTTCTTCAAACTAGTGGTCTTGTTAACCATCAACACTTGATGTTTTTCTTGATTTCTACCTTCGTTGATTTCATCATCACGAAGAGCTTGGGAGTTGTATCCGTTATCCCTTGCATATTATAGTTCATCACGAAGTTCTACTAACTTAGTGATGGAGATTAGAGAATTCTGTCAATCACTATCTTATCTGGAAGATTAACTCCCACTTGATTCAAGCGATTGTAGTACCCAGACAATCTGAGCACATGCTCACTAGTTGAGCGATTCTCCTCCATCTTTCAGCTATAGAACTTGTTGGAGACTTCATATCTCACAACTCGGGTATTTGCTTGAAATATTAACTTCAACTCCTGGAACATCTCATATGGTCCATGACGTTCAAAACGTCTTTGAAGTCCCGATTCTAAGCCATTAAGCATGGTGCACTAAACTATCAAGTAGTCATCATATTGAGCTAGCCAAACGTTCATAACGTCTGCATCTGCTCCTGCAATAGGTCTGTCACCTAGCGGTGCATCAAGGACATAATTTTTTTTCTGTGCAGCAATGAGGATAAACCTCAGATCACGGATCCAATCCGTATCATTGCTACTAACATCTTTCAACACAATTTTCTCTAGGAACATATCAAAATAAACATATGAAAGCAACAACGCGAGCTATTGATCTACAACATAGATATGCTAATACTACCAGGACTAAGTTCATGATAAATTAAAGTTCAATTAATCATATTACTTAAGAACTCCCACTTAGATAGACATCCCTCTAATCCTCTAAGTGATCACGTGATCCAAATCAACTAAACCATAACCGATCATCACGTGAGATGGAGTAGTTTTCAATGGTGAACATCGTTATGTTGATCATATCTACTATATGATTTACGCTCGACCTTTCGGTCTCCGTGTTCCGAGGCCATATCTGCATATGCTAGGCTCGTCAAGTTTAACCTGAGTATTCCGCGTGTGCAACTGTTTTGCAGCTGTTGTATTTGAACGTAGAGCTTATCACACCCGATCATCACGTGGTGTCTGGGCACGACGAACTTTGGCAACGGTGCATACTCAGGGAGAACACTTCTTGATAATTTAGTGAGAGATCATCCTATAATGCTACCGTCAATCAAAGCAAGATAAGATGCATAAAAGATAAACATCACATGCAATCAATATAAGTGATATGATATGGCCATCATCATCTTGTGCTTGTGATCTCCATCTCCAAAGCACCGTCATGATCACCATCGTCACCGGCGCGACACCTTGATCTCCATCGTAGCATCGTTGTCGTCTCACCAATCTTATGCTTCCACGACTATCACTACCGCTTAGTAATAAAGTAAAGCATTTCATCGCGATTGCATTGCATACAATAAAGCGACAACCATATGGCTCCTGCCAGTTGCCGATAACTTGGTTACAAAACATGATCATCTCATACAATAAAATCAGCATCATGCCTTGACCATATCACATCACAACGTGCCCTGCAAAAACAAGTTAGACGTCCTCTACTTTGTTGTTGCAAGTTTTACATGGCTGCTACGGGCTTAAGCAAGAACTCATCTCACCTACGCATCAAAACCACAACGATAGTTTGTCAAATAGACTCCGTTTTAACCTTCTCAAGGACCGGGCGTAGCCACACTCGGTTCAACTAAAGTTGGAGAGACAGTCGCCCGCAAGCCATCTATGTGCAAAGCACGTCGAGGGAACCGGTCTCGCGTAAGCGTACGCGTAAGGTTGGTCCGGGTCGTCTCGTCCAACAATACCGCCGAACCAAAGTATGACATGCTGGTAGGCAGTATGACTTGTATCGCCCACAACTCACTTGTGTTCTACTCATGCAAATAACATCAAACCATAAAACCTAGGCTCGGATGCCACTGTTGGGGAACGTGGTAATTTCAAAATTTTCCTACGCACACGCAAGATCATGGTGATGCATAGCAACGAGAGGGGAGAGTGTTGTCTACGTACCAACGCAGACCAACTGCGGAAACAATCACACAACGTAGAGGAAGTAGTCGTACGTTTTCTTCCCGATCCGACCGATCCAAGCACCGTTACTCCGGCACCTCCGAGTTCTTAGCACACGTTCAGCTCGATGACGATCCTCGGGCTCCAATCCAGCAAAGCGTCGAGGAAGAGTTCCGTCAGCACGACGGTGTGGTGACGATCTTGATGTACTACCGACGCAGGGCTTCGCCAAAGCACTACAACGGTATGATCGAGGTGGAATTTGGTGGCAGGGGGCACCGCACACGGCTAAGGAACGATCTCAAGGATCAACTTGTGTGTCTATGGGGTGCCCCCTGCCCCTGTATATAATGGATGGAGGAGGAGGAGGCCGGCCAAGGCAAAGGTGCGGCCAGGATAGGGAGTCCTACTAGGACTCCAAGTCCTAGTAGGAGTCCACCAAGAGGGAAGGAAGGGAGAAGGAATAGGAGGAGTAGGAAAGGTGGCCGGCCCCCTTTTCCCTAGTCCAATTCGGACCAAAGGGGAGGGGGGGCGCAGCAGCCTTTTCCTCTTCCCACTAAAGCCCATCAAGGCCCATTACCTCTCCCGTAACTATCCGGTACTCCGAAAAATACCCGAATCACTCGGAACCTTACTTATGTCCGAATATAGTCGTCCAATATATCGATCTTTACGTCTCGACCATTTCGAGACTCCTCGTCATGTCCCCGATCTCATCCGGGACTCCGAACTCCTTCGGTACATCAAAACTCATAAACTCATAATACAACTGTCATCGAAACCTTAAGCGTGCGGACCCTACGGTTCGAGAACAATGTAGACATGACCGAGACACGTCTCCGGTCAATAACCAATAGCGGGACCTGGATGCCCATATTGGCTCCTACATATTCTACGAAGATCTTTTATCGGTCAGACCGCATAACAACATACGTTATTCCCTTTGTCATCGGTATGTTACTTGCCCGAGATTCGATCGTCGGTATCCAATACCTAGTTCAATCTCGTAACCGGCAAGTCTCTTTACTCGTTCCGTAATACATCATCTCGCAACTAACTTCTTAGTTGCAATGCTTGCAAGGCTTATGTGATGTGCATTACCGAGAGGGCCCAGAGATACCTCTCCGACAATCGGAGTGACAAATCCTAATCTCGAAATACGCCAACCCAACATCTACCTTTGGAGACACCTGTAGTACTCCTTTATAATCACCCAGTTACGTTGTGACGTTTGGTAGTACCCAAAGTATTCCTCCGGTAAACGGGAGTTGCATAATCTCATAGTCATAGGAACATGTATAAGTCATGAAGAAAGAAATAGCAACATACTAAACGATCGGGTGCTAAGCTAATGGAATGGGTCATGTCAATCAGATCATTCATCTAATGATGTGATCCCATTAATCAAATAGCAACTCTTTGTCCATGGTTAGGAAACATAACCATCTTTGATTAACGAGCTAGTCAAGTAGAGGCATACTAGTGACACTGTGTTTGTCTATGTATTCACACATGTATTATGTTTCCGGTTAATACAATTCTAGCATGAATAATAAATATTTATCATGATATAAGGAAATAAATAATAACTTTATTATTGCCTCTAGGGCATATTTCCTTCAATTCCGCCGGATAAAGGCTCTCCTCTCTCTACTCGGGGCATAAAGAAGTGGTGGAAAAGGGCTACATTTGGATGGACTCCGACAAAGTTTTCGCAGAGATGTGCGAAAACTGCCATGGTCAGAACAGCATTGGGGGTGAAGTCAAGGAGGCGGAACCCGTAGGTGTTCATGATATCGCAGAAGAACTCAGAGAAAGGCGGGCAGAGCCCGCAGTAGAAGAACACGGCGAAGAAAGGATATCCATTTGGAGCCATTTTCCAAGCGGCGGCTGGAAGTACCTTCGTGCTCGGATGCGCTCGCGTCTCCATCGACCAGAAGAGGTAGTAATACTCCCTCAGCTCCCTCACGGCGAGCTTGGGGGGGAAGATTGCCCGCTCCTTTCGCAGCGCCGCAAGCCGATGCGCCTCGGTCAACTTCACAACCTTCCCCTTGTCGGCTTTCGGAGCCATGGCGGAAGTGGTGGAGGAGGTCGACGGCGTTGGTGGTGCTGGTGGCGATGGGGGGCAGGGCGCTGCTCTCTTTTCAGCTTTGGGAAGACGGAGGAGCGGCGGAGGTTTCCAAGATTGGAATAGCAACCGGCGAATGGGCGCACTACCCCCGTTTCCCCTTGCTTATAAAGAGGGAGGGGGCGGACGTTCCGCCTTTCCGAATAAAGAAACCACCCACGATCTCTCCCACAATGCCGCATTCAACGCGTGCCGTTCGGGGAGGGCGCGGTGGATACGGGGAGAGATACGGCGTAACCCAGGCCGCGCGTGCCCGTGCCCTGTTTTGGGCCTGGCCCAACAGCGCTCGGCACCGTGTATGGCCCAGGCCCGGGGGCTCCTACCGATGTACTAGAGTAGGGGTACCCTAGTATCCCGAACTTGTGCACGGGCAGTCGCAGCATCCCGTGGCAAGGCTTGCCGGGTGACCGCCAAGGTCCCCCGTAGTTCCTTTGGAGCCATTCAAGAACAAAGTATCCAAGCCAAGGAGACAAGACCCCGGCAAGAGGAGCTTGCCGGGAAGGCCAACCAAGGCATCTCAAGGAACTTGCCGCGATGCGCCACGCGTCCCGGCAAGGCCCGGTGAGCGACAAGCTCCCGGACGCGACAAGACAACGACCGCGGCAAGGCGCTTGCCGCGGCAAGCCTCCACTCTGTACCTACGCTCCAGTACATCCACCAACGTGTTGCTCTGGGACCTTTCCAGGCGTACGTGGCGGGAGGCTGTGCAGCCAGCGGTACACGGTGGCAAGCGGTGCTGACAAGATTGCCATCGTGGCGAGCGGTGGCGTCCCTGACGGTCCCTTTTGCACTGTTTGGGCGACGCAGACAGGCATTTAATGCCCTTGTCCCCTGCCGTCAGGGTTAGGTATGATACACTGTAGTAGGCGGCTGTACCAACCGCAACATCTTTCCATTTTTACCCTTGTCTACGTTGCCACCTGTCGGTGACCCCTTGAGCATATAAAAGGAGGCCCATGCGCAACGTAGGGAGGAGGTCGGTCAAAAAGAACACTCATGCTTGGTCTCGTTAGCTGCTGGTGTGTACTGTAGCACTCAGCGCTCCCGAGCAAGAACTCAATACAAACCACAAAGCAGGAGTAGGGTTTTATGCATCCGTGTGGCCCGAACCTGGGTAAACTGCTCGTGTGCTTCGCCTCGATCTGCTCTTCGTGCGATCTCTGCCCCCCTGCCGAACCGAAAGGGGCTCGGTCCGCCGGTCCCATAGGTGTTCGTGGGCCCTCCTGGCGCTGGCGCAGAACTGGGCCTCGCATGGCCCGGCTAGCCCACGCACGGAGGAGAACGATGCTGGGGGTCGCCGTCCTCCTCTGCTCGATGCAGAGGCAGAACCAGGCGCGGCGGCGCCCGCCGGCGATGTGGAACGATGGCGCGGCAGGGAAGAGCTCCGGTGAGGTCGGGGATGGATGGATCTGAGGACGGGTGCTCCAGATCCGGTGACACAGGTGGTCGACCATGCTCGGGGATGCGGGATCCGGCGAGGTGGAGCTCGTCCATGGAGGCAGCGGCGGTTTCCTGTGGCAAACAGAGGGAGGGAGAGAGCTGGTGAGGGGAGGAAGGAGAACGGGAAGGGCACGGGGCGGCGAAGGGAGGTCCGGCCTGGGGTCGAGGTCACCGGCGGATGGTGCGGCGAAGGAGTTCGGCGAGGAGGCGTGGAGACGGGGCAGAGCGGCGGAGGAGCTCGGATCGGGATCTCCCTCTCCCGATCTGGAGCTCGGGGAGCAGGGGTGGTGCGGTGCGGGCCTCAGAGCCTAGATCGAGGCCCGGGCGGGCCTGGAGCGGGCCTGGCGGTGCGGGGCGATGTGGGGCACGGGGAGGCGACGTGGCTTGAGGCCAATGGCTAGAGGGGCGGGTGGCTGGCGGCGCGGCCAGTCAAAGAGCGCCAAGTGGCGGTGGAGGGTGCGGTCAGCGCGAAAATGGAGGTGGGCGGCGGCTGGTTGAAGATTGGGGCACGGATTTCGAGGGGGAGGAAGGAGAAGGCCAAAAATGGCAAGGGGGGCTACTATATATAGCAGGAGGAGCTAGGGTTGGGGGTTTTAGTCCGTTCCGGAGCCGTTCGATCTCGATCGGATGACCCGGAGCGGAGGGGGGGTTAGATAGGTGGGCTAGTGGGCTGTGCTAGAGAGAGATGGGCTGAGAAGAGAGGAGAGCGAGGCCCGGCAACAGTTTCCGGAGACGGAAAACGTCCGACGTTAGACCGACTATATTGCCGCTATAGCTTAACAGTTGGGCTATCAAACAAGCTGCGAATGCGATGAGACTTGGCAGGCGACCTACTAACAACATAACAACACCACATGCCAACTTTCATCCCATTCCGAGAACATTTTCCGGCCACTTATAAAATACTATTTCGGACATGTCGCGGGCGCGTGCAAGTGTGGTTGGACTCAGAACAGACAACGGAAGGAACGGGGAGACCCGGACGGATGCAAGTTTTGAAAACACGATGATGCAATGCACATGATGACATGACAAGATGCAACACGCAAGCGATTGACATGGCAACGACGGCGAATAATTGGACGACAACTGGCACATCGGTCTCGGGCGTTACAACACTCCACCACTACGAGAGGATCTCGTCCCGAGATCTAGAATGGCACCGGAGGGAAAAACGGAAGACAAAGAGAAGAGGTAAAACTAAGTTGCTTCTTTGACAAACGAGTGAGACCAAAGAACCTTGAAAATGTTAAGCCAATCGATAGAAGCATACAACGGAGATGACGAAGCTGAAAACAGTCCGTTAGAAAAGAGGAACAAGGGAGAACAACTTCGGGCAGCACTCCGATTGAAAAGAAAAGGAATTGAGTAAGAACTTGATAAGATGAGAAGATACTTGATGAAATCGCAATACACTGCCTCCGTAACTATTGAATGAATGGAGCAAGGGGTAAGAAAGATCTCGGACAGCACTCCGGTTTAAAAGAGATGAAAAACTTGATAAAATGAAAGAGCTTGAGCAAAAAGGGACACAACACTCCGGTTAAGAGGAGAAGGATGAAAAGAACGCGATCCTGACAAAGCAAGAAGATGGGTTGGAGAGAGCAACACCACAATGCCTCCGTAACAAAAGAATAGAAGAAAGATAATTAAGATATGAGAAAGGAGAAGAAAATGCCAACTTCTGCCACAAAAGAGCTTAAAAAGGCATCTTTAGGAGAAAGGTTGAATGGAATTGTTGGAAAACCCACAACGAAAAGAGTAAGCTTGTAGTGGGCTTATAGAAAAACATCTCGAAACTAGAGGTGATAACCTGCCACTCATGGGAAAAGAATTGTATTGGTATGAACAAGGAGACGAGAAACTATATCACCGGGAGGATAAATGAAGAACTTGGGTCATTTATAAGCACCATAATAGCAACAATCCTTAGGAAAAGCTTTAGGTGAAATATAATCCAAGATAACTCCAACGAAGAGGTTGATGGATTTAAAATATCTCATACTTGATAACTTGTGAATCATGAAACACGAAGGAAAATTATCAAGAATGATGTAAAACCACCTCCAATGATACGGTAGAACGAATTGCACTCCGGATTGCAGGATGAAGAATGCTTGAACTCCTCAAAAAAGAATCTTGAAGAACACTTCGAGAAGGAATTTAATCCTTTATGAAACATCATGTAGAACCTTCATGAAGAACTCCGTTAAACAAAAGAATTATCAAACAGAAAGAAAAGGTAGTTGAGAACACAAGTTTGAACCTTGTAAAGATTTAGATAAATCTCCGTGGTGATATAATTGCGAGAGCTTGGGACTCTGGGAAAGAAAAATGAATCAAGTGAAATCGAGAATTTGATGAGCCTCTGGAATGAAGAATTAATCACTTGGATGAAGCAAGAATAAGAATTACGTTATGTGTATCCTTCACCAATTAAATTGATGACAATCAATGGATTTGGCACACTACTTATTCTCGTAGAAAGGATTAAGATAGATATAGCGCCAACTTGGGAAAATATTGAACAAACCACCGGTAGGATAGAAATAACGACTGAATCAATACAATAACAAAGGAATAGAAATATTGAGCGAGCCACCGGTAAGAATTGAAAATGAACGAAGAAGAAAAATAAAGAGGCACCGAGAAGAATCAGAGAGCAAATGAAGATACTTGAGGGGAATTTACATAAAAGAGAACGAAGAGATCACAAGCCGATTAAAGATCACTTGAATGATACACCGGTAAGATTGGAGAATGATAACTGACAGCTGAGAATGAATAAACCTGAATTGATGGGCTCCGGATAACAAACTGAGAAGACTCTTGAATTGCTCCGGATAGGTGAAAAGAATTCCCACAATCGAAAATAATTATGAGAGGATGGCAACAAGCTAGAATCACGAATCTCAGAGAGAATGGATAGATATGGAGGAAAAGTCTTCTTCGTTCTTCAAAACCTGAGAATGACGACGAGAAACACCACCATGAATTGTTGATGCACTCCAAAATGCCAAATAGAAAAGGTTGAGTCAAAGATGAAAAGAATTTGACAGATCTTGGAGAAATACATATGACTGATGATGAATCATTCTTACGTCAAACTTGAAAAAGAATTTGGGAGTAACTCCGGATAAATTAGAAGAGTCAGGTAGGATGCTGGAAAAAGACATGTGGGTTAGGGCCCACTCAAAAGAAACACCGTAGAATGATTTAGAAGAGAGAAAGCACCGGTTGAATTAAATGACTTGAATGAGGTGACATCCTCGAAAGATCTTGAATGAAAGCAGAGTGGAAAACACGAATCTTCAAGATATCTTCAGCACTCTGGAACAACTGAACAGCGAGAGGTGAATGATTAAGGATTGCACCGGCATGAGAAAACATTGAAACGAGGAAAAGATATGATCAACAAAGCTTGACTTGAATCCACCGGAGAAGAAAAAGAATGAATAATGATGAACTTGAGACTCTGTTAGAATCTTCATGAGCATCACCGGATAAGAAAATTTACGGAAAAGGAATGGAGAGGCTTCCCATCAATAAAGGATACTTGAATAATAAATCTGGTTCCTTGAAGAAAAAAGGGTGGGTGGGCGGGAAAACAAAGGCAACTTGGGGACGGATGAAACAAACACCGTTGAGAAGAACTGATACTTGATCTTGCGGTTGTTGAAATGATCAGATCCACTTGAAGAGAAACACGCTGGTGAAAAGAAATTGAAATGACAAACTCGATGACCGAGAAGGATTAGTATTGACATAGGACTATGAGAACACCACTTGGGGAAGGTATGGAATCAACACTTGACATTGAAGCAACTCGAATACCACAACTCAAAACAAAACAAAGGATTGGCTTGCAAAATAAGCTGGAACAAACATATGATAGAGATTTCGTCCGAAGTTTTTGTGGTGGGGCCTACACGGGCTCGATCGTATAGCACCATCATGTACAAGGCAGTGCACATGACATACAAAGCGTCCCCGAGTCGGCATAGCCAAGGACTCTTTAAGACACAACGAGGCCACTGTAAAACCAACCGTGGGTAGGCGGACCACTAGATGTCGAACCCCAATTTCATATCATACATCTGTCGAAAAGATATCCTAAGAGCTACATGAATTCCCACTTATGAAACTCCCAAACCTTTCCGGTTATGCAATCAGTGTTGGGGATACAAGGGAAGCATAATATCTCACCCAAACTAGCAAATCCTACATCCAGCTATATCCATCCTTCAACACATAACCAAGAAACCTTCGGAAATCATCTACCTCAACCTTCGAAAAGCATCCGTTATACAAGTTATGGCGATACTCCCGAACTCCTGCCCCAGTACTAGGTGGCGTCGAGGTTATCTCACCAACGAACTGCATAAAAGAGATTTTCGATGTCAGCGTACTAAACTCAGGTATTCCAGAACTGCAACGATAAAATTATGACGACAACACCTCAGAGCTCAACTCCCCGGGACACTTCCACAAAACCCCTGACAAGAGGCACCAAGACAATGTTCTCGTCATAAAACCATCGGAACGATTCCAAGATACCCGCGTGATCCTAAATTTTTTTAGTGAAATTTGAGAAGAGAAGAGTCAAAACTCTATGCCAGGATGCCTTACCAGAGCGATAAGGAGGCTGGGAAGTAAAAAGAATTCCTAAAGTCTCCGATATATAATTCCTAAATGACTCAAAACATTTTTCTAGACACAACTCGGCCACTAAAAACGATCAAGCAATGGGGCTCCTAAGGTCGGGGAAGGCTCTGATACCAACTTGTAACGCCCTTGATGCGGCTATATCTCCCACGTGTCGAAGCACGACTTAGAGGCGTAACCGCATTGAAAGCAATATCGCAAGTGAGGTGATCTTCACACAACCCATGTAATACATAAGGGAAAGAGATACATAGTTGGCTTACAACCGCCACTTCACACAAATACATGAATAAAGCATTACATCAGCCAAATACAATCAAGGTCCGACTATGGAACCAAAATAAAAGAAGAACCCCAAATGCGACAAGGATCCCCGATCGACCCCAACTGGGCTCCACTACCGATCAACTAGAACGAAGCAACACAAAGGACAAGATCTTCATCGAGCTCCTCCTGAGCTTGGTTGCGTCATCTGCACGGACTCATCGGCACCTGCAAGCTGGTTTTGGAAGTATCTGTGAGCCACGGGGACTCAGCAATCTCGCACCCTCGCGATCAAGACTATTTAAGCTTATGGGAAAGGTAAAAGGTATGAGGTGGAGCTGCAGCAAGCGACTAGCATATATGGTGGCTAACATACGCAAATGAGAGCGAGAAGAGAAGGCAAAGCACGGTCGGTAAAAGTATGATCAAGAAGTGATCCTAAAACAACCTACGTCAAGCATAACTCCAACAACCATGTTCACTTCCCGGACTCCGCCGAAAAGAGACCATCACGGTTACACACGCGGTCGATTCATTTTAATTAAGGTCAACTTCAGGTTTTCTACAACCGGACATTAACAAATTCCCATCTGCCCATAACCGTGGGCACGGCTTTCGAAAGTTCAAAACCCTGCAGGGGTGTCCCAACTTAGCCCATCACAAGCTCTCACGGTCAACGAAGGAATAGACCTCCTCCTGAGACATTCCGATCAGACTCGGTATCCCAGTTCTTCAAGACATCCTCGACAATGGTAAAACAAGTCCAGCAAGACCACCCGATGCGCCAACATCCCGATAGGAGCTGCACATATCTCGTTCTCAGGGCAACATCGGATAAGCAATCCGTACAACTAAAACCAGCCCTCGAGTTTCCCCAAGGTGGCGCTACAAGGGGCTCTAGTTTGGACCAACACTTAGACAAGCACTGGCCCGGGGGGCGAGGGTTAAAATAAAGATGACCCTCAGGATGCGCGACTCCAAGGGAAAAGGCTAGGTGGCAAATGGTAAAACCAAGGTTGGGCCTTGCTGGAGGAGTTTTATTCAAAGCGAACTGTCAAGGGGTTCCCATTATAACCCAACCGCGTAAGGAACGCAAAATCCGGGAACATAACACCGATATGACGGAAACTAGGGCGGCAAGAGTGGAACAAAACACCAGGCATAAGGCCGAGCCTTCCAGCCTTTACCAAGTATATAGATGCATTAATTAAATAAGATATATAGTGATATCCCAACAAAATATCCATGTTCTAACAAGGAACAAGCTCCAATCTTCACCTGCAACTAACAACGCTATAAGAGGGGCTGAGCAAAGTGGTAACATAGCCAAACAACGGTTTGCTGGGACAAGGTGGGTTAGAGGCTTGGTTCAACAGTATGGGAGGCATGATAAGCAAGTGGTAGGTATTGCAGCATAGGCATAGCAAAAGAGCGAGAACCTAGCAAGCAAAGATAGAAGTGATTTCGAGGGTATGGTCATCTTGCCTGAAATCCCGCAAGGAAGAAGAACGAGTCCATGAAGAAGACAAACGGACGTAGTCGAACGGTTCCTCACAAACACGATGTTATCGGAACCAACCCGAAGAAGCAACACCGGAAAGAACCAAACAACATAGTAAACAACCAACACATAATCATGGCATGATGCACAATCAAGTATGATGCATGTCCGGTTTAATGAGGCATGGCATGGCAAAGTGCACAAATAATCCTACAAATTAAGTGGAGCTCAATATGCAACGGGTTGCATATTGACGAAACACCACATGACTTATTTAGTTCTCTCTCGTTCATGTACCCAACAAGATTAAATGTTGTTAGCATGGCAAGAGGGTGAAGCAAATGAAAACTACCTAACTAGACAAGTTTAAATGAGGCCGGAACAACAAGCAACAAGTCCAGAAAAATCCTCATGTGCATATTTTAGATTTGGTACTGTTCTACCCTAAACACAATTTTAGAGTTGTTAAACATACAAAGTAAGGCCACCATGTTAAACTAGGCAAAATTCTACCCCATTTACATATAAAGATTATTTAATTCGGAGCTACGGTTAATTAGTTATGAAATAAATCATTTTAACATGGCATGGGAGCAAATTTAAACAAACATCATTTTAAACATGGATGAAAATGACATATCATGAAACTAGACACAATTCTAAGCAAGTTTCATATATAAAATGTTTTAATCCGATGCACGGTTATTAAGTTATTATATGCATGAAGTCCAAGGGTTTTTCTGCAAATCTGTAAAACCCTGGTAAATAGACAAATCGCAGAACCAAGAAAAAAACATCCACTGGGCCATATCTGAGACAGACCCAACAGTGCACAGGGGCTAGAAGGGGCTGCTCACATTGGGCCAAGCCCATCTAAGCCTGGGGCGCATGGCGCGGTGCGGGCAGGCCGCGGAGGAGGCTGGGCCCTCCTGGCGTTGGCGCGGAACTGGGCCTCGCATGGCCCGGCTGGCCCATGCGCGGAGGCGAACGGTGCTGGGGGTCGCCGTCCTCCTCTGCTCGATGCAGAGGCAGAACCAGGCGCGGCGGCGCCCGCCGGCGATGTGGAACGATGGCGCGGCAGGGAAGAGCTCCAGTGAGGTCGGGGATGTATGGATCCGAGGACGGGTGTTCCAGATCCGGTGACACAGGTGGTCGACGGCGCTCGGGGATGCGGGATCCGGCGAGGTGGAGCTCGTCCATGGAGGCGGCGGCGGTTTCCTGTGGCAAACAGAGGGAGGGAGAGAGCTGGTGAGGGGAGGAAGGAGAACGGGAAGGGCACGGGGCGGCGAAGGGAGGTCCGGCCTTGGGTCGAGGTCACCAGCGGATGGTGCGACGAAGGAGTCCGGCGAGGAGGCGTGGAGACGGGGCAGAGCGGCGGAGGAGCTCGGATCGGGATCTCCCTCTCCCGATATGGAGCTCGGGGAGCAGGGGCGGCGCGGTGCGGGCCTCAGAGCCCAGATCGAGGCCCGGGCGGGCCTGGAGCGGGCCAGGCGGCGCGGGGCGATGTGGGGCGCGGGGAGGCGACATGGCTTGAGGCCAGTAGCTAGAGGGGCGGGTGGCTGGCGGCGCGGCCAGTCAGAGAGCGCCAAGTGGCGATGGAGGGTGCGGCCAGCGCGAAAATGGAGGTGGGCGGCGACTGGTTGAAGATTGGGGCACGGATTTCGAGGGGGGAGGAGAAGGCCAAAAATGGCAAGGGGGGCTGCTATATATAGCAGGAGGAGCTAGGGTTGGGGGTTTTAGTCCGTTCCGGAGCCGTTCGATCTCGATCGGACAACCCGGAGCGGAGGGGGGGTTAGATAGGTGGGCTAGTGGGCTGTGCTAGAGAGAGAGATGGGCTGAGAAGAGAGGAGAGCGAGGCCCGGCAACAGTTTTCGGAGACCGAAAACGTCTGACGTTAGACCGACTATATTGCCGCTATAGTTTAACGGTTGGGCTATCAAACGAGCTCCGAATGCGATGAAACTTGGCAGGCGACCTACTAACAACATAACAACACCACATGCCAACTTTCATCCCATTCCGAGAACATTTTCCGGCCACTTATAAAATACTATTTCGGACATGTCGCGGGCGCGTGCAAGTGTGGTTGGACTCAGAACGGACAACGGAAGGAACGGGGAGACCCGGACGGATGCAAGTTTTGAAAACATGATGATGCAATGCACATGATGACATGACAAGATGCAACACGCAAGCGAATGTCATGGCAACGACGGCGAATAACTGGACGACAACTGGCACATCGGTCTCGGGGCGTTAATATATATATATATATATATATATATATATATATATATATATATATATATATATATATATATAGTGTTACTATTCATCACCCAGGGTGCAGAATAAGTTATTCTTCACCCGAGGTAATCTTACGATCATTTCATAATTGAATTACGTTTCAAATTCAAATAGTTACATTCCTATTGATTCACTACGTAAAATTTGACATAAAAATAAAAATAAATGTCATAAGACAAGAAAATTTGCAGTTTATGTGTATTTTAGACTATGTTTTTACGTTTGTAATTTTACATAACATAAAATATTTTTTACGGCAATTATATATTTTTTTACGGTTCCATTTTGTGTCGGAAATAAGACAAAACTTATGGAACGTAAAATTACGATGCATTGATGGTAAAATAGAGGGGGTGAAGAATAACTATTCCTCACCCAGGGTGACGAATAGTCAATCCATATATAGTGTTACTATTCATCATCCAGGGTGCAGAATAATTTATTCTTCACACGAGGTAATATTACGATCATTTCATAAATAAATTATGTTTCAAATTCAAATAGTTACAGTCATATTGATTCACTTTGTAAAATTTGGCATAAAAAAAGTCAGAAGACCAGAAAAATTACATTTTATGTACATTTACACTATGTTTTTACATTTGTAATTTATGTAACATAATATATTTTTTACGGCGATTATATATTTTCTTATGTTCTCTTTTTATGTCTGAAATAAGACAAAATTTAAGAAACGTAAAATTACGGTGCATTGATGTTGAAATAGAGGGGGGTGAAGAATAACTATTCCTCACCCAGGGTGACGAATAGCGCGACTCTCTCTCTCTCTCTCTCTCTCTCTCTCTCTCTATATATATATATATATATATATATATAGGAAGTCCAGGTTTGGCCACCGGGAGAGTTTCGGGGTCACCAGTAGGGTTCCGGGGGTCCACCGGGTGGGGCCACCCGTCCCGGAGGGCCCCATGGGCTGAAGTGACGTGGGAACCAGCCCCTAATGGGTTGGTGCGCCCCCCTTGGGCCTCCCTTGCGCCTAGGGTTGGAAACCCTAAAGGGGTGGGGGCGCCTCCACCTAGCTTGGGGGCCAAGCCACCCCCTAGGCCGCCGCCCCTCCCATTAGATGGGATCTCTAGGGGTCGGCGCCCCCCCTGGGCCCCTATATATAGTGGAGGGGAGGGAGGGCAGCAGGACCCTAAGCCCTGGCGCCTTCCTCCCTCCCATGACACCTCTTCCCTTGCTGGATCTCCATCAACTTCTCCTCCCCCCCTTGCTGGATCAAGAAGGAGGAGACGTCTCCGCTCCGTACGTGCGTTGAACGCGGAGGTTCTGTCCGTTCAGCGCTAGGATCATCGGTGATTTGGATCACGACGAGTACGACTCCATCAACCCCATTCTCATAAACGCTCCCGCTTAGCGATCTACAAGGGTATGTAGATGCACTCCTCTCCCTCTCGTTGCTAGATGACTCCATAGATTGATCTTGGTGATACGTAGAAAATTTTAAATTTCTGCTACGATCCCCAATAGGTCATACTTGCAGTCCCTTGAACCGTAGATGAACGACCGCTCATATCGCCCATGAGCAGTTCCTCGAACTGAAGACCGGAAGCAAAACCTTTGTACTTGGTTACAAGCATGCAACCTTCACGATCTGGCAGCGCTTGCCGTCCAAAGCTAATCGTCGCCAGATATTTAGCTGAAAGAGATTAGAATCACACTGGGCTTCTAATTATGAGGACAAGAGGATTAGCCACGCTCTAATAAGTCAACTAGGACCAATTAGAACATGAACTAGAGGAACTAAAGGAGGCTCCAAAACTTGTGTATTCAATTATGGCCAATACCTCAAGTATATATAAGTTAGTGGGGAAGAGGAGGGTTGCACCCAAGGAGGGAAAGTCTCCTTGGAGCGCCATCCAAAGGGGGGAGGAGTTGGGCTCTTCCCCTAGTAGGATTCGCCCCCCCCCCCCCTCCCAAGGAAAGACGGGGATGGGGCGCCTTGATACGTCTCTATCGTATTTATAATTTTTGATTGTTTCATACTAATATTTTACAAATTTCATATACCTTTGGCAATTTTTTATATTATTTTTGGGACTAACATATTGATCTAGTGCCCAGTGTCAGTTCTTGTTTTTTGCATGTTTTTTGTTTCGCTCAATATCCGTATCAAACGGAGACCAAATGCGATAAAAACTTACGGAATTTTTTCTAGAATATATGTGATTTTTCTGAAAAAGAATCAACATGAGACGATGTCCGAGGGGCCCACTAGTCCTAGGGGCGCGCCCCTCTACCCTGGGCGCGCCTAGGGGGCTTGTGGCCACCCCGTAAGGCGGTTGGTGCCCTTCTTCGGTCGCAAGAAAGCTAATATCCAGATAAAAATCGTGTTAAAATTTCAGCCCAATTGGAATTATGCATCTCCGAAAATTTAAAAAACGGTGAAAGGCCAGAATCTGGAGCGCAGAAACAGAAGGAAACAAAGAGAGCTACACAAAAAATATAAGTTGGTGCATTTTTCATAGTGAACAGTGCATGTACTGTTCACCATTTCAAAATCACAATTTCCTCTTTTTTTATAGCTCTCACTATAATCTATATCATCTTCAAATTTTACACACATGTACTAAAATCTGTATGAACGTGTGTGAATTCTTTTTGATGTTTTGAAAACTTCAAAAATGGGATTTAAAAAAATTCAAAATAAAGGGCTCCAAAAAAATGATAGTATTACTATGGTAAAAATGGGATTTAGTATTTTCGTAACCACTACTATACCTTACTGAAGCCTGAATTTAGACGGAGGAGCTGACGGTTTAGAAGTGCGCGCATACCTGCTCCGTGTGGCCGTGCTGTATAATACAGCAACACAAATATGTGCAGCCGCAAGGCAGATGCAGGTTTCTGCAGGTACACAAGAACATCTCACCGGCAAGCAGTCATTACTCACTAGGAATGAATATCTCGCCGGTGGTGCTAAGTCCCCGGGGTAATCGATCAGTACACAGTGATCCCTGTACTTGGCCGATTAAACTTGCTGGAGGCGGCAGGAAGAAGCTAGGTCCAAATCCGTGTACTTGACCTGCTGCTTCGGTTCCAATCCATCTCAGAGTTAACTCTGTTTTCATCCTCCATGGTGTCTCTCCGGGGAGGGAACACCGGAATTCAATGGCCTCCAGAAGAAGGTGAACCCTGGATGGATCGACCCATCGGGTGTCCGCTTCGTTAACTTATTGTGTCTGCCAGGTCACCCGTCCGTTAATGGTAGAGTACTTCTCTGTCGACCCACCCTGTAAAACCCAGGGCATGTGCACTGCACACACTGCTGAAGCTAGCTGTTAATAGAAGATTCATCTGTCTGTCTATCTATCTAAACTGTTTGTAGCTTGGCAGATTTCATTGCACCAAGAATTTCTGCCTGCTTAGATGTAAGCGCTGCTCCTCAGGCACGGGTACCTGAATTCTGGAGTAAATGCCGCGCAGCGCGGCTGAGGGTTAGGGTTTGGGCCCCTACGACACTGTTGTACTGCTTGGGCAGTAAGCACAGACCCATCCAATTTCATAGATTTGGAATTCCACAGCGAAGCTTCCTAACTTCCTAAGCCATAAACCCTAGCTAGTTAGAACCTGCAGGAGACAGGCAATTATATGAGGAGGCGGTCGAATGGTGATCCGTCGATCAAGGTGGTACCTAACCTGCCGTTGGTTGATCTTCATTGATGGTGCTTGCGCTGCCGGTTTGGTTGAGTACCGGATCGGAGTAGCAATCTTGAGAAGGATATACTGTGGAGTATAACTGCCAAGATCATGCCACAATGGCTACAGAACTAACTAGTGTAAATTAGTGCTTTACTTTCACTAGTGTGGGAAGAAAGCCATGGACAGAAAAGTGTGATTAGTGAATTACAGAAATATGCTGCCGGTTAGTCCAATGGCTACAGAACTAACTTGTGCTGCCGGTTTGGTTAACTACAGAAGTAACGTCGTATCACTTGTTAGCACCGGCGGAGGTTAGTTGGGGCTAAACTATGCCATGACCCGCCTAGCTTACAGCAAACAACGTCCATGTATGAGTGAATGCCTATCATGGCCCGCCCTGGTTTCTTATTGCAGCTCTTGTTAGTGACCAGCAATGAAAGTGCACGTGGGCTATTGTGAGCTCTGCTTCTCATTGGAAAAGGCTATACAAGCTAAGGCATCAGTGTGTAGTTGATAGACAGATCCAACTGCCCTCTTGAATGAGTAACAAGTTGCCTTATTTGCGCAAAAATAATAATAACAAGTTTCTGTATGAAATGAAGAAACTACGTGCTGTATGAAATGGATGCATCGTCATCATGCCAGGTTCACTCATTCCAGAGTCCAGAGTACTCTGTCCAAAATTCATACTGCTGGCTCTTTGATTTTTGTTTATCACTGAAACGCCGTCAATTTCAAAACAAAAACAAAAAAATGCTTATTATTTGGGCGTGTATGCAATGTGCATACCAGTGAAATACTTATCTCCCTCGTTAACCAACAGTCATTTGGGCGAAGCATATTTGATCTTACAAGAGGTAATTCCAGCACATTCGAGGGAGCGTCTTCTAATTCTCAACAAATCAATTCCACCCTTTTAGAGATAATTTGCATGATCTGTTTGGGATTTGGTCGAAACAATTTAATAAAGATGAGAAATCTCTCATGACTGTAGGGATTGCAGCTGTCCCCTGGACCATTTGGAAGCTTAGAAATAGGATGGTTTTCGATAAAAACTGGGTTTCCGATCCCTATGTACCGGTGAATTTGATGATCAATATGCTTCAAGATTGGCCCATATTACAGATAAACGCAAGAAGACGAAGAATAATGATAGAGGGTGCATGTGAAATTTTCAGGGCGGTTCTGGGATGGAGGGTCATTCACAGGATTACAACGACGTGATCTTCTGAAGTTCTTCATGGAGTAGCGTGCACCGTAGAATCTGCTGCTGTGATGTAAGCTGGCAATAGCCTCGTGTCGGTTGTGAGACTTGGTGATTTCTAATAATGAAAATCGGAGAGGAAACTCTCTTTGTCACACAAGCTGCATAACCGCAAAGATCCAATGCACGTCTGGAAATGCCCACATAATTAGTGTAAACCACAGGACATAATTACCAGAGAATTAAAGGTCCTCGCGCGAGCGCTGTGACGAGGCAGGGGCAGTGCACCAACCCGCACGTCGTCCGGGCCACGCGGAGTAAATTCCGGCGACGACGGCATGCATGATCCAAGCAAGAGGGTCAGTCACTAGATGCACAAGTGCCTACTACCTAGACAGATCCGCTATAAATGGCGACGACACGCAACGTTTCAGTGCATCCACGAGGTCTAGGACTAGGTGCGCCAACACATACTACGGCAAGTGAGTGAAGTGGAGTGTGGAGCGCTAGCAGCAATGGCGGCCTCCTCGTGGCAAGTGGCTCTTCTCGCCTTCACGGTCTGCGTGCTCCCGGCCCTGCCGGCGGCGAGCGCGGCCCGGGCCTTCTTCATCTTCGGCGACTCGCTGGTGGACAACGGCAACAACAACTACCTCATGACGTCGGCGCGCGCCGACTCGTGGCCCTACGGCATCGACACCCCGGACCACCGCGCCACGGGGAGGTTCTCCAACGGCAAGAACGTCGTCGACCTCATCAGTTGAGTAGCGAGCTCGTGCATTCATGGACGCACTTCACCGGCCGTCGGTGGTATCTGTAGTTGAGGCTAACTGGTTGATTGGTTAACATTTAACAATGTTGCACGCAGGCGAGCAGATAGGATCCGTGCCGGTGCTGCCGTACCTGAGCCCGGAGCTGGACGGCGAGAACCTGCTCGTCGGCGCCAACTTCGCCTCCGCCGGCATCGGGATCCTCAACGACACCGGCATCCAGTTCGTACGTGCTTCCGATCCTTTCACCGATCCATCCATCCACTTCATACTCCGGCTGTACATACTCTCTATTAAATTGCATGCATCGTGCAGGCCAACATCATCCGGATCTCGAAGCAGCTGACCTACTTCGAGCAGTACAAGCACCGGCTGGCCAAGCTCTACGGCCCGGAGCGGGCGGCGCGGGTGGTCGGCGGCGCGCTGACGCTCATCACGCTCGGCGGCAACGACTTCGTCAACAACTACTACCTGGTGCCCTACTCGGCCCGCTCCCGGGAGTTCTCCCTCCCCGACTACATCAAGTACATTTTGTCCGAGTACAAGCAGGTGCTCCGCCGCATCCACGGCCTCGGCGCGCGCCGCATCCTCGTCACCGGCGTCGGCCCCATCGGCTGCGTGCCCGCCGAGCTCGCCATGCACAGCCTCGACGGCAGCTGCGACCCCGAGCTGCAGCGCGCGTCCGAGGCCTACAACCCGCAGATGGAGGCCATGCTCCGCGACCTCAACGCCGAGGTCGGCAGCGGGAACGGCAACGGCGCGGTGTTCGTGGCAGTGAACACGCGCCGCGCGCACGACGACTTCATCGCCGACCCCAAGGCATACGGCTTCGTCACCGCCACCGAGGCCTGCTGCGGCCAGGGCCGGTTCAACGGCATCGGCATCTGCACCATGGTGTCCAGCCTCTGCGCCAACCGCGACAAGTACGTGTTCTGGGACGCCTTCCACCCCACGGAGCGCGCCAACCGCCTCATCGCGCAGAACTACCTCACCGGCTCCACCGACTACATCTCCCCCATGAACCTCTCCACCATCATCCACCTCGACCGCCACCTCCACGACTAGCTAGCTAGCTACAGCCACATTCATCCATGATCCGTCGCTCAGCCTCCTCGATTGCTCCATCATTTGCAGTTCCATCACTTGCTTGATGCTTTTTCATACATAGCAGCAGCAGCCTTCTTGATTTTGTCCAAGAAATTAAACGTTTATGTATTCAGTACGTGTGTTGTACGTGTCAGGCAGGTTCTAGCTAGTTTGTAATAATGCGTGCTCAGCTAGCTAGCAGATAAATATATATATCCATGCATGGTTTGCTTGTGAGGTAACCTCCTACTCCTTGTGATGAATGTTGATGCTCATGTATTGAACGATGGATGTCGATTTGGATTCTCGATTGTTCTTGACAGGATTCAGTTTAGCTAGCCTTCATGACGAAGTAATAAATCTGACGAGATATAGACGGGCAGAAGTGCTACTACAACGTACCGGAACAAAGTCATTTGGCTATCGACGATGAGGCTGGCATGTGCTAGTGCTAGAACTACTACTAGTCGCAAGCAGTAGACCGCATGGTCTCCCTCTCCTGAGTCCTGATTCGTAAACAGTGGCACCTCCGGCTGCCATGCTATTTAAGCGCCCGCCCGGATGGGTCCCACGTTTTCTTTCGACAACTTTTGCTACTCAATCATCAGTCAAAACATGTTGGTGTTTTATCCGCCGTTGCTGCCAAATTGCCATGCCATGAAAAATTTAATGTGACACGAGCAAGTTTCTCAAGAATTAAAGAAGAGAAAATGTACCATGTGGCTCATACGTGCATGGGAGCAGACACTCCGCCGATGGATGGCTGGTTCACTCACCTTCTTATGGGGGCCATTGAATTCTGGTGTTCCCTCCCCAGAGAGTTAACTCTGAGCTGAGATGGATTGGAGCCGAAGCAGCAGGCCAAGTACAGGGATCACTGTATACTGATCGATTGCCACGGGGAGTTACTGCTGCCGGTGAGATATTCCTAGTGCGTAATGACTGCCTGCCGGTGAGATGTTCTTGTATACCTGCACTTCATTGAAACCTGCATCTGCCTTACGGCTGTACATTGCATGTTGGTGCCTATTATACAGCACGGCTGCACGGTGCACGTACGCGTGTGCTCCTGAACTGTCGGCTCCTCCGTCTGAGTTCGAGCTTGAGTATGTGAACATTTGTTTCCAAGTTTCAGAAATGAGGCGCGCGTTGGCACATTTCTCTGAACATTCCCAGGCAGGATCGGGGTAGCAGTAGCACGTCGACGTCGCTGCATGGGCGGAGGTAGCTGACTACTCCTTCTCCTACCTACAACGAAAACGACGGTTTACGAGGTCTCGGCCCTTAATGCTAATTACGTACGCGGCTACTGTATCAAATTGGCGCGATCAATCAATTCTTGTTCCCTTTTGGTGGATGGATACGACGTTGCGGCAGCATATACCGACGACGACGAGCAGCTGTCGTCGATCGGTGGACGATGATGAGGTTGATAGGGCGTCACTGTCACGTAGCCCTAGCTAGCGGCCTAACTAATGTATATCATGCGATGATGACAGTGATGTTAGCCGTGGCACACACCTACTTAGTTAGATGACCATATATAGAAGTAGAACCATGCTTATATTGGTCACTGAGATGTTACGTACGGGGTGGTCTGTCTAGCTATTTTCTGGCGTCCCGAAATCCTGGGAACTTAACCGATTGCACGCCACCTTTTAATTTTGTCCATGTCTTTTTTTTTGCATGGTAATACATGTCTTAATTATATAAAAAATCAAATTACAAGTCACGTAAAGACGGACATGAATTTTGTCGACGTCTGCTCACAACTCAAATGTCTAGGCTGTATACGTACGTACGAGTAAGAGGATTTTCTTTTCTTTGCGTCGACGTACTTATTATGCGGTAGTGATGGCAGTAGCAGTGAGATCTATGGGCTGCACGTATGTGGCCACTGTATCCGAGAATCTGGCCGTACGTAGTTATGTTGGTCATTCAGACACCAACCGCGCCTCATGCTCTCATGCATGCATGCTCTTCCAGCCGGATCGAGCTACGCCTCGCACCAACTCTCGTGGCTTTTTAATTTCGTGCCCGTTTTTACTGCGAAAACACATGCACTCTGAGGTTACTCAACTACCATGTGTGTTGCTAGTTCAGACTTGAGACTGAGGCTATCTTGCTAGCCTGCATGCAGGTGAAACCAAGGTAGGAATGGCGAATTAAGTTGGTGGGTTCGATGGATCGGATCGAAGCCGTTTCACCGGCTATTTATGGCCGGGGCGGTGGTGCGTACGGCTACGGCGACAGCAGGCCGGCCGGCCGGGCGCTGCCACCGCTCCACGCCTCCACGTCCGGCGCGCGATCGGTTTCAACTTTCAAGTCAGCTCTCGCCGTGCGGTCGGCGCCGAGACAGTGAGCCGTGCGAGGGATGTGTTCTGATCTGGGCGAATGGAAAAAGATTGTGCTCCAAAAGTATGTGCAAAGGCATTTTTATTGCACACACTGTATTTCCTTTCTTTTTCAGATCACAACATATGTCCTTTTTGCAAGGTACTCCTAGTTTACATGCACGTAGAAGACATAAGCATGTCTGTTTTACGAAAATCAGTTTTCTTTAAATTGTTAAACTTTTTTATGTGAACATATTGTTCACCTTGAAACATGTGACCTCATGAGTATAATTGAATATCCGCTACAATATCCCTTCATTTAATTTTTTTTGTGGCAGGTTATCTTTACATAACTTTGTGAAAAAATAATTTAAAATTTTATAGATGGTGTTTCGCCCGACATTTGCATACACATAAGGGCATGATTTGATTGTGGTTAGCGTAAAACACACTGGAGGAAAATAATTACCCTCTCCCCCTCCATATTAATTATCAATGATTTAGTATAAAATTGTTATAACTCTATGACAATTAATATGAATCAGAGGGAGTACATGCTTCATGCAAACAACCGCTTGGTTAATTGCTTAGATCCTGAAAAAAACAGGCCATTTTGTGCCTCCCACCTGGAAAAATAAAACACACCTTCCATTTTATTTCCGCTTAGTTTACGGTTGCCCATTTTAATACGGGTGGAAAATAAATTCGATTTCACTAAGGCTTTTTCCTACAGATTTTGTTCCACTCACAAATTTGCTTCAATTGATCTGCAACGCAAGCTAGTGTGAACCTTCCGCTAATCAACAAGGAGTTGATGTCACAGCCTTCCTATGGATAAACTTTGTAAATATATGACTTGTTTTGCTCTTATCTCCACCAATGCTTAAAAGGCTAAACTCTATATTTCTAATATGGGATAAGTATATTTTTCGTCCTCGAACTCTTCCAAGAGTTTAGAAATCGTCCCTCAACTCAAAACCGGATAGTTTTCGTTCCTCGACTATCAAAACCGGATAGTTTTCGTCCCTCACGCCGCTTCGGATGGTTTTCGTCCGCATGAACAGTAAACCGATGAACAGTAAAAATTTTAAAAAGAAAAAAGTCAAAAAAATCTGAAAATTTGTGGGATCAAAGTTCCTCGGGTGCGCAAGGTGTGTGTGAAAATTGTTGTGCTATTTAGACATTCCAGGAGCTCGTGACAAAGGAAAAACCATAAATATGTACGTTAGTGAACAGTAAATTCGAAAAAAAATAGAAAACAAATTCAAAAATGTATGAAAATTGTTGACATACAAGATGCTCGGGTGCTCAATGTGCCTGCAAAATTTCATGATGTTTGGACATTGTGGGAGCTCGTGGCAAAAAAAAAAAATTGGCTGGGAAAGAAATTTTGAAAAAGTGCACTATTTTATTTTTTTGCTAGAACTCCTCCTATGTCATTTCAGCATGAAAATATGCAAGCACCTTGCACACCCAAGCATCTTTGATGCCAAAAAAATTCATATTTTTTGCTATTTCTTTTATTTACTATTCACCAACGTACATATTTACAATTTTTTCTTTGTCATGAGCACCTGGAATGTCCAAACAATATGAAAATTTGTATGCACCTTGCGCACCCGAGGAACTTTGATCTCACAAATTTTCAGATTTTTTTGACTTTTTTTTGCTATTTTTTGAATTTACTATTCGCAAGTTTACTGTACATGATGGACGAAAACCGCCCGAAACAGTGTGAGGGACGAAAACTATCCGGTTTTGATAATTGAGGGACGAAAACTATCCGGTTTTAAGTTGAGAGATGATTTCTAAACTCTCAGAATAGTTCAAGGACGAAAAATATACTTATCCCTTCTAATATTGAACTTCTTAATCTCAGACAATCGCGTAAGCAACGACCTCCGAACTTCTAATTTCCACTTTCCATGTTGATTGGGAGGGATGATCAATGCAAGGCAAGCTAGTACTCCCTCCATAGAGTATGACCTTCCAGGGAAGCTGTGAGATAGCTTTGACTCTAATGCAGTTTGTGAAAACCGATATATTGATTCCTTTCCCGCGGCGAAAACTAGGTAGAAGCTTACTTTCTTCCAGGCTCCGTTAGCGAGCCCATGGACTCACTTGATCCCCTCTGTCTGTTACTCTGGCGGCGGGGAGGGGAGTTCCGGTGCCTCAGCCCGGCTAGCAGTCTAGGTTAAGTTATTTTTATCCTCGTGGGGTAGTGTTGTGGCGTATAACAATGCTTCATCTTTGAAGTAGTCTTCCAGAGATTGATCATTCTCGAATTCGTCCATCGGCACAGAGTGGGACGATCTCTGGCATAGATTCATGTCGTGTCTTTGGGCGGTGAAGTTGGGGTTTCCATTATGCATGCAAGATAACCAAATTTGGTGTTAGCAGCTTCAGGTCAATACAAGGGTGCAATGGCTGCAGCTCTAGGACTATGTCGTTAGGGGCACATGCACGAAGACTTCCTGACTATTATCGTCAAGGTCAAGCCAATTGCGATAAAGGGTCGGTGACAACAACACGTTAGCAGCTTGTTCTGGCAGCAATATGGGTCGTTTGGTGTTCTAGGGACCTTAATGTAACTGTGATTATATTTGCGATGCTTTGTACTTATGGTGAACCTTTATAGCATATTTGGGTTCTTTCACCAAAAAAACTCGGACTCTAATGCATCAACGCTGTATATCGCAGGCAGCAAGATAACATCTCCACATTTTCTACTCATATTCTGGTAGCAACGGGCATGTGTGCGTCCTCTGAACGTAGAGCAAGTAAGTTTTCTCGCATAATTTTCCAAAGAAAATCTAAAATTTTGGCAGCAATCTATCTTAAATAGGACGGTCGCATCCTCCTCACACTCAAACGGACCGGTAAAATGAAAGAGGGTATATGGATATGGAACTTGAAATTATAAAAATTTAAAAGATTGTTTTGTTTGCAGGATATAAAAAATTATAGAAATAGAGAAAACAGAGGAATTAATACATAGGAATGCATGTGCGAAATAGGGAAATGGAAAACACATTAATTTTATAAACGTGTGTATTTGGTTGACGAGAAGAGGAAAAAAACACAGAAATTCTACTGAACATGTCAAATCCACATGAAAAGGGTGTAATACCAATGCCAATCTTCTACTCCCTCGATTCTTAAATATAAGTTTTTTTAGACATTTCAAATAGACTACAAGATATGGATATACGTAGACATATTTTAGAGTATAGATTCATTTATTTTACTCCGTATGTAATCACTTATTGAAATATCTAGAAAAGACTTATATTTAAAAATGGAGGGAGTATATCATTAAGCTTCCTGGGGCAAAATCACCGAGGAGCGATTCAGGCATCGATTTGCCATGTACCTTCGATTTTGACCGAGTCATACGTTTCTATGAGCTGGGTCTGGTGTGAGCTGGCAGTTTTGTGGGACTTTTTGGTTAGTGTTGGGTGATGCGTGTCAATTCCACACGTTGGTTTGTTGTTGACAGAGGGGAGAGGTTGGCTGGGGAGTGCCTCGACGGAGCGGAGAGGTAGGCTGGGTGCATTGCGTCGTCATCTTCGCCACTGGAGGTTGGTATGATTTTGGGGAGAACGTGCTGCTGTAGGAGTTTCGTTGCTCGACTTGAATGTTGTTCTTTTTGAAAGAAGTGAATGTCGTTGTTTTCTACCAAGTGAATTTATTAGACTGCTTGACCATCTGTGTGTTGAGAAGACAGTCATAGAAGATGCAGAGTCGGTTCAGGTTTCAGCATTGACACATAAGGTTGCAGTATACACATGTGTTACTAAAATTTAGGGGGGAAAGAAATAGTTATAGAAAAGAAATCATGGATCCAAAAACGTTCACGTATTTTGAGAAAAGTTCACAAACTTTGAAAAAGTTCTCGGTTAGTTCATCGATTTTGAAAAAAGTACATCAATTTTGGAAAAAGTTCACAAATTTGAAAAAAAAATTCATCAATTTTGAAATAACATCATCGATTTTGGCAAAAATTTCACAAACTTGAAAAAAGTAAATAGGTTTTTAAAAATGTTCATCAATTTTTGAAAAGGTTCAAGACTTTGCAAAAAAAATCATCGATTCTGAAGAAAAAGTGCATGAATTTGAAAAAAAATTCAATTTAAAAAAATTACAAATTTGAAAAATGTCTGCGCATTTAAGAGTTGTCCGGAAACTGTCCAGCGAACCGAAAAAAACCCAGTTTGGGAAGCTTCCCAAAACCGGGGCTTTTCGCGAACTGAAAGATAATAAATGAAAAAAGATGAAGTGAGAAGGCCCAAGCGTTAAATTGTTCTCTCTGAACCAGAGGTCTCGAGTTCGAACCCGTCTCGCGAAAGCATTTTCAAGAGGCACTACCACACCTCTGGCGAAAGCAAATCCATGTCTCTCACGAAAGAAAAATCGTGCCTCTTGCAGAAGAAAAAAAGAAGAGAAAACACATTTTCTTTCGTTTCCGAGAGGCATGACCATGCCTCTCACGGAAGCAAAATGGGGCCTCTCATGAAAAAACAAAAAAGAGAAAACGTGTTTTTTTAGTTTTTGAGAGGCACGGCCATGCCTCTCGCCGAAGCAAAACCGTGCCTCTCACGGAAAACAGTAAAAACATTATTTTTCCTTTTCTAAAAAGCAAAACCGTGCCTCTCACGAAAAAAAGTGAAAACATTATTTTTCCTTTTCTAAAATGGCACGGCTGTGCCTCTCACAGAAGCAAAATCATGCCTCTCACGAAAGAAAAAAAAAGCATTTTTCCGTTTCCAAGAGGCACACTCACGGAAGCAAAACCATGCCTCCCACGGAAAAAACATGTTTTTCACGCAAGTTTCTTTTTCCTTTTTTTGTCAAAAAACTAAGAAAGACCAATGAAAAACTGAAAAGTTGAAAAATCCAGGAAAAAACCATTTAAAAAGGTAAAAACATGGGTGGAAAAATAAAATAAAAACAATTCAGAGGAAGCACCTAGATCGCAACACATGGCGGCGGCTGATAGCGTGCCAAATGGCACCCTCTCAACCCACCCCATGTGATCGTTGGGGAGGCTCCCCAACTAGTTGCTCTCCTTATTCCCCAACTAGTAAACGCACAGCCCACGTTCCCGTGCGCGTTTAGGATAGCCCAGGTGCGGGGCGGGGCGCTCCTATTTTTTTTC
>LT934121.1:599546106-599589949 GCA_900231445.1 Triticum turgidum subsp. durum
TGAAAAAATGCTTTAAAATATACAAAATGATCAAGAATTTAAAGGGCTGCCCGGTGCATGTAGCTCCCACTTGCGCAGGGTCCAGGGAAAGGTCCGACCAGTCTCACAAAATGTTCAAGAATTTAAAATATAAAAAATGTTTGAGAATTTGAAAAAATGCTTTAAAATAACCAAAAGTTCAAGTTAGCAGTTCATTTTCATGGGGTACGTGTGCTAGTACTAATTATGAGACTGAACCTGATATGTGAGCTAGAGCTATGCTGGAAAATAAAAGGTGTGTTCTTTAACAAAAAGAAAATCTGAAGCAAGGTTACAGGATATTACAAGATCATCAAGTTTTGTTCACGTTTACCAGAACAACTGATGCAAGTCATGGTCCTTCGGAGCTAAAATATGAAAACAAAATTACATTCCTCTTTCATATGCCACATATTCAGTTTTCACAAGCATACACCATTATATGGATAATTGTTCAGGAATGAGAACCAACTAATAAATAAGCAAACATACATAAGCTGTAAAGAATAAAAGAAAATGCATGACAATGGCCAAGCAAGGGCCAGTATCATACCTAGAGTACAGAAGCTCGTGTAGGGTAGGACACTAAAGTAGAACCCATACTTGTCAACCTTCTAGAGCTTCCCAGAGTTGATCTTGATCAAAAACAAGCCAACACATTAGCTAACGTAGATGACACCCACACCCTCTGCAGACCCAACAAAAATTTATTCGACATCTTCATTCCAAAAAAGAAAATCCCTGAATTACTGGCGAAGAGAAGAAAGAGGTAACAACAAGTTTGGAGAGAAGCTATGAGGCAGTACCGGTGGAAATCATCGTAGTAGAATTGGTACTCGGCGGCCTGCATCAAGGATCACAAGAGATGGTCAGTACTAGAGACAAACGAAAGTACCAGTTTTTGATGCCGTTTCAAATCATACGCACCAGCGGCACACAACCATGGTGGTTCTGTTCTGCTTGTAGAGGATGATGCAGAGCTTTTGGTCTTGTGAGCCATACACAACCAAACAGCAAGACAAGCACATAAGCACCACACTGAGGAAAACCATCTATGCATCTCTCTCTACTGCAAACTGACAGGAGTAAAAATATCCAGTGAAGCCAGCAGAGTTTGGTTTGTGTATGTACCTTGGATGTTCTTCAGTAAAAAAATATTCAGTGAAGCTAGCCGATACCAGAGACCACAGTGTAGAGTCGAGACTGCCATTGATTGACGTCTTTATGTAAACAACTCGGAGATGAGTTAGTTGTGATGATAACAATGTGCCATGATCTAATCAGATACCGTGCACATAAGTAATAACCAAGAGTTTAAGTGAGCAGTCCACTATGATGAGGTACGTGAGCTAGTACAAACTGTGAAGGTCACAAGACTGAACCTGATCCGTGAAGTACAACTATGCTAGAAAAGTAAAAGTGTGTTCTTTAACAAAAAGAAAATCTGAAGCAAGGTTACAGGATAAGACAAAATCATCAAGTTTGCGTGCATGTTTACCAATACAAGCGATACAACATGAAAACAAAATTACATTCTGTTTGACATGCCCACAACTGCTGCTGCATTTTCGTACAACGCTTTGCTTGGTAAGTTGCCTTTCTTTCCCTAGCTTAATCTAGTACATTTGAATGTCTAACAGTAATATATCGACAAACCAGTGCTTTGAGGCACTCAAAGTATCCGCAAGATATATAGTGAGTTGAAACCATCCATTGCCTCATAATCCAAGTTACTGACAAAACAACTGTAGTCAAAAAGAAGAAGAAACACGCACGCACGCAACAAGGCTCAGAACAGCAAAGGCAGTCCTGTACTGTGAAGGATTGTGCATAAGATCAGAAAGGAGGCTCATATTGATATGATCCAACAGCAGTCTTATTTCCATGTGTCTATCTCTAGGTGTGAGGCATCATCGTCAGTGCCAAGATGGTTAAAAGTAATGTTGATGCTGCAGTGTTCTATTGATGATCAAATGATAGGGCGTGGGGATGGTGATCTCCTGGCTCGCTTTGACCACACTCTTCAAGGCATCACCATCCCCAGGCCCAGAACAATTGATTTGCTCTCAGAAATCTGCAAGTAATCCAATCTAGCAACATAAATCTGCAACTAGTCCAATCTTAAGAACAAGAGCAACCAGATGCTTCAACAAAGCAGCTCAAATCACAAAGCAACAACGAGACAAAGATGACAACACCAAGCAAAACATCTGCTTGACGATAACGATTTAGTTTGACAAGCAATGACCACTGACCACGATAGGTTTTTTGTTCTCGCAAGCATAACCACTGACCGAAGATGTTCACCGACAGGTCAAAATGATGCACTTGTCACCATCCCACTGCTTGTTCTTCTCTCCAAAATTTTAGCATGTGATGTCAAATCCTGCAACGAACAACAGAACGAACAGTTCAGTATATGATGGATCATACCAAAAAAAAAGCACTCTGTAACAGAATGTGCAAGAAAGAAACTACAGAGAATACAGTTCAGTAGCGACACTGGCTCACAGGCAAAAAAGGACTATACTGCCAGAATTTGCCAAAAACAACAGATCCAACAATTCAGCACTGAAACTATCCCAGGGGAAAAAAATTACTTGTAAAATGCACAAGAAACAAAAGAACCAACAGCAATAAATTTGTATGTACAGTGCAGTGTGAGTTGGAAAGATTGAATTTTGTATAACATGCATTTTAATATTCACATTCAGAATTCGAATGTCTGTCTCTCCTGGGAAGACATAAATCTGCTTGATCAGGCATTACAGAATTGTACACTGAAATTCAGCTACTTAATTTTGATTCTGGATAAGAATCACAAGGTTGGGTTTGAAGATACAAATGGTAGGAGACAAACCTGAGGTGGTAGCTGAGGAGCTTCATTCGTCTGGGTCCCAACGGCTCCAAGTCAGCAAGGAACTCATGATCTGGGAGATTTGCCGGCCAACTCACCATGCTGTGGCGGAATGGATATGCATCTCATCTCCACTTGGTGATTATCCTGCCCATACAGGAAACCTGCATCCTGTGTCCCTAGATTCTACGTAGGTGCACTTCTCTGATATAAGTTCATATAACCAATCTTCTTTGCCATGAAATAAACTGCACCCATGAATGCAAATTGTGAACGACTCAAGAATATTGCATTTTTTCAAATAACTACATCCGGTAATAAACTGAATTGAAGAAATACTTGCAATAAACTGAGTGGTCTGTCTGTATTTCTCAGGAGCTGCAACCATGCATCACTACTTTGAATCAGTTTTACCTGTTTCTCAATCTCGGCTATCTGTTGCCTCTGCTGTGACGGTGGAGCAGAAGTATTAACATTGTTTTTCTTTCCATAATCTGAAAGAGTGAGACCCTGAGCGCACATTCCACCTTCAGACACTACTCATCAGTCAAAGATTGATGGCCCAGATATGATGCGGTTCCGTAACCATTGCCTTGTCGGGCTTCAGCAACATCTTGGCCTTCTCATTATTGACATGTGATGCTCGTGGTATAAGCACAAGATGAGAGAATGCAGTGTAGGATGAGATACTTTTCAACCAGTCATCGTATATGTTATAAAGAACCATCTGCGGTTCCGTAGCCTTGAGAGAAAACTTGTCGATCTTCAAGCAAGCTTGGAATGACACATGGACTTCCAACATACACTTCCTTGTCACAATAATTTGCTTTGGTTGCTCTTCAACGGGAAGTGATCGAACTAGTGTAGCAACCTCCTCGGCTGTTTTCCACTTGGCTAGCTGCCCAAGACGCTTTTGTCCTGCCCGTACACTTCTGTGGATGACCTGCAGATTATAATCCATTTTCATTCAAGTCTTCGAAGTTGTGATGCTGCGCAGTTATGCCATAATTGCAAGAAAACTAGAGCTAAAAGCGAAATAAAGGGAAAATTATGTTAAGACAGATATGGCTCGGTGGGTTAAGGCGAATACAATTGAAGACTCTTTCTTATTCTCTCCCTCAGCACATACATAGCAGGATTTGACTGTCAAAAGAGAAAATAAACAAGCATGTCATTTATTAAATAAGACATTTTTTACTACAACAGAGATATTGGCATAGAGCTAGATTTGTTACAGTTAGCATGGTTATTACCTTCATGAGTTCATTGCTTGCTAGAGGAGGGGCTTTCACCCCGGGAAGCAGTTACCAAAAGCAGAGTGCAAATTATAAACTAGATCAGTCCAATCATCACCACTGAAAGAAATATTAATCAACATTAAGCACAGAAGACTCAGACAAGGCAAGAAATTGGCAGTTAATGGATACTCAAAACCATACCAGTGGGAGAAGGGTAGATGGACATATTATCTGTCGGGTAGTCCACAAATTTTGTTCTTGTGTAACGTTCTATGTCATGTGAATCGTAGTCTCCCCATCTTAGTTGCACATCAATCCAATACTTGTTACTGGCTTTCTGATCGAAGACATCCTTTGATGCAGGAACTAAGCTTGGCTTGGAGATGTGCTTTCTGATCGAAGACGTGCTCTGCTTCGCGGCTGCACAGTTGGTGGCAAGGTGCTCCAGGAAAATCCCTGCGTGGCTGCAGCTGCAGCAGTGGCTGAGAACAATGGCGACGTTTGTGGGCGCCGTCTCCTCCCTGGAGGCCTTGACCGTCCCCTAGGTCCACTTCGCCAGACCTGGGAGCGGCGGCGCGCCATCGTCCCTTCCTTGGAATTGTTGCCTGAGTGCTTGTGGTATTGGTTGACTTGGTGGTCTCGCGAGGCTTGGGGTGGCGTGGTGTTGGGCGATGGTTACTGTTTGTGGGGATGGCCTTCGGGTGCTATGTACATCGTCACCGGTGTCTCTTGGACGACATCTTCCACAAGTCCGGTTGTTTCGTACTGTCCACCAGCCGATCCCTAAAGATCTACTTATGCATCAATAGAGTAATCATAATGCTCACTTACTAGACCTAAAATCTCATAATCCACCGAACATTTTTGACAATCTCCGCAAGATCACAATCACGTAACTAAATCAAAGAAAAACTCGTAGTTCATTGTTAAATATGCTTCAAGATCACAATAACCTAACTAAATCTAAATTGTTTCAAAATTAACTGAAGATATGTTTATCCACCAATATAATAATAGCCATGCTCATACTAGACCTAAAATCTCATAATCAACCGAACATGTTTTACTATCTCCTCAAGATCACAATCACCTAACTAAATCCACCTAAAATTTCATTATCCACCATGAACTTTAGTTCAATATCACAATCACCTAACTAAATCCAAATGGTTGCAAGATTGATTGAAAATATATTCATCCACCAATATAATAGTATCCATGCTCATACTAGACCTAAAATCTCATAATCCAAACTTTTTTGACTCCTCAAGATCACAGTCACATAACTAAATCCACCTAAAATTTTATAATCCACCGTGAATTTTGGTTCAAGATCATAATCACCTAAGTAAATCCATATTGTTGCAAGAGTGATTGAAGATCTATTTATCCACCAATATAGTAGTAGCCATGCTCATATTAGACCTAAAATCTCATAATCCACCGAACATTTTTTACTATCTCAAGATCACAGTCATCTAACTAAATCCACGTAAAATTTTATCATACAATGTGAATTTTGGTTCGAGATCATAATCACCTAACTAAATCCAAAATTTTGCAAGATTAATTGAAGATCTGTTTATCCACCAATATAATAGTAGCCATGCTCATAGTAGATGTAAAATCTCATAATCCACTGAACATCTTTAAGTATCTCCTCAACATCAATCACCTAACTCAATCCACCTATAATATCATTATCATAATCCACAGACAAATTTGCTTCAAGTCACCATCACCTAACTAAATCAAAAGTGTTCCAAGATGAATTGAAGATAAGTTTATCCATCAATATAATAATCATTATACTCACATACTAGATCTAAAATCTCATAATTCATTGGACATCTTTTACTATCTCCTCAAGATCATAATCATCTAAGTGAATCCACACAAAAATTCATAATCCATCAACAAATTTGCTTCAAGATCACAATCACAAATTGTTTCATCAATTAAAGATATATTTATCCATCAATACATAGTAGACATGCTCATACTAGACCTAAAATCTCATGATCCACCAAAAACTCATAATTGATTTTCAAATTTGCTTTAACATCACAATCACCTAACTAAATCCAAATTATTCCAAGATTAATTGAAGATATGTTTATCCACCAATATAATAGTAGCCATCCATATACTAGACCTAAAATATCATAATCCACCGAACATCTTTAACTATCTCCTCAAAATCACAATCACCTAACTAAATCCACCTAAAATCATATAATCCACCCATAAATTTGCCTGAAGATAACAATCACCTAATTAAATCTAAAATGTTCGAAGATTAATTGAAAATATGTTTATCGACTAAGATAATAATCACCAAACTCACTTAGTAGAACTGAAATGTCATAATCCACCAAACATCTTTGACTATCTCCTCAAAATCACAATTACCTAATTAAATCCACCAAAAACTCATAATTCCTTAAGATCACAATTACCTAACTAAATCCACTCAAAATCCATCGTCAAATTTGCTCAAGAACACAATCACCTAACTAAAGGGCAGCCCCAGTGCATGTAGCTCCCGCTTGCGCAGGCTCTGGGGAAGGGTCCGACCACTTTGGATTGTACGCAGGCTTTCCCTACATTTCTGTATCAAGATTAATTGAATATAACTTTATCTACCAATATTTTTACTATCTCATAATCCACCGAATATCTTTAACTATCTCCCTAAGATCACAATCACCTAAAAGCTCATAACCCACCGATAGATTTGCTTCAAGATTACAATCACCCAACTAAATCCAAAGTGTTCCAAGATCAATTAAAAATATGTCTATCAATCAACATATTAATCACCATGCTCGCGTACTAGAACTAAAATCTCTTAATCCACCAAACATTTTTGATTAAAAATCTCATAATCCATCGAACATCTCTGACTGTCTCCTCAAGATCACAATCACCTAAAATCTCATAATCCACCGGTAAATATGCTTGAAGATCACAATCACCTAACTAAATCCAAAGCGTTCCAAGATTAAAATATGTCTATCCGCCAACATAGAGTCAACATGCTCACATACTGAAACTAAAATCTCTTAATCCACCAAACATTAAAATCTCTTAATCCACCAAACATCTTTGACTGTCTCCTGAAGATCACAATTACCTAACTAAAATCCACCAAAATCTTATAATAATCCGTGGTCAAATTTGCTTCAAGATCACAATCACCTAAGTACCTAACTAAATCCAAAGTGTTTCAAAATTAATTAAAAATATGTTTATTCACCATAACAACAATACTCATAGTAGACCTAAAATTTCATAATCCAACGAACATCTTTGACTATCTCCTCAAGATCACAATCACCTAGCTAAATCCAACAAAAACTCAAAATCCATCGTAAAATTTGGTTAAGATAACAATCACCTAACTAAATTCAAATTACTCCAAAATTAATTAAAGATTTATTTATCCATCAATAGAATAATCATCATGCTCACTAACTATTTTCTCAAGAGCACAATCACCTAACTAAATCCACCTAAAATCTTATAATCCACTGTATAGTTGAAGATCACAATTACCTAACTAAATCCACCAAAAAAATCATAATCCGTCGTCAAATTTGCATCAAGATAACAATCACCTAACTAAATCCAATTTGTTCCAAGAATAATTAAAGATATTTCTAATAATCCACCAAACATCTTTGACTATTCCCGCAAGATCACAATCACCAGACTATATTTAACTATCTCCTAAAGATCACAACCACCTAACCAAATCCACCTAATCATAATCCCCGTGATATTTGGTTCAAGACCGCTCACTTACTAGCCCTAAAATCTGATAATCCATCGAACACCTTTGACTATCTCCTCAAGATCATAATCACCTAACTAAATCCACCTAAAGTCTCACAATCCACCATAAAATTTGATTCAAGATCACAATTATACATACTTAAATACAATAGTCCCCATACTCGCCCAATAGATTTAAATCCTTTAATCCACCAAACATATTTGATCATCTTCTGAAGATCAAAATCACCTAACTAAAATCCAAATTGTTCCAATATTAATTAAATTTTGATTCATCCACCACTATAATAATTATCATGCTCATACTAGACCTAAAATCTAATAATCAACCGAACATATTCGACTATCTCCTTGAGATCACAATCACCTAACTAAATCCATTTCATTCCACTAAGAACTCCTTTGGTCCTGTTATAACTTGGTACTCCCTAGGTGGATGGTATAAAGGGGTGCCACGAGGTGCTTGGAGATTCCAGTTCTTCAGACCTTCTTGGTTAGGTATGTTGATGCGACCTCCAAACCAAAGAACACATTGCTCGTCTTCGAAGAATGCACCATGCTTGATCATTTCATTGATTTCGTCTATTCTTCTTGATTCAACCTAGGAATGGGCCTAATATTGAAGTTCACAAAATAGCCACTACTGACTAGCTCTACGCCAAACTTATCGAAGCCTTTAGGTAGCACTAATTGCTCTGCTTGGTCAAGGCAGGACAGGGACACGACTTCCTGCTGAGAGACTACGTCACTTATTTGGATGATAATGGATATCAAAGTCATAGTGGTTGATTAAATCTACCCATCTTTAGTTAAAGCAACTACTGCTACTAGATCCAAATCATGGGTATGGTAGTTCTCTTCATGAGGACGTAGTTGCCTTGATAGATAGGCTATGAGTCTTCCTTCTTACATAAGACAGAACGAAGTCCATGCATAGATGCATCACAATAATTTTAAAACTCTTATAAATGTCTAGGGTGGCTAAGGATGAATTAGTGGTTAGCCTTTTCTTAAACTCTTGGAAGCTCTCTTCACACTTGGGCGTTCATTCAAACTTCTTATCTTTCTTCGAGAGTTAAGTCATGGTTGTCCTCCAAACTCTTTCACAAATTTGTGGTAATAACCCGTAAGTCCGAGGAAACTTCTGACTTCACATTCGTTTAGCCTTCCACTTGGTTACCGACATTTTGACCATTTTACCCACGCCCCTCGTGCACTCTCCGCTCCATGCCAGTCCGGTTGGGCATCCTTTGCTTGGCTACAGGTTGCTTTGTGTGCTGCCTCGACCCCACAACCCGTGTTCCCCTGCTGGGCGCCGCCATAGCTGAACGCTCGAGCAACACCTATAGGCGAAGCACGAGCAGGGGCAGTCGGCACCGCAATGTCTAACCCACAGGATGTGTGCACGACGCTACCTGTCGCCGGGGCCAAGGGCCCCCAACAAGGGAACATAGGATGCGACATCAAGTCCGTGACATATAACCCGCATACAAGGGAAGGACACCAAGCCAGATCGACGAGGAACAAAAATTGCACGACTTCGACACCCACTTCTTCTAGTTTCACCGCCAAGTGCTTCTTCGTCTGATTCTTCCAGTTTGTCTGCCATTCGACCATTAGATTCTCATGTTCATATCGAGGCACTCTTAGCACTTCGTCTTTTCATGTTCCTAGTTTTGCTCATGTTCCTTGACCCATACAACTCATTTCAGGTGGTTAGATTGTTGACTCAAGTTGTAGGGTTATTTCTTGACTTTAACTCATGTTCTGATTATGATCCTCACATGGATGCTCTACTTGTTGCTAGCCCTCGACGCTAAAACTCCCAGGCGAGCTTGACTGGCTTCACCTTCCCTCTGATGACACCGCCGCCAGTCTCTCCGCCTCTCCTTGTCTACCGACTCTTTGTGGCATCATCATGCTCACTAACTATTTTCTGAAGAGCACAATCGCTTAACTAAATTCACCTAAAATCTTAAAATCCATCGTAAAATTTAGTTGAACATCGCAATCACCTAACTAAATCCACCAAAAAACATAATCCATCGTCAAATTTGCTTCATCATAACAATCACCTAACTAAATCCAATTTGTTCTAAGATTAATTGAAGATGTGTATCATAATCCACCAAACATCTTTGACTATTCACTCAAGATCACAATCACCTGACTAAAACCACCAAAAACTCATCATCCATCGTCAAATTTGCTTCAAGACAACAATGAACTAACTAAATCCAAATTGTTGCAAGATTGAAAATATATTTATCCACCAATATAAAGTAGACATGCTCATACTAGACCTTAAATCTCATATCCACCGAACATCTTTAACTATCTCCTGAAGATCACAATCATCTAACCAAATGCAATCCCCCGTGATATTTGGTTCAAGATAACAATCACGTAACTAAATCCAAATATTTCCAAGGTTAATTAAAGATCTATTTATCTACAAATATAATAATCATCATGCTCACTTACTAGCCCTAAAATCTGACAATCCACCGAACACCTTTGACTATCTCGTCGAGATCATAGTCACAATCCACCATAAATTTTGGTTCAAGATCACAATTATACCTAACTAAATACAAATAGTTTCGAGATTACTTAAGGATCTATTTATCCACCAATATAATAGACTTAAATCCCTTAATCCACCGAACATATTTAACCACCTTCTGAAGATCAAATCACCTAACTAAAATCCAAATTGTTCCAATATTAATTAAAATTTTGACTTATCCAGCAATAATCATCATGCTCATACTAGACCTAAAATATCATAATCAACCGAACATATTTGACTATCTCCTCAAAATCACAATGCTCATACTAGACCTAAAATCTCATAATCAATAGAACATATTTGACTATCTCCTCAAAATCACAATCACCTAACTAAATCTGTTCCATTCCACTAAGAACTCCTTTGGTCCTGGTATAACTTCATACTCCCTAGGTGGATGGAATAAAGGGGTGCCACGAGCTGCTTGCAAATTCCACTTCTTCAAACCTTCATGGTTAGGTATGCAGATGCGACCTCCAAACGAAATAACACATTGCTCGTCTTCTGAGAATGCAGGGCTTTCCCATGCTAGATCATTTTATTGATTTCTTCTATTCTTCTTGATTCAACCTAGAAGTGGGCCTAATATCGAAGTTAGCAAGATAGCCACTACTGATTAGCTCTACACCAAACTTATCGAAGCCTTCGGGTACCACTAATTGCTTTGCTGGTCAAGGCAGGACAGGGACACGACTTCCTGCTAAGAGTATCCACTGCGACACTTATCTGGGTGGTAATGGATATCAAAGTCATAGTGGTTGATTAAATCTACCCATCTTGTTTTTCTCATGTTTAAGTTCATATGGAAGAAGACATGCTTAAAGTATGCACTACTGCTGCTAGATCCAAATCATGGGTAGGTAGATAGGCTACGAGTCTTCTTTCTTACATCAAGACATAACGAAGTCCATGCCTAGATGCATCACAATAATGTTAAAACTCTTATAAATGTCTGGGGTGGCTAAGGACGGATCAGTGGTCAACTTTCTCCTAAACTCTCAGAAGCTCTCTTCACGCTTGGGCGTTCATTCAAACTTCTAATCTTTCTTCAGGAGTTAAGTCATCGATGGTGCTTGAAAGTCTTCCACAAATTTGCAATAATAAGCCATAAGTACGAGGAAACTTCTGACTTCACATTCATTTAGCTTTCACAGATTCTATCCTTGACGGGTCTATTAACAAACCTTCTATGGACACAACATGTCCTCATAACCCAACTTCTTTTAGCCAAATTTTATACTTCTCGAACTTGGATATAATTGGGGTTCTTGTAGTTTGTCCAAAACCATTCTCAAGTGTTGCTTATGATCTTCCTCCGAGGGAGAAATAGACCAAGACAAACTTCTCCAAGAACTCATGAAGATGTTGTTCATGATGTTCATCAAATAGGTGGAGTATAAGGGTTAGTCCAAGGGCCACATCCTTATGCTTAATATCTAGCTCCGTTGTCACGGCTCGACCAAATCATGGCTTGGTGAGACTTAAGGGTTGATAGGATTTGGGTGTGAGGGTGAAAGTTCACCATAACATACGTAAATACCGTTTCTCTAATGCCAACTATTATGAGGCTCACATGGCCCAACTCCCACAAGGTTATCACATACCATCAAAATTGCCATCTCTTCAAATTAATCCAACATGATGATCTTGTACTCATAACATTCTTGGGGAGGGACACCAAAATCGCCTACGTCAAACAACTCTGGTCCACATGTATCATATTCATGATTATATCCATATGGGGCACATGCAAGCTACTAAGCTTAGATCAAAACAACACGAATCCTAGTGCCAAAGTTATCTCCATCCAAGAATCCAAGTAGCTATATCATTTAACCTAAAGGAAACACAAGTTGTGCTACTCCAAGGTCCTTGTTTCCTTACTATTAATCCAATCCCAGATGCTCCAATAATCCACCATTTTCATAATCATAATTGATGTTGCTAAGTCTCATCTAGCCTAAAGGAAACACAGGTTGTGTTCAAAATCCTTGTTTCCTTACTACTAATCCAATCCCAGATGCTCCAATAATCCACCAATTATCATAATCATGATTGGTGCTGCAAACTCTCATCTAACCTATATCTGATATATCCAAGGTTGATCATACTACACCCTAAAGTTCTCCAACTTCAATCTCCAAAAGTGAGAATTTAACACAAAGCAATCCACCAACATCATAACCATGATTTAAATAAACTCCAATTCATGGTTATCTAAATCCAATATAAACCACAAGTTCTATTGACGGACTATGGATCACAATCTCCTAACTAAATCCAAATTGTTCCAAGAATAATAGATCTGTTTATCCACTAATATAATAATCACCATGCTCAACTAGACCTAAAATCTCATAATCCACTAAAAATCTTTGACTATCTCCTGAATATCACTTCTACATCACCATCAGACTCCAATCATAACTCCTCAAAACAACTTCTGTATAGAACCACCCAACTTGGTGCATGTTGGGGCTTAAGGATGTAAAATGATTAACTCACACAATCATAATCTCATGATGGGCTTTATTCCAGGCAAAAGTTGTTGGTGATTAACCGGTGCATTTACAATTCCATAGGTTAAGCACATCAATATAAGTCCATGCTATCAGAACTTCTATAGCTAGGCGGTTTCTTGGGTTAGATTTGGTTCAGAGAAAGGCTTGGGAGAGCAGAAACTCTAAATAAGTCGCACTTGGTACAGTTGAAGGCATAGACTAGAGTGCAACACGACTTCTATCTCTCTAAACTCACCTACACAAGACAACAGTTGTGGTACCTCACTTCACAACAACCATGTCATGCCATCCCGAGTAGTAGATCCACGTGCAGACATCTGATCTGCCCACAACCGTCCACCATCACGGCTAGCGCACAAGCATAAGGTTGATGATGCCTTTCTCCTCCAAGTGCCCTCTTCCTGCATTCCTCGCTACCCCTATCGTCATCCCCTCGCCGCTCGACTCCAGGTTCAAAATCCGACAGCAGCGACAGTCCACTCCCAACGACATTTTCACCCCTTCCCCCACACCCCTCGTGCACTCTCCGCTCCACGCCAGTCCGGTTGGGCATCCTTTGCTTGGCTACAGGTTGCTTTGTGTGCTGCCTCGGTCACACAACCCGTGTTCCCCTGCTGGGCACCGCCATAGCCGAACGCTCAAGCACCACCTATCGGTGAAGCAGGAGCAGGGGCAGTCGGCACCGCAATGTCTAACCCACATGATGTGTGCACGACGCTACCTGTTGCCGGGGCCAAGGGCCCCAAACAAGGGAACATAGGATGCGACATCAAGTACGTGACACACAACCCGCATACAAGGGAAGGACACCAAGCCAGATCGATGAGGAACAAAAATTGCACGACTTTGACACCTACTTCTAGTTTCATCGCCTGGTGCTTCGTCTGATTCTCTAGTTTGTCTGCCATTCAACCTCCAGATTCTCATGTTCATGTTCTTAGGAACTTCCCTCCCAGTCAATAGTCGAGGCACTCTTAGCACTTCATCTTTTCATGTTCCTAGTTTTGCTCATGTTCCTCGACTCATGCAGCTCATTTTAGGTGGCTAGATTGTTGACACTAGTTGTAGGGTCATTCTTGACATTAACTCTTGTTCTGATTACGATCCTCACACGGATGCTCTACTTGTTGCTGGCCCTCGACATTATAACTCCCAGGCCGTCCGAGGCTTGACTAGCTTCACCTTCCCTCTAATGACACAACTACCAGTCTCTCTGCCTCTCCTCGTCTACCGACTCTTTGTGGCATCATTGTCTTGGTCACTCATATAGAATAATCATCATGCTCACTAACTATTTTCTCAAGACCACAACCACCTAACTAAATCCACCTAAAATCTTATAATCCACCGTAAAATTTAGTTAAAGATCACAATCACCGACTCTTTGTGGCATCATTGTCTTGGTCACTCATATAGAATAATCATCATGCTCACTAACTATTTTCTCAAGAGCACAATCACCTAACTAAATTCACCTAAAATCTTATAATCCACCGTAAAATTTAGTTAAAGATCACAATCACCTAACTAAATCCATCCAAAAAAACATAATCCATCGTCAAATTTGCTTCAAGATAACAATGACCTAACTAAATTCATTTTTTCCAAGATTAATTAAAGATATGTCTCATAATCCACCAAACATCTTTGACTATTCAGTCATGATCACAATCACCTAACTAAATCCACAAAAAACTCATAACTCATCGTCAAACTTGCATCAAAATAACAATTACCTGACTAAATCCAAATTGTTGTAAGATTAATTGAAAATATATTTATCCACCAATATAAAGTAGACATGCTCGTACTAGACCTAAAATCTAATATCCACCAGACATCTTTAACTATCTCCTGAAGGTCGCAATCACCTAACCAAATCCACCTAATCATAATCCCTACGATATTTGGTTCAAGACAACAATCACGTAACTAAATCCAAATATTTTCAAGATTAATTAAAGATCTATTTATCTACCAATATAATAATCATCATGCTCACTAACTAGCCCTAAAATTTGATAATCAACCAAACACTTTTGACTATCTCATCAAGATCATAATCATCTAACTAAATCCACCTAAAGTCTCACAATCCACTGTAAAATTTGGTTCAAGATCACAACTATACCTAATTAAATACAAATAGTTTTGAGATTAATTAAGGATCTGTTTATCCACCAATATAATAATCACCATATTCGCACGATAGACTTAAATCCCTTAATCCAGCGAACATATTTGACCATCTTCTGAAGATCAAAATCACCTAACTAAAATCCAAATTGTTCTAATATTAATTACAAATTTGATTTATCCACCAATATAATAATCATCATGCTCATACTGGACCTAAAATCTCATAATCAACCAAGCATATTTGACTATCTCCTCAAGATCACAGTCACCTAACTAAATCCATATAAAATCTCATAATCCACAAAGAAATTTGGTTCAAGATTACAATCACCTAACTAAATCCAATTTGTTTCAAGATTAATTAAAAACATATTATCGATCAATATAATAATAGTCATGCTCACCTAGTAGGTCTAAAATAACATTCTCATGTTGGGCTTTATTTCAATCAAAAGTTGTTGGTTCTTAAGTGGTGCTCTTGCAATTCCGTAAGTTATCACATCAATACAAGTCCATGCTATCACAACCTTGATAGCTAGGCTAGGTTTCCTGGGCTAGGTTTGGTCTAGAGAGAGGAGAAACTCTGACTAAGTTGCACTTTGTACAGTTGAAAATTCGGGCCTTCGCGTCTAGAAGGTCTCTTGGTGCCAGGTCTATGCGATTTGAACAATCGAACAATATTTACCTACTTTGATTAGATGGTACATTGTCCCCCGTGATTGATATTGTCCACTCTTGTCACGTGTATGGGGTATCCACCTAGTGAATGCTCTACACTAGACCGACCAAGGTACTAAGTCTAGCCCCGTCTCATATTATGGTAATGTGCTTGCACATGTAAGGTTGGTGATTTGCACACTATGCCTTTTTGAAAACATCTCCACTTCATCTCCATTTTGTAAGACCTTATTATTTCACATTCATCCATGGGCATTAGTGGCACCCTTGGGTTTTTGCAATACACTTATGAGTAACAAAGATTCTTCCCCACTCCTAGGATTTATGTGACTTGCACGGCTAGACAATACTATTAAACTTGCAGACCCACATTTATTTGTGACCAGTGGATATGTAGTCCTATGTTTAGAAATGAGGGGCATTAAGAATGTCAAAGGGGTGTCAATATCAAGCACATAGGGCATAGCTAAATCCTAGCTAATTTACTTAGCATAGCAATACTAGCAAACAATACTTTATCCATGCAAAATAATTCTAAGTGTGTAATGCAAATATGGGTTCAACATGATCAAAGTAGGTTGCTTGCCTCGCTTAGTAAAGTCTTCGTGTCTTTGAAGGGATAGTGTTCGTGATTTTGTGATGATTACTTCTTGAAACAAACCAAATTATAATCTCTCGATGGTTGGTGGCCTGAAAAGAGGATGTGAAACATACTTGTAAGAAATCAGCGCTAAACATGTTACAACGGAATAACACAATAAAACATATGACTCAAATTCAAGTTCAGTGATTGCATCTCAGCCTTTTCTAATGAGCAAAAAATTGCAACAAGACAACATAATTATTCCAATCTTTATTGAAGGTATGCACTTTGGGTTCACATTTCCATGACACGAATCTAACGCCACAAATAAGCTTAAACCAAATTTTGCATAGCCTCAAATATTTGGTAATTGTCATCACAGAATTCTTTTTCCCTGCTGTTTTGCGAAGTTACTGTATCCATCCAGATTTGTAGTTTAGATCCGACATACAATGTTTGACTATAACAGCACAGTGCGCACTTTCTGAATTGCTTGCACGAATTGGTGCAGACTCTTGGTTCCATCAAACTCAGCTCCATGGAACAAGCCTGTGACTACGTATTTGGTGCGGTGATGGGCCTTCCCCATAGCAAAGCAAGTTCAGTAGTTCATCTAGCATACTTCCTACTAGACAAATTATGGAATGGGCATAAAAAAACGTACCTAAAACCAGCATGTGTATACCATGCATAGACTTCTCTTGCTCCTTGACGCAGCAGCAGCTCAGCTCGTTTGGCAATAGTTCCTAATTTAATTGTGATAGTCTTATTAGGATATTCATATTTAGAAGCAAAGATTGTCAAATGGTAGCTACTTTTGGTATGCAACAAGATGTTATAATTTACTTTCTCAGTTCTCAAACATGAATGTGGAACACTTCAGCATGTTTTCAAGTTTAAACTATATTGCAAGACATATGACTTGTATCCACACCTTACTAAATAAATTTAACTAACTATATAATATTTAATTTCTGCATTTAATCACTGCATTAAATCATGGTGCAACTGCCCCTCTGTGAGATGGTCAATCTTAGAATTATGTTTCCTACAACTTAAAAGGGATAACTTACCTGCTGTATCAATCATATCAGCCACTTATCCTCTAACATCTCCAATCAGATTCATTACCTGCAATAAAAGCACATGACAAGTTCTGCTTGTTTAATCTGACAGAACTGATCACATAAAAGCAATGAAAAAATAAATCTAGCATACACCATGTGAAACAGCACATCTCCATATGCATTATATATTTGGGGAATTTGAGGATTTGCCACATATTTCTTTGCACTTTGAGGATTTGCCCACATTTTCGACGTCATTAATGGTTTGCCGAAATCTTGATGATTTGCCCCTAACAAGATGGACCCATAGAGAAATGTCGAAAATGCCCCTGCAATCCCCAACCTAGTCCCGTCTCTCACCTCTCCCAGGCCCAACGAAATCACGGCGACGACCTGCACCGCTGCACGGGCCGGAGCCCCGATCTCGGCGTTATGTGGAAGCTCTCGGCGTTATGTGGAAGCTCTCGACCGTCGTGGTGGTCTCCTTCGCGGGTAGCCCTGCTGCCTCGGCGGCTCGGCGTGTTGTGGGAGCTCATGGGCGGTGCCGCGGGTGTCGACGTTGGCGCTCACGGTGACCACGGCCAACAAGGCAGTGCTGTTTGGCTACCTCGGTATGTTGTGGAAGCTCGCGGCGCCGCGATGGTTGCCTGGCCGCGACAGAAGGAGCACGGCATGGCAGCTTGGGTCCTTGGCCGTTCAACATGCAAGGGCGAGCCGCCGGGGCCGCTGACGAACAGAGATGCGCTGGGACGGAGCTAGTCCATGTGAATCGGTCCAGTTCACCCAATTTTGGTTACATTGATTGAAAGGCATTTTTGTAATCAGTTCAGTTAAAATATCCGTAAAATAGTGCAAACCGGCCAGAAGGGGCAAATCATCAAGGTCTCAGCAGACGTGTGACAAATCATCAATGACAACGAAAACAGGCGCAGATCCTCAAAATGCAAAGAAAGGTGTGGCAAATCCTCAAATTCCCCTATATACTTCCATCAGATTGACTAGCAGTGGATAAACCATAACTAAATGCAGAAGAGCCTAAATGAGTACGTGTTTTCTTACTATGCATCCTAGTTAGCTGCGAAGGAAGACGAGCTTCTTCATCTCCGGCCACCGCGCCGCCACGTTCTCTCTTGACCACCTGCGCCGCACGCGAATCAGTCCGAGTTCCCACGGCGCGAGAGGACGGGAGGAACCCAAGTGAACCTGCTTTCGACGAGGGCGGTGAGGACGCGCTTGATCCCGTCGATCTTGTCGGCGCCGAGTCGAGGAGCGCCTGCGGTCGTCGTCGAGGTGCGCGTCCGCCCCGCCACCCAGTGCGTGCCCGTGCGCATCCGCCGCACCACCCGATACCCCCACGCGCCGCTCGCCTGTAGCCGGAACACGCCCAGACCCTCTCCGGCCGCGCGCGCCCTCGCGGATCTCGGCGGCCGCCGCGTGCCGCTTTGGACCGTTGGAGAAGAGGATACCAGAGAGCACGGCACCGTGCGAAGACGTACCCTCGGTTTTCCGCCTTCTGGTGGTCTGCGCTACCTACAATCTGGGCCGGCATTCGAGAGGGCCTGCTGGGCCGCACCGATTAGTTACAGTGCACAGTGCCTTACAAGGAGAAGGCCTGCTGGACCGCACAGTGCCTTACAAGGAGAAGGCATTTTGAGGATTTCATCGAATTTGAAGAAGTTCACTAAACTAAAAAAAGTTCATCGATTTTACAAAAATTCCTCAAATTTTATTAAAATAATCTAATTTAAAATTTTCATTAATTTAGAAAAAAGGTTCAGGAAATTTGAAAAAATAACTGCGCATTAAAGAAACCTAAAAAGAATGAACAGAAAAGAATTAAAAATACAAAACGAACTAAAGAACTAAATAAAAGAAAGAAGCCAAGTACATTTGCACGAGCTGGGCGATGGCCTGATGGTTACAGTGTAGCCCTTGCAACAAAGGGGTCGCGGGTTCGAACCTCTGGTTAGGTGGACAGTGGTATCTCTAACCACTAGGGTTCAAGTCCTGATGCTCGCATTTATCTAAATTTATTTCAGAATTTTCGGCGACGCGCATTCAGTGGGAGGAGACATTCATGTCGATTATGAGGCGTCTACGGTGACTTCGTAAAATGTTAAGATTTAAAAAAATGTCAAGGTTAGTGAGCATGGGGAGGAGTCGACCGCGGGTGGCCACCGTTGGAGAAGGAGCGTGGGGCTCGCACATCGCCGCGTCTACGTAGCTCCCCACACTGGAGGCGAGTGCAATGACGACGGGCACGGTGAGCGGGAGGGGACGCCGGCCAGCTGCTACTACGGGTGAGATGCGTCTGTCTTTCTAGTCCCACATCTTTAGGCGGATTTCGGCTGATTTATAAGCGTTTTGCTCGGGACATCCATTAGCTAGTAGCAATAGAGTACGTAGAGAATGAGTGTACGATATAGTATAGGGTATAGGATATGGTTAGGGTTTAGGGGCGAGGGCAAGGCAGAGAGGGGAGCTATGCACAGGGGCAGAGGTTGTTTCGAAGAGACGATTCTTCACCAAAGAGACATAAAATTGATCCCACCAAAAAGCTCTTGTTAAAATTGATTTTCAACCTAGACAGTTGTTTGAGGAGACTTAATAAGTTTTATATTTCTAGCCTTCACCAAATCATATTTCATAAAAATAATAGTGTCATCTCCATACTAAAGAATGAAAACCCCATCATCCATAAGATGAGGATTAAGCCCACCCACCTGACCATCTTCTTTGGCCCGATGAATTAGGACTGACAGCATGTCAGCGATGGAGACATTGGTTTTTTAAGGTGAGAACGTCACATAGCAGCGCAGTTTGTGCTCCTTAGGCCCAAAACTTGCATAAATACACTTTAAAAACTACAAAGAAACCGTGAGCAATAGCTCGAAGCCCACATAAATGGCCCAGCTGAAGGGACGGCCCATTTCTAGGTCCGTCGCTGGTGATGATCAATCCTATTTGACTAGCATGGTGGCAATATTTTCTAAGCAATCAGCCAATCTCCCAATCAATGAAGAGGGAGCCTCTACCTGAATTCATTCTTTCAGATGAAGATACATTTGGATCACAAACGCCGGCAGATACGAGGCATGCATAAGGGTAACATAAGTAGTATTATGTATTTGGGACTCGCAAACATGCTTATGTAGCAGGTAATTGAAGAAGAGAGAGATGATTATAGTAACATAGGTAGATACCGTAACATAATAAATGTGATGCTATTATGTGTCATGCATGGCAATAAATGAAACCACCTATGATGCTAATTTATGATACTCCCTCCGTTTCTTTTTAGTCTGCATATAAGGTTTGGTCAAAGTCAAGTTTTATAGAGTTTGATTAACTTTATATTAAAAAATATAAACATTCACAATATGAAATCAATATTATTAGATGCACCATGAAACGTATGTTCATACTATATAGTTTTAGTATTGTAGATGTTCATATTTTTTTTATATAAATTTGGTCAAACTTTGTGCAGTTTGACTTTGACCAAATCTTATATGTGAAGTAAAAAGAAATGAAAGAAGTACTATGCATTATAGAGGTAGTAATATAAACTAATAACATATGCATGTTACTAGTCTAAGTTACTTCCCACTATGACCAACCTTAGCCACTCATGCTAATTGGACAGGTATGCATCCCATATGAGAGACATGCTGCATTGATTGGCACGGTAAGAAGAAAGCGACCTTCTTCCTCACCACGCGACACTACAACACGGTAGAGATTTGAAGGCATCCAAAAATGCCTTTGAAAGGCCAAAAAATGCCTTCAGAGATGTAACACAGCGTTTTAGAAAAACGCTAGGTAGGATCGCGAAGGGAAAAGCTTGTGCAGGCACTTTTGAAGAATGCCTCCGATGCTCAGCCTGTGTAGGCATTTTCTGGAAATGCCTCCGATGCTCATGACTTATGAGGGTATTCTGAAAAACGCCTGTAAACTGCAATAAAACAACGACAAATTTATCCAGCAGTCGACTGTTGGATTGCTACAAATCCGCACGACTCGTTGCCCGCTCGATCCGCATCCAACGGCCCGCGTCGTCCCTGGTGCGCGCAACGCGGGTGGCGATAGCCGTTACGATCGATGTCTGACGCTGACTAGTGGGTCCACTCGAAACCGCCCATATCGCCCAATGCCACGATCCCCACTCGCCCCCTCTCCCTGTTCGCCCGCACTACTTCTTCCTCCTCTGCTTCGTGTGTTTCCATTCGAATCTCCTCTCGCTCCCCTCCCCCTCGTGCGCGACGGTTGCTGGTGGTGGCCGGTCCGGTTCGCGGCGGACGGCGTCTGAATCCGCGGTGAGGAACGCATTCCCCACCCATGTTTCCTTCCTCTCTTTGCTCCGCCGCCGGTCCGCCATTGATTTAGGTTGGAGCCTTCGAATCTGGTAGTTTGTTGTTCCCATTAGGTTAGATTAAGGCCGGCTTCTAGTTTCCGAGTCGACGTTGAGCAGCGCATCCCCCATTCCCCCACCCATCCACCCGCCCCGCTCTGAATTTCCTGTCGCTCCGCCTCCATGATTCGCCGTTGATTTTAGGCGCTCGGACTCTTTGATTCTGGCCGTTGTTGTTGCTATTAGGTTAGGTTATGTCGCCTTCTAAGTTCAGTTGAATATGGTTCGGACATCTGGTTTAATTTTGTGGTAATTTTGTGGTAATCGTGGTGGTAAGTGTGGTCAGTTCTAATAGGGATTTTGTTATGGTGTTACTGTTGTGGATGTGGTTGTTTAGGACATCCAATAATGTTTGGTGTTTAGGGATTTCAATTTGTGCATCAGTGGCTGAGTATTTAAAAAGCAACCCTAAGTTTATTCACATAATGTTGTTTTATGTTGGTTTTGTTTGATGCGGTGTGTCTATTGATTAGGCTTTTGTGGTGCTCCAATTAGCTTGTTTACAATGCTTGATTTGCTTGTTATGACTTGTTCTGTTCAATTATCATGATGCGTATATTGAACTTACCAACGATATTGCACTCAAATTACCAGATGCTAAAACTCTGTTATTTATCAGTGTTGCCTTGTTATGGTTGAATTATCATGGTGATGGTTATACAATTACCACTGTCATCTTACCGTAGTTACCAGAAGTTTTTCTAGACTAACTATATGCAGCACAACGCTGATTTCTCGTTCATTTGTTTTGGTTGGTTTATTAATGAGCATGTGTGAATGCTATTTCTTATCACTGGTAATTTGGTTGTAACTTACCAATTGCATTGTGCCTCAATTATCAGTCACACATGCTTTTTATATACCTGTGCTATATGTTTTACTTTTTTTTAGCATGTGCGATGGACCAATTGCAGTTTGCTTGTTTCCTTTTATCAGCTGTATTATTGCTTTGTCAAACACCGGTTTTATAAATGTTACAGTTTATTGTGATATCAGTTTTTCAAAGTCATCTAATGGTTTCATTCGCTTTGCTTTTTTTTCCTACGTGTCAGGGAGACAATGCCGAGGAAGCATAAAGGAGATGGTGATGGAATCGATGATGTTCTTTCGAAAAAGGCGAGACGCCCTCCTCCGCGGAACAGAGCCTCACCCAGTTCGCTTCTTCTAGCATGCAAGGACATGAATGATGACAGGAAGGGTGCCATTGATGATATGGATTTAACTAGCCTCCGGAATATCCAATGTGACCATCTATTCAACAATCTCAGTGTGTGGCTTGCTGATCTCTACGACCCCAATTTGCGTGAGGTGGTCGTACCAGGCCGAGGCAGGCTTCCTGTCAATGAGGAATACGTGCATCGTGTTATGGGCGTGCCGCATGGAGGGAATGATGTCCCTTACAACCTCCCATCTGAAGCTGATATTGAGTTAGGGCTTGAGTTGTTTGGCGAGCTCGGATATGCCCCTAAAATGACTGATCTTGTTGATCTCATAAAGGGTTCTGAAAATTCTGATGACACTTTCAAGCGTATGTGGCTTCTACTTGCGGGGAATACAGTCATTGCCCCGACCACCTCCAACAAAGTTAGCCCCCATTGGTATGCTGTGCTGGTAAGTTTTTTTGTAAATATGTCATTTTCTTTCTTGTGTGCCTGATAACTTTACTATATGTCAGTGTGATAACTTTCATATTTTTTTGTGGTGCATTCGGTGAACTTCAGTTTCTTTCTGTTTTTTTAACTTGCAGCGTGACATCAATGGTGTTAAAAATCTCAATTGGTCCAAATTTATTGCTGATGAACTGCACAAGGCGCTGTTGAAACGCAAGCCTACCAGGGGTTGCCTTCTCTTCTACAATGTAAGTGACGATGCTTTCCTCTTACATTCTCTTTTGTCATTTGTCATTTTCTTTGTCATTTTGTGTCTGATTTTTTGTAAGTGTTTACCATGGCGCTTGTGTTTTTCTTATCAGCTATTGTATATTCATGCGATTGATCTTTCTGGACTTGGCATCGAACTGCCTGATGGTCCTTTTCTCATCAATGTATGGACAAAGAAGCTGATAACTCTTGTCCTCAACAAGGATGTTCAGGCTGACAAAGTTTCTTTCGGGAAACTATCGGTAATATATATCTATGTTTTTCAGTTCACAGTCTGCTTTTGCAACTGCATTTTATTTTCATTGTTTTTTGTTGTTACTTATCTGTCATGTCGCTACATTTTTTTCCAGTTGAAGCCTGAGTTTGGCATGAATTTTTGTCTGTTTGGTGGTCTGGAAGGTCTTGACAAGTTTATGCGTGTTCATACTGCCCCAAGCTGCAGTGAAGAGGTGAGCATGTAACCTAGTTTCTTGATTTTTTTTTGCTATTTTATGTTTTTTCATTGGCTGATAAATTATTTTTTTGCTAATTTGGATGATTTCCAATGTGGCATATCCTCTATAGAAGATAATAATTATGATGCAACCATGTATTCCTTGATAACTTTGTACCATTCCTGTGATAACTTGATATCATGATAACTTTGTTTTGCATTTATTATGATGATTCTTAGATAACTTAAGGGTTTTTTTTCTGATATGTAACTGTGTTGTTTTAGCTTTCTCATATATTGATCTTCATTTTCATGGTGACTGAATGTTTGCTAAATCATGAATACATTTATTTGTCTACTGCAACGACACCACACGTTTGTTTACTGACTGTTCTTTTTGTGTGTGCTTTTTTTAAATTTATGATAACTTTTGTTGCATTTTGGTGATAACTTACTAGTTATTTTCCATTATTTTGCATTTTTTTATGTTGAACAGAAATTTGCCAAATCAACTCAGATAGCCGCCTGATTCACGTCCGCCATGGCTGGCATCCTAGGCAATCTTGTGGAATCATTCACCGCTTTAGATGATGAGGGACATTCACATGCATCCCATCAGCTAGACGCTGGATTGAACGTTATCTCCTCTGCCGCCCGTACGACGTCAAGGACTACGCGGTCATCGCAAGGCAGGCAGCCAGAAAGTGCTGGAAAGAATGTGGCTGAAGATTCTGACAGCGATGACGAGTATCACGGAGGCAATGATTCTGATTCTGACGCTGACTCCGATGATGATGATGACTATCGAGTTGTTCGTCATTGCCGTAAAGATCCTTTTGTTGCTTCAGGCAGTGGTACCGTGGATGTGGACATGGGCAGCGGTCCAGCTGATGATGACACCACACATCTTGATGGTGCAACTGTCAAAGCCCATGATGGCACAGGACCAGATGTTGAAGACACCCCTGTCCGCCCTGTCGATGATAACCTAATTGAGTCTCAGATCTTACTCACCGGAACATCTCATGCAGCATCCGTCGAATCAGGTGATGTAGGGCTTAGCCAGCAAGGTCTGACAGACACACAAGCTGAGGCGGCCACTGACTCTTCTGTCAAGCGGTGCGGTGCTCAGCTTTTGAAAAATTTGGCTTACCAGAGGCGCAAGAAACTTAGGCTACCATCACCCCCCGTTCAGGTTCACCAACTGTGCCATCACCCCCCGTCCAACTTCACCAGTTGTGCCTGCCAGCCCATCGCAAAGGCCGTCTTCACCAATTGCACTGTCAGCATCTGAGATTCATTTAGCTGTGAAGAAAGTTGTGGTCCAGGAGCTTGGTATACATGTTACTGAAAAGGGAACCGGTGTCTCCGTCCCACTGTCCACCGTGCGAAAGAAGGCCCCACGCAGGTGAATTATTATTTCCAACGTCCTTTTTATCAATTATGTGCCTGAAACAACATGGTAAATACAGTTGTTTGAGTAAGGTAGTTTGGGTAATTTCTTGCTGGTGATCAACTTGCTCATTTTTCATGTGCAGGGCCCCCGGCAAACAATCTGTTGCTGCTAAGGATTCAGGGATTGCACCAGTGGAAAGGTATTCAAATTGTTACTTTCGTTTATGTTTAGCAGTTATTTTGTTCTTGTTGTCTGATAACTCATTTTGATGAACATTGATAACTCAACTTTGCCCCCATGGTAATTTAGAGTTACCAATCTTGGTAGTTGTATGTGCTTGTAACATTTGGTTATTTTTTTCATTCAGTGCACCTATGAAACAAGTTGCCGCTGCTAAGGGTTCTCCAAATGTACCAGGAAAAAGGTGTTCACATACCTTTCTAGTTTGCAGTTATTCAAAAATAATTATTGGTTTTTTTGTTCATATCATTTGATAAGTTTATATTTCTAGTCCTTGATAACTTTGTAATTTTTTCCCTGTATGCTAGTTATACCTGAATATATGTGACATCCTTTTTTGATTGAAGCATGTGGTAACTTAGGTTTAACGACATGTGTAATCTCACGACTACCCTTGTGTACCGATTTTTTTTCAGTCGTTCAAAAGATAAAACTGCTGTGAAAAAGGTGAAATTCGTCAAGACCAAATCCTCTCCACGATTAAGGGCAACATTGTCGCAGACAACATCATCGGAGACAACAGAAGTTATCCATATTGATGAATCTCCCACGACGACATCTCCGTCTGAAAAAGCAGCAGCATCTAGCGAGGGCGCATCTGATGCTGTTGCGGCGACATCGGCTGGTGTTTCTGATGACGCTGTTTTTCAGCTAGCTGCCGCGGCAACTGTTACTGCTGCTGTTGAAGACATCGCCAGCGTGGCTGTGGCTGTTGAACGTGAAAATGAAGTCGTCCCGAATATAGTGCATGATGGAAGTGAAGGTAGTTCTGTTTGCCATCACATCTGTTTTTTGTTTCTTGTATTTTTATGATGTTTTTTGTTGACGATGTGTTTAATCTTTTTTCGTTGTAGCTGAGAAAGTTGTGGGAAGTACCAGAGTCAATATGCCTATTGATACGGCTACAGCTGGAGGTCAAGAGAATGATGCCGATAATCCTGTTGTCACAGGTTGGTAACTTAATTTTCTTATGTAGATAACTTGTCTATTTAATCCATGATAACTCAAGATAATGTTTCTGGCACTAACAAAAACACTGTCATCTACATGTTTTCCTGATGCATTTTTTCCTTATTTGTGTGTTACTTGTGATGTTTTGAAGCAGTTGCTGACCCTGCATTGGAGTTGAGCACCCTTGGAGCTGGAGACTACGATGGTAATTTGACGCCACCCAGCTGCTCTCTTGGGCTGGATGCCATCTTTGGTGCGAGTCCACAAGTGCCACCATCTACTGAAGCAACTGCAATGACTCAAGTTGCACCAACGTTGGCTCAAGTACCACCTGCGGCACCAGAAGCACCTGCGGCGGCGCCATCTGCTCAAGTACCACCTACAGCACCAGAAGGACCTGTGGTGGCGCCATCTGCTCAAGTACCACCTGCAGCACCAGCTACTAGCCCTGACGTCATTCTAGGGCTCGCAGCTCCCGTTGATGCTGACTCGAAGGGCAAGGCAGTGATGAAAGTTACCAATGCACAACCGGTTGCTTGGGCTCCGCCACCCAACAACTTTGGTAAGTGAAGACCTTGTGTCTTCGCTTTTATGCCGCGAGAGTGATGGATTGAGATATGTCAGTGTTCATCGTATTGTTTTGTGCCTTGGTGTGCTCTTTTTTATTTATGTGTTTGGAACTTGCTATCATTCCGTGTGTATGGATGAATGTAATACTACTTCTATGCTTTTGTGTGATGTAAATGAACATATGTGCTTTCAGTACCCGTAATATATATTTCTGTTGTGTCTGCTACAATATTTTGTACGATGCTAGCATAGACGATAACTTCATCCTCCCCCCCACCCTGGTAACTTTGTCAGTTTTGAAAGCCGATGTTATCCATTACTGACTTTTAGTAAGCGCGTAATATGTACATCTCCTATCATTGCCTATTTATTTTCCTTAATTCATTGTCATGCTTACAAAACAGTACTGCACTCGTAGTTATTCATCTGAACTTTTTTATTATTCCCTCAATTTTTAATCACCCTGATAACTCTATATGACACATCTTGGTAACTCAAATGTTCAAATCCTGTCAATTTATGAACCATTGACACCATAACTCCAGCCACATATGCATTCTTTACCAATTCTGGGCTATACAATTCTTTTTGGTCTTCTTTTTACATGTTATGATGATTTGTTTATATCACAGCTGTTCCTCGGTATGCACCAGTGTTATCTAATTTGTTCCTTAAAAGGCCCATACATGTGTGCTGGTAATCCACATTCACATTACCTGGTATCTTCTATATTGTGATCCTGATAACTTTTTGTATCTTGTCTCAATTTTTAATACCTATTTTTTGCAGCAATTTATGTTGTTTATCACTACTGTTCATGTCCTCATCGCTCTTTTTTTATTTAAGTAACACCGGAAGCTGGTCGTGTGCAAGTGTATGATGTTGAGATTGACGATCATGAGGTTCTCATGTGGTGGGAAGAATTTGAACATGGCAATCCAGCATTAAAAGGGAAATCTAATGTTCAAACAGGTGATTTTTTTCCTGCTCCATGAACATTGCAACCCTTGCACAAATCACTTTCTTTGTTTTTCAATTATGGACCACCACTTGATAATCAAAACATGTGGCAGTTGATATGTTTTGACCCATCACTTGATAATTCTTTCTCCCATCTGATGATAATTCATGGTTTTCTATTTTTTCTGTTTCTACCAGACAACCCTTAAAGTCCAACATTTGTCACACCAGAGTTACCACATCGCACAGAGCATTTAGTACGCAGTTCAACTCCTAAATCCTTTATTCGGAAAGTTAGGGTCACCCACCCGTCCAAATACCTGCTCCCGCCTTTTGCCACCCTCACACCGACCGAGGAGGAAGAGTATGTTTACAATGAAGTTATCAAGCATACTACGGATTCTAGCTCTAAGATTAAAGAGTATGTTTCCATCCTTTTTCTCATCTTTCTTAACACAAATCATTATTTGTGCGCCATTTTTTGAAATGTATTTTTTAAATCTTTTTTTGTTTTTGTTTTTTGTAGTGTTAGGGTCATCGACATTGATGGTAGGTGGGTCACCCTTGGCGAGCTTGCCAATTGTGTGAAGGAAGTTGGGCAACTATCAACCAGCATTGCCAAGTTACATGTTTGCGTTCTCCAGTATAAGGAAATGCCAAACAGGCTCATCTTCCCTTGGGTGCTCTCTATGTATCTGTTAATAGGAGACTTCAAATCCAAGTGTTTACTGAAGTATTTTCGACGGGACAAGTTTTACATTCTTAGTCACCAGGATCAGGTATGTTATGTTTGCTGGATCTGGTAACTGTACAGTTAGTGTCTTGGCAACTTCCTGTTAATATCATGTAACTTCCTGTTATTTGCGGATATTGTTTGTTCTTCATGTCATGATAACCTGTTTCATGCACAGTGGTACTTTTGACCTTTCTGCCCTGATAACTTCTTTTTCTAGTTGCCTCCCATGTGAATTTCATGACCATTTGTTATCTTGGTAATTTTGTTTCTTTTCCAACTACTTCTATGCTTACTGCCTTTTAATTTTTTGCAGCTGCTATTCCCTGCTTTGCAAAAGTTGGGCCGTGGTCCAGATGACGGGCATTGGCATGTGTTGTCATTAAATCTTAGGGCGAAGCGGTTTGAAGTTCTAGATTCATTACGTGAACAAGATAGTCCTTCTCTTCTCGAGCATGCGACAAGATACATGAATGCAATAAAGAAGGCCTGGTTGATAAATTACAAGGACTCGCATAAGCAGATCGAGGACTATGAACTTGTGTACATTGATGTGTTGAAACAGTATAATGGGTTAGTTGTGGATTATTCACTCTTTTTTAACATCCCACTACATGTTTCTCATCCCTGTTTATTGACCCAGTCCGAAACTCTAATTAAACTGATGTTGTGTTGTTTTTTTCATCACAAATGTTTCAGCATTGATTGTGGATTTTTCGCCTGCACGTTCCTTGAGGTGTGGGATGGCAAAAATGTTCTAGCCTTAACTCATGAACAAATTCCAGCTCTCCGGAAAATTATGACATTGAGGTGGTTAGATCATTATCAAAACAAATGCACACAGTGGCGCTATCATCTGTTCAGCAGCGGGTGATGAGGTGATATTTTTTTTACTACCGTGTGATAACTTCTGCCAAACTGTGATGATAACTTTTTATATGAATCTGTCATGACAATGCCATGGAGCAAAGTGTTGACATGCCGTTTTACTATAGTATACATAGTCCAAAGTCACTGACTATATGATCTAATTCACTACTCTGAATATAATTTGTTCATAAGCAATTTTTAGAAGTGCAAGCAGGACTAATTTTTTGTTCATAAGTAATACAATGCAGTGCTGGTAGCCTTCAAAAAATGTAGATATAAAAATATTGGCTTTTACAAATCCATGTCAATTCCATCATACATTGCTGGTAACTGGCATAATAGTGTACTAATAGCTTGGTTAAGATATAAAAATTTTGGATTTACAAATCCATGTCAATCCCATCAAACATTTGCTGGTAACTGGCATAACAGGGTACTGATAGCTTGCTTAAATTATAGAGATACACTTGTTTGCATTACAAAGCCATGATAAAATCTACGATACAATGATGATAACTGGAATGTTATGGGGCTTGTAGCTTGCACATAATGGTCCATGAAAAAAAATGCAGCCACCATCTTCCATTTTAATAGCACCTTCTTCATTTATCTTGCCAGGGGAGATTTGCATGTGCGTTTGTCATGTTCCAGATGTAGGGGAACGTAGTAATTTCGAAAATTTTCCTACGCACACGCAAGATCATGGTGATGCATAGCAACGAGGGGGAGAGTATTGTCTACGTACCAACGCAGACCGACTGCGGAAGCGATCTCACAACGTAGAGGAAGTAGTCGTACGTCTTCTTCCCGATCCGACCGATCCAAGCACCGTTACTCCGGCACCTCCGAGTTCTTAGCACACGTTCAGCTCGATGACGATCCTCGGGCTCCGATCCAGCAAAGCGTCGAGGAAGAGTTCCGTCAGCACAACGGCGTGGTGACGATCTTGATGTACTACCGACGCAGGGCTTCGCCTAAGCTCTACAACGATATGACCGAGGTGGAATTTGGTGGCAGGGGGCACCGCACACGGCTAAGGAACGATCAACAATGATCAACTTGTGTCTATGGGGTGCCCCCTGCCCCCGTATATAAAGGAGCAGGGGTAGGGGTTCGGCCGGCTTGGGAGAGAGGCGCAGGGGGAGTCCCACTCCTACCGGGAGTAGGACTCCCCCCCAATCCTATTCCTAATAGGACTCTTCAAAGAGAAGAGAGAAGAGAGGGGGGCCGGCCCTTCTCCTAGTCCTAATAGGACTAGGGAAGGGGGGAGGCGCGCAGCCCTTGTGGGCAGCCCCTTTTCACTTTTCCACTAAGGCCCAATAGGCCCATTTGCCTCCCGGGGGGTTCCGCTAACCCTCCCGGTATTCCGGTAAAATCCCGATTTCACCCGGAACACTTCCGGTGTCCAAACATAGGCTTCCAATATATCAATCTTTACGTCTCGACCATTTCGAGACTCCTCGTCATGTCCGTGATCACATCCGGGACTCCGAACAACCTTCGGTACATCAAATGCATAAACTCATAATAATTGTCATCGTAACGTTAAGCGTGCGGACCCTACGGTTCGAGAACAATGTAGACATGACCGAGACACGTCTCCGGTCAATAACCAATAGCGGGACCTGGATGCCCATATTGGCTCCTACATATTCTACGAAGATCTTTATCGGTCAGACCGCATAACAACATACGTTGTTCCCTTTGTCATCGGTATGTTACTTGCCCGAGATTCGATCGTCGGTATCCAATACCTAGTTCAATCTCGTTACCGGCAAGTCTCTTTACTCGTTCCGTAATACATCATCTCACAACTAACATATTAGTTGCAGTGCTTGCAAGGCTTATGTGATGTGCATTACCGAGAGGGCCCAGAGATACCTCTCCGACACTCGGAGTGACAAACCCTAATCTCGAAATACGCCAACCCAACATCTACCATTGGAGACACCTGTAGTACTCCTTTATAATCACCCAGTAACGTTGTGACGTTTGGTAGTACCCAAAGTATTCCTCTGGTAAACGGGAGTTGCATAATCTCATAGTTATAGGAACATGCATAAGTCATGAAGAATGCAATAGCAACATACTAAACGATCGGGTGCTAAGCTAATGGAATGGGTCATGTCAATCAGATCATTCAACTAATGATGTGACCTCGTTAATCAAATAACAACTCTTTGTTCATGGTTAGGAAACATAACCATCTTTGATTAACGAGCTAGTCAAGTAGAGGCATACTAGTGACACTCTGTTGGTCTATGTATTCACACATGTATTATGTTTCCGGTTAATACAATTCTAGCATGAATAATAAACATTTATCATGATACGAGGAAATAAATAATAACTTTATTATTGCCTCTAGGGCATATTTCCTTCAGTCTCCCACTTGCACTAGAGTCAATAATCTAGATTACACAGTAATGATTCTAACACCCATGGAGCCTTGGTGCTGATCATGTTTTGCTCGTGGAAGAGGCTTAGTCAACGGGTCTGCAACATTCAGATCCGTATGTATCTTGCAAATCTCTATGTCTCCCACCTGGACTAAATCCCGGATGGAGTTGAAGCGTCTCTTGATGTGTTTGGTTCTTTTGTGAAATCTGGATTCCTTTGCCAAGGCAATTGCACCAGTATTGTCACAGAAGATTTTCATTGGACCCGATGCACTAGGTATGACACCTAGATCGGATATGAACTCCTTCATCCAGACTCCTTCGTTCGCTGCTTCCGAAGCAGCTATGTACTCCGCTTCACATGTAGATCCCGCTACGACGCTTTGTTTAGAACTGCACCAACTGACAGCTCCACCGTTTAAAGTAAACACGTATCCGGTTTGCGATTTAGAATCGTCCGGATCAGTGTCAAAGCTTGCATCAGCGTAACCTCTTACGGTGAGCTCTTTGTCACCTCCATATATGAGAAACATATCCCTAGTCCTTTTCAGGTATTTCAGGATGTTCTTGACCGCTGTCCAGTGATCCACTCCTGGATTACTTTGGTACCTCCCTGCTAAACTTATAGCAAGGCACACATCAGGTCTGGTACACAGCATTGCATACATGATAGAGCCTATGGCTGAAGCATAGGGAACATCTTTCATTTTCTCTCTATCTTCTGCAGTGGTCGGGCATTGAGTCTGACTCAACTTCACACCTTCTAACACAGGCAAGAACCCTTTCTTTGCTTGATCCATTTTGAACTTCTTCAAAATCTTGTCAAGGTATGTGCTTTGTGAAAGTCCAATTAAGCGTCTTGATCTATCTCTATAGATCTTTATGCCTAATATGTAAGCAGCTTCCCCGAGGTCTTTCATCGAAAAACTTTTATTCAAGTATCCCTTTATGCTATCCGGAAATTCTATATCATTTCCAATCAGCAATATGTCATCCACATATAATATCAGAAATGCTACAGAGCTCCCACTCACTTTCTTGTAAATACATGCTTCTCCAAAAGTCTGTATAAAGCCAAATGCTTTGATCACACTATCAAAGCGTTTATTCCAACTCTGAGATGCTTGCACCAGTCCATAAATGGATCGCTGGAGTTTGCATACTTTGTTAGCTCCCTTTGGATCGACAAAACCTTCTGGTTGCATCATATACAACTCTTCTTCCAGAAATTCATTCAGGAATGCAGTTTTGACATCCATCTGCCATATTTCATAATCATAAAATGCGGCAATTGCTAACATGATTCTGACGGATTTAAGCATCGCTACGGGTGAGAAGGTCTCATCGTAGTCAACCCCTTGAACTTGTCGAAAACCTTTTGCGACAAGTCGAGCTTTATAAACAGTAATATTACCGTCAGCGTCAGTCTTTTTCTTGAAGATCCATTTATTCTCAATTGCTTGCCGATCATCGGGCAAGTCAACCAAAGTCCATACTTTGTTCGCATACATGGATCCCATCTCAGATTTCATGGCCTCAAGCCACTTTGCGGAATCTGGGCTCACCATCACTTCTTCATAGTTCGTAGGTTCATCATGATCTAGTAGCATGACTTCCAGAACTGGATTACCGTACCACTCTGGTGCGGATCTCACTCTGGTTGATCTATGTGGTTCAGTAGTATCTTGTCCTGAAGTTTCATGATCATCATCATTAGCTTCCTCACTAATTGGTATAGGTGTCGCAGAAACAGTTTTCTGTGATGTACTATTTTCCAATAAGGGAGCAGGTACAGTTACCTCGTCAAGTTCTACTTTCCTCCCACTCACTTCTTTCGAGAGAAACTCCTTCTCTAGAAATGATCCATTCTTAGCAACGAATGTCTTGCCTTCGGATCTGTGATAGATGGTATACCCAACAGTTTCCTTTGGGTATCCTATGAAGACACATTTCTCCGCTTTGGGTTCGAGCTTATCAGGTTGAAGCTTTTTCACATAAGCATCGCAGCCCCAAACTTTAAGAAACGACAACTTTGGTTTCTTGCCAAACCATAGTTCATAAGGCGTCGTCTCAACAGATTTTGATGGTGCCCTATTTAACGTGAATGCGGCCGTCTCTGAAGCATAACCCCAAAACGATAGCGGTAAATCAGTAAGAGACATCATAGATCGCACCATATCTAGTAAAGTACGATTACGACGTTCGGACACACCATTACGCTGTGGTGTTCCGGGTGGTGTGAGTTGCGAAACTATTCCACAATTTTTCAAATGTATACCAAACTCATAACTCAAATATTCTCCTCCACGATCAGATCGTAGAAACTTTATTTTCTTGTTACGATGATTTTCAACTTCACTCTGAAATTCCTTGAACCTTTCAAATGTTTCAGACTTATGTTTCATTAAGTAGATATACCCATATCTGCTTAAATCATCTGTGAAGGTGAGAAAATAACGATATCCGCCACGAGCCTCAATATTCATCGGACCACATACATCGGTATGTATGATTTCCAATAAATCTGTTGCTCTCTCCATAGTACCGGAGAACGGTGTTTTAGTCATCTTGCCTATGAGGCACGGTTCGCAAGTACCAAGTGATTCATAAGCAAGTGATTCCAAAAGCCCATCAGTATGGAGTTTCTTCATGCGCTTTACACCGATATGACCTAAACGGCAGTGCCACAAATAAGTTGCACTATCATTATCAACTCTGCATCTTTTGGCTTCTACATTATGAATATGTGTATTACTACTATCGAGATTCAATAAGAATAGACCACTCTTCAAGGGTGCATGACCATAAAAGATATTACTCATATAAATAGAACAACCATTATTCTCTGATTTAAATGAATAACCGTCTCGCATCAAACAAGATCCAGATATAATGTTCATGCTCAACGCTGGCACCAAATAACAATTATTTAGGTCTAATATTAATCCCGAAGGTAGATGTAGAGGTAGCGTGCCGACCGCGATCACATCGACTTTGGAACCGTTTCCCACGCGCATCGTCACCTCGTCCTTAGCCAATCTTCGCTTAATCCGTAGTCCCTGTTTCGAGTTGCAAATATTAGCAACAGAACCAGTATCAAATACCCAGGTGCTACTGCGAGCTCTAGTAAGGTACACATCAATAACATGTATATCACATATACCTTTGTTCACCTTGCCATCCTTCTTATCCGCCAAATACTTGGGGCAGTTCCGCTTCCAGTGACCAGTCTGCTTGCAGTAGAAGCACTCAGTTTCAGGCTTAGGTCCAGACTTGGGTTTCTTCTCCTGAGCAGCAACTTGCTTGCTGTTCTTCTTGAAGTTCCCCTTCTTCTTCCCTTTGCCCTTTTTTCTTGAAACCAGTGGTTTTGTTAACCATCAACACTTGATGCTCCTTCTTGATTTCTACCTCCGCAGCTTTCAGCATTGCGAAGAGCTCGGGAATAGTCTTGTTCATCCCTTGCATATTATAGTTCATCACGAAGCTCTTGTAGCTTGGTGGCAGTGATTGGAGAATTCTATCAATGACGCAATCATCTGGAAGATTAACTCCCATCTGAATCAAGTGATTATTATACCCAGACATTTTGAGTATATGCTCACTGACAGAACTGTTCTCCTCCATCTTGCAGCTATAGAACTTATTGGAGACTTCATATCTCTCAATTCGGGCATTTCCTTGAAATATTAACTTCAACTCCTGGAACATCTCATATGCTCCATGACGTTCAAAACGTCGTTGAAGTCCCGATTCTAAGCCGTAAAGCATGGCACACTGAACTATCGAGTAGTCATCAGCTTTGCTCTGCCAGACGTTCATAACATCTGGCGTTGCTCCAGCAGCAGGCCTGGCACCCAGCGGTGCTTCCAGGACGTAATTCTTCTGTGCAGCAATGAGGATAATCCTCAGGTTACGGACCCAGTCCGTGTAATTGCTACCATCATCTTTCAACTTTGCTTTCTCAAGGAACGCATTAAAATTCAACGGAACAACAGCACGAGCCATCTATCTACAATCAACATAAACAAGCAAGATACTATCAGGTACTAAGTTCATGATAAGTTTAAGTTCAGTTAATCAAATTACTTAGGAACTCCCACTTAGATAGACATCCCTCTAATCCTCTAAGTGATCACGTGATCCAAATCAACTAAACCATAACCGATCATTACGTGAGATGGAGTAGTTTTCAATGGTGAACATTGTCATGTTGATCATATCTACTATATGATTCACGCTCGACCTTTCGGTCTCTGTGTTCCGAGGCCATATCTGCATATGCTAGGCTCGTCAAGTTTAACATGAGTATTCTGCGTGTGCAAAACTGGCTTGCACCCGTTGTAGATGGACGTAGAGCTTATCACACCCGATCATCACGTGGTGTCTGGGCACGACGAACTTTGGCAACGGTGCATACTTAGGGAGAACACTTCTTGATAATTTAGTGAGAGATCATCTTATAATGCTACCGTCAATCAAAGCAAGATAAGATGCATAAAAGGATAAACATCACATGCAATCAATATAAGTGATATGATATGGCCATCATCATCTTGTGCTTGTGATCTCCATCTCCGAAGCACCGTCATGATCACCATCGTCACCGGCGCGACACCTTGATCTCCATCGTAGCATCGTTGTCGTCTCGCCAATCTTATGCTTCCACGACTATCACTACCACTTAGTAATAAAGTAAAGCATTACATCGCGATTTCATTGCATACAATAAAGCGACAACCATATGGCTCCTGCCAGTTGCCGATAACTCGGTTACAAAACATGATCATCTCATACAATAAAATCAGCATCATGCTTTGACCATATCACATCACAACATGCCCTGCAAAAACAAGTTAGACGTCCTCTACTTTGTTGTTGCAAGTTTTACGTGGCTGCTACGGGCTTAAGTAAGAACTCATCTCACCTACGCATCAAAACCACAACGGTAGTTCGTCAAATAGACTCCGTTTTAACCTTCTCAAGGACCGGGCGTAGTCACACTTGGTTCAACTAAAGTTGGAGAGACAGTCTTCCGCAAGCCATCTATGTGCAAAGCACATCGAGGGAACCGGTCTCGCGTAAGAGTACGCGTAAGGTTGGTCCGGATCGTCTCGCCCAACAATACCGCCGAACCAAAGTATGACATGCTGGTAGGCAGTATGACTTGTATCGCCCACAACTCACTTGTGTTCTACTCGTGCAAATAACATCAAACCATAAAACCTAGGCTCAGATGCCACTGTAGGGGAACGTAGTAATTTCGAAAATTTTCCTACGCACACGCAAGATCATGGTGATGCATAGCAACGAGGGGGAGAGTATTGTCTACGTACCAACGCAGACCGACTGCGGAAGCGATCTCACAACGTAGAGGAAGTAGTCGTACGTCTTCTTCCCGATCCGACCGATCCAAGCACCGTTACTCCGGCACCTCCGAGTTCTTAGCACACGTTCAGCTCGATGACGATCCTCGGGCTCCGATCCAGCAAAGCGTCGAGGAAAAGTTCCGTCAGCACAACGGCGTGGTGACGATCTTGATGTACTACCGACGCAGGGCTTCGCCTAAGCTCTACAACGATATGACCGAGGTGGAATTTGGTGGCAGGGGGCACCGCACACGGCTAAGGAACGATCAACAATGATCAACTTGTGTCTATGGGGTGCCCCCTGCCCCCGTATATAAAGGAGCAGGGGTAGGGGTTCGGCCGGCTTGGGAGAGAGGCGCAGGGGGAGTCCCACTCCTACCGGGAGTAGGACTCCCCCCCAATCCTATTCCTAATAGGACTCTTCAAAGAGAAGAGAGAAGAGAGGGGGGCCGGCCCCTTCTCCTAGTCCTAATAGGACTAGGGAAGGGGCGAGGCATGCAGCCCTTGTGGGCAGCCCCTTTTCACTTTTCCACTAAGGCCCAATAGGCCCATTTGCCTCCCGGGGGGTTCCGGTAACCCTCCCGGTATTCCGGTAAAATCCCGATTTCACCCGGAACACTTCCGGTGTCCAAACATAGGCTTCCAATATATCAATCTTTATGTCTCGACCATTTCGAGACTCCTCGTCATGTCCGTGATCACATCCGGGACTCCGAACAACCTTCGGTACATCAAAATGCATAAACTCATAATAACTGTCATCGTAACGTTAAGCGTGCGGACCTTACGGTTCGAGAACAATGTAGACATGACCGAGACACGTCTCCGGTCAATAACCAATAGCGGGACCTGGATGCCCATATTGGATCCTACATATTCTACGAAGATCTTTATCGGTCAGACCGCATAACAACATACGTTGTTCCCTTTGTCATCGGTATGTTACTTGCCCGGGATTCGATCGTCGGTATCCAATACCTAGTTCAATCTCGTTACCGGCAAGTCTCTTTACTCGTTCCGTAATACATCATCTCACAACTAACATATTAGTTGCAGTGCTTGCAAGGCTTATGTGATGTGCATTACCGAGAGGGCCCAGAGATACCTCTCCGACACTCGGAGTGACAAACCCTAATCTCGAAATACGCCAACCCAACATCTACCATTGGAGACACCTGTAGCACTCCTTTATAATCACCCAGTTACGTTGTGACGTTTGGTAGTACCCAAAGTATTCCTCCGGTAAACGGGAGTTGCATAATCTCATAGTTATAGGAACATGTATAAGTCATGAAGAAAGCAATAGCAACATACTAAACGATCGGGTGCTAAGCTAATGGAATGGGTCATGTCAATCAGATCATTCAACTAATGATGTGACCTCGTTAATCAAATAACAACTCTTTGTTCATGGTTAGGAAACATAACCATCTTTGATTAACGAGCTAGTCAAGTAGAGGCATACTAGTGACACTCTGTTGGTCTATGTATTCACACATGTATTATGTTTCCGGTTAATACAATTCTAGCATGAATAATAAACATTTATCATGATACAAGGAAATAAATAATAACTTTATTATTGCCTCTAGGGCATATTTCCTTCACCAGACTTCCGCAGACACCACATTTCCTTTTTGTCTTTGGTTTTGCAATCTCAAAACCTGATTGCTTTCTTTTTGACTTTGGCCGCCCCTTTGTTGTAGTCTTGGGAGGGTCTAGTATCAACTTTGTGTTTGAGGATGGAGCTGCATCAGGATGTGGGGGCTGGATGACAAAAGCGTGATTGTTTTCGCTAGCATGTATCGTCACCCGCACACTTTCTTGCTGTGTGGCAGGGTTACCACGTCGCTGCACATGAGTAGCACTTTCTTGTTGTGTGGCGGTGTTCTCCTGTCGATTCACATTAGTTGCACTTGTTTGCTGTGTGGCTGGGTTCTCCGGATGTCTTGCATCGGGGGCGTTTTGGTGATGTGTGACAGGGCTGTGTTCATTCATCTGCCCCACAGGTATCGAGCAGGGATCCGGCTGTCCTTGAAACGATCCTTTTGCTTCTTCCTTTTCCTTTCTTGCTTTTTTAAGTTGATTGTTCTTCAGTATTTCAAGCTCCTCCTTGAAATTATACAGGTGTTTTCTTGCCAATCTGGTCTCGTCATCTGTTAGGCAAGCGTCTTTGGCCGATGCCTTAAATTCTTTAAGAATTGACGTGTATCGCATGACGCTTTTCCCCTCCTCTGGCATCGACTTCTTAACTGTCGGCTGTTCGAAATCAGGTTGAATAAGATCCTCCTCTGGATCCCAGGTCCACCTCTTCAGGATGTACTTTTCAGGTATCTCGTATACCCCAATTTGGTCCATAACTCGTAGTACATGCGCGCACAGTAGCCCGTCACGATCAAACTTGCAGCAACTACACGAGTATGTCTCTTCAACCATGTTTGCTTGCACATGGTAGTCCCTGTCTCCATATTTTGGTATTATCCCCCGCACTGAGCTGACTTTGAAAGTACCATCATCCAATGGGTCGCATCTGCATGCTGATTTCACCTTCATCTCCACCTGGAACTTGCAACACAAGTTATGTGTGTATAGCCTCCGCACCTGCATCTCCAGCGGGTTCATCGAGTACATTTCGGTTTCTTTGTACACTGTTTCCAACTGCTCTTTTGACACGCTAGCCATCACCTTATCCTGTATCGCAGTGTACTGTTGTGCGAATTCGACCAGTGAGTTGTTTGGGTTGACATACTTCTTGAGCACAGAGTTAAATCCCTCGCTTCTTGCCGTGGTCTGCAAGAACGGGAAAAAATCGTGCATATAGTATACCGGGACCCAACACTTCCTGTTCTCCCACAAACATTGGAAATGCTCGTTGTCAGTCTGGCCATATGCTTCCATCATCACCCACCACTTGTGCTCATACTCCTCAACTGCATTCATAACATAAACATGGTAACATCAAGTATTGAAGGATGGTAACATTGGTTCAAACATATTGGTAACTAGGAACACCAATGCTGTTGATAATTCTGTCACACACACATGGTTAATTTAGTTGAAGGATCATGGTAATTACTTTGCATATAGGACACGTTTTTCTTTCCAAAGCGAATACCACTCTGTGTGTGTAGTACAAGCAACATTTTTAACTAGCAACAAAAAGATACTCATATCAATCAGCACTAGCTGGTGATTGAAAAGTTTTGTTGTAACTAGTGTGGGGTGAACAACTGAAATGTGTCCAACAAACATGAACATGATAGGGGTAGTACAGAAAATAATTAATGTAGGTAATTTTATTATAATCCTCTGATAATTTGTCACCTTATTACATGGTAACTGTTGATATCATGCATGTAAACCCATTTCTCTATGTGCCCATTTTCCTGTGTTTTAAGCTAGCGAGGGGTGGGAAGTAAAATACCAGTCAGGCTGTTGTCAACACAATCCTTGAATGCATTATTTAGTTGTTCATTGTCAGCCATCAGCTTCCCAAGCTTCTCTTGTGCTTTTTTCATTATATGCCAGCGGCAATTCCTGTGTACTATCCCGATGAACACCTCATCAATAGCACTCCTCATTGCAAAATCTTGATCTGTTATTATGTTCTTTGGCGCAATTCCACCCATTGCATGCAAGAATGCATTAAACAGCCACACAAAGTTACCACATAGTTCGTTTCGAACAAACCCACAACCAAATTGGATAGACTGCCCATGGTTATTAATGCCAATGAAGGGTGCACAGGGCATTTTGTACATGTTTGTGTCATGTATGTTGTGTCAAATGAGATGACATCATTGTATCTAGCATATGCCCTGCGTGACGCACCATCTATCCAGAATAAATTCTCCACTCTGTCCTCATCATCAAGCTTTATTCTCCAATAGAAATCTGGATCTTGTGCCTTCATATCTTGGAAGTACGAGATTGTGCTCCCCACATCAGCATGGCGGTACTCCATCCGGAATTTAGCTCGCTGGTTTGCGATGTCCTTTGTTGTGTATGGTACATCTTTAGGATTCCCGTAGAACCATTCCATTAGTTGCATATGTCTTGCTGTCTCTATGTTGCATCCGTGCAATATCTTCAAGAAGTCCTGCTCATCTTTTGGAATGTTCCTATGTGATGATAGGAACTTTGTCAAGGACGGCTTTCTTATTAGAGGGTGGTTGTGGTCGTAGTTGAAGCGTTTGACTCTCCACCACGCATCCGTGTGGGTGATGTAAAGGTGGGCCGGACATCCAGACCTCACAACCTTTCCTCTTTTCCTCTTCTTCACGATGCCTTTTGGGTCCTGCACATCCTCTATCTCTTCCTTGTTTGTTTTTGGCTTGCCGTATTTCCCACAAACCAAGAGGACTCTGCTTACAGTATTGTCTTTGATTGTTTTTCTGTATTCCAGTCTCATTCCAAACCCATGTCTCTGTGCATATTGCCTGTAGTGTTCATAAGCTTCCTCAAAAGTATCAAACTTCATCGTTTCATCAGGAGGTTTCAGTGTGGAGTATGCCTCGGTATTTTTGTCTCCCTGTTCAGCATTCTCTCCTCCTGTTTCTGGACTCGCTGGCTCACTGACTGAATGATCAAAGAAGCTTTCTCTCCCCCCTATGCTGCTAGTAGTCGGTTCTTTGCTTGTCTCTCGAACCATCGGGTTGCTTCTAGAAGTAGCACCTGTAATGTTTTTGAAAGTTGTTATTTTGTGATATATTTTCTGCATGCCAATACTAGTGGTAACTTGTACTCCAGTTGCTTAGTAAAGTTTGCATGCATTAAGATGTTTTTTGTAGCTGTAAAGTGAAAGCATGTTTTTCCAATTGCAATACAGATTGCATGATAATTCGTATGCAGTAAGTGTGGTAACTGTACCTAAATTCATGGTAACCAGTGAAAGCATGTAATTCCAATTGCAATACAGATTGCATGATAATTTGTATGCAGTAAATGTGGTAATTGTACCTAAATTCATGGTAACCTAGGATGGTAGTTGCAATTCAAGTTCGATGGTAACAAGTTTGTGTACAAAAATGTGGTAGCATGGTAAATGTTTTACCTTCATCTGTTTTGGCAGAACCAAAGCTTGCCGTGTGTGCATATTCACACTGTTGGTTTGTCCCCACACCACTCATCGTGACATCCACATTACCCCCGTCGTCATGCGCCATTTTCTTGTGTTGCAGCACCTGCTAGCACATATGATTGCACCCATTAATTTTCTACAATTACAAGCAATCTTGATTATGTTTTCACAACAACTATATCTTTTTCCTTTTATTGCACTGATTACTTCTTTTTTATAACAGGTATCGTTTTGGCAGTAACCAGCATATGGGAGTATGACAGCGACAGTTTCTATCAACCTCATTTCATGAACTTCATTTTTTATCAAAAAAGAATGGTGGCAACAATGTAAATCAACACATGGTATTCTTTGTAGTGTTTTTAGCACCTTTGGTTCTGGGTTTTCCTGATAATTTGTAATGAATTAGCATGATAACTTGTTCTGACATGGGTGTGTTCAATATATAAAGGAAGAAAATGATCCTTTTTTTATGTTGAATAAGCCTTACAGGATGCTGATTACTCAATGCACACACTCTGGTAATCTATTTTCAATCGAGATGGCATGTCAGTTTTAATGAGAAAATTCATACATGTATTTTCTAACTTGCCTGTAAAAGATGAAATTTAGTCAATTTTTTTGTTGGTAACCCATCCGAATTTGAGTGGTAACTCAATTTCAACAGAGGAATTACACACATGTAGTAAAAGTACTACCTTTTTTTGCATGCTTAAAAAGATGAAATTCATACATGTTCTTGTTGTTTTTTCCCCATGCTGTTTCCCCTTGATTTTTATTGGCATGAGATGCAAATGCAGCATGTGTATAGAGGTTGAATCACTTACCTCCTTTCTTTTTTGCCTGATTATGACGAAATTTGGACGAATTGATGATAACCCATGTGATGTTCTTGTGGTAAACCAGGGCCCTCCCTCAAATCCTTGTGATTTTGGTAGTGTTTTTTCATGGTTTCCTTTTTTTTGGTGGATCAGATATGGGGCCGAGGTTGTCGGCGATGGAGGCGCGTCGGGGAGAGAGGGGAGAACTGATCGGGTCAAGTGGCTGTTTCTTGCGATGGAGGTAAGAAACTAGGTTTGGGG
>LT934121.1:599590131-599649007 GCA_900231445.1 Triticum turgidum subsp. durum
GGGACGCAGAAGGGGGGAGGTGGGCCTCGCGAGAGAAGTCTGGGTCGTGGGTGGAGCTGCCGAATTGGGTCACGCACGGAGAGGGACGCAGGTGTACGATCGTGCGGATCAGTCAGGAACAAAGCTTGTCCGACTGCCTGCTGGACCTTATAACACACCGAAATCATGCATACCATGACTCGAACCATCGACCTCTGTTCTTTCAGAGTAAAGAGTTAAGTCAGCCAACCAACAAGCCAGTCGTCTTACTTGATGGTATTGCACGCACAGCCTTAATATGGTATCTTCATCCGGCCACGTCAGTCAAAGGACTGGAAGCCCGTACATATATTCCATACAATAGGGACTAAATTGAAAATCTAACCGAGATTTGGAGGCATTTTTCTCCAGAACGCCTTCAAGTGTGTGCGGGCAGTTTACAATACGCCCCCTAACCTTTGATATCTTACGGCATTTTCTGAAAACGCCTCTAAATCTGAAGTGGCGTTCTGCAAAACGCATCCCAAACTGTTACATATTATTGCACTTTTTCAGGCCTTGTACGATAGGAGGTGCTTAGAGAGATGCTTAGAAAAATAAATCGGATTTTTCTGAAGCATCGGTGCCTATTTCTACAAGAAGGACGCTTAGTTAAGTATCTATCCTATACAAATAAGCACCGGTGCTTAACGAAAGCCTGGTTTATTTCTCTAAACACCTCCTCTAAGCACCTCCTCTAAGCACCTTCCATTGTACAAGGCCTCAAAACGCCAGTAATTAAGCATCTTTTTGAGGCATTCCTCATTTGAAGGCGTTTTGTTCGGAACGCCTTTAAGAGAGGTAATCTAAGGCACTTTTTTTAATGCCTTTTAGAAAATGCCTTTGTTTCTTAACTGTGTTGTAGTGCGAGCAGCAGCTGATCACATCGACGACGACGAACCAAGCTAAGAGCGTAGCCGCCGCCCGCGGTCGCCAGAGAAGAAATCAAAGAAACATTCAAGGCCGAGAGGGACCCAAGGATTAACTGGAAGGAAAGCCGCAGCTGCAAGCCTCGCCGGAGCCGCCGGAATCTACCTACGTACGGTCGTGCGCTCTGCAAAATATGGACCTTGCCTTGGCTACATAACTTACGCTACTTGGTCCTTGCACTAAAACAATTACGTTCTCTAGCTGGCCAGTGGCAGCTTGTAGCTTTGGTTCTCACGTACGGCTGCTACAATGACAGCGCGTTTTTTTATCCTTCTCGAGGTGTCAGATGAGTCCGATGCATCGCGTGTTGTATATTCGTATATGAAGATATATACAACTTTTCTATTGGTTTGTACTACCTCTGTAAACTAAACACTCTCATATTAGTTTACGGAGGGAGTATTTTCTTGTCGTAACGAATTGGACGTCAGCTGTTCTGTTCTCCCAACGTCCAGTGGCATGTTATGAACCAAACATAGTGAAGTGTATGTCGGACTTGGCAATGCTTCCTCCTTCTCCCACTACCGTGGCGGCTAGGGAGAAGCTTCATTCCTTCCATGCTCCGCCGGCGAGCCCATGGACTCATCTTATCTCTGTCCGCCGCTCTTGAGGTCGGCGACAGTGAGAGAAGTCCCGGTGCCTCGGCCCTGCTAGTAATTTAGATTAGGTTTTTCTTAGTCTGTAGGTGCGGTATTATGGCCAATAGCAGTGCTTCATCTTTGAGTCGGTCCTTCGAATTTCAATCCTCCTCGAGTTTTGTTGGGGTAGAGATGATGGAGCTCTGGCTAAATTCCTGCCGTCTTCTTGGGGTGCTGAGTTTACGTTTCTGATTGTGTGTGCAAGATGAAGGGATTTGGTGTCACACTCTTCACATCAGTTGGCGACCGCTGCCACTCTTGAGCACTGATCTTTGGGGGCATGCATATTAAGACTTTCTGGCTGTTATCGATAAGGTTTGGCCGGTTCTGATAAAGGAGCGGTAATTTCGACGCGCGTTAGTGGCTCATTTTGGCAATGGTAGTGGTGGTTCACTGGTCCATAAATCTCGGTCTGATTCTTATTATGTTTAGGGACCTTTGTAATTCTGGTGAACCTTTATAATAAATTGGGTCCTTTTCGCAAAAATAGCATCTTAAGTCAGTGTCTTTCACTGCTTGAAATTCCTTTGCGATAGAGGAATTTGGTGGCAGTTAGAATGATGGTTGTTATCTTGTATCTTTGGAAAATATGCAAAAAAAAGGAAATGAGTCGAAGGTTCTTTGTCAGCGATCCAGAAGACGCACAGTGGTTTCAGCCCAAGTGTTCAACATAGCTCATGCGTCTCTTTCCCTGTTACCTCTCATGTGTTTTACATGTGCCGTGTTTTCTACAAGCCACTATGGTCTCGTACCGAAATCAGGGGAGAACCCTTTTAATGAACAAAACAAATAACCCCCGCAAAAAAAAAAGAACAAAACAAATAAATACTATGTTTCACTTTAACATGTTTTGCAAGAGAAAAGAAAGCCACTCACCCAGGGACGATTAATATGGATCGGAGGGAGTACAACATGCTTTGGTTCCATGGTATATCGTTCAATTTCAAATTTACCTTTCGTTCTTCATAACACGGCTTGATAAGCCTCAGAGTTGCCTGTATTTTTTTTACAGGGAGAATGACCCATCATCTATTCATCGATTGGTGCATATAACCATACACTATTAATTTTTTAAAAGTTGGCAGGAAAATTCATGCATCGATGTTGTACATTGTCTTAAAAATAAGAAAAATCCAGGCCATGAGACACAACTAATTTAAGCGATCAACCTTCGGGCGAGGAGTGGAGTCGCTGAATCCGATTCCCTTCCTTTTGGTGGGGAAGATGGTGAACACAACGGTGGATAGAAACGCCATGCCCAGCGGCAGGTTCTTGAGCAGCTCCTGGGCGTTCCTGCTGGCGTCCGGGAAGAAGCAGTTCTGCAGCCCCACGTCACTGAACGCCACCGTGAGGAAAAGCACAGCCGCGAAGAAGGAGTGCACGAAGTCCAGCGGTCGGAGATGGAGACTCCGGAGCTGGTCCCTGCTCCACTCACGGCTCTCGTCCTCCCTGGAGAAGTCGAACACGTTGAAGCCACGCGGCGTGGCTACGCCGTAGTAGAGCTTTCCGTCATGGCCGACGATGCTGTCGGTAAAGGAGAAGAAGAGGCACATGACGGTGAGGATGGCGACCAGCGCCACGGTGAGCCACTGGTTGGAGGTCTCGCACTTGCCGTGGTTGGTGAAGGACGGGCTTAGCGCCTGGTACGCCAGCACCGTGCCAGTCGGCAGGAGCTGCGCAAGGTTTGTCACGCTTGACATGACCCTGTCCATGGTAGGGGTTGGCATTGGCGGTGGTACCGTGTCGGGGGCTGTTATCTCACCGTCGTCGTCAACGTCCTTGGTGGCGGCCGGTGGAGGTATCTGGATCGCCGTGGACGAGGGAGAAGAAGAAGTTGCCATTGTAGGTACAAACCTCGATATGGGCGTGCGCGTGCGTGTTCTAGGTTCCAGCTAGAAATAGTCCAAGCTGATCTACACCTTGTTGTTTTATAGGAAAATTAATCCATTGATGATTCCAAAGTCCAACGCTGGCGCACATGAGCGTTGCTATTAGTCTAACACTAATTACATGATTTTTTTTGAGCAAAACAGAGAGCTTTATTCAACAAAAGTGTTCCCGGACAATCAACCAAGAGGCTGGTTACCAAAAAACTAGGGGTCTCCTCGAGCCAACATTCGGTCACATTCAATGTGAATGCACATTTTGCATATAGATGTGCCGGTAAGTTTGCTGACCTGTTTACATGTTGAATCTCAAAAACAAAAAAATCACAACTAAGCTCTCCTATTTCATCTAGGATAGGAGCCACAATCGAACATGAATTGTGGCGTGTATGCCAGAGTTGCACTAACTCCTGACAGTCAGTCTCCATTATCACATGTGATATGCCTCGAAGTTTTGCAAAGAGCGTTCCTTCTCGCACTGATAAGGCTTCCATTATCAGAGGATCAGATATGTCACCGAATGGCTTGCACCAAGCTCCTAGTAGCGCGGATGCGGACCGGGCTATGCCACCCGCTCCTCCTCGACCCTCTGCCACGTTGAGTGCTCCATCACAAGATATCTTGGTCATACCTGATTCAGGCGGCCCCCATCCATGACCTGGTAACGCAGTCGCTTCATTGCGGGGTAGCTCCAGCAGCGCTAGGGCCTCCCGGGTAGATCTAACAGCGGCTGTTGGGTCTCTCCCCTCTTCCCCATGTTTGATCCGGTTGCGGGAATGCCAGATCGTCCACATGATGGTGATGATCTTTGCACGATCTTCATCCCTGATCCGGTCGCCACATAGTATATCTCTAGCCCATGAGCGTGGGTGTAGTCGAGGGAGTCTGAGATCAAACCAAGCACTAGCTTCGCTCCAGAAACGTCGTGTGTGGGAGCATTGTATTAGCGCATGCATAAGATCCTCCTCTCTTGCCATGCACACTTTACAAGTGTCTAGAACTGAGATGTGGCGGTACTTGAGGGTACATTCATCAGGTAGAATCCCCCGCAATACCCTCCACCAAAACACCCGTACCTTTGGGATCACTTTGAGTTTCCACAGTGCTGTCCACATCTGTTTATCATCCGTTGAAGCACTGGTAGCCGTCCCTTCTTCTAGAGCTAAATGCTCGTTTTGAGTCACTACAGCACGGTACGCCGATTTAACAGTGTAGTTGCCTGATCGTTCAAAGGCCCAAGCATAAAAATCTTGTCCTCCCCCCCTCCTGATTGGTATATTGAGAATAGCATCAGCATCTGGGGCGATAAAAGTTGTCCTTATGAGATCCTGCCTCCATGACCAGTTTTCTATGTCAATGAGATCCAAAACTGTCTGAACATTAGTGTTGGGAGGTCTAAACAAAGGTTTCATGGAGATAGTTCCGGGGATCCACTTGTTCGTCCACGCATCAATGGAGCTCCCGTCTCCCACTCTCATGACAATTCCCGCTTGTAAAGCTTTCCTGCCAGCAATGATAGCTCGCCAAGTAGCAGACGCTGATTCGAGAACAGTAGCATGCAAGAAATCTGTGTCAGGAAAATAGCGGCCTTTCATTACCCTTGCGCACAGAGAATTAGGGTTCGTCATAAACCGCCACCCATGCTTCCCGAGTAACGCAATGTTAAACTGATGGGGATCACGAAACCCCATACCACCTTGGCACTTTGGTGTAGCCAAATTCTTCCAGGACACCCAATGTAAAGCATTTTTGTCAATGGAGCTGCTCCAAAAGAATTTGGCCATTGGTGACGTCAAATTCTTGCACACCTTCTTTGTTAATAAGAATGTGCTCATAGAGTACGTTGGAATGGCTTGTACAACTGATTTCAACAATGTCTCCCTACCTGCACACGCGAGTAGTTTTTCGGACCATCCCTGCATCTTCCCGCGAGCTCTCTCCCCGATGTGATCGAAAGTTCCGCTTGTGATGCGGCCAATCGCAGTGGGTAGCCCCAGGTATCGCTCGCTAAAAGCCTCCACATTGATGTTGAGGACCGCTTTAAGCTGCTGCTTGAGCTGGGCCGGTGGGTTAGAGCTGAAGTATACTGCACTCTTGGCACGATTGACACACTGACCCGAAGAATCACCATAAACCCTCAGAATATCATTCAGTCTTGCTGCACTTTGGGTGTTTGCACTAATAAAGATCAAACTGTCATCTGCGAAAAGCAAGTGTGTTACCCAAGGCGATCTGTAGCTTACTCTAATACCTCTATCAATATATCCATGATTATAGTACTTCAATAGAGAGGAGAAGCCCTCCGCACACAACAGGAAAAGAAAGGGTGAGGCTGGGTCACCCTGTCTCAGCCCACGCGAGGGTGAAAAGAATGGCAATAGCTCACCATTAACTCGGACTGAGAAGCACACCGACGAAACACACTTCATGATGAGCCTGACAAAATCAATGTTGAAGCCCAACTTAGTGAGAATTGCCTCAAGAAAATGCCACTCTACACGGTCGTAGGCTTTCATCATATCGAGTTTGATAGCACAAGCATAGTTTTTTCCCTTCTTCCGCCTTCGCATAGTGTGCACACTTTCGTATGCCACCAAGACATTGCCCGTTATGAGCCGGCCAGGGACAAACGCGCTTTGCTCTTCACTGATAATCTCCTCCATGAATACCCTCAAACGGTTTGTCACACATTTTGAAGCAATCTTATATAGAACCGAACAAAGAGAGATAGGCCTGTACTGTGATATAGACTGAGGATGCCGTACCTTGGGGATCAAAGTAATCGCCGTGTCATTCAAACCCACAGGTAGTTCCCCTCCGTTTAAGAAGTCCAAAACTGCCTCGGTTACAGCCTCGCCAAGCAAGCTCCAGTGACGCTGATAGAACCCCGCAGTAAAACCATCTACCCCCGGTGCTTTGGAGGGAGCCATTTGGAACAAAGTTGTCCTGACTTCCCCCGCTGTATAGGGTTTTGTTAACTCTACATTCATGTCCTCCGTAACCTTGACTGGAACATGGTCGAGCAGTTCCGTAGAGTCCCTAAAACCTTGAGACTCATACAAGTTATTATAGAACGACTGAACCTCAGTCTTGTCTTCCTCTTCATTTGCACAAAACGAGCCATCTGATCTACATAAACCCTGAATTCTGTTGATATGTTTCCTTTGTGCCGCCTGCGCTTGAAAATACTTAGTATTACGGTCACCTTCTCTCAGCCAGTGAACACGGGATCACTGCCGTAACCAGATCTCCTCCTGATGCAGGGCCTCGCGCAGCTGTCTTACCACTGTTTTCTCCTCCTCTATAGGCCCTCGACCCACTGAACGACATCGAAGGCTATCGAGTCTTTCTGTAGCTTTCTGACACGGCGAGTTAAACGGCCAAACTCGCTGGTCCCCCAAGGTTCAAGCGTTTCTTTCAGATGATGCAGTGAATCTGCTATACCTTGCAGGCCCGGTCCTCTATTTGCCTCCTGCCACGCATTGGTGAAAATACGATCATAGTCCACATGCGATGACCAAACATTTTCATATCTGAACTGTCTCTTTGCACGTGACATGTTATTGATCATGTCCCTTATCTCCGCTACAACAAAGCAATGATCAGATTCGACAGAAGGAACATGCCTGATTCTGATGTATTGAAAATGTTGCCGGAATTCCTCATTGGCAAAGACCCTGTCTGGCCTTGCCTTAACATTCGCGTCACCCGCTTGACGATTGTCCCAGGTGTACGCAGTGCCTGACCACCCCAAATCTTGGAGAGCTACTTCATCAGTGACTTCTCTGAATGCTCTCATCTGTCTCTCTGGCCTAGCAGCCTGACTAAAATGTTCATTAGAGAAGAGAGTTTCGTTAAAATCACCCAAACATATCCATGCAGCATGCGGTATGTTATACAGAGTGCGTAGGAAACGCCAACTATGATGCCTATCTTCAGCTCGGGGTGCCCCATAGAAACCAGTAAACCTCCATTGAAAGGAGTCTTGCTCTTTAAATTTAACAGAAACATCAATGTGACTAGCACTATAATTTTTGAGATCCACAAGAACATCATGCGACCAAAACAACCCAATGCCACCACTTAGACCAACACTGTCCACTGCAAAGCACCCGCCGAAGCCTAGATGTCTCTGCAAGTCCTCAACTCTCTTCCCTTTGATTTTTGTTTCCATGACGAAGAGAAGAGTGGGTCCTTCTAGCTTCACAATATTGCGAAGCTCTTGAACCGCCTCGGGGTTCCCAAGCCCCCGGCAGTTCCAAGAGAGCCAACTCATTGGGATGGGCAAGACCGATCAACGGTCTCTGCCGAGTTGTCAAGCGTGGGCCTCTTTTTCTTTGGTTCACGAACCAGGTCCTCTTCATCTTCTCCTCCTACAGTGCTCGTGCTCGGATCAAGTTCTCCAGGGTTTTGTGTCGCCGTCAGAAGCAACTGCTTTGGTTTGTAGACCGCTGTAGGTCCCTCCTTCCTCTTGTAGCGGGTGTTCTCTTTGTTATTAAGGGGCGAGACCACCTCTTCCCCCCTCCCCGTCTTGCTTCGATTTAGTTCTAGAATTCCTTGTCTCTTGCTTGCTTCCATGACCAGACTTCTGTCCCCTGGAGGAGTTGTCGTTGCTGGCTGGATATCTGGTCTCATCAGGAGCTCGCAATGAAGGCCCAAACGGCAGCTCTCCCTTGTCATCTCGTGAGCCAGGGTTAGAGCAGTAAAGATCCGAGTGGCCCAGCCTTCCACAAGAGAAACAGAAGTATGTAATCTGCTCATATTGTATGTCATAGGGATCCACCTTCTTCCTCCTTGCCGAATCTATGAGCACCCATCTCCTGAGCGGTTTATTAACATCCACCGAAACCCCTTCTCGGAGATAGCCTCCATTGTGGTCGAACTTAGCAATCTGCACCTCCTTATCAATCATCCGTGCTATTGGGAGGCTCCATGCTTCATCTCTCAGGTTGTAGGGTAAATTCAAAACCCTACCCCAAACTTGTAGTCGATCAAACATGACCTCATCAGGGCGCATGCACTCTTCGAACTCGGCCAGGATGACCGCGTTCTTGATGATGTGCCAGGGCGATCCCGCCCACATTCTGTCATGATCACGCTGGGCCTCAAATTCAGCAACAGAAGTGTTCGCCCCAGTTGATCGGAATTGCAGTCCTCTAGGGTTTCCCCAAGCCGGTCGCAAAGCGGTGCCAATGGTACGAATATGATACAGGTTTTGGTAGAGGACCTTCCCTGCTAGCAACCACTTCGCCGGAGCACTGTCCTGCCGGTCATCTATCACGAGAGGAGTCGCCTCCTCTTCGGATATATCCAGCTTCCCCAGAGCTTCCTCTAGTTTCTCCCTCGCCGGTCTAGGGTTGGTCGAACCAGAGTCCCCTTGCACCGCCTCCGCCGCCGGTGGTGTAGCCATCACCCCGGCCAAGTCCTCGGGGCGGCCCGCCGATGATCTCCGCGGCCGCCGATCGGTTTCCACTGCAAACCCTAGCGCCACCAGAGAGCCCTAGGTTACTTTCATCACCTTACATGATTTGCTGCGTGCTGGAAGGGCTCTACATCCATTCATGTACGTAGACTTCAACTCTCTACCTCGTTTTGTTTAACCTACTTAGTGCAAGTTATAAATCACATTTTTCTATTTTTTGAAAAGGTGATTTTTTAGATATCAAAAAGAAAGTTGACACCCGGGCCTTGATATTATTGTGATGCACGCATCTTCTTTTATGGGTTGTGCTACGCATCGACTGGCGGATCTTTTAAAAAGATCCGCCCACTCGACGGTCGTTAGATCTGGGGTTGTCCAACGACCCAACTCTGTCCTCACTACTGCAACAAAGACGGTGTTGTAGAAGTCTTTGTAACAAAGCTCGTGTTGCAGAAACATTTGTAACAGAGGATTTTTTTTTTCAGCTTCATCTTTTTGCAACAGAGATGATGTTGCGGAAAGAACTTCTGCAACATGGACGATGTTGCATATTTTTTTTTTGTAATGAAAGGATGTCGCAGCGCACCGTCGTTGTTGCTGTCGCCGTTGTTGCAGAAACTCGTCGTGTGTGTGTCCGCATGGCCTGACGGGCATGGGCGGCTTCCGCTATGCGAGGTCGGCCCGATGGTGTCGCAGAAACTTCCGAGACGGGGACCTCCGGTCTGGATCACGCCGCGGCAGAGGCAGCATGGCTCTTACCGTCAACACCTAGGTGGCTTCCATGGCGACCTGTCAGGCCCAGCCGCCCCGCCATGGTCGAGAGGCCACCGCCGGCGGAGGTTGTGTCGTCCTCATTGCCCTCCCTCACGCGGTTCCTTCCTGGTGGGTCTGCAACAGATCGCTTGTTGCGGTCTGCCTTTTGAAACTGGTGCCCAGTTGCAAGAATATAGTATGTGGCTAGTGTTTCAGTGAAGATAAGGATGAGGGAGAGATGCGGTGCATGGGCCCATGATGACGCGTGGAAGACGTAGGACGTGGCGAACGTCAGACAAAAGATCAGTCGGTTGAGCACCAGTTTTTCCCTTCTTTTATTGAAGCTGATGCAAGCCAACTTAGACAAGTGAAAAATAGAGCGCTAATCGCTGCTAATAGCACACTGTAGTGTTTTGAGAAATGCCATCTAAATAATCGGTGTACAACGTCTCGGTAATAGCATGTTATAACATGATATAGTATGCTAATAGCATAGTTTTAAACTTCTTGGTACTTTTCTACGTTTGGCATGAGTGGTAAGTTATCTAAAAACCATATATCGTATTACCCTCAAATGTGTAATAAAGTTGCGACGCATGGTGCAGATACAGGCCCCAAGCCCCATGGTCAGACTGTTCACCTATTTTGGTAAGTGCTTTCCAGTGATATTGCTTTGCACATGATTTAATGGATTGATGGCATCATGGCAATACGCATAGCATGAGAGAAGCTGCTAGAGATTGGCAGTATGTTATATACACAAAGTTTGTGCAAGCGAGCACACATGCACCTGGATGAACAGTAAAATCAAAAAATAATTGTGATAAACACTGATGTGGGTTTCACTTGTGTGTAAAATTTCGTGATCAAATAACGTTCGTGCAGGTCTTGGAAAAAAACAACACCAATGTCTTCAAATGGAAGCATTTGGAAACATCAAATTTGTTCTGCTGCCCAGGCCTCCATGAATGTCATTTCATCACGAAAATTTACATACATGTTTAACACTCATCAATGTTTGTTGGCAAAAGGTTCAGAATTTTTTAATTTTTTAAGTATTTTTTTGATTTTACTGCTCACATCATGTGCATGTGAGCTCGTGCACAGAGAGAGAATCTAGCACTTCTATTCAAGGTCGCCGGAGCAGAAAGTCGATGAAAGATTCACTCAATGCATGCATGGACCGACGACGAAGTAAACGGAATGGAACGTGCGCGCATGCGTGCATGGACATCTCTGCAACGTATATACAGACATGGAAGAAATAACACACTAACATATTACAATCAACTTGGAGAAATGTATTCGCAACGAACCAAGTAGCTAGCTAGCAGCTTCCTTCTCACGGCTGCTAGAGTAACCATCGTTTTTTTATCCTTCTCGGAGTCAGAGGAATCTCGGCCCATTACTTCTAGCGATGCCGCAACAGAGGTGACGCGGACACAAACATTACTTGATGATGAGCATGCTCCGGTTGCACTTCATTGTTGTGGCAATATTGGCGCAACATATCCGCTAATCTGGTATTCCATGCGAGGAATAAGCTGATGCATGCATGGAGGTAGGTTATCATTTTACAAGCTGTGTGGCACAAAGTTTATTGGAAATTTGGTACGTACCCAAGGGTGATATGTTGCGACCGAGGGAGGATGTTAAGATTTAGTTAGTTAAGATGTTGCGAAGTTCGTATAACCAGTACGTCTATAAATCAGAATTTTCTTGGATCTCATTCCTGATTCACACGTTGAAACTGCTTTTTTCTTTGTTGTAAATGCTCTGTCGAGGCTGTTGCAGCCCTTGGTAGCATACTAGAGGGTCTTCTGACCATCCGCGGACCTAAATCAACCAGACGCTTCTGATCTTGCTATGGGAATAGTGGCCCTAGCAACGTCGTCCTAGTCCTTAGCCCATTCTGTGGAGAATGATGATCCACGGCCCATGGGCGAATTGACAAGGGCATCTAACGGCTAGGGATGCCCAAAACAACAAATCTAACGGCAGAATTTGCTAGTGCCCTAAGATGGATGGATTAATGTCCAATTTTCATGTCTCTAAATGTATATATGCGGCCTCCCCACTCCGCTTCTTACACCGCAAGTTTTAGATTTGTCCACATATTTTTTTTAGTGAAGTGGCTCCTATCCGATTGATTTAGGTGTTTATCCAATAAATTCAAGTGTTTATCGTAAACTTCTAGACTAATTTGTTTCATACAAGTATTGTAGTCATTGTAAAATGAATGGAGAATTGAGATAAGAAAGAAGCATAACGTATGTGTCGCCAAATAGGAGAGACCTTTTGATAAAAAAAACAGGATTTAGTTAACGATTTTTTGTACAAAATAAAAACATCGAGCTTGAAGCAAACAAAATGAATGGAGAGCTCTAATAAGCCTGGGAGGCTGGGACGCAGGGCACCTACATAACTGTACACTTGCTTTGGACAGAAATATTTCCTTGTTTACCAAAGAACCATGGCACACACACTTAACATATATAATTAGAAAACTTCATGATTTTCTCCAACATGATACAATCAAGCAACTTCTATGCCAGCGAGGAGCGGTGTCGTCAAATCCGATTGAGCATGACTTTCCTGAAGGATTGAATTTTTCTTCTATCAATTTCTGGCAAGTGGCAACTTCAAGTTATGGGAATATACTTAGCTAATTTACGGTTTGGACGACCTTCTGGGGAGGAGCGGTGTCACTGAATCCAATGCCCTTCCTTTTGGTGGGGAATATGATGAACACAAAACTGGAGAGAAATGCCATGCCCATCGGCAGATTCTTGAGCAGCTCCTCGGTGTTCCTGCCGGCGTCCTGAAAGAAACAATTCTGCAACCCCACGTCGCTGAAAGCTACCGTGAGGAAAACCACCGCCGCGAAGAAGGCGTGCACGAAGTCCAGCGGCCGGAGGCGGAGCCTCCGGAACTGGTCGAGATCGTTCCACTCCTGCCTCTCCTCCTCGCTGGAGAAGTTGAAAACGTTGAAGCCGTGCAGTGTGGCGAAGCCATAGTATAGCTTTCCATCGCGGCGACCGACAACGCTGTCGGTGAAGGAGAAGAAGAGGCACAACATGGCGAGGACGACAACCAGCACCCCTGTGAGCCACTGGTTGGAGGTCTCGCACTTGCCATGGTTGGTGAAGGACGGCGACAACGCCTGGTACGCCAACACCGTGCCAGTCGGCAGGAGCTGAGCTAGGTTCGCGACGCTCGACATGACCGTGGCAGGTGGTGTAGGCCCTGTGCTAGGCATTGGCGCTGCCGTGGTTGCGGTTGTTATCTCCTCGGTTGTTAATGGGTGTATCTGGATCGTCGTGGATGACGGAGAAGAAGAAGAGGTCATTGTAGGCGTACTGTGCGTGATCTGTGTCCTAGCTCAGAAAGGTGCAATGCTCCAAACAGAACTACAAGTTGCTATTTATATAGGCCCATATCGCTGAATGATTCCAAAGTCCAAACTAGGTTTGCCGTGTTGATTAGTCTCGCTCGATATTGCTGCATGCTGAAGGGCTCCACATGCACGCATGAACGTGGACTTCAACTCACTAGCTAGTTTTGATTACAGTTAGTGTAAGTTGTAATAACTTATAGCCAACTAGTATGACATGACTAGTTTGCCGCCAGCACGTTAATTTATCCGGTGATATATGCTAGGTAAGTCTCCTTCCACGAAGGTGAGGAAGGAGAGCTATATATAAGTTTGTGCAGGAGTACGTCATTTTGTACTCATGCTATGTACTAAGAGCAACTCTAGCATAGTTGTTATATTTTCCGTCTCCATAACGTGTACTAAGAACAACTCTAGCATAGTTTCTATGTTGTCCACCTCCATAACACGTATCGAGCGTGCTCCATGTGCATATGGAGGATGTTGAGGTAATGCGCAAATTCAGAGTTTTCATATTGGTTATCTCCTATCATGGACCCACTCATCAATGGGACATCTTTTTTCCCCGACCCCCCTTCCATCCCCACAGCACGTGAGGTGGGTACCATGTGAAGAATACTTGCACTAATGAGAAATCAAAGCGCCAAAAAATTGGGGTTTGATCCTCGTGGGTTGTGGGTACAACCACACTCCTAACCATCTAATCACATCTTGGTGGTTGATTCTTACATATGTACTACAAATGGAGGGACACAAAACATATTCAAGTTTTGTTGTTTTACACAATCGAGTATGCTACATGTATTTGCACATACAATTATTTTTGTGTAGCTGTCCCAAATTTAAGTGTTTATCCCATTTAATTTAAGTAGTTATCTTAAAATATTAATTGTACTAATTAATAAATTTTATTCATGTATGTTTTATCATTGTAAAATGAAGTGGGTATGGAAGAAGTGTAAGGTATGTGTTGCAACATGGGAGAGATCTCTTGAGGCAAAATGGATTGATCTTTTTTTAATAAAATTATAACATCAATCGATCTTAAAGCAGACAAAGATAATGGAGAGTTATGGTTATGGTAATCCTAGGAAACTAGGATGCTTACATACTTGTGGAATTGACTTCTTAGCAGAAAATCTCTTTGTTTATATGATAACAGGGCATACAATATGTATACTTGCAAAACTTCATGTGTTTCTCTGGTGATATACAGCCATGCAAATTTTATTACACATTTCATTATTTCCATTCAATTCATTATTTCAAACTTGGATACTCCTATTTTTCACTACTTTGACATAATGGAACTATATTGTCATGGTATGCCAAACAAGATGCAAGAAGAAAAGAGTGAATGCACGCACTGTCAGGAAACCGATCGTCTACACACGCACACACGCACGTGTGCGCACACACACACTACAGGCGAAATACTGATAGCAGTATAACTACTAAACCCACCAGAACAAAAAAGAAACAATAACAACATCCACCCCATCATATTTACATGCTAGAAGAAAATTTATGAAACACTTAATCAACATGCGTGTCAACTATCTATGCTTTCACTAGTCCTTTGTTCTTCAAATTCAGGGAATCAAACTTTATTCATGGGATGGACAACCTTCTGGGGAGGAGTAGTGTCGTTGAATCCGATGCCCTTCCTTTTAGTGGGGAAGATGATAAACACAAAGCTGGATAGAAACGCCATTCCCAGCGGCAAGTTCTTGAGCAACTCTTGGGTGTTCCCGCCGGCGTCCGGGAAGAAGCAGGTCTGCAGTCCGACGTCGCTAAACGCCACCGTGAGGAAAACCACGGCCGTAAAGAAGGCATGCACAAAGTCCAGTGGCCCGAGGCGTAGCCTCTGAAACTTGTAAATATCGTTCCACTCCTGCCTCTCCTCCTCGTTGGAGAAGTTGAACACTTTGAAGCCGCGTGGTGTGGCGAAGCCGTAATATTGCTTTCCGTCACGGTGACTGACTATGCTGTCTGTGAAGGAGAAGAAGAGGCACGCGGAGGCGAGGGCGGCAACCAGCACCATGGTGAGCCACCGGTTGGAGGTCTCGCACTTGCCGTGGTTGGTGAAGGACGGGGACAATGCCTGGTATGTGAGCATCGTGCCCGTCGGCAGGAGCTGCGCAAGGTTCGCGACACTCGACATGACCTTGTTCATGGTAGGAGTTGGCACTGCCGTGCCTGTAACTACTATCTCACTATCATCGTTCTTGATTGGTGGAGTTATCTGGATCGCCGTGGACGATGGAGAAGAAGAAGAAGATGCCATGGTATTTATGTACTATGCTCGATTTAATTTGGGTATAGGCAAATTAATCAAAGTCCTGACCAGTTATACATGCATGCATGTACCTGGACTTCAACTCTCTAGCTAGCTCTAGTTGAAAGTTAGTGCAAGCTGTAATTGAATTAGTATGACATGAATAATTAATTAAACCAGCACGTTAGTGCAAGCTGATAATTAATTAAACAAAGCTGTAATTGAATTAGTATGACATGAAAGTTATGGATGTCTTCTTCCAGGAAGGTGAGGAAAGAAAACTAGCTAATCATCAGCTTGTGCATAAGTATTTAATTTTTAACCCGCGTCAATTTTCTCTGATCTCCCCAGCCTGCTTGATTCCCCGTGGACATTTCTGAAAACGATGAAGCAGAACCTTCATGCAAGCATGCCAATAGTTACTCTCGTGCTTGCACCAAAAAGACGGGGAGCCTCTTGGGGAAGAGAGTGATTTTTCTACCATGTAAAATGTGTGTTGATCAACCGTTGAATATGTAGGAGCTTCGTGCATTCAGATTTTGTTTGTATATGGCGAAGCATTAACATACACCTTGTTCGTATATGGCTCCCCATCAAGATTTTCTTTAAATTAATTTGTCATACATGTTCTTTTTTCTATTTTTCGGTTAATCTATGCATCATAGAAATATTCGGCGTGCCTGATATTGCCTATATCAGTATATCTGTTCCAATTTACCAACTTCCATATTATTATGCTTGTTTTATTATTATTTCATATGCATACTATATGTTGTGCCAATCAATAATATAGCCCCAGTCAGATAACACACTGGCCAAATGACACCAATTCATGGAAGAATGTTAGCTACTGACGCTGATTTCCAATAATCAATTTTGAGTATTTGTGGTCCAGTGTATTTGGGGTATTATATGCGCATAGAGATTAACTTAGAGCATGTAGAAGGGTGTTGTTTTGGGGTATTATGGAGGAAAGTGGTTAGGATAATTTCCAATCAAAATCGTTTCTAAATCATTTTTATAGGATACGATAAGAGATCTTTTATATCCGAACACAATCCAATCTGAACCTGAGTCCTATTGATAGGATATGGTATTACTAATATACAACACGGTAGGATAATCCATTTTTTCTAGGCGAATAATCCAACCTTTAAATACCAGTATCCTATTTGTCTGTCAAGTTTGAAGTATTAACTAGCAATACATGAATGCTATCTTTGCTTGAGACAAGACATAAGCTTGTTATTTACTTATTTTAGTACTTTATAGTGCTTTATTTGTGCTTAAAGCATATAAGTATTAATGCTTTCTCAATGTTGATGTATAATTCTGCTTTAAATCATTTTTATATTCCTCGTATATGTATGTGGTATATAACCATTTATGATCTGACTCCATTCTGTTATTGTATGGTGTCTGAATCCGGCATAATTCACTCGAATCCACATATGTCTTGCTTCCCAATCCAAAAAAATAGGATATGGTACGAGCATTATTGATCCGAATTCGTCCCGGTTCACCCTACAATGAAATATTAAAATATCACCATTTGTGCAATATAGCATGATTTGTCACTACAACTAAAGGTTTATTTATTGCCCTTTCTAGACTTCCGATGATGCTGCCGCTGCCTAGCGCTACCTTTTTCAACAGACATTGGTTCGGTTGTCATTGTTGGCCTTCTGTTTTTGTTGTTGCGGGTATGGATGTATATGTGGGGACTTTGGAAACTGGTTGCTAGGTTAGTTTTGTAGTGCTACCAATTTTCATCCCATGGTGTGCATGCCGGCTGCGAGCGAATGCAGTGCCCAGTGGGTTTGCTAATGATGCCTTCAACTCAATCTTCCTCTTTTCTGTACGTTTCCATACTGGTTGATGTAATCTCGAACTATGTATTTTCACTATGTTAAAGCAATGGAAAGACCATAGACAGGTTGATAGCACTGCCACTCTATATGGATGCAATGTTGTAAGAGTACTACTATGTGTTTCTTCAATTTGTTCCGCTACTTTGGTGCCGTGATTGAGGTTTCTAATCAACGCCCGCAATGCCTCTATATATTGACATCACTCTCATCAGCTAGCTAGCCCGCCCTTATATGATCCTACCTTTTTTTGAAAAGAGGAAAAAAACTACATCAAGTGATGCACACAACCTATAACTAGGATCTCGTACATGACAAAGACTCCCTGTCAATTTCATCATCAGCCGTCTGATCGTACTGCAGCAACATCGATCGTATATCCATAAAAAACAATGAATATTGACTGGTTGATACAAGATATATATTTCATATTTAAGAGAAGAGAACCTCACCGTAAGCAACTTGGCTCAGCCACTCGTGCTAATTAGACATGCATGGGCATGGCAAGAGAGAGATGTATGCATTGACACGGTAAGGAAAGTGACCTCTCAAAATACAAGCGGTTGATCGACGAGACATCGATATCTTCTATCCATTCAAGGTCGCTGGAGACGGAAAGAAATGTTCACGGTCCATATCGATATGCATATGCATGGACTGAGGACAAATTAAATTGATGGAAAAGAAATCAGCTGCATGAGGCTCTAAGTATAGTTGAAGCCGGCATATACGACGTGAATAGCTCTACAAGATATATATTTTTTGGAAATGGAGGTGTGCCCCCGGCCTCAGCATCATAATGATGTATGCAGCCATCTTATTAAAAATCCATGAAATATCAAAAAGTCATAAGAGTATTACAGCTTGCAAGCGGAGCGAATCAAAAGCAAAAAGAAAAGTACATGCTGACAATCACAACCGATACGATAATATGAAAGACAAGCTCCCTAGACTCCCATCTTGTTATTCGACCGTCATCCGAATTGGTTGAATATAGCCCGTGCTACCATCTCTCACTGGTTATACCCAGTAACCAAAGGCTTTCCGGAGTCCATAGGAGTGAGTAAGGATCACATACGGATCCAAGCGGTAGCTCTGAAGATGACCTGCAGGAAAGTTAAAGTGTGTTGTCTGTTAAAAATCATATCATTCCTACAGTTCCATATAGCCCTCAAAAGCACACATATTCCTATCCGAATACGAGCCGCAATAGTCTGTTCAACCTTAGCTAACCACGTCCCAAACAACGACGCAATGTCAACTGGAGGATTAATGTTGAAGGCTATATGAATCATTCTCCAAAGCAATTTGGCGAGTGGGCATTCAAGGAATAAATGTTGTATTATTTCATCATGGTCACAAAAACAACACCGCGAACTACCTACCCATCGCCTCTTGATTAAGTTGTCCTTACTGAGTGTCACTTGCTTGTGGACGAACCACATAAAGATTTTAATATGCAAAGGAACATTAATCCTCCAAATATGCAACGATCTTGAAATTGGGCCAGAATTGATCAAATCCATATAGAACGATTTCACCGTAAATATCCCATTTTTAGCTAATTTCCATGTTGTCGAATCCAACTGGTCGGAGAGTTGAACATCAATCAATCTCCAAACCAAATGCATCTAGGCATTCCATCTCTCACCAACTAACGCCTGTCTGAACTAAATATTCAATGGAGTAGTTTGGAAAAATTGTGCCTACGTAATCCTCCTTATGTTGCACAATGTTATAAAGGGTGGAACATTGGATGGCCAGGGGCGTCTCTCCTAACCACGTATCATCTCAAAATCTTGTTGACATCCCATTGCCGACCAAGAATTTGACCCTACGAAAGAACAAGTCCTTCGTTCTCATAAGTCCCTTCCAGAATGACGAGTCAGTTGGTCTCATGATAATCTGGACGAGCGTTTTCGACTGTAAATATTTATTGCGCAGAATTTGTGCCCACATACCCTCCGGCTCTGTCTCTAACCTGTAGAGTCATTTGCTCATAAGGCATTTATTCTTGATTTCTAAGTTCTCAATACCGAGACTCCCTTGGTCTTTTGGTCGGCAAAGGATATCCCCGTGCGAGACGGTATTTTCTCTTGGCCTCATCAGAAGAACCGAGCTCTACAAGATATGGACTTGAAGGAAACAAATTTTATTGGGGTTATCACTAACGTGCAATCTTATAGGGTCGTTCGTCCTCATGGCTGCTAGGGTGATGACGGCCGGACATCCATCTTTTTTATCCTGCTCGGAGTCACAGTATGTGTGCACTGCATGCTGTATTGCTGTATTATTTTCTACGCAGATATACAACTCTTCCATTGGTTTTTATTGTTGTACCAAAAACAGCATTGGCTGGCCTTTCTGAGAAAATATTCTTCCAATCCAGGGGCGGTCATTGAGTCTGAAAGTTAACTATTCCCACCGGTTGGGTCTATAAGTTGGGCACATATTTTCGAAGTCTTCAATTCTACTAACGAAACATGGGTAATATGTCATAAAAACATATGTTTAGAAACTTCGTTCGACAATGAATATATAACACATGTTTTGCTAGTTAAATTGAATACCTAAAAACCTGTCCCCGATTTATAAACCCGATCAGGGAGGAGTCGATTTTGTTCCTCATGTATTAGAGGGACCAGAATGTATGTGTTTGCTCTTCTTGAAGGTGATGCACGCGCTGTTACATCACATATTGTCGCACAAAATCAATATGCCAATAACATAAAACTGAATTATTCAAGAAATAATATACTTTTGCTAACATAAAGTCAAATTTACTGATGAAACAAGTCTTGGGCCAACTTTATAGATAAAGTACGAACCAAATTACACGGCCGAATAATACAATATAATGAGAAAACCCTCCTACAAAGTAGATCCGGAATAACCAGACAACAAAAATCGAAACAACAGCTACGTAGCCGAGAAAGCGCACAGGAAGGCGTGAAGACAACCTCACGCCACACGCTAGAACACCAAGGCTCCTCAACAATGACCTCAGGAGGGAAAACAACGCTAAACATTGCCGCTGTCAAGTCTCCACCCAGAACTTGGGCATGGAGAGAGGAGAACCGCAACGATATCCTCAAGAGGAGAGACACACCCACGTGTGTCATCGCCATCTGCGTGGAGCTTTCGCTCGGGTACTACGTGCGCCAGGATACTAACTCAGCAGCTGTCGTTCTCTAGAGCATACTACGTGCGCCAGGATAGCTTTTCGTCGTTGCATTTGATGACCTGCGGCAGTGCACATAGTGTTACTTCGTTACCTCTTCGCTACCATGTGTAAAATAAATTCACTTGTCTCCATCAGGTATTTGGGTGGAAAACAGAACCCACGTGCTCAGCTGGCCACTCGTGCTGAGCTAGACATGCACGGTAATATGGCATGAGAGCGACATGCTTTGACACGGTGAAGAAGTAGACCTCGCAACACGAGCAGCTGGTCGATGAACTAAGCTAGGTGCGCCGTCGCCGCAGGAGAGATCGACATCTGGTGTTCAAAGGTCGCCGGACGGAGAAGGGAAAGAAACATTCAAGGCCGAAAGAGACATGTACCGTCCCGCCTGCATGCATGAATCACAAATCCAATGAAAATAAAACTGCGGTTATACCTAACTCCTAGCATCGTTGGAACCGCAGGCATGTTTATATATGTATCGTATGTGCATTCGTACACGGTACATGGTCAACTCTGCAAGCACTGAATCTTGGACGAGGAAAAAATATATGCTTATGTATAGCATGTAATCACCATGGAGAAAAACAATCATCAAGGCTGCTACAATGAGAGCCGGACGCCGATGGTTTTTTATCCTTCTTGGGGTCAAAGGAATCTATCCGTGCATTGCATGATGTATCGTATACGTACGTGGATGCGTCTATAGTTTAAGCCAACCAATTATAACCATCGTGAGTAGTTTGCACTTTGCAGACAGCACGTTAATTGGCTATGGAAGTCTTCTTCCAGCAAGGTAATGATATACCACATGGCAGGTGTGGTTAGCTCTTTCATGCTGACGAGTATTTGGATGGTCTTGAGATAAGAAAGAAGAAGAAGCAAGGTAATGATACAAATTTGGTTCTGTCATGAACGGCGACTTTTTCAAATCTGACTGCAGGCCTATTTCTGTGGATTCAAAACTTCATGGTGGCCCCTAGATCTACTTGCCAAACAAGAAATTCGTGGATCCAAATCAACAAAATGTCACAAAAACAAACAAATTGCAAAATATTTGGTATGACTATTTTTTGTGTGGATTTTGAAAATTGACTCAAAAAGAAACAAAAATTGGCTAGAAAGTGAGGGGATGAGACTCCAAGATGTGAATCAACCTATGCTTTGATCTAAGGCAGGATATGCTTTGAAGCCCCCGGTGGCTGGCTGGAGCCAGTGGGTGAAGTCTTCAGCTCGGGGACTGCGAACGGGCTAGGATGCACATAAAGTTCACTCAAAAAACAAACACGCATATAAGGTTCACTCAAAAAACAAACATGCGTATAAGGTTCACTCAAAAAACAAACACGCGCTAGGACGAGAACGGCGAAGAGTTTGGAGACATTCTAACACGCGCATAAGGTTCACTCAAAAAACAAACACGCGCATAAGGCGGCAAGGGCATATAAAACGGGAACCCCTGCCCTTTTGGCTGACCCATGTGTGGGACGGGGAGCCCCTATTTTTTTAAATGTTCATAAATTTGTAAATTATTTCATATTTTAATTTTTTTGGAATTTGAAAAAATGTTCATGACTTTGAAAAATGTTTCCAAATTTCAAAAAATGTTCATGAATTTGAAAATACGTTCTTGGATTTAAAAGAACATTCAAGACATTGAAAAATGATCTTAAATTTCTAAAAATGTTCCAAATTCAACAATAATTCCAAAATTTTAAAACTATTCTTGAAATTTTAAAAGAAAACTAGTAAATTAAAAAGGAAATCGAAACAAAAATAAATGGGCCAGCCTAAGTCTCACCTGGGGTGCATGTGTGCGTCGTATCCGCCGCGGGGTATGCGCCGACTAGGATCCACCGAGATTTTGGCCTCGAGAACAAAAGACTTCCAAGTCACCTTGCGTGCCTAGGACTCTGAGGTGCTAAAGGGTCCAAAAAGACAGTTGCAGGAATTGCAAGCAAATTTGAATGAATTCTTGGACGGCTTCACTGGAGGACAAGAGATTACAATGATATAGGGGAGGAGCCCATGCGAAGGTGGTTTGAAGGAAGATGGGCCTAAATATTTCAATGTTGTTACATGTCGATCTCTAGGAAGCCTGGAGAGCAAACCGGATAGTGCACATGTATTTTTTTTTTGCCTCAAAAAAACATGTATTTTTTTTCTTCTTTGTCTTCTCTTTGGTTTTTTATCTTAGGTTTTTTTCTTGCTACTCCATGTCTGTACATCTGTACATGTGCCGTGCGACTCATCACAGGTGTGATGCACGAACATGCATTCCATGGTGCACCACAGTTGTGCTCCTTGATGCAAAGTACGTGTGTTCCGCAAGGTTTGATGTGCCATGCAGTGTGGATTTGTGATTCATGACATGTTAGAGGTGTGATATGCCCGCAAATTCACTATGCTCCGTGAGCACAATTTCACTATCATATAGGAAGTACAAGTATACTACACTGCTTAGCACAACTTGCATAAAAAAGTTTGTCAAAACTTATCCTCATGGAGTCTGATTATGAAGATTTTTACGCGAGGAGTGCAATGCTGCAAAGGGTTTGTGATTTGGATGCATGGTTCACGAGATTTTTTTTCTAAAAATTTGGATATAGCAAAAAAAAAATCAACCCTCTCATCCTCTCCCATCCATGGAGAAAACCCATCAATACTCCCCGGTGGTGACGCGGGGGTTAGATTGGAGCGTGGAGGGCCTGCAGCTGTTGTTTGCCGGGACGATCAGTGAAACTACCTGGGTAGCTCTGCGCTCGTCATCCATGGTGTTTGCGACCCCACATTCTGGAGGCGATTGCATGTCGAGAGGCATTAGCGTTGGTAGAGGATCTCAATTTGCAAAATTTCATCGTTGCTTCGGATTGCATGCAAGTTGTCTCAGACATTTCTAGAAGGGTCAGAGGCTTGTATGTCGCTATCATTAGTGAAATAAATCTCAAAGCTACTCTGTTTAATTGTAATTTCGGTTTCGAGGGTCGTGCTGTTAACTATGAAGCACATAGTAGACTAGCTAGATTTGCTCTCTCTCTCTCTCTCAGGGTCCGGGACGCTACGTTTGGCTTGATAATCCCATGACCCTTCTTGTATCCCACTTCATGTGGATTTTAGTGATGAATAAACTGTTTTTCACCCCTCAAAAAAAAAAACTTGTCGCCACTAGAGGAACCTGGAAGTATCATTTGCCAGAGATACCGTCAGGATTTGTTTGATGTATTTGATATATGGTGCACAAGCAAACTAATGAGTGGCGTTGCTTTCCCCTGGACTTTCTTGACCCAAACAAACTAATGAGTGGTGTTGCTGTTGTTATTGTCCTAAGCACACTTTGGAAAGGTCACTTTCATCTCCATACGTCGCGACTGCATGTTGGCCGCTTGTCGCAATCTCAGAATTTTTTTATTTCATAGATTTATTCAAAACGTTTTATCTCTCAAACCGTGGGTCCAAATCTCAAACCGTTTTCACTGTTAAATTACCCATGGCGAGATCTTCAAAACAAGATCCTATGTTGATAGGTTTCAATGAACTTTTTCTTCATGAAAAATCTGAACTGGGAGCATATTTTTCCCGTTCCGAGAGGCACGGCCTTTCACGAAAGTAAATATGTGCCTCTACGAGAAATAAATCGGTGCCTCTCCTAGTAGGAAAAAAGAGAACGTGTTATTTTTTTCCTTTGTTACAGGCATGACCGTGCCCCCACGAGAAGTAAATCCGTGCCTCTTGTGAAAGAAAAAAAACACATTCTTTTCCTTTCTGAGAGGCACGACCGTACCTCTCGTGAAAGCAAATCCGTGTCTCTATGAGAAGTAAATCCATGCCTCTCGTGGTAGGAAAAAAAGAAAAGAAAACGCGGTAAAGCAAATCCGTGCCTCTCCCGGTAGAAAAAAAAGCATTTTTCCCTTTTGCTAGAGGCACAGCCATTCCTCTCGCGAAAGTAAATCCGTATCTCTACGAGAAGTAAATCCGTGCCTCTCGTGGTAGGAAATAAGTGTGTTTTCCCCTTTTGCTAGAGGCACGACCATGCCTGTTGCGGAAGCAAATTCGTGCCTCTCGCGGAAAAGGGAAAACACGTTTTTTTGCGTCAATTTTCTTTTTCAAAATTTCATTTTGTCCAAAACCTAAAAAAAGCTGGGGAAAATAGGAAAGCCGAAAAAAAATCATCTAATAGCCGAAACCGTGCGCAGAAAAAGAAAAAAAATCCGGAGGAAGTGCCTAGAGCGCGACACGTGGTGTCGACTAAGATCTCAGCCCACCCCACATGAACGTTGGGGAGGCTCCCAAAGGAGCGCTCTTTGATTAGTTGCTCCATCGTCGTCCCGACGGCCATACACCACGCCAGCTTGCCAGGCTGGAAATCGGTCAAGCACGCCTCTCATTGGCGGCCCAAACACATAAATTTCTTTATCTTTCCTTTTTGTTTTTTACCCCACTTTCATTTCATCAAATATTTTCGTGTTGTTCTTATGTACAATCCACTAATATTCTCTCGAGACACATGAACATTTCTTTAAACATATTTATATATAATCCATTAAATTTACTAATAAAAAATAAAAATATTCGTTTTGTGACAATAATAAATATTAATTTAATTTACTATCATGTTTTTTCAAATGACATATATTGAAAAAGCTCATGCAATAAAAAATGTTGCAACTTTTTAAAACATTCATGTAAATAAATAAAAGTGTTCACTCATTTTCAAAAGGTATTCACATATTTTAAGTAATGTGTGTGGCATGATGAAATTTTTTATGGCTCAAAAAATATTTATTTAATTTTAGAAAGGGTTACAATGGTAAAAAAAGAAGTTTCTCATATGTTTATAAAATGTTCATCGGGTATTCCATAAATATTAATCATATATTAATAAATTTTCTATATTGTATTTAAAAAAGTTCATAGTTTATTTTATTCAATCTCCATTCATAAAATTACCTATAAATGAAAATAAAAAAACACAAACTAAAATGGAAATCTAAAAGGTTTAATTTTTAGAAATACTTTTGAAAAAAGAAAAAATGTTTATAGTCGTTAGGTCCTTCTATAGGCCCCTTGTCTTGATTTATGCTTGGGCCGATTTATATTCTGGGTTCTAGGTCTGGACATATGCTTACCAAACCGATGCACTAAGCTAAACCATAGCAAATCAACCCATATTTGGCAGTTTGTATAGTAATGTGTATACGGCAAAGTTTCTGATTCGCGATGATCGAAGCTTTGGTTATATTTCATCCTTTTAGCAAAACATCTGAACTTTATTATGGCATCACATAGAAGTTTACATGGTTCGGTGGTTCCAAAAACTACACATGGCGGCCTGGGCTTGAATCTAAAGAGTTTCTAGCTATATTGTGAGCATCCACATTTGATTCTTTAAATTCATGACAGAAAGTGAACTCCTTCCCGTTGGGGATCATCCTTCTAATTTATGTAATCACCATTCCATCCAGTCCTTGGTTTCTCTCAGAAATAATGTCGCTGAATCACAAGCAATAACAACAGATGAAATCTTCACATCATGTGCTAGGCACAGGGATTTGTGGCAAGCCAAAGCTTCGACGCAAGCAGGGTCAGTTACTCCTACTGAAACAAAAACTGAGGCACCTTGCAACTACCCAATTGACTTATGCCTTTTGTTAGATGGCAATATTGGTACAAAACCTTACAAGTACAATTTTTGCGTACTAACCAAGTAGGGCCTGTCAGAAGCTCAAAAGCTGCAAATTGTGGCCTCGTGCAATCTGGCAAGCCGAGGGCGGCCTTTGTCTCGCCACCAATATATATATAGTGCCACACATGTGAGCTAAAGGAGGTCGGACCAAACACACTTCTAGCCATCCATGATATATGAATTAAATTTTTCGTGGTTAATTACTAAAAATTGCCATGGTCAATTGATAAAATTTGCCGTGAAAAGTAGTTGAAATACAATGGTAGCTTTAAATCTAGAAGAAGAAAAAATAGATGAAACATATTATGGCAACTTTAATGTAAACACTATGGCAACTTCAGTGTAACATCATGGCAACTTTTTGCCAAAAGAAAGTCATCGAAACATATAATATGGGATATAGTTTTGAAGATCTCGTTGAGACGGATTTAATGATAAAAATGGATTTGAAGTCAGATTTTTTTATTTAAGAGATAAAACATTTTTAAGTCCGAAAAACCAAAAAGATTTTGCCGATGTCATCTATTTTATGTGACAAAGTGGATGATAATAGGGACGTTTGGATCATGTTGCTTCATGCCATGCACTTATCATTTGGCTAAGATTTTGCATGCATACCTGCATTATTACTTTCCTATTTATTTGCATGGCGTTACTGCGATGGAAAGTACATGCTTCATGGAAACCACCATCCTGAGAAATCAGGAAAAATAAAACACACCTTCCGTTTTATTTCCTCCTGGCTTGCAGTTGCCCATTTTAATGCGGGTGGAAAATAAATTTGATTGTCCCAAGTGGGGCCTAATGTTGGGGAACGTAGTAATTTCAAAAAATTTCCTACGCACACGCAAGATCATGGTGATGCATAGCAACGAGGGGGAGAGTCTGATCTACGTACCCTTGTAGATCGCAACAGAAGCGTTGACACAACGCAGAGGAAGTAGTCGTATGTCTTCTTCCCGATCCGACCGATCCAAGCACCATTACTCCGGCACCTCCGAGTTCTTTAGCACACGTTCAGCTCGATGACGATCCTCGGGCTCTGATCCAGCAAAGCGTCGAGGAAGAGTTCCGTCAGCACGACGGCGTGGTGACGATCTTGATGTACTACCGACGCAGGGCTTCGCGTAAGCACTACAACGGTATGATCGAGGTGGAATTTGGTGGCAGGGGGCACCGCACACGGCTAAGGAACGATCTCAATGATCAACTTGTGTGTCTAGAGGTGCCCCCTGCCCCCGTATATAAAGGTTTCCAGGGAGAGGGCTGGCCGGCCAAGGAGAGGAGGGCGCAGGAGGAGTCCTACTCCTACCGGGAGTAGGACTCCCCGCCCCCCCCCCCCAATCCTATTCCTAATAGGACTCCTCGAGAGAGAGAGAGAGAGGGAGAAGGGGGCCGGCCACCTCTCCTAGTCCTAATAGGACTAGGGGAGGGGGGAGGCGCACAGCCCACCTTGGGCTGCCCCTTTCACCTTTCCACTAAGGCCCAACAAGGCCCATTTGGTTCCCGGGGGTTCCGGTAACCTCCCGGTACTCCGGTAAAATTCCCGATTTCACCCGGAACACTTCCGATGTCCAAACATAGGCTTCCAATATATCAATCTTTATGTCTCGACCATTTCGAGACTGCTCGTCATGTCCGTGATCACATCCGGGACTCCGAACAACCTTTGGTACATCAAAATGCATAAACTCATAATAACTGTCATCATAACGTTAAGCGTGCGGACCCTACGGTTCGAGAACAATGTAGACATGACCGAGACACGTCTCCGGTCAATAACCAATAGCGGGACCTGGATGCCCATATTGGCTCCTACATATTCTACGAAGATCTTTATCGGTCAGACCGCATAACAACATACGTTGTTCCCTTTGTCATCGGTATGTTACTTGCCCGAGATTCGATCGTCGGTATCCAATACCTAGTTCAATCTCGTTACTGGCATGTCTCTTTACTCGTTCCGTAATACATCATCTCACAACTAACATCTTAGTTATAATGCTTGCAAGGCTTATGTGATGTGTATTACCGAGAGGGCCCAGAGATACCTCTCCGACAATCAGAGTGACAAACCCTAATCTCGAAATACGCCAACCCAACATCTACCATTGGAGACACCTGTAGTACTCCTTTATAATCACCCAGTTACGTTATGACGTTTGGTAGTACCCAAAGTGTTCCGCCGGCAAACGGGAGTTGCATAATCTCATAGTCATAGGAACATGTATAAGTCATGAAGAAAGCAATAGCAACATACTAAACGATCGGGTGCTAAGCTAATGGAATGGGTCATGTCAATCAGATCATTCAACTAATGATGTGACCCCGTTAATCAAATAACAACTCTTTTGTTCATGGTTAGGAAACATAACCATCTTTGATTAACGAGCTAGTCAAGTAGAGGCATACTAGTGACACTCTGTTTGTCTATGTATTCACACATGTATTATGTTTCCGGTTAATACAATTTTAGCATGAATAATAAACATTTATCATGATATAAGGAAATAAATAATAACTTTATTATTGCCTCTAGGGCATATTTCCTTCAGTCTCCCACTTGCACTAGAGTCAATAATCTAGTTCACATCGCCATGTGATTTAACAGCAATAGTTCACATCACCATGTGATTAACACCCATAGTTCACATCGTCATGTGACCAACACTCAAAGGTTTTACTAGAGTCAGTAATCTAGTTCACATATCTATGTGATTAACACCCAAAGAATACTAAGGTGTGATCATGTTTTGCTTGTGAGATAATTTTAGTCAATGGGTCTGTCACATTCAGATCCGTAAGTATTTTGCAAGTTCTATGTCTACAATGCTCTACACGGAGCTACTCTAGCTAATTGCTCCCACTTTTAATATGTATCCAGATTGAGACTTTAGATTCATCTGGATCAGTGTCAAAAACTTGCATCGACGTAACCCTTTACGACGAACCTTGTTGTCACGTCCATAATCGAGAAACATATCCTTATTTTACTAAGGATAATTCTGACCGCTATCTAGTGATCTACTCCTAGATCACTATTGTACTCCCTTGCCAAATCAATGCAGGGTATACAATAGATCTGGTATACAGCATGACATACTTTATAGAACCTATGGCCAAGGCATAGGGAATGACTTTCATTCTCTTTCTATCTTCTGCCGTGGTCGGGTTTTGAGTCTTACTCAACTTCACACCTTGTAATACAGGCAAGAACTCTTTCTTTGACTGCTCCATTTTGAACTACTTCAAAATCTTGTCAAGGTATGTACTCATTGAAAAAACTTATCAAGCGTCTTGATCTATCTCTATAGATTTTGAAGCTCAATATGTAAGCAGCTTCACCGAAGTCTTTCTTTGAAAAACTCCTTTCAAACACTCCTTTATGCTTTACAGAATAATTCTACATTATTTCCGATCAACAATATGTCATTCACATATACTTATCAGAAATGTTGTAGTGCTCCCACTCACTTTCTTGTAAATACAGGCTTCACCGCAAGTCTGTATAAAACTATATGCTTTGATCAACTCATCAAAGCGTATATTCCAACTCCGAGATGCTTGCACCAGTCCACAGATGGATCGCTGGAGTTTGCACATTTTGTTAGCACCTTTCGGATTGACAAAACCTTCTGTTGCATCATATACAACTCTTCTTTAATAAATCCATTAAGGAATGCAGTTTTGTTTATCCATTTGCTAGATTTCATAAAATGCGGCAATTACTAACATGATTCGGACAGACTCAAGCATAGATACGCGTGAGAAGCTCTCATCGTAGTCAATACCTTGAACTTGTCGAAAACCTTTTACGACAATTCTAGCTTTGTAGATAGTAACACTACTATCAGCGCCCGTCTTCCTCTTAAAGGTCCATTTATTCTCAATTGCTTGCCGATCATCGGGCAAGTCAACCAAAGTCCAAACTTTGTTCTCATACATGGATCATATCTCAGATTTCATGGCCTCAAACCATTTCGCGGAATCTGGGCTCATCATCGCTTCCTCATAGTTCGTAGGTTCGTCATGGTCAAGTAACATGACCTCCAGAACAGGATTACCGTACCACTCTGTTGCGGATCTCACTCTGGTTTACATACGAGATTCGGTAGTAACTTGATCTGAAGTTACATGATCATCATCATTAGCTTCCTCACTAATTGGTGTAGTAGTCACAAGAACAGATTTCTGTGATGAACTACTTTCCAATAAGTGAGAAGGTACAATTACCTTATCAAGTTCTACTTTCCTCCCACTCACTTCTTTCAAGAGAAACTCCTTCTCTAGAAAGGATCCATTATAAGCAATGAATGTCTTGCCTTAGGATCTGTGATAGAAGGTGTACCCAACAGTCTCCTTTGGGTATCCTATGAAGACGTATTTCTCCGATTTGGGTTTGAGCTTATCAGGATGAAACTTTTCTCATAAGCATCGCAACCCCAAACTTCAAGAAACGACAACTTTGGTTTCTTGCCAAACCATAGTTCATAAGGCGTCGTCTCGACGGATATAGATGGTGCCCCCTTTTTAACGTGAATGCAGCTGTCTCTAATGCATGACCCCAAAAACGATAGTGGTAAATCGGTAAGAAACATCATAGATTGCACTATATCCAATAAAGTACGGTTATGACGTTCGGACACACCATTATGCTGTGGTGTTCCAGGTGGCGTGAGTAGTGAAACTATTTCACATTGTTTTAACTGAAGACCAAACTCGTAACTCAAATATTTTACTTCTGCGATCATATCGTAGAAACTTTTATTTTCTTATCACAATGATTTTCCACTTCACTCTGCAATTCTTTGAACTGTTCAAATGTTTCAGACTTATGTTTCATCAAGTAGATATCCCCATATCTGCTCAAATCATCTTGTGAAGGTCAGAAAATAATGATACCTGCTGTAAGCCTTAATATTCATCGGATCACATACATCAGTATGTATGATTTCCAACAAATCTGTTGCTTGCTTCATTGTTCCGGAGAACGGCGTTTTAGTCACCTCTCCTAGTCCTAATAGGACTAGGGGAGGGGGGAGGCGCGCAGCCCACCTTGGGCTGCCCCTTTCACCTTTCCACTAAGGCCCAACAAGGCCCATTTGGTTCCCGGGGGGTTCCGGTAACCTCCCGGTACTCCGGTAAAATTCCCGATTTCACCCGGAACACTTCCGATGTCCAAACATAGGCTTCCAATATATCAATCTTTATGTCTCGACCATTTCGAGACTCCTCGTCATGTCCGTGATCACATCCGGGACTCCGAACAACCTTCGGTACATCAAAATGCATAAACTCATAATAACTGTCATCGTAACGTTAAGCGTGCGGACCCTACGATTCGAGAACAATGTAGACATGACCGAGACACGTCTCCGGTCAATAACCAATAGCGGGACCTGGATGCCCATATTGGCTCCTACATATTCTACGAAGATCTTTATCGGTCAGACCGCATAACAACATACGTTGTTCCCTTTGTCATCGGTATGTTACTTGCCCGAGATTCGATCGTCGGTATCCAATACCTAGTTCAATCTCGTTACTGGCATGTCTCTTTACTCGTTCCGTAATACATCATCTCACAACTAACATCTTAGTTATAATGCTTGCAAGGCTTATGTGATGCGTATTACCGAGAGGGCCCAGAGATACCTCTCCGACACTCGGAGTGACAAACCCTAATGTCGAAATACGCCAACCCAACATCTACCATTGGAGACACCTGTAGTACTCCTTTATAATCACCCAGTTACGTTGTGATGTTTGGTAGTACCCAAAGTGTTCCGCGGGCAAACGGGAGTTGCATAATCTCATAGTCATAGGAACATGTATAAGTCATGAAGAAAGCAATAGCAACATACTAAACGATCGGGTGCTAAGCTAATGGAATGGGTCATGTCAATCAGATCATTCAACTAATGATGTGACCTCGTTAATCAAATAACAACTCTTTTGTTCATGGTTAGGAAACATAACCATCTTTGATTAACGAGCTAGTCAAGTAGAGGCATACTAGTGACACTCTGTTTGTCTATGTATTCACACATGTATTATGTTTCCGGTTAACAAAATTCTAGCATGAATAATAAACATTTATCATGATATAAGGAAATAAATAATAATTTTATTATTGCCTCTAGGGCATATTTCCTTCACCTAAGACTTTTCCTAAAGATTTTGTTCTACTCACAAATTCTCTTGAATTGATCTGCAAGGCAAGCTAGTGTAAACCTTCGGCTAATCAACAAGGAGTTTATTTGTAGCCTTCCTATGAATAAACTATGTAACTATATGACTTGTTTTGCTCTTATCTCTACCAATGCTAAAAAGGCTAAACTCTATATTTCTAGTATTGAACTTCTTAATCTCAGACACTCTTGTAGTGGCATAAGCAATGACCTGCCAACTTCGGGTTTCCACTTTTCATGATGATTGGGAGGGATGATCAATGCAAGGCAGGCTAGTCATCCCTCCATTCTGGAGTATAACGTTCCACGCAAGCTGTGATATAGCTTTGACTCTAATGTAGTTTGTGAAAACCGGTCTATTCCTTCCTTTCCCATGTCAACGACTAGGGAGAAGCTTACTTCCTTCCAGGCTCCATCTGCGAGCCCCTAGAGTCACTTCATCCCCTATGTCTGTTGGTCCGGCGATGGGGAGGGGAGTTCCGCCTCAGTGCATCTAGCAGTCTATGTTAAGATTTTTTTATCCTTTGGGGTAGTGTTGTGGCGGATAACAATGCTTAATCAGCGAAGTAGTCTTCCATGATTTGACCCTTCTCGGATTCGTCGATCGGCACAAAGTGGGATGATCTCTGGTGTAGATTCAAGTCGTGTCTTTGGGTGGTGAGGTTGGGATTTCTGTTATGCATGCAAGACAACGAGATTTGGTGTCAGGAGCTTCGAGTCAATACAATGCAAGGGTGCAATGGCAATGGATGCATCTCTCAAACGATGGTCCTCAGGGGCACGTGCACGAAGACTTTCCGACTATTATCAACAAGGCCAGGCCAATCTCGATAAAGGATCAACGACAATGGCGCATCATTAGCTTGTTCTTGCGACAATAGGGGTCGTTTGGTGTTCTAGGGACATTAATGTAGCTATGATTATGCTTGCGGTGCTTTGTACTTATGGTGAACCTTTATAACATATTTGGGTTCTTTTGGCAAAAAAAAAACTCGGACTCTAATGCATCGATGTTGCATACTGTAGGCAGCAAGATAACATCTCCACAGTTGCTACTCAAAATTCTAGTAGCAACGAACGTTTGTGCTTCTTAACGTAGAGAAAATAAGTTTCCTCTCCTACTTTTGCAATGATAATCTACAAATTTGACAACAATCTCTCTTAAACAGGACTGTTCCATCCTCCTCACACGCACAAACATAATAGTAAATTGTAAGAGGGTATATGGAAATGGAGCTTGGTATTACAAAATTTAAAAAGATTACTTGGTTAGTAGGATTTAAAAAATATAAATAGAGAAAACACACAGGAATTAATACATAGGAATGCAAGTGCAGAATAGGGAAATGGGAAACACATTAATAAACTTGTGTATTTGGTTGACGAGAAAAGGAAAAAACACAGAAATCTCTGAACATGTCAAATCCACATGAAAAGGTGTGATATCGATGTCAATATACCACGAAAGACTTCAGGCTCATACTTTGTGCATATGAATTCTAGAAGGAGGTCCAAACGGATTGCAAAATTCCTATGTTTACTTTCCATCCAATTAAACCAAACGGATAAACAGTGCTGCTAAAAGACCTTGAGACATAATGACTTCTTGGATACTATAGACATCAAGTCCAAAATTTGCAAACATAACTATTCGAGTGGTACATAAATTATTTAGAATATTTATCCCATCAATGTACTTTCTAGAGGAAGGAATACAGGGTACATGCAAGACAAAGAAAATTTCATACTACAAATATTTACTAATTTTTTCAACACAGTATAGACGCAAACGCTCATACATACGCACATGCACTCATCCCTATAAACACGCACACTCACACCTTATCCATATGAGCACCTCCGGGAGACTGAACCAGTACATCATCCTGAGATTCATGACACTGGTAGAAAAAAGCCCTTTAGTCCCGGTTCGCAACAGCCTTTAGTCCCGGCTGTGCAACCGGGACTAAATAAGCGCGACTAAAGACCCCCCCTTTAGCCGCGGCTCTTACGGACCGCGACTAAAGGGCTTTAGTCCCGGTTCTTGTGGCTGACCGGGACCAAAGGCCCGCCACGTGGGCGCCCGTGGTCCGTCGGGGCCGAGGACCTTTAGTCCCGGCTCTTGTGGCTAACCGCGACTAAAGGCCCGCCACAGTAATATTCAAACAGTAATTTTGAAAAAAAAATTGAAATTTTTTTATTTTCAAATTTCTGAATTATTTTAACCTCTAGTCTGTAATCACTTCTCAATTTATTCTTTTATCACCCCTCATCATTCCAAATCATCTAACTTCCCAACCGGTCACCCATCCCTCTCACTACTCCAGCCCAAGCACGCTTAACTTCCGGGTTCTATTCTCTAACGCTCCAAGTCTGCACTTGTTGTTTTCCTGACAATAATAAGATGTCAATCCTATTAACCTTCAGGAATTTTGCTTGAGCATGAAGTGACACATTTCACTGTTTGAGTTTGAAACTATTGTTTTAAAAAACAATAATTATTTAGTAACACTAATATTTTTGAATAATTAGTTTGACCATTGTTTGACCACAGTTTGACCACAGTTTGACCAGATTTGACCAAAATTGAAATAATTAAAATAATTATTTAGTAACACTAATATTCTAGAATAATTAGTTTGACCATTGTTTGACCATAGTTTGCCCACTGTTTGAATATTTTTCAATTTTTTCCACTCTAGATCTTAAAAGCCCCGTAACTTTTTTTCTATTAGGTTTTTGAGGATTTTGAAAATGTTTAACGGGGTTCCCCCCGTTAAATTTGGATGTAACTTTTCGAGTAGATGATTTTTCATATAAAAAACTTTTTCATCCGAGTTAGTATGCAAAAGTTATGCCCATTTTTACAAATTTCAGAGAGATTTTGCAAATAAAGTCAAAATTCACATTTGCAATTTTTCCCAACAACTAGACCATATATCACACGAGAAACTTATTTTCTTTTATTTTTTTGACATTTCCATTATTTTCTTTTATTTTTTTTAAAACTGAAAAGGCGATCCAGGGGGGGGGGGTAGAGTTTGAAAATGGGACCTTTAGTACCGGTTCGTGGCACGAACCGGGACTAAAGGTCTCAACCCCATTAGTTCCGGTTCGTGCCACAAACCGGGACTAAAGGGGAGGAGCTTTAGTCGCGGTTGGCCTGGCCAACCGCGACTAAAGGCCTTTGGGCACCTTTAGTCGCGGTTGGCCTGGCCAACCGCGACTAAAGCTCGCGAGCGCCCTGGGCCCAGGCATTTGGTCGCGGTTCGTCTGCCGAACCGCGACTAAAGACTTCATTAGTCGCGGTTCCTACAGTTTCGCGACTAATGAGGCTGGACGGAAGCCTCTTTTTCTACCAGTGTGAAGTCACCACAAACACTTTCATAGTTGACGTGAACGTCTCCTCCCACTGAACGTACATCGCCGGAAGGCTGAAATAAATCCAGGAAAATAAGATCACTGATGCCAAGTATGGGACATGAACCCTGATGGCCTAGGGATAACACTCTCATCCTAACCATCCAAACGCAGGTTGATTCATCAAATAATTCCCTTTTTTAGAAGATCCAAATATTTCCCAGTTGAAAGTCCAATGCAGCATGTATTTCCCATTTGTTCTAAAAAAAACAAGCTGGGCTTAGCAGGAAATAGTAATGGTAAAATGGGTCCACCCGGAGATACACGGGGAGAAGACAAAAAGGGATCATGCGTGCCTAGCCCAACCCATACCATTCTCATTCAAAAACAAAGCCCAACTCATACCAAAGGAGTTAGCCTACCATGGGCCGTCATCACCCTAATATCTGCAGCGGGCTTGCATTTTTGTTGGGCTTCACTTAACCCAAAGAAACATAATATCCATGGTCTGAGCCCCATTTCACCATTGCAATCCTTACCTCCAGGTGTTTATAATTCCTCAAAAAAAAAAACTCCAGGCGTTTATAGGGGTGGGTAGGGTGTTCATGTGTTCATAGGGATAAATGTATGAGCGCCTGTGTTTATACCGTGTTTTCTTAAAAAAATGTCTTTTAAGGTGTTGAAGTCAGTTTGCTCCCGCATCCAGTTTATTGTCCATCGATTTTGTTTAGATGTGTACATGCCATCCATAGTCTTTAAGATGCATCTCATCATATAGTCAAGTCTCTTGCTAACATCAACATTAGTTCACGGGTTAGTGTCATTGCTTCGGTCAGTATTTTTTGTTATTGCATGCGGTCATTATCCCAGCGTTGGACGTACTAACTGTCTTGTCTTTTCCACTGAATGCATTCAGAAATCTCTACTCCTAAAGACGGAGTCTGCGGTCGTGATGGTACGTTCGTACGTCGTCGTTGGTATCGTTCATTTCCTTCCCCGCAGAGTTCCATTGATCGAACGAATGATTTCCTCGCCGGTTTTTTTGCAAATAAATAGTACTCCCGTCCGTTTATCTCTACTCCTAAGGGAGCAGTTCGTAGTCTCGCTTCCAGGTTTTTTTAGTCCCACCTCTCATGTTTTTTTTTGTCCTAAAAAAATCTACGAAATTTCGTAGGTTAACCAGAGACAACTCCCATCACCCAGGTTTTTTTTCGTCCCACCTTCCATGGTTTTTTTGGTACCTCATCCCATCTCACACTAAGCCGCCACAAACCGCAAAAACCGCCTACCTTAGCCAAATCAACAAATCTCTCTCATTAATGCAATTTTATTTAGGAAACAAATAATAGATTCTTTCCTAGCTACCTTAGCCAAATCAACGGATCTCTTCTATTAATGCAATTTGCTTTAGCAAACAAATAATAGATTCTTTCCTACCTTAGCCAAATCAACGGATCTCTCCCATTAATGCAATTTGCTTTAGCAAACAAATAATAGATTCTTTCCTACCTTAGCCAAATCTACGAAATCTCTCTCATTAATGCAATTTGCTTTAGGAAACAAATAATAGATTTTCAGGAAACAAATAATCTCTAATCTCTAATAATCTCTACTCCTAATGGACGACTTGATGAATAGTCTGCGCGGTTTTTTTTCGCTGGTTTTTTTTCGTCATCCTCCCACCTCCGTTTTATTTTCGTCATCCTCCCACCACTTTCGTCTGGGTTTTTTCGTCCCCCCTCCCACCACCCCATCGGTTTATTTTTTTTCACTATTTCCTTCTAAACAAACACTTTCCTACCATACAAAAAGACACAGATCTAACTTTACTAAATTACCTAAATCAAACGATCCATCTCATCAACGCAATTTGCTTTAGGAAACATATAATGGATGTGAAGGAAACAAATAATAGACTATCCAAATCAATCGATCCATCCCATCAATGCAATTTGATTTAGGAAACATATAATAAATTTTAAGGAAACAAATAACAGACTTTAAAGAAAAATCCAATTAACTAATCTCTACTCTTAAAGGCCCCTCGATTGATTTTTGTCCCTCGCTTCCTTTCCCAGCACTGATACAATGGAAGGAATTATAATCCACCTATTTGTTCTCCTATATATCCGTGCAGGCAACACAACATAAACCGGTGAAAAAAACACTCACCTCGCACGTCCCCCTGCCTGCAATCCCGAAACGCCGCCATCGATCCAGGCTCCAGCCTCCGCCGTCCTACATCTTGCCCCTCTCCAACCTCAGAGACCTCCGCCACCGCCGCCATCTCGGAACCCCAGTTCAGGGCAGGACTCAGGGAGGGTGTGGCTGTGGACGACGCTGCCGCTGTCACAGAACCCTAGGGCAGGGCGTGGTCGTGTTGCGGGCAGCGTGAGCGGCCGTGCGTCTCCCCCGTCAGGCTGTCCTCGGCAGGAACTCGGGACCTCCTCCTGACAGAGCCAAGGCCCTCCGAGGTCCAAGTCGCTGTGCGGCGTGCACAATAATCTCCCCGGCCTACTCTGTCTTCACGTCAATGCTCCTGTGCTCCGACCCTTCCCGACCCCTCCCAGCAAGCAGCAGAGTCTCTCGGGTTCGAGCTTCACCGGGCCGCCAGCGGCGACGTCCATGTTTGTTGGGCGGAGCACAACGCTAGGTTTGAAATCCACCATGATGCTACTGATGAGGCTCTCCTTCTCCTTTGTTTCGTCTGGGTTTTTTTCGTCCCCCCTCCCACCACCCCATCTCGTCTGGGTTTGAAATCAATAAGAGCAGCACAAAGTCTAGGTTCCTGTCTTGGTGGCAGACGGAAGGAGGAGAAGGATTGATATGTATGAGAATATTAATATTGAACTCTTAAGTTAATGTGGCCCCGTTGCAATGCACGGGTGTTCTTCTAGTAAAATATAACACTGTAGGCACGGTAGTAGTAGTAGCAGCAGCATTATTACAGGGTCCTAAGGTCCACTCACAGTCCAGGCCCACGTATATGTGAAACTTAGAATAATACTACATCTACAAACAGCCTAACGAAAGCTTACGTAAACTTCCTAACTAAACCTCCGCCTCCCTGATTTTCACGGGATGGGCCCCTCCCTCCCCTAATCCCTCCAACCACAGCGCTGCATGTTTCCTTTTACATAGAAGTTTTACGTAACCTTACGTGAGTCTAGCAAAGCCCTGAAACTTAACATCTCACCGGTAGCAAGAAACATCAAAGTTTTTATTTACCAAAAATGTTGAAGTTTTTTAATTCTCAACGGGGGAAGAGATTTCCCACCTGAATCTTTGTATTTCAAGCAACCAAAAGGCCGGAGGGTTTGCAGGGTAAAAGAGATTACATCAGAGCGGCAGAAAAGCCTGCCAGGTGTTTTAAGCATCTTTGCACTGGTGAATCAACCTGTGGTTGGATGGTTAGAGGGACCGTGGTATTCCCAGCCCACCAGGATTCAAGTCCCGATGCTCGCATTTATTTCTGAATTTATTTCAAATTTTTTGGCGATGTGCATACGTGACTTCGTAAATTTCAAGATAATATGTCAGCTCAGTCTTTCAGAGATGCTCATAGAGGTAGGGTGTGCGTGTGTGCATTCATAGAAATGAATGTATGTACGTGTATATAAGCGCTTGCGTCTGTACTGTGTTAAAAAAAAAGCATCTTTGCATTGGGGGCACACTGATCAAACGAAACACGATACCCATCTAAACGTTGAAGTTTTGGCAAGCTGTCATGCACTCCAATTTACTACTCTCCCGTCCGAAATTAATTTTAGGTCTACATACAACCATTTCGGCGTGAAGTAATTTCCCACGAAGGTAGTATTGGGAAGAAACACTTGGCTAACAGGAATGCTAATGTCCGTAGTTCGTGTGTGTGCGTTGCATCGCTGTCCCATCGGTGACTGTACATGCACGCTGACAGGCGCATATCTCTCTCTTCAAATACGTCGGGGTTTGTTCGATCGTCTACGTCCAAGTGCCAGTCTTTTTTCTCTTTGAGTTGAGTTCTCCTTCATGGAGCTGAGTCAGACGGCTAACTAGACCTTGCAAGAAGACAAGGCATAAGATGTTGGGATCTCAAAGATGGATCAGTGTTCTAGACAAATGATGGCTTTGCAATTTTTATTGTTGAACGTTGCCGGCGGTCGTCGTCCTTGTCGTCGCTGCTGTGTTACTTAACCTTTGGTGACTTGACCTAGGTTGTTCGTTGGCTTCCAACCACTGCATAAATGATTACAGACCCAGCCGAAATCTGCTCACGAATTCCTAATCTTACATATCTTCACTTCTTAGCAATCTTACCGCGAGTAGCCAGCCGTGTTTGCAATCTTCATTATATATTTGTCAAGTTTTTTCTTCAAATACATTTTTTTGCCTCATGCATTAATTAAGAAAAAAAGAGTTACCAAGTTAATTAACGGAAAATCGGGTGTTAATCATCACAGCCCACTTAGACACACACAAAATATATCTCACAAACACCACTACGAAGAAAACCTCATCGAGACAGCACATAGGCGTCATCGTCATCACTTCCTGAGCACGCATTATCGTCGTCCCTTCTCCACAAGCATGCGAATTCAACCCACCGCAGATGACCACTGACCCAGACCACACCGTAGAGCTCGTGTGAAGTCACTCGAATATCCATGTCAATCACTTAGCCACCTGTGTCGGGGCCGACACAACTTCGATTCTAATGGGGAGCTTCGAAGGAGAACTATGGAATGGCTGGCGCCACCGAAGACTGTTGAACAAACCACCTGCCACCTATCATCGTTGTTGGAATCAACCACGTAGTAGAAGTCCTGTCCGGTATGGACTAGGAACAGTCACCGACTCGGTTTGGGTTAGCTAGCTTGTACTAGTATAAATATAGCTGTACCCCTACGCTGTAACTCAGATCAATCAAAGCAATAAGATCAACAGGACCTACAAGGCCCTGTTTAGCCATCAACTCGTGTGTTCCGCGTCCTCGTGTGTATCGTGTGTTCCGGCGTCGGCGAAACTGATTTGCTAGTTTGACTAAGCGTGAGGCTGTGCAAAGCTAGCTAGACGTGTGTGCCTGCTTGCTGTGTACGTGCATATCTCCAGGGAAAAGCCAGTTTGTGTGCACGTGTACGTCGGAAAGTACTCGACGTACGGGATCTGTGCCAACAATTGGTATCAGAGCAAGGTTGATCTTCTAGTAACGGAGGATCATGGCGGACGACGAGAGGAACAAGCAGCTGGCGGAGTACTCCGGTGCGGCTAAAGTATTTGCTGCTCCGGCGAGTTCCTCGTACCCACGATTTGATCGCGAGAACTTTGGGGTCTGGAAGGCCCTCATGGAGTGTGGTCTCCGCGCCAACGAGCTATGGGACGCGGTCGACCCAGGAGGTGACGCGTTCAAGAAGGAGGGAGCCGAGCACCGGAAGGATCGGCAGGCGGCGTCGGCAATTTATTCGGTGATGCCGATGGATGTCCTCCAGCACCTAATCGCCAAAGAAACGGCGAAGGAGGCGTGGGATACTTTGAAGCTCATGTTCGAGGGACACACCCGCGTCAAGCAAGCCAATCTCCAAACTCTCCTAAGGAACTACGAGACTTTGGTCATGGGCGACAATGAGTCCGTGGATGCGTTCGCTTCACGGGTGGCTACTCTCGTCAATCGGATCCGCGCGCTTGGAGAAAACCTCACGGAGACCTCGGTTGTTCGGCGGTTCTTGCGCGCGGCTCCTCCCCGGTACCTGCAAATTGTCACGGCAATCGAGCAGTGCGTCGATCTCGAGACTCTCTCCATCGACGATCTCGTCGGGCGCTACAAGGCTCACGACGAGCGTATGCGGTACAGTCTTGGGGATGGGAGGAACGATGAAAATGTCATGCTCACACGGGCTCAGTGGATGGCGCTGGACTCAAGGAGAGGAGGCGAGGGCTCTAGCAGCAACACTCGCCAAGATCGTGCGCCAAAAGAACAAAGTAAGAAGAACGCCGGCGACGGCGCTCCGAAGAAGAAGAAGAAGTTCGACAAGCGCAAGATCAAGTGTCACAACTGTGGCATCATGGGGCACTTCAAGTCGGAGTGCAAGAAACCACCGAAGGAGAAAGCTCTCCTGGCCAAAGGAGGCGATGATGGAGACATGATGCTCATGGTCGAAGTATGCGAGCTAATGGACGAGGATAGTCCAGCTCCGAAGGCGCCGGCTACAGAGGTTGTCACGCTCATAGAGGAGGCAGTTTATCTTCACGATAAGAAGAGGATGAACACGTCGAGGCACGTATGGTACCTCGACACGGGCGCTAGCAACCACATGACCGGCGACAAGGACCAGTTTTCTGAGCTCAGTGTTTCGGTGGGAGGCACGGTTCGGTTCGGCGACGGACGGACCGTTGACATCGCAGGGCGAGGTACTGTCCTGTTTGAGTTGAAGAGCGGCGGTCACAAGGTACTCACAGATGTATACTATATTCCCAAGCTAAAGAGCAGCATCATAAGTCTTGGTCAGCTCGAGGAGCGTGGTTGCAAGATTGTGCTCGAAGATGGCTATCTATGGGGGTATGATCGTCAGAGGATGCTAATTATGAAGGTGCAGAGGTCACCTAACAGGCTTTACATCCTCAACTTGGATCGTGTGGATCCAGTATGTCTCTTGTCAAGCATGGACGACTCGGCATGGAAGTGGCACGCGCGCTACGGTCATCTAAATTTCCAGGCTCTTCGGCAACTTGGACAAAAGGAGATGGTACGTGGTCTACCGTGCATCAATCATGTCGACCAAGTGTGCGACGGTTGTCTCATTGGGAAACAAAGGCGAGCCCCGTTCCCAAGAGAGGGAAACTTTAGAGCGAGTAAAGCTCTTGAGTTGGTCCATGGAGACTTGTGCGGACCGATTACACCGGCCACCCCTACCGGAAATAGATACTTCTTGCTCGTCGTCGACGACTTCAGCAGATTCATGTGGATCGTGTTGTTGAAGACGAAGGACCAAGCTTTGCAAGCCTTCAGGATAATAAAGATGGCGGCTGAAGTAGAATCTGAAGCCAAGCTGAAGGCCCTCCGTACCGATCGGGGGGGTGAGTTCAAGTCCCGTGCATTCACGGATTTTTGCGAAGCTCAAGGGATCAAGCGGTATCTTACGGCACCATATTCACCGCAGCAAAACGGTGTTGTGGAACGGAGGAATCAAACCGTGGTGGCGATGGCACGAAGCATGTTGAAAAGTAAAGGCATGCTGGGCAAGTTTTGGGGTGAGGCGGTTAATACGGCCGTTTATTTGCTGAACCGGGCTCCAACCAAGAGTGTGGTTGGGATGACGCCGTACGAAGCATGGTACGGACACAAGCCCACGGTTGATCATCTTCGCACTTTCGGGTGCGTGGCGCATGTGAAGACAGTGACCGGGCATACTAGCAAATTGGCGGATCGAAGTACTCCAATGGTGTTGGTTGGCTATGAAAAAGGTACGAAGGCATACCGTGCGTGCAACCCCTCTACCAACAAGGTGGTTGTGACGCGCGACGTGGTCTTCGAAGAAGCAAGGTCATGGAATTGGAACTCCGCCGAGCCGGTATACCCGTCTTCCGATGAAATTTTCAACGTTGTTTACGATGATTACGAGCATGCAGACATTGGTGATCAACCGGAGACGTCGGCCGCGACAAACGGCGCGGACGGCGCGGCAGAAAATGGAGACGCGCCAGCTACTCCCGCTGCGTCACACGCGCACGCGGGAGAAGGAACGGTTGGTGCGCCCGATGACACGCCAGGCAATGCGGGCTGCGCTCGATCTGGTGGGTCAGGTACGCGTGGAGGCTCTTCCCCTCAAAACCCAGGTGGCTCGGCTACTAGGCTGGGAAGCCCACGTGGTGTGGAGGTTGGCCCACAAAGCCAACCACGTGATGGTGAAGAAACACCAGTTGTGGCTGGTTCGCCCACTGTACGTGCAGGAAAAGCACGGCCAGCTACGTCTAGTTCGTCCAGTGGACACGCGGCCAGCTCGGAAGAACCTCAGTCGCCAGAAATCGGAAGTGAGGCAGCTTCAGAGGATAGTTCTTCGTCTTCGAATGAACAGGAGACGAGGGAACGTCCGCCGACACCAGTACGTCTTCGACCAGTGGTGGATTTATATCCAAAGGAAGCACTTCCAAAAGTAAATCCTGTGAAAATTAAAAGAAGAGGACGACAGTGTCTGCTTAGCGTCGAGGAACCGACGAAATTTGAAGATGCAAATACGGAGGAGTGTTGGCGTCGTGCTATGGATGAGGAGTTGGGATCGATCCGAGACAACAATACATGGGAGCTTGTGGATCCACCCAACGACCATAAAATCATAGGGCTCAAGTGGGTGTACAAGGTCAAGAAAGATGCCGAAGGAAACTTGGTGAAGCATAAGGCAAGGCTCGTAGCCAAAGGATACGTGCAAGAGCAAGGTGTAGACTTCGAGGAAGTGTTCGCTCCTGTCACAAGGATGGAATCGGTGAGGCTAGTTATAGCTCTCGCGGCTCAAGAATCTTGGAGGCTACATCACATGGATGTAAAATCCGCTTTTTTGAACGGGGAGTTAAAAGAAGAGGTGTATGTGAAGCAACCACCGGGTTACATCAAAAAGGGAGAGGAACACAAGGTGTTGAAACTACACAAGGCATTGTACGGGCTATGCCAAGCTCCTCGGGCGTGGAACATCAAGCTTGATCGTACACTAGTTTCTCTTGGTTTTGAGAAAAGTCCACTGGAGCATGCTATGTACAAGCGAGGTAAAGGCAAGGATCGTCTCCTAGTGGGCATCTATGTTGATGATCTCTTGATAACTGGAGCAGATGAGGAGGAGATTGCTAGATTCAAGCTACAAATGAAGAAGCTTTTCAAGATGAGTGATCTAGGGCTCTTGACTTACTATCTCGGGCTCGAGGTACATCAAAAGCCGGAGGGAATCACACTATGCCAGGAGGCATATGCAAAGAAAATTCTTGAAAGCTGTAGCATGGAGGACTGCAATCCAAGTCATGTCCCAATGGAGCCTCGACTTAAACTTAGCAAGAGGAGCCAAGCACCCGCGGTTGATGCAACGGAGTATAGAAGTGTGGTCGGAAGCCTAAGGTATCTTGTGAATACAAGACCAGACTTGGCCTATTCTGTTGGCGTAGTGAGTCGCTTCATGGAAGCACCCACGACAGAACATTGGGCAGCTGTGAAACAAATACTCAGGTACATCAAAGGGACAACTAACTTCGGTTGTGTCTATTTGAGAGAAAAGCAGAAGGAGATGGTGGAGCTAGTTGGCTACAGTGATAGCGACTTGGCAGGAGATATTGACGACCGTAAAAGTACCTCGGGCGTGGCATATTTCTTGGGAAGAAGCATTGTGAGTTGGCTATCACAAAAGCAGAAGGTGGTCGCATTATCATCCTGTGAAGCGGAGTATATTGCAGCTGCAACCGCGGCAGGTCAAGGTGTGTGGCTAGAAAGGCTACTCGGTGACCTCACTGACAAGGAACCGGAAGGAGTGGTGCTCAATGTTGACAACAAGTCCACGATTGCTCTATGTAAAAATCCAGTGCATCATGATAGAAGTAAGCACATTGATATAAGGTATCATTACATACGGGATTGCGTGGAAGAAGGCAAGATTGAAGTCAACTACACTTGCACCGACGATCAGCTTGCAGATATCCTGACCAAATCTTTGGGACGACAGAAGTTCATGGAGATGCGGGGAAGGATCGGCGTCCAAGCTGTGAAGTAAGGACATCGTGGTTGGAGGGGTGATTGTTGGAATCAACCACGTAGTAGAAGTCCTGTCCGGTATGGACTAGGAACAGTCACCGACTCGGTTTGGGTTAGCTAGCTTGTACTAGTATAAATATAGCTGTACCCCTACGCTGTAACTCAGATCAATCAAAGCAATAAGATCAACAGGACCTACAAGGCCCTGTTTAGCCATCAACTCGTGTGTTCCGCGTCCTCGTGTGTATCGTGTGTTCCGGCGTCGGCGAAACTGATTTGCTAGTTTGACTAAGCGTGAGGCTGTGCAAAGCTAGCTAGACGTGTGTGCCTGCTTGCTGTGTACGTGCATATCTCCAGGAAAAAGCCAGTTTGTGTGCACGTGTACGTCGGAAAGTACTCGACGTACGGGATCTGTGCCAACAATCGTTGCCACCCGAACCCCGTCGACGCAGCTTTGTCACAACGACAAATAACCTAGAGGAAATCCGCGGACACTCTGAAGAAAGCTAACTATCGCAACCATTACCATGACCCCGACATCGCTCGCCACCGCCGTCGTAGCCCCCGAAACCACGACAGCATCACCTCATCTTCAACCGTCCATCGCCGTGACCATCGGAACAACCCACACCATCCTCACACAACCACTGGTCCCTCCAATAGGTCACCACTCCAAGAATGATGCCCTCAAGGGACTACGACATAGGACACCACCATCGCTCGATCCCGAGAGATCTAGGGTTTCCTTCACAATTGTCCGTATAGAGAGCAAGCACCACACATCGGCGACGGATTCGCGCCGACAGGAACCGAAGTTGAAGGGCCTCGACCCACTTTAAGATGCTGCTACCTACCAACTCCCTCAGGCACGAGGCCCCAAGAGCGCATTTTCGTCGTATTCATGCAGTGTGGTGACTAGTCAGAAAAGTTCTTTACCAAGTTAGCAATTACAAGTGATTACAGCTTCTTCTGACTCTAGGAAACTTTCATCAAAACTTAACTGAAATAACCAGTTTTTGGGAGCTTCCCACAATCTAACGTCCAATATTTTTGCACGCTCTGTGACAAGTGGAACTCACTTGCCATCTTATGCATGATACATGCAGGCAATATCAAGTCAGACTAATCAACGATGGCGCGCGTAACCCAGTTTGGGATCATTTGCCTATATAAACAGCAACTAAACCACGTGTGGATGAGCTTGTAATATTCTTGAGCGCTAAAATCGAGCACAATACAATGGCCTCGTCTTCTTCTTCGCCTCCACGGGAGCCTGCACGAGAATCTGCACCGGCGCCTCCAGCGGAGCCTGCATCGGTACCTGTAGGACTGCCTGCACCACAGCGTGCAGCGGAGGCTGCACCGCTGCCTCCGGCGGTGCCTGCACCCAAATGGGTCATGCCGTCCGTCTCGAACCTTGCGCAGCTCCTGCCGACGGGCACGGTGCTGGCATACGAGGCGCTGTCCCCAACTTTCACCAACCACGGCAATTGCAATATCGCCAACAAGGTGCTCACCGGGGTGATGATATTGGTCCTCGCCATCATGTGCGTATTCTTCTCCTTCACGGACAGCATCGTCGGCAGCCGCGACGGAAAGCTCTACTACGGCGTGGCGACATGGGACGGCTTCAACGTGTTCAACTTCTCCGGCGACGAAGAGAGGGGGGAATGGACCGATCTCGACTTCAAGAAGCTCCGTCTCCGGTGGCTGGACATCGTCCAGGCCATCTTCACGGCCGTGGTTTTCCTCACGGTGGCGTTCAGTGACGTGGGGCTGCAGAACTGCTTCTTCCCACAACCCGGCGGGAATACCCAGCAGGTGCTCAAGATCCTGCCGCTGGGCATGGCGATCGTGTCCTCCTTTGTGTTCACCATCTTCCCCACCAAAAGAAAGGGCATCGGCTTCAACGACATCACTCCTCGCCAGACCGCAAGTCAATCAAACGCAGTTTGACTCCGAGAATTTGAAGAACACAGGACCAGCAAAAACCCAAAATGCAAAGCGATGCAACGATCAATTGGTGGTTCTAAGCCGTAAATAAGAAGTTTGCCTGCAATGCTGGCTGGCTGTCATAACTTATAACATACTTTTGCCCTAGCTGTAATTCTATTTCAGTTTATACTTCTCAACTTTGAACAGTATACTGGCGCACACCTGGTCTCTTTGTGAACGAGTAATGGTACCGGGGAGGTCGTCTCGACCCCTTTTGATCTGAAAAAAAAAACATTCGGCAGCCCTACCTGACCGCTGAGGAACCTAGCTACAATTAGCTTCTACTCCCTCCGTCCCATAATATAAGAGCGTTACACTCTTATATTATGAGACGAAGGGAGTAGTTTGCTGACAGAAGAAAGGGTGTGACCCCGATTTCAGCTAATAGAGATCTCAAGTTACAAAGTATTTTGATCGTCATACACGTCACTATCCGATCACAAACCTAAGATACGAAACTGTAACAACAAAGAGGCAATCTCAGGCTAAACAAGGTAGGTACCCAAATCAGCGGGCTAGCTAAGAACACTCAACTAAACACAACATCCGAATCACAACACTGGGTAATCATCATAAGTAACTGCACTAGGTTCACAGGCCATTTTGGTTGGAACTAGGCCAGGTTTTTCTAGCTTTCCACATCCCACAAAATATTCCTGCAATTACAGCAGCAGCCACACCTCCCTCACCAACCAGATTGTTTTAATTAGGCCAGATATTAAATTAGTGATTGCTGCTGAAGCAAAGTGGCAGTTGATGCCTATTGCGCAGCTCCATGCATTCCAAATATATCTAGCCAATGGACGGGAAGAGAAGAGAGAACAATAGTTTCCTGACAAGCACATAAAAGACGAGCTAAGTTTTTAGTTTTAGAACAACTATGGTTGACATATACTTTGCTCTCAGACAACAACCAGACTAGCATCTCTGATATTGAATTGTAGATACACGATGGTGAAGTTTCACCAAGATTTGAGCAGGAGCTAACTCAGCCTTGAATGTATTTTATTTTTTACCTGAGCCTTTAACAGATTTGAGGGAGTTGATATACAAAAATATGTCAAATCTTGCCTAAAGTAGAGGTTGATGGTAAATATTAACCTGAAGAAAATATTTAGCTTGGGGACCATGGCCCATGTTGACCATAAATATTGCCTGCCACTATAATAGCCTGACACAAACATGATCAGATTTGAAAGTTAGATTAAGCACACCAACTCAAAGGCGTGTTATTACTCCTGGAATCTGCTTGTTTACCGACTGCCAGGTACACTCGGCGAAGGCCTTTGCCGAGAGTTACAACTCGGTACATGCGAGAAATAGCGCGGGCTCTGTAAGCAACTCCCTCTTTTTTTAATACAAATTGTTTTTAAGTTGCTTTATTAATCTCTAATCATTCAAATACATGCGGACGTTTTTGAATACACGATCAATATTTTTTGTGTAGAAGTTGTACATTTTTCAGATACACATTGAACAATTTTCAAATACATATTGAACATTTTATTCGAAATACAAATTGAACACTTCTCAAATGCACATTGGTCATCTTTTAATACATGTTGAACATTCTTTTAACCCGGTTCACAATTTTCATAAATTCCATGAATTATTTTAAATGCACACAACCTTTGCTATGTTAGACATTTATTTAAAATGTGAAAAATATTTTTTAAAACGTTCCAAAACATTTTTATAAAATTACACGAGGTTTTGTTTACAGTGTAAAACATTTAAAAAATGACATGGACATCTTTTTGAAACGCTTGAATATTCTTTTAAATGTCATTATCTGTTTTTGAACGCTACCACACATTTCATTACAATTTATTATGTGATTATTTTACATTGTATAATTTTTTAAATGAAATGTACATATTTTTGGAATACATGAACAATTAAAATGTCACGATACAAACCAAGCAAACATTCCTGACTGAGTCCGCTCACTACGACCTTTCTCTTAATTAAAGGCAACGTGAACCTCTCTCTTGCTTATAGCGCTAGCGCTATTTCTTGCCTTTTGCAACTCGTACCGCAGTCTCGCCTTTACGCCTTTACGCACGAGGCAGTGGGCTAGCCAAGTACTGTGGTGCCTCTAGCTTGAGTTATTTTCCTTTTTTTTCTCTCTCTATTATTTTTTTCTTATCTGGTTTCCTGCTTGTCTTCCTTTTTTCATTGGTTTTTCTGTATTCTTGCGTTTCTTTACCAGTTATGTTAGGGTTTTCCCTTTTTCTCACATGTCTATTTTTAAATATACATTTTACATTCTAGTATATATGCGGAATATTTATTTGATATACATTGATTTTCTTTAAATACACGATATACATATATTTGCCAATACTTCCTTTGAAAATTTTCTTTAATACAAGGTAAACATTTTTAAATACATGGTGAACATTTTTTAGTGGCATGAAACATTTTTTTAACCTATGTAAACATTTTTTTACATTGTATAATTGTATTGTTAACGGTGACCAACATTTTATAAAACACGTGAATATTTATTTAAAGTGTCACATACATTTTTTTCAATGGTAGTACACATTTTCTATACTATGCGGATATTTGTTTCTGAAATGGCACATATATTATTTTGAATTATGAAGACATATTTCTAAATTTTGAACATTCGTTTTGTTTGTGGTGATCCTCTGGAAGCAGAGATGGCAGCCATGGACGAAGGGCTTCGACTTGCGCTCCACAGGTCCAACTTGTCGTTGGTTGTGGAGACGGAATGCGCTGAGTTGTTGAAGATGGTGCAGTCTAAAGATGTCGAACGCTTGAGGTATGCGAACCAGGTCAATGAGATCAGAAGGATTCTGGCTCATGAAAGGAACATTAGTCTAGCTAAAATAAGTAGACATGCAAATGTAGCGAGTCACACCCTTGCTTGTATGGGGCGCTTGCAACAGCGCACAACCTGTTGGCTTCGAAACTCCCCTGTGAAAATAGCTAGCATTGTCATATCTGAATGTAAACAAAATGACTAATGAATGAAAAGTTTCTTTCCCGTGGAAAAATAATGCTTTGTCATATATGAACAACATCCGAACGCACGAATCTCCAACACATTGAACGGTTGACCAATGCACACTTTTGTAATAACGTACGTGGTAGAAAAATCACCCTCTTTCCTGCAGTGTGGCTCCCATTCTTTTTGGTGCAAGCACACAAGTAACTATTGTCATGCTTGCATGTAGATCCTGCTTCATTTGTTTCAAAAACCCACGTGGAATCAACCAGTCTGACGAGATCAGTAGGAAATTCACGCAAGTTAAAAATTACTACATGGTTATGTAAAAGCCGATAATTTTCTTCATGAGAAAAGTCAATACTATTGGAATTAACCATTTCTTTTACGAAGCATAATTTGCAGATGAGATAGTTTAGCAAAACACACCCCTACTCTGTCTCAAGGGCGCCATGTGTGATTTTTGAATCCGCATGACCCATTTGTAATCCTACACAGCTTGTTTTAGAGCAATAGAGTGAGCGTGTTTCCCCTCGAAAAAAGAAGAAGGTAGACACAAACCGTGTGGCAATCCGCGTCCAGCCCTGGGATGACGCACGATGCTATCCCTTCGTCATCATCCAGTGCAAATTCTAGGCCACCCAACGTCATCCCATATCCCAGCATCATCATTTTTCTTCCGTGAAGTAAGTAAGCAACGCACTGTGATTTGTATCTGCGTACGTATAGCTTGGAAGATACAGCATGCAATGCACCGAGGCTCCTCTGGCCCCGCTCGAAAAGTATAGAAAACGGTCTGTCTCACTATTGTTAGACTTAGAGATATATTTCTGTTATAATCTCAAACTAACTCTATCTCTTCCTCTCCCGTAGCTCTTTCTATCTCCTATGTAACTACCGAATCCCAAAGAGATCGGAGCAATCTTGTAAGCCACGGCAGGGGCGTTTCCTGCCTCAATCAATATATAAACACGCGGCTCCCTCACGAGGGAGTAGGAACGCTTCCACCTAACATGGTATACAGAGCCATCCTCTTCCCATCGATCTAGCCAGCAACCTCCTTCCTCGACTACCCTCGCCATGGCGTCCTCATCCACAGTTTCCCTCAACCTTGGTGCTCTCCCATCTGAGAAGCTCACCAAGACCAATTTCATCCTATGGAAGGCACAGGTCATGCCGGGCTTGCGAGGAGCGCAGGTCACCGGCCTCCTGGACGGATCAGATGCAGCGCCACCGAAGACGGTGCAGCAGCAGCAGGCGGACAAAATCACCGCCACGGAACCCAATCCTTTGTATGCGTAGTGGATATCAAAAGATCAGCAGGTTCTGAGCCATCTCCTGAATTCTCTGTCAATGGAGATTCTCACCCAAGTTGCGAGCAAGGAGATGACGTTCGATCTTTGGACTGCCATCACCACCCTGTTCGCCTCGCAGTCCCAATCGCGCATCACCAACCTACGCATCGCCATCACCAACACAAAGAAAGGCTCCATGTCCAGCAGCGCCTTTATCTCCAAGATGAAGAGCTTGGGAGATGAGCTTGCAGCGGCAGGTCGCCCCGTCTCGGACCCGGAGATGGTGGACTATGTTCTTGCTGGCCTCGACAGATATTATGACCCTGTTGTGGCAGCGATCGGTGCAGTAAAGAACCAAATCTCTGTGGACGATCTGTTTGCTCAGATTGCGGCGTTCGATCAGCGCATGGAGATGCTCGGCGATGGTCCTGAAGCCGGCTTCAAAACTTCCGCCAATATGATGTACAGAGGGCGTGGGCGCGGCTATGGCAGAGGACGCGGACGCAGCAACAGGGGCCGCGGCCGAGGCAGGCACCCTTCCCCAACTCCATCTGGCGGCAACAGCGGCGGCGGCGGCCGTGGTCGTCCACAACAGCAGTGACATCAACAAACCAGGGACTATCCAAAATGCCAGATATGTTACAAGCACCATCCAGGAGGTGCTCGTGACTGTTGGCACAGGTACGATGAAGATGAACAGGAGGAGAAGGGGGCCAACATGGTCACTGACTCCTACGGTGTCGACATGAACTGGTATGCGGATACTAGGGCTACAAACCACATCACGGGGGAACTTGACAAGTTGACGATTCGGGACAAGTACCGTGGAGGAGACCAAGTACACACCGCAAGTGGTTCTGGTATGGATATTACTCATGTTGGTAGTTCAATTGTTAAAACCCCCACAAATTTTTTTCATCTAAATAGAATTCTACATGTGCCCGAAACATCAAAAAGTCTTCTTTCTGTCCATAGGTTTACCCTTGATAATCGTGTTCTCATCGAGTTTCATCCTTATTTTTTCTTGGTTAAGGACTTGGACACGAGGAGGGTACTTCTTAGGGGCAAGTGCGTGGGAGGTCTTTACCCAATCATATCTTCATCAACATCATTGAATAAACAAGCCTTTGTTGCGATCAAGCCTTCTTCAGCAAAGTGGCACAGTAGATTAGGTCATCCATCGTCAGTTATTGTTAAGCTTGTTCTTAGTAGAAATAAACTTTCCCATTGTGTTGAGTCTAGCATTGAGTCTGTTTGTGATCCTTGTCAACAAGCTAAAAGTCATCAGCTACCATATCCTATTTCTATCAGCATTTCCTCTGCCCCCCTACAGCTTGTATTTTCAGATGTTTGGGGGCCAGCTCCTACTTCTGTTGGTAGACATTCATACTATGTAAGCTTCATTGATGACTATAGCAAATTTACCTGGATCTATCTTCTTAAGAAACGATCTGAAGTGTTTCAAGTTTTCAAGAATTTTCAAAATCTCATTGAACGAAAACTAAACACTAAGATCATTGCTATGCAGACTGACTGGGGAGGTGAATACAAGAAGCTTAACTTGTTTTTTCAAGAACTTGGCATCTCACACCATGTGTCATGTCCTTATGCGCATCAACAGAACGGTTCCGCTGAAAGGAAACATCGTCACGTTGTTGAAGTAGGGCTAGCCTTACTAGCAAATGCATCGATGCCATTAAAGTTCTGGGATGAAGCCTTCTTGACTGCCACCTATCTTATAAATCTTCTTCCTAGCAAAGTTATCAACTATGAGATTCCTCTCACACGTCTTTTTGGCACTACTCCTGATTATAAATCACTACGTGTGTTTGGTTGTGCTTGCTGGCCCAACCTTCGTCCATATAATACACGTAAACTTGCTTTTCGCTCCAAGAAGTGTGTCTTCCTTGGGTATAGTCCCATCCATAAAGGAGTCAAGTGCCTAGATGTTTCCACCGGTAGGGTATATATCTCTCGAAACGTCGTGTTTGATGAATCCGTATACCCTTTTGAGTCCCTTCATCCAAATGCCGGACCACTCCTTAGAAAAGAAATTCTTCTCCTTCCACCCAACAGATCAAGGGGGCAACAATTGCACTAATCCAACTAATGATCCTACCAGTACTGGTGTTGTATCTACTCCTGTGCAGGACATTGCAGAAGACGCAGCAGAAATTGGTGCAGAAAATGATCCAAATTTTGGTGAAATGAACCTATATTTCATGGGTTAGAAGAAGACGATGTTGGCGCTGAACACGAGGGAGATCCGGTGTCACCTGGAACTCCTGTGCGCCAGGATTCCTCGGATCGGGCGCGCGGATCAGCCCTGGATCATGCGCTGGGCAGGATCCGGCTGCGCCAGTCGGGCGTCGCCACGTCGTCACCTGCTGGGTCCGCCTCGCGCCCCACGCGCGGGTCAGCGAAAGCGACAACGGCAGAAACCACGTCGCCTGGCTCGGGATCTCCGCCCCGCATGCATCCACAGATCGGCGCGGGATCTTCTGTGGCAACCGAGTCGGGTGCAGTCACGTCTTCAGCCACACAGCATGCCACAGAGTCTGATCCAGGATCTGCTGTGCAAAGTGATTCCAGGATGCCATCAGGATCCTCTGCGGCAGATTCGTCTACATCATCTTCTGTGCAGAGGCATACACGTCATATAACTCAGCCGCAACTTGTTTCACGTGTCACAACTCGACTACAAAAATGTATAAGCAATCCGAAAATCAGAACTGATGACGCTATACGATATGGCATGTTGTGTGTTGCAGGGGAACCGACAAGATTGGAGGATGCACTTGGAGATCCAAAGTGGAAAAATGCAATGGATGAAGAATACAAGGCACTCATGAGTAATAAAACTTGACATCTTGTGCCTGAGCAAAGAGGTAAAAATGTCATTGATTGTAAATGGGTTTACAGAATCAAGAAGAAGGCAGATGGTTCGATAGACAGATATAAAGCACGCCTAGTTGCAAAAGGCTTTAAGCAACGTTATGGTCTAGATTACGAAGATACTTTCAGTCCCGTTGTTAAGGCCGCAACTATTAGACTTGTGTTAGCTATTGCAGTTTCCAAGGGATGGAGCTTAAGACAGCTAGATGTTAAGAACGCGTTCTTGCATGGTGTTCTGGAAGAGGAGGTTTACATAAGGCAACCACCTGGGTATGAAAACAAGAAAGTACCTCATTATGTGTGCAAGCTTGATAAGGCGCTTTATGGTTTGAAACAGGCACCAAGGGCATGGTACTCAAGGCTAAGCTCTCAGTTAAGGCGTCTTGGTTTTGTTGCATCTAAGGCTGACACTTCACTGTTCATCTACAATAAGGCAAACATAACTATATTTGTATTGGTATATGTTGATGATATCATAGTTGCAAGCTCTTTGCAAAGTGCTATTAGTGCTCTTCTGCATGATTTGAGTTCAGAGTTTGCTTTGAAGGATCTTGGTGATCTACATTTCTTCTTGGGCATAGAGGTAAAGAAGATTCAAGATGGCATAACATTGAACCAAGAAAAATATGCCACTGAACTTCTAGCTCGCATGGGGATGAAAGATTGTAAACCTTCACCCACACCATTATCCTCTTCAGAAAAGCTTTCCGCCTTTGAAGGTGAGCCACTCAAAGAAGAAGAGATCACAAAGTACAGGAGTGCAGTAGGAGCCCTACAGTACTTGACATTAACAAGACCTGATATTTCCTATGCTGTTAATAAGGTTTGTCAGTATCTTCATGCACCCACTACTGTACATTGGACAGCTGTTAAGAGGATTATACGATACATAAGATATACTGTGAGCTTAGGTCTCCAAGTTAAACGTTCTAATTCCACTCTTGTTAGTGCCTTCTCTGATGCTGACTGGACAGGATGCAGTGATGACAGGAAGTCAACTGGAGGATTTGCTGTATTCTTTGGTTCAAATCTCATCTCTTGGAGTGCCAGAAAACAAGCCACAGTATCCAGGTCAAGTACTGAAGCTGAATACAAGTCACTAGCCAATGCAACTGCTGAAATCATTTGGGTTGAGTCATTGCTGAATGAATTGGGAATTAAGCAGAGTCGTGTGTCATGTTTGTGGTGTGACAACTTAGGAGCCACTTATCTTTCTGCTAATCCAGTATTTCATGGCAGAACTAAGCACATAGAAATTGACTTTCACTTTGTAAGAGAAAGGGTTGCAGAAAAGAAGTTAGACATACGATTTATCCCATCCAGGGATCAAGTTGCAGATGGATTTACCAAAGCTTTGCCAGTGAAGCCCTTTGAGGAATTCAAGAGAAATCTTAATATAGGATAGTTGAGATTAAGAGAGGGTGTTAGACTTAGAGATATATTTCTGTTGTAATCTCAAACTAACTCTATCTCTTCCTCTCCTGTAGCTCTTTCTATCTCTTATGTAACTACCGAATCCCAAAGAAATCGAAGCAATCTTATAAGCCACGGCAGGGGCATTTCCTGCCTCAATCAATATATAGACACGCGGCTCCCTCATGAGGGAGTAGGAACGCTTCCACCTAACAACTATCATTTTAGCAGCCGTACGTACTCTATGATTGCTTCACTGGTTAGTAGTGCAATTTTTTGTTCGCTAAAGGTCCAGTACTCGCGGAGTTGTTCATGTATGGACGCACGGCCTTTGAATGCTTCTTTTCCTTTACCAATGGAAGATACCTCGCCCACGTACGGCGACCACGCACTTGTCTTGGTCGTTCGTCGTCGAGCTCCTCGTGTCGTACGTGATGTGGCGACTCTACCGTGTCAACGCATGCACGTCTCTCTCATGTGATCCATGCGTGTCTGTCGTGTCATGTCATGCAAGTTAGGGCATTTTCAACGGCATCTGTAAAAAAAAATTGCATCCGTCCGCGAATCCGGATGCGGGAGGCCGTCATCTAATGCCTGCATACATTTCAAACACTTTTCCAATAAATCGAATGAAATTCATGCAAATACGGATGAATTTCATACAAATCGGATGACATTCATGTAAATGCGGCGGCCGGCGGCCGGCGTCAAAACCCTTGTCGTCCTCCATCCGTCGTTTTCATGAGCACCGGTGATATGACTGATGAACTAAGTTGTGGTGGCCGGTGGGAGGCTGCAGGGCCTTGTGTCCCATGTGCCACGTGGGCTAGTCTTTCTCCCGTGTTCTACTCTTCCTCACCGGATTTGTCCGTGGTTGGTGGATGTGAAGGCATCTCCAGCCATTCGGCCCCCCAGGGCGCCTAAATAGAGCGGCCTGGGGGCGTGCCGTCGCTAGTTCGGCCCCTGGGGGCGACCTACCTCCCAGTCACGCCCCCAAGCGCCGGCCCCAGGATGCGGGAAATTTGAACTAGGTCGTTCCCGCTCATAAAAGACGCCACAAATCCAGCAATCGGACGTAGTCTGGCATTACAAAAAACAGAGCGCCGTACGCCGCAAGTTCGCGTACGCAATGAATCACTCGGCGGGGTTGGCTCCAGGCGTTGGCGGAGTCGGCGTGCGCAGGCTCGGCGGTGTCGGAGCTGCTTCGGTGCTGGGCTGGGTCGGCGCGGCTTCGGTACTGCTGGGCGGCGATGTAGAGGCGTCGTTCGGGCTTGGCGTCCGTGCGGCCGTGGGCGCGGGAGCTGGCGTCGTCGGCGTCGTCGGCGTTGCCGTCTGCATCTGGTTCAGGATGATGTCGCGCTCCGCCATGTACCACGCCCTGAGCTGCTCGTCGTTGCTCTGGAGCATGTCCGCCCCGCCCATCAGAAAAGCCATGTCGGTGTTCCTCTTCTTCGCGGCGACGTTCGTCCGGAGCAGGTCGATGTTGGTCCGGAGTAGGTCGAGCTTGATGGCGCTGTTCGTCATCAGCGACAACCACCGCGCCTCGGTCTTCTCTTCACGTAGGACGGCCCGGGCCTGGGCGTCGGCGAGGCAATGCTCGATGGACGCCTGCACTCGCGCGGTTGCCGTGTCGGCGTTTTCCCCTTCTTTGCCAATTTGTGGCCGTCGGGCCGCCCCTCTGACGCGCCCGGAGTCATCGCATCCGGCTTGTATGTCTCCTTGGCCTTGTCGAGGGTACGTCGGACTTCCGCCCACTTCTCGCACTTGTCAATGCGCTTGTAGACGTGGAGGAACTTAAAGTCGGCGTCGAGGTTGTCGCGCCGATACATGGTGAACATGCGCAGCAACTGCGCGAAGGAACAAACAGTTGGCGGGCGGCGGGCGTAGACGACGAAGAGATGCGGGCGAACGGCGTGCGTACCTGATCCTCAACGCTGGCGCCGCTCTCCGGGCGAGCCGCGACCTCCTCGACGATTCCATGCCATTTGTTGCACGCCCCCTGGATACGCCCCCAATGGTTCGCCATCGCCTTGGAGCCGCGCTGCATGTAAACGCCTTTGAAGTACGGGTCGACGAGGTGTCGCTTGTCGAACTCGGCCTTGATGCGGTCCCAGTACGTCTCGAAGCTCTGGTTCGTGCCGGTGGTCGGGTCGAGGTAGACTACTTTCCATGCTTCGGCGAGGCATTCCTCCTCCTTGGACGTCCACTTGATGCGCGGTTCGCCTGGCCTAGCCGCCCGCTTCTTCTTCTGGCGCCCCTTCGTCGGATCAGGAGCCAGCTCCTCCTCCTCCTCCTCCTCCTCTTCCTCCTCGTCCTCCTCCTCGGGTTCCTGCGCTTCGTGCGCGTCCTCGCCGTAGACGTAGCCGAGCTCGGCCTCCATGTCGCCGCTGAGATCCACTACCTCATCCTGGGTGGCGAACCCGGGATACGCGGCGGCCGTGGTCGATCCTGTCGCGATGATGTCGTCCATGTCGGCTCCTGTGTCGTCGGTGTCGCCGAGGTGCGAGAAGGGCAGCGGTCCACGGCGGAGATGGGGCGTCGGTGTGGACGCGTAGGCGGGCGGCGAGTAGTTGTATGGAGGGTACTGCACACCGACGAAGGCGGGCGAGGGTGTGCGCGTCGCGGGGTGGCCATGGGGGAATGTCACGTTAGGGTTGAACCCACCGTGCGCGTCCCCATCGGCGTAGCCGGGCGACAACGATCCCCATGAAGATCCGACGCCTTGCTGTCCCCAGGGCGCGTACTGGGCGTGGCCGACGACGGGTGGATTCATCATCCCCGCGTGGTCGACCGATGAGGAGGACGCCGCCGCGCGCGCCGCCTTGTCGCGGGCCTTCTTGGCGATGGCCCTGTTCCGCCGGTCGGCGGTGAATGCGTCGCGTCGCTGAACTTCCACCCTCCACTCGGTGTTCGACATGCCCGGTGGCTTCAATGGCGGCGCCCTCGGCTTCCTCTGCTTCGGCTGGGCTACGGTGCCTGTCATGGTTGCCGCC
>LT934121.1:599649301-599668366 GCA_900231445.1 Triticum turgidum subsp. durum
GGGCGGACCCACGCGTCTTTTTCGCTTGTGCCGGCTCCCCAAGCGCCCCCCAGGGCGCCGGGTTCGGCCTGGGTCCGCCGGCACCAGTTTTGCCCCGAGCCGGCGGAAAACAAAATTCTGGAGGCACGACTGGACCGTTTTTTTGGCGCCGGCACGGCAAAAACGCCTGAGAAGAGTCTGTTGGGGGCGCGGCTGAAGATGCCCTGAGATCCATGGTGAAAATGATGGCGCTCGCGCTTTGCCATGTGGGCCAGTCCTTCTCCTATGTTGTACTCTCCTCCGTAAAAGTCCGCGCTATGTTCGTCACCGGTGGATATGAGATCCACGATGGAAATGATGGCACCCGCACTTTTTGTTGGGCCAGCTTGGAGATCGATCGTGCGGAACCTCTGTTCTCTGCGTGCTGGCCGGACTGTCACTGCCGATTTTTCTGCATCCATGCACGAGCAGATGGCGGAGACAAAACCGGGTTGCAATCCGCGGCCATCCCTGTGGGTGGGGATGCACGACACCATCTCTTCGTCATCATCCAATGCAACTTCTTGGCCGCCCAACGTCATCTTTATTGTATCCTAATCCTTAGCATCATCATCAGCTTCCTACTACATACGTATAGGAAGATGCAGCATGCAATGCACCGAGGTTCCTCTGGCCCCGATCGAAGGATAAAAAACAGTGGATGGCTCACCCACTGTCATTTTAGCAGCCGTACGTACTCCATGACTGCTTCCCTTCCCAAGTACTCCCTTCGTTTTTAAATATTTGTTTTATTAAAGATTTCAAATGAACTACCACATACAGATGTATATAAACATATTTTAGAGTGTAGATTCACTCATTTTATTCCATATGTAGTCACTTGTTGATATCTCTAGAAAGATAAATATTTAAGAACGAAGAAAGTAGGTTAGAAGTGCAAAAGAAATTCCGCTCAAGGGCCAATACTCTACTTGGGGAGTTGTTCACGTACGGACGCACGCCCTTCGAATGTTTCCTTCCTTTTCTAGCGACCTTTAATGGAAGATACCTCGAGCACGTAGGGCGACTATTCACTTATCTTGGTCGTTCGTCGTTAAGCTCCTCGTGTCGTACGTGATGTTGCGATTCTACGGTGTCAACGCATGCACGTCTCTCTCATGTGATCCCATGCGTGTCTCTCTCATGTCATGTCATGCAAGTCTAATTAGCTCGTGAGTGCCAACCCCAAACTTCATCCGGACCTGCGTTGAAAAAGAATGCGAGGGATGAATAAGGATCACAAGGGGCAGGGTAGAGCAATACCAATACCTATACCCGTATAATCAGTGGGTGCAAAATTCTATTTACATCCGTAACCAAGGGTATAAAACTTTACTCATACCCATACCTGACGGGTACCCGTACTCATTAGGTACCCAGGAGTAAAGCAAATAGTACATAAGTTGTTCATAATTTTAAAGTCAATTATCTCAGCTCAATAACAAGCAGATGAGTACGTGACCACTCTCGGAATTTATAGATCATAACATATTCATAAGTCAATAAAAGTAGACGAGTCACATGGCAAATTAAGGATTAACCGATGACAACTTAATATTAGTTCACAAGTGGGTAGGGCATGGGTATACCTGCGGGTACAAGGCTAAGGCTATACCCATACTCTATCCATGACTTAACGGGTAAGGTATGAGAGTACTATCTATGGGTGTAAAAAAGTGTGCTCATACCTTTGCCCATGCGGGTACAGTACCCATGGCTACCCATACTCGTGGGTGAAATTGCCATCCTTATAAATGAAACACGTGAGATGCAGCAGGAAAATAATTTTCTTCATGAGAAAAGTCAATACTATTGGAATGAACCATTTCTTTTACAAAGCATAATTTGCGGATGGGATAGTTAGGACTTAGGGCATCTCAACCTTCAACCCTCAAACCGTCCACATCCATCTGGACTGCGCTGTTTGGACCAAGGAAGCCATCCAACACGGTCCTGTATCGGTCCGCGACGCGGTTTGGACGTACTTTCTCCCACAAAATGGAGACAAATATGGGGGGCTTTGCGCGAGTCCAAACATCCTCATGAAAAATCAAAAGTCGCCACGTACCCCACATCATCGTCCATATGGAGGAAGGATAGCATGTTAGGCGATTAGTATTTGGCCATTTGGCGGAAGGCTTGCAAATATAGTTGGGCATTTGGCGAAAGGTTTGCAAATATAGTTGGGCATTCAGCCTAGCAAACAATGGTATCGCTGCAGCACATTGATGTCATTGTGAGACCCGGCATGCCAAAGAACCCGTGCTAAATCCAAAGATCATGTGATGCAACTGCTTCAAGAATGATGGTGTGATTGTTTAACATGACCTTGATATTGCCCTCGTAAAGCTTTTGGGTAGTTCATTTTTAATGCATGCAGTCAAGAGATCTGAGCAAACCTGCCCCCTCTTGCTGCCGAGATTGCCAAGAGCCTCTCGATGTCTGCGACATTTGATTCTCTCAGCTGATGAGGGCCAAACACCTTGACCATGGCATCTCCGCATGAGCTCTCAAACATCCGTAGGTACTCGTCCCATAAATCAGAGGCCATGTCCTATGCATGCATCCACAGTTCGGCCATCCACTTCTGGTAACCGAAGAACCTAATTCTTCCTACTGCGTCCTTCTTCAAGATGAAGTGGTCATCAAAGGATTGGACCCCATGGTAGAGATGATCGAAGACATTTTTATGCATCTGACACCGCCATAAAAAATTGTCAGCGAAGAGGGCACCGAGGGCAAAGTAGTCGGATATCAGTGTCAAATGGTCGCACACCCTATTGCGGTTGAGCACTTGATGGCCCTTGATCGATCCCTTGAAATTCAGAACATGCTCCGCATCTGCAAGGACCACCTGCATCATCACTATCTCATCCATGTAGTCCTCCTCATCGGGCGAGCGTCTGACGACTCAACATAGTGCTCATATATGTATTCCATATCCGAATCCATTTCTTCAAATAAGAAGGGCCAAACAAATTAGCGCGAGCATTTCACCGTACAGTTGCCCGCGAGTATCATAGGAGCTGATGGTACCAACGCAGCAGTCGTAGGAGAGGTGTGGAACGACGGCGGAGGAGAAGTGGATTCGAGACCGGGTATACTGTTGGAGGTGACAGACTTGTTGAGTTTTTGTAGGGGTGTGGCGGGGCTGCCGAGGTGGTGGAGCGGCAGCAAAGGGAAGCGAGAAAGAGCGGAGAAGAGAAAATGGGAGGATGGAGGCGCGGGGACCGGGAGGCATTTTCGTGGGGTTTTGGGTGGGCCGGGGGTGCCAGAGTCATACGTGTCTATCGTCCGGACTCGAGCTCCCGCAACCCCCACCCCCCAGTTTGCCGTAGAAGTGCGTCCGGATCACTTGGCGGACCGATACATAACTGTGTTGGATGGCTAAACACGTCCGGACCGCGCGGTCCGGACGGTTGCGGGCGGTTTGAGAGTCCTCTTTGGAGATGCCCTAAGTACTGCAAAGACTCGAGCAAAATCCTCTGAGCATGATTCTATTCGCCTAACTTTCAAAGATGTTCACAGTTGTCTTAAGCATGCAATCCCCCTGTCTGCCCCTCTGGTGGCTGGTGATGGGAGGGAACACTGGTGGCTCAGTCTGGTGAGTAGATAGGTAGGTTTTCTTCCTCCGAAGAGCGGCGCTCGAATGGATGGCATCACTTCTTCTTCGAGTCAATTTTCCGGGTTTTGATCCTCCTCAAGTTCATCTGTTGTTGTGGATTAGAAAGAGCTTTGGCGTAGATTCCTGCTAGCTCCTTGGGGCGACACGGTTAGATTTTCTCGCCTTGCGTACGCAATGACGAGACGGGGTGGCAGGTTCTTCAGAACGATTTAAGGATTCGACGATGATGACTGCGGCTCCGGGGTGCTGGTCCTTAGGGGCACATGAATGAAGACTTCCGACTGTCATTGACAAGGTCAGACCGGACCCGGTATGGGGCGGTGACAGCGGCGTGTCGGTGGCTCATTCTGGCAAAGACGATGGTTGTTTGGTGGTCTATGGACCTTGGTGTAAGTTTTATTACGTTTGAGGTGGTTTGTACCTCTGGTGAATTTTTATAGTAGATCTGATCCTTTTTGCCCCCAAAAGAGCTTGCGATCCATGATCCGGTAATATGTCGTGGAGGCATAAGATGCATCGGCAATTTGGCATAGTAATTTTGAAATTGAAATGTCTCATTTGTGGGGGATAGACTAGATTGGACCACTCTACAAAGCATGTTATCGTAACAGTTGATTATGTTTCTAAATGGGTTAAAGTTATACCCACGGACCACGTGACACATGCGGTAAGCAATCTAAACTAATTTATGAAAAAAAAGTTATACCCATGGTCCATGCTGATACTAAATTAGTTTCTAACTTATTTAGAACATTTATTTGTCCAATATTTGGGATACCTAGGGTGGCGATCAGTGAGGGTGGAGCTCACTTAAATTATTCTCTAGCAAAATATAAAGTACACAACTGCAGGGTTATAACTCCATATCATCCCCAACAAATGATAAAGTTGAGTTGTCAAACAGGGAAATCAAGCAGCCTTGACAAATCAGCTGTCTAAATCGTAAAAAAATAATCTAGAAATCAGGAAATGAAGTTGCACGATACATTGTGGGCTTGCGGAACAACATACAAACCCCTATGGAATGTTTCCTTTTAGGCTCGTCTAGGGAAAGGCAAGTCATCTTTGATTCCCATTGTCCCATTGACTTAGAAGTTAGAACACAAATCTCATTAAGCCGATTTGTCTGATGGATTGAACTCGTTTCACCGGCTATTCAAGGCCGGTAGTACGTTCGTGCTCTGTCACTGCACTGGCTCCGGCCACTTAATCGGTCAATCGTCATGGGTCGGTCGATCGAGTATCTTCCATAGGTGATGGAAGGTGAGCAGAATTTGCAAGTTTCTACGTATGGTGCCCCCTCAGTGGAAATCAGACCTTAGGTCATCCTATTTCTTTTTTCCACGAATGTGCATATTTAATTATATTTTTGAAATGCCAATTCCATGAACAACACCGCATGCCCATCCATATTTAGTGAAATCTGGATTCGCAAGATTGACAAAATCACGAATGTTGTCTTTTCTATCAAACATATAAGTTTACTACCACTACGGAATAATAACAGTTTGATGTGCCAGACTTGGTTAAAATATATTTGAGGTTTTTGAAAAAATGCTTTTACGAAAAAAAAAGATTCAATGTTTAATTCTTGGTGGACTAGGAGGTCAACTGCTTTCACTTTTTTACAACTGCATTCACCTTTTGTTTACAACTGCTTTCACTTACCACCTAGACAATGTTGGGTTCTCGCCCAGCCTATAATGAATTTCCATCTGAAATGAAGACTTCGCTCTGTGGAGGCTGGAAAAAGAATAACACATAAGATAATCCAAGATAACTAATAACATGGCACGTACAAAATCTATAGGAACATATGGATAGAAATATTGGGATGCCACAACTTTTAAAATTGTGAGGAAAACAAAAACATGAGAATTTTAAGATACTTTTGGTTGCATCGGCAAATTGTATTTTTGAACATAGTACAATCGAAGTCGCTTACATACGCAAGCATACAATCAACCCTATGAAGGCATACACGCACACCCTTGTCCTGTAGGCACCTCCGAGAGACTGAGCCGGCATAGCATTTTGCGATTTTATGAAGTCACCACCGGCGTCTCGCAGTCGACGGGAACGTCTCCTCCCACTTGACGAACATCGCCTAATGGCTGAAATAAATTCAGAAATAATGCGAGCATCAATGTCTGGTTTATGACTTAAACTCTGATGATATACTTAGGATAAACCTACAACTTCAATTATTTTGGAATCAGGGAGTATTACCAAAGTTATTTCAGTACCAAGTACAACGTATGCATACGTTGTCAAATTATTAATGGCCCATCATAAACCGACCAAAAAAGATGGGTAAAGAACCATACAAACGGTTCAATTTGTACCATACACGCAGGTAAAGAACCATCCAGACGGTTCAATTTGTACCGTACACGCAGGTAAAGAACCATACAAAGATGGGTAAAGAACCATACAAACCACTTGCTCTTACAAAGAACCTAATAATATAGTACTCTCTCCGGTCTTTTTTACTCTGCATATTAGATTTTTGTCAAGTCAAACTTCACAGAGTTTGACCAAACTTATATTTAAAAATATCAACATCTACAAGACAAAATATATACTATGAAACTACATTCACAATGAATCTAACAATATTGATTTTCCATTGTGAATATTGATATTTTTTTCTATAAGTTTGGTCAAAATAAAGATACTTTGACTTTGATAAAACTAATATGCAGACTAAAAAGGACCGGAGAGAGTATGTCATATACCTCTTTTCAAAGAGAAAAGTACATGTGCAGTCAGTTTGTTACAGAGGTAATATTTGTTGGTAGAATTAGGATGAGGTCTGCACGCAAACTTTGTTTCTCGCTGCACCGGAATATTCGAATATTCACATCAGAACCTACCTAGTAGTTCAACTGCATGCAAAAGAAGTTGAGGGAGAAATCAATTTTGTATTTCCATATACTTCCACTGGTCTTTTTTACTTTGCGTATTAGATTTGCGTCAAGTCAAACTTCATATCAACATCTACAATACCAACATGAAACTACATTTCGTAATGAATATAAAAATATTGATTTGGCATTGTGAATGTTGATATTTTTTCTATAAGTTTGATCAAAGTAGAGATAATTTGACTTCGGATAAAACTTATATACGGACTAAAAAGGACGGGAAGGAGTACATACAATATTTTGATACTATTCTTTGGTGGCAGCTTGCAAGTGTATACTATATGGAGCTTGTAGCCGCCCAACAAGTAAACTATGAGTTTTTTGAGCAGGTGCCACAGGAACGACGCAGCTTCACAAAAAGTTGCATATGCATCCAGCGGAAGTTAATTAATTGGGTCCATTCTCGGGAGATCTTACTCGATCCCTAGCTCACAAGAAACTCCAGTACATATCCCTATATATACCTGTGGCAACTCCAGTATCTCCTCGTCAAATTAGCCAAGCAACTAGAGCTCTCAACTGCCTCTTCATGCTCTTCGGCCAGCAGCTAGACCTAACTCAACTCTCCTCCTAGCAAGTTAGGCCTTCCACCTCAGGTTAGACATCGAACTTAAAAGATAGATATGGGTAGCTTGGGCACCAACCATGCGTCCTGCACCGCCATCCCCGAGGCCGAGGGAAAGGCCAAATTCCAGCCGCTCAACCCTGAAGACGTCCGCGCATACCTCCACAAGGCCGTCGACTTCATCTCCGACTACTACACCAACATCGAGTCCATGCCAGTTCTCCCTGACGTGAAGCCAGGATACCTGCAGGATGAGCTCAGCTCGTCTCCGCCGATCAACTCAGCACCGTTCGATGACACCATGAAGGAGCTTAGGGCCTCCGTCGTCCCTGGCATGACGCACTGGGCTAGCCCGAACTTTTTCGCCTTCTTCCCCTCCACCAACAGCGCCGCTGCCATTGCCGGTGATCTCATCGCCTCCGCCATGAACACTGTCGGGTTCACATGGCAGGCCTCTCCAGTGGCCACCGAGATGGAGGTCCTCGCGCTCAATTGGCTTGCACAACTCGTACGCCTGCCCACCATCTTCATGAACGGCACCAGCACTGGCCGTGGCACCGGCGGTGGCGTCATCCTTGGCACCACGAGCGAGGCAATGCTTGTCACGCTTGTCGCCGCCCGTGACGCCGCACTGCATAGGTGTGGTTCCGTTGGCGTGTCCGACTTGCCGCGACTGGTTGTGTATGCTACCGACCAGACTCACTCCACTTTCTTCAAGGTATGTCGTCTCGCAGGCTTCAACCCCGCTAACTTCCGCTCCATCCCCACCGGGCCGGAGACCAATTATGGACTCGACCCAATCAAGCTTCTCGAGAGCATGCAAGCTGACAGAGACACCGGCTTTGTGCCAACATATGTATGTGCCACGGTGGGCACCACATCTTCAAACGCAGTTGACCCGGTGGGCGCCATCGCTGATATTGCTACCATGTTCAATGTGTGGGTCCATGTCGACGCTGCCTATGCTGGCAGTGCGTGCATCTGCCCGGAGTTCCGCCACCATCTCGATGGCGTCGAGCGTGTGGACTCCATTAGCATGAGCCCACACAAATGGCTCCTCACGTGCCTAGACTGCACCTGTCTGTACGTTCGCGATACTCACCGCCTGAGTGGCTCACTGGAGACAAACCCAGAGTACCTCAAGAACGATGCTACTGACTCGGGCGAGGTTACCATCTCAAGGACATGCAGGTCGGCGTCGGTCGCCGCTTTCGTGGGCTCAAGCTCTGGATGGTCATGCGCACCTATGGCACGTCAAAGCTGCAAGAGCACATTCGCAAAGACGTCGCCATGGCCAAGATGTTTGAAGATATCGTGTGTTCCGACGATAGGTTTGAGATGGTCGCACCGAGGAACTTCGCACTTGTGTGCTTCAGAATCAAGTCGAGTGGTGCCATGACGGAAGAGGATGCCGATGGGGCCAACCATGTGCTCATGGAGAATGTGAACAAGACTGGCAAGGCTTATCTTGCACATACGGTGGTTGGTGACAGGTTCGTCCTCCGGTTTGCCGTGGGGTCATCCTTGCAAGAGGAGAGGCATGTGAGAAACGCATGGGACCTCATCAAGATGACGGCCAGCAGTATCTTGGATTGGGTGGACATAAATGCATAAGACATGCAGGTTACCGACTGTCATTCTCCATCAAAGTAATTGCGTGATACTTTCTCTTCTTTGTTTACATACTTTCTCATGTTTGTTGGTAACACTTGAATACTCACTCTCCCGCTCTGCATAAAATTACAATGCCAATCAACATATTCTTATCCAATAACTACACACTATTAACATGGTAGTCGTTCACTATTAAGTATTAACGTAGTAGCCACCCTATTAGAACCTAACTAGTAATTGGTGACAACAAAGCAAAACAATCATCAAAACATAATAGAATGGATATTATTTTGATGGCCTGAAATACAAATTGTTAACTGGATTTGGAGATAAATGATTCTGTTTTAAAATCCATATTTAGCAATTAATGCATTACGATAGACGAAAGTGGTCTTTTGATCCCGAGCTCATATGCTCCCTCATCAATAGTAAAATAAAAAATAGTAAAAAATTTAAAAAACATCTGAATATTTTTGTGATAAATGTTGATGAAATTTCCACTGCGTGCAAAAATTATAAAAGGACATTCGTGCAAATGTGGGTAAAAAAACAAAATCAATGCTCCAAAATGCTTCCAACTATAGTCTTTTCGAATCATCAATTTTCTTTTCTTCGCCCGCATTTACACGAATGCCATTTTGTCAGAAATTTTTTGCGTCCAATGAATATTTTCATCAATGTTTATCAAAAAAAAATCAGAATTGGTCACCTCTTCTATGCTCGGCATCGTAAATTTTTGAGATGCAATAGCTAGTCGGTTCCAGTATTGCTCACCTCTTCCACGCTCGGCATCATAATTTTTTCTCTCATGGATCACCAAAGCTGGATAGCCAGGGGCATCTACAAAATACATGGAACGTATATTCTCTGTCAATTCCACGTAATAAACATGCATCAGATTTTTCCAAGTTCCTGCTAACACACCATGGGTCCCGGGCCCATGCGATGACATCGTCCAGCCGGCAAGGGGACCCCTTGATCTTGAGAATCTCAGTCACGTCCATGGGCATGAAATGACGATGAAGAAGTGGCTGGTTCCAACGACTGTGGTCATCAAGCAGCTTGGACACTCGTTTGATGCGGCAATTTTGGTGCGTTGTGATGGGGCGATAGGAGAAAGGCCTTGGGATGAAGGGGTCACACCAGAGCCGGCTCTGCTCGCCATTCCCGACACGCCAAATCATTCCTTTCCCAAGCAGCTCGAGACCGTACTGGATCACATGCCAGGTCGATGAAGTGTTTCCTGAAAAACTATGTCAACAAGGGAACCATTAGTATAGTACCTAGCTTTTAACATAGTCGCACACAACTACAGTAGTTTGGTCGCTCAATCCGCTTCCATGCCTATCGAGCCAACAGTGCATGTTTAAATAATCTAAAATCCTGGAACCCAAGGCCACCTCTCTGTTTTGGCTCTAGTAACTTGTGCCAGGCAGACCAGTTAGATTTTCATTCCCCTTGTTTTGAGCCCCACCAAAAGTTTCTCACAAGTCTGGTAAAATCATCACATACCGAGAAAGGTAGCTTAAAAATCCCATCACATAAGTTGGTAGACCTTGTGCGACAGCCTTGATCATTACTTCCTTTGCAGCGTGCGAAAAAGTATCACCCCATATCATCATGTGTTTGATCAGCCTTTGTTGGAGGTTCTGGAGTGTCCTCGATGCATTCGGACTTCCAGGGTTGGCAAACCAAGGTACTTACTCTCAAATGCCACCACATGGATGTCAAGCACCATTCTCGCCTCCTCTTGACTAGTCGCCAGGCAGCTGGGGCCAAACATGATAGAGCATTTTTAAGGATTTATAAGATGTCCTGTTGCACGAGCATACCCATGGATAATATCCTTTATAGTTTGAGCTTGTTCTTTTTGCACTTTAAAGAAGAGGAGAGTGTCGTCCGCAAAAAGATGAGAGATGCCTGATGCACCGCGACATATCTTGACTGGTTGGATTACATTAGTCTCCATTCATTGTCTCAGAAGCGTAGATAGACCATCAACAACAAATATGAACAAAAATGGGGATAAGGGGTCACCTTGCCGAAGGCCACGGAATGGTGCAAAGGAATCCAAGAGAGATCACCATAGTTACACAAGTCATGATCCACTATATCCACCGGTGAGTGAAGCCCATCTTTTGCATTGGTTTTTCCAAGAACCTCCAATCCACGCGCCCGTACGCTTTTGTTAAGTCAATTGTAAGCACAAAAACTACTGTCTGGTTTCTTTTCCTGGCTGATAAAATGGAAGCATTCAAAAGCTAGGAGAGCATTGTCCATGATAAGCAGTCCAGGAACGATGTTCTCTAATTTCGTGATATGATGTCATCCAAGATTGGCCGCAACCTGTTTACAAGACACTTGTCAACAATTTTATAGATCACATTATAGAGGCTGATAGAGCGAAAATCAGTTAGCTTTACCGAACCATTGACCTTTGGGATAAGGACAATGACTGTCTCATTAACATCAGGGGCATGTCACATGTTTGAAAGAATGTCTTGACTGTACCAATAATTTTCTCTTTCAAGCATATAACCAGTTCCATAGGAAGAAACGAGCTAGAAAACTGTCCTTTCCAGGAGCCTTTAGAGGACCAATTTGAAATAGACTATCACTTATATCTTTGTCCATGAAGGGAGCACACAATTTTGATTTTTTCAGTTGTAACCCTTGGCGGCCTCAAGTTCAAAAATCAAAAGTGGTTCAAGAATAAGTGTATCATCCCTAGTGAAAAGTTGCTGAAAATATCCATTCACCATAGACGCCATAACCGTTGAATCCTCCTGCGTACTACCGGTGTCATCCACTAACTTTTTGATCATATTTTCCCTAGCTCTCCACACAGACTTGTTGTGGAAAAATTTGTTGTTTTGGTCTTCTGCTTTGAGCAAGTCAATTCTTGATCTTTGCAGCCACATTAGCTCCTCCCTATAGAGGAGTTCATTCATATCATCCGTCACACGCCGTATCTCATCCTAGTCATAATTCATATTGAGAAGCTCCCCTAGCTGAGTTCGGGACTATTCAAGTTTTTTGGTCACACTTCCAAATAGGGATGGAAAGTGGTAGCGGATAATCCGAAATATCTGATATTCGTATTCAAGAAAATGCCTATTCGTATCCGAAACATCCCCATCTGAACCAAAATGGAAATGGAAATTATCCGTATCCGAATTTATTAAACAGATAAGAAATAAAATATGGTAGGAGATTTTGACGCAAATATGGATATGAAAGTGGATATATCCGTATCCGAATAAGATTATGGGAGGTAATTTTTAAAATTCTAGGCCAAATATTCCAATTATCCAACATAAAAGCCAAATAAGTGGTCAAATTTTACTCTTTATATGATTAAACTTATAAAATATTATGCATTACAATAGTATTTATTCATAAACCTATTTATCATTGACTTATTGTATGTCATAAGTTGATTATTTTAGGTCACATAGCTATCGACTAATTTACTTAAGCAATATGTTGATATTATTCGTATCCGTTCCGAATCAAGAAAATATCCGATATGTATCCGTATTCGAATAATATCTGAGCCGCGTCCCTATCCGATAACATCCGTATTTGGATTCGTATTCGTTTTGAAAATATGAAAATGAAAGTGGTAAGAGCACTATCCGATCCGCATCTGATCCGTTTCCACCCCTACTTCCAAATTTGTCTCTACTCCAAACTTGTAGCTCATCCATCAGGAGACCAAGTCCAGTTAGTATGTCACCAAGATGCACCTTTTCTCCAGCTTTAGCCCATGTGTTTTGTACAATGTAGGGGAGACTCGGCTCTCATTCCCACATTATCTCATAATGTTGTTGTCGGGTTGTCGCTGCTGTACTACTTCGCCTTCACATTGGAGTATGATTGGACAATGGTCACAACATGGAGAGACCTGTGTACCAACCTTGATTCAGAGAAAACATTCCTCCATGTATTGTCAGCAACCACACGGCCCAAGCGAACTTTAACACTACGTCTTCCATGACTTTTGTTACCATATGTAAAAGGTAAACCCGAGGAACCCAAATCAACCATTCTACACATCTCAAGAGTATCTCGGAATGCAAGCATCTAGCCTTCACTTCATTGCGATGTGGAGAAGTGTTCAAAAGACCATATGGGTTTACTAAAGTCCCCAAGAACACACCAAGGGAGATCTGATTGTGCTTTCAGCGTTTGCATAAGATACTACATGTGATGATGATTTTCCACTCCCGATTCTCCATACACACAAGTCTGATGCCAAAGAGGGGCACCATCAGAGACACGCACATAAGCATCAATATAGCTCTCATTCACATCCTTTATTTCAACATGTATCTGATCATTCTAGAACAATCCTAGACCACCACTCAGACCATCACTATCCAAACCAACAAAACCATTCAGACCTAATCTATCTCGAATAAGACGGACTTTTCCTTTTTTGTCCCTAGTTTCACAAAGGGAAATAAAACTTGCATCACCAGCCTTTGAGAGCGCTACCAAGTCACAAACTATCGGTTTGTTGCCTACTCCCTGACAGTTCCAACTAAACAGATTCATTTCTCCTAACAGGGCGCTACAAATGGCCCCATCAGTTGACCAGCGGCCCCTTGGTTGGTTGCCTCCATGTCCTCCAAACATTCCATTTGTTCTCTATCCCCGAAGTCCCCTGAGCCTCAGTCCTTTTACCTTTCTTCTGTGTATTGCCATCTACCTTTTCCTCATACACAATCACCGCTTTAATTATCATTATTCTCTATCACCACCTCTTCTTGATGCCTCGTGTATTTCTTTCCCAGGACTGAACCACGCCCATCATGGACAAATCCGAGTCACCGTGCATTGCTGGGATAATATCTACCAAGTACCTTGACTGCTGCGGAACAACCATGCATTCTTTTTTCAGTGTTCCTCTCACATCATTAGTTGAAAACATGGCCTTGATCTAGGAAAGATAAGTGCATTAATCCCGGTTCCCTACGAACCGGGACCAATGGGTGCATCGTCCCAGTTCGTGAGGCCAGGGCGCCGGCCGGGCCTCAGGGGCCATTGGTCCCGGTTCATCTGACCCCTTTGGTCCCGGTTCCAGACACGAACCGGGACCAATGGGCCTCGCTCCTGACGCAACACCTTTAGTCCCGGTTCCAGACACGAACCGGGACCAATGGGCCTCGCTCCTGGCGCAACACCTTTAGTCCTGGTTGGTGGCTGGAACCTTTAGTCCCGGTTCTAGCCACCAACCGGGTCTAAAGAGATGCCTATATATACCCTCGCCCCTGCCCGCTCACTCCTCTGTTTTTTGGCCGTGTGGGAGGTGTGCATGCACTGCTCTATTCTCCCTTCTATGCATGCACATGAGGTGTTCAATGAAATGCGCGAGCCACACTTAAGCTTTCTCCTCTCCAAGCTCGACCTTGATACGTCCATTTTGCATCATGTTTATCTACTGTTATTTATAATGTTTTTATGGATGATAATGCTTTTTGGAGAAATTATAATGTATTTTCTCTCATAATTTGCAAGGTTCACACAAAGAGGGAGAATTCCGACAGCTGGAAATCTGGACCTGGAAAAGCTACGTCAGGCCACCTATTCTACACAACTCCGAATGGGCTGAAACTTCATGAGGATTTTTTATGGAATAAATAAGCAATACTGGAGCAAATAACCACCGGAGGGGGCCACCTGGTGAGCATAAGACACCAGGGCGCGCCTGGTCCCCCTAAGCGCGCCCTGATGGGTTATGCTCAGCCCGGCCCACCTCCGGTGCCCATCTTTTGGTATATAAGTCATTTTGACCTAGAAAAAACATAAGGAGAGGACTTTTGGGACGGAGCGCCCCCATCTCGAGGGGGAACTTGGGCAGGAGCACTTTTGCCCTCCGGTGGAGCGATTCCGTCGGGGGAACTTCCCTCCCGGAGGAGGAAATCATCGTCATCATCATCACCAACAACTCTCCCATCTTGGTGAGGGCAATCTCCATCAACATTTTCAATAACACCATCTCGTCCCAAACCCTAGCTCATCTCTTGTGTTCAATCTGTACCGGAACTACAGATGGGTGCTTGTGGGTGACTAGTAGTGTTGATTACATCTTGTAGTTGATTACTATATGATTTATTTGGTGGAAGATTATACGTTCAGATCCAATATGCTATTTAATAACCTCTCTGATCTTGAGCATGATTATCATTTGTGAGTAGTTACTTTTGTTCTTGAGGTCACGGGAGAAATAATGTTGCAAGTAATCATGTGAACGTGATATGTGTTCGATATTTTGATAGTATGTATGTTATGATTCCCTTAGTGGTGTCATGTGAACGCCGACTACATGACACTTCACCATATTTGGGCCTAAGGGGATGCATTGTGGAGTAGTTATTAGATAATGGGTTGCAAGAGTGACAGAAGCCTAAACCATAATTTATGCGCTATTCCGTGAGGGACCGATTGGATCCAAAAGTTTAATGCTATGGTTAGAATTTATTCTTAATACTTTTCTTGTAGTTGCGGATGCTTGCGAGGGGATTAATCATAAGTAGGAGATTTGTTCAAGTAAGAACAACACCTAAGCATCGGTCTATCCACATATCAAATTATCAAAGTAGCAAACACGAATTGAATCAACATGATGAAAGTGACTAGATGAAATTCCCGTGTACCCTCAAGAATGCTTTGCTTATTATAAGAGACCGGTTTGGCCTGTCCTTTGCCTCAAAAGGATTGGGCTACCTTGCTGCACTTTTGTTACTATTATCATTACTTTCTCGTTGCAAATTATCTTGCCATCAAACTACTATGTTACTTACAATTTCAGCACTTGCAGACATTACCTTCCTGAAAACCACTTGTCATCTCCTTCTGCTCCTCATTGGGTTCGACACTCTTACTTATCGAAAACGCTATAATTGATCCCATATACTTGTGGGTCATCAAGGCTATTTTCTGGCGCTGTTGCTGGGGAGTGAAGCGCCCTTGGTAAGTGGAAATTGGCAATGAAAAATTATTACTACGTGCTGAAATTTATTGTCACTTGTTACTATGGAAAACAATCCTTTGAGGGGTTTGTTCGAGGTATCTTCACCTCGACCGGAACCACAATTAGTTACCCCTCAACCTACTGCACCTACTGAAAATATTGAATATGAAATTCCTTCGGGTATGATAGAACAACTGTTAACTAATCCTTATGCAGGAGATGGAACCAAACATCCTGATATGCACATAAAAGACAAGCTAAGTTGTAAGTTTTAAAACATCTATGGTTGACATATACTTTACTCTCAGAAAACAACCAGACTAGCATCCCTGATATTGAATTGTACATACACGATGGTGAAGTTTCACCAAGATTTGAGCAGGAGCTAACTCAGCCTTGAATGTATTTTTATTTTTACCTGAGCTTTAACAGATTTGAGGGAGTTGATATACAAAAATATGTCAAATCTTGCCTAAAGTAGAGGTTGATGGTAAATATTAACCTGAAGAAAATATATAGCTTGGGGACCATGGCCCATGTTGACCATAAATATTGCCTGCCACTATTCTTGTATTACAACTTGGTACATGCGAGAAATAGCGCGGGCTCTGTAAGAAAGTTCCGCTTTTTTAAATATATTTTTTTCATATTTTTATCTTTCAAATACATGAGGACGTTTTCAAATACATGATTAATATTTTTTTGTGTAGAAGTTGAACATTTTTCAGATACACATTGAACAATTTTCAAATACATGTTGAACATTTTATTCGAAATACAAATTGAAAATTTCAAATGCACATTGACCATTTTTTTAATACATGTTGAACATTTGTTTAACCCAGATTGACAATTTTCGTAAATGCCATGAACATTTGTTTAAACGTACACTACCTTTTCTACATTAGAACATTTATTTAAAATGTGAAAACTATTTTCTTAAATAGTCTCAAACATTTATTTCTAAATTACATGAGGTTTTGTTTACAGTGTGGAACATTTAAAAAATGACACGAACATATCTTTGAAATGCTTGAATATTGATTTAAATGCCATAAAATTTTTTTTGAACGCTGCCAACATTTCTTACAAATTTTTATGTATTTTTTTACATTTTATACTATTTTTTAAAATGAAATGGAAATATTTTTGTAATACATTTTATGGGTATTTTTGAAATACATGAAGAATTAAAATATCATGATACAAACCAAGCAAACATACCAGACTGAGCCCGCGCACTACGACCTTGTCTTAAAGGTGATGTGAACCTCTCTCTTGCTTATAGTGCCAGGGCTATTTCTCGCATTCTGCGAGTCGTACCTCGGTCTCGCCTATACGCGTGAGGCAGTGGGCTGGCCCAGCACTGTGGTGCACTGGCTCGAGTTATTTTCTTTTTTTATCTCTGTTTTTTTCTTATCTGGTTTTCTGCTTTTCCACGTTTTTCATTGATTTTTCTGTGTTCTTTCATTTTTTTCACCAGTTATGTTAGGGTTTGCCCCTTTTTCACACATGTCTATTTTCAATATATATTTTTATTATATATGCAGAACATTTATTTGATACAAGTTGATTTTTTACAAATATACGATATACATATATTTTTCAATACTTCCTATAAAAAGTTTCTTGAATACATGGTAAACATTTTTCAAATAGATGGTGAACATTTTTTTAGTGGCATGAAATATTTTTGTAACCAATGTAAACATTTTTTACATTGTATAATTATATTGTTAATGGTAACCAACATTTTCTAAAGCACGTGAATATTTATTTAAAGTGTCACATCCATTTTATTAAATGGTACTAGTCATTTTCTATACTATGCGGAATTTTTTTGGAAGTGGCACGTATATTATTTTGAATGATATGATTTTTTTTGAATTATGAAGACATATTTCGCGATTTTATAATATTTTTACAAATGTACATGACATTTTTTCGAGGTGGGTGGCCATTTTTTTAATGTGCCAAACATTTTTCTCAAATTCTATCAACTTCTTTTAAAAGTGGCGTGAACATTTCTTTTACACGGCATGAACATTATTTAAAAAGCAATCAACATGTTTTAATATTTAAATAAGATATGTATCCATTTTCAGAAATATAAAAATGTACTCATAACTGTATTTGTCCATGAAGAAACCGGAATTAATGCAAGAACAAATACGTAAAGATTTGACCATGCCTTGTATGAAGCCTGAACACAAAGAACGAACACACACTAGTAGAAAACGGATCATTAGTACCGGTTTGTAAGGGCCTTTAGTGCCAGTTATGGAACCGGCACTAAAGCCCCCCCCTTTAGTACCGGTTCGGCATGAACCGGCGCTAAAGTGCCACCACGTGGCGTGAGCTCGCGCCCTGGTACGGGGGACCTTTAGTACCGGTTGGTGTTACCAACCGGTACTAAAGGTTTTTTTTGAATTTTTTTTTTGATTTTTAATTTTTCTGAATTATTTGATGATTTAGTCTCTAATCACCTCTCTTAACTGCTCAAGTGTGGATCACTCATTCTAAATCATCTAACTTCCCGACCGGTCACCCATCCCTCTCACTACTCCAGCCCGAGCACGCTTAACTTTCAGGTTCTATTCTCCTTCGTTTCCGAGTCTGCACTTGTTGTTTTCCTGACAATAGTAAGATGTTAATCCTATTAACCCTCAGGAGTCTAGCTTGAGCATGAAGTCACACATTTCACCGTTTGAGTTTGAAACTATTATTCTAAAAAAACAGTAATTATTTAGTAACGCTAATATTTCTTGAATAAGTTTGACCATAGTTTGACCATAGTTTGACCAGATTTGACCAAAATTCAAAAAAATTGAAATAACTAAAATATTATTTAGTAATAGTAATATTCTAGAATAACTAGTTTGACCATTGTTTGACCACAGTTTGCCCGCAGTTTGAATATTTTTCACTTTTTTCCACTCTAGATCTTAAAAGCCCCGTAACTTTTTTCTATTAGGTTTTTGAGGATTTTGCAAATGTTTAACGGGGTTCCCTCTGTTAAATTTGGATGTAACTTTTCGAGTAGATGATTTTTCATATAAAAAACTTTTTCATCCGAGTTAGTATGCAAAAGTGATGGCTTGTGTTACTTCTGTCAGATACTCAGTAAAGTTCAATGGCAAGTTACTGGATTCATTTTCCCCCTCGAGGGGGCTGCGACAAGGTGACCCTCTGTCCCCCTTTTTGTTCTTATTTGTGGCTGATGCCCTTTCTTTTCTTATTTGGGGCTGCGACAATTGTAACTTTTCGAGTAGATGATTTTTCATATAAAAAAACTTTTTCATCCGAGTTAGTATGCAAAAGTTATGTCCATTTTTAC